>BSBM01000055.1:8506785-9717857 GCA_027924585.1 Larix kaempferi | reverse complement strand
GTTGGTTTACGGTCACAAGCATACTTAGATTTGAGGAAGAAAAATACCTTCTTTGGTTTGTAGGGATTGGAGGATGGGAAATAATGCAAATGTCATGAGTTTGTCATATCAAATTTCTTATTAACTATGGATTTCAGATGGGTTAAAAGGTTATGGTCACTACCAATAAGAATAATGTCATCAACCTAAAGAACAAGGATGATGATATGGTTTCCTACTTTCTTGGTATTGACATTCGGGTAAGGATGGCATCTAGAAAAACTAGTGTCAAGGAGAAAGATATCCATTTTGGCATACACCACAAGGAAATGACCCTATAAAGGAGGTTTTTAATGCTACAAGATTGGCCAAAGTTGTAAAAAAAAATCTCCTCTACAACCTATGCCAATGGTACTGGATGGTTTGGAGGAGGTTTTGATGGAAACTTATTATAACTAAAAAAATGGCAACCAAAGGAATTTTCTTTGTTGCATTTTATTGATATAAGTACAATGGTGTTATGAAATGAAAAATTCACTGGTACATTTAAATACATACAAGCACCACTCTGTACATAAACTTTAATGACACTAATGCTTTATAACACTCTATGCATCAATGCTTTATAAGAAATATAGCATCAGTTCTTGCGAATTATAATACATTGATGTTATAAGGTAAGGAAAACAAACTAGTGAACATGTCTAGGACGTTGATGTTAATTGTGTTTTTACATTCAATGGTGCGGTTACAATATATTAGAACACCGGTGTGCATATATAGAAAGCATCAGGGTGTAACAATAAAAATACACAAGGGCATACAATGAGTAGTTTATTAAACCTATGTTCTTTTTCTTAAATGCAGTAGCACTACATTTACTTAAATGAACCGTTGATCAACTACATTGGTAGTTATTTTCTCTTTTGTGAACAATGACCAATGACATTGCACTGAAATATCTATATATTTTATTTTTATTTTTTTAATTCCATTATTCATCAGAAATTGATTTTCTTTTTTATAATAGTATTCATATAATTTTAATTTTAGTTATTTCATTTAGATATGATGTTTGGATTAATTTGTTATATCATATGTTTTCTCATCTATTATAATATTTAATCATCCATATATTTAATCAACGATGTAACATTTCACAACAACATTGGACAATGCAATAGAATAAGAAACTTTATGTTATTATATATGAATAAGAGGCCCTTTGACATACAAAATGGGACAACATAAATGTACACAATAATCAAAATGTCAATATGTAATTTTTACACTTATTGGTGACCTGTTGTCTTTCAATTGGGACACTATGTCCAGTACATCATACAAAATATCTGATTCTCACAGACACTTATTTCAAAATATACAACATCTTGCATTAACAACCAATTATATTAATCATCATTTCTCGTGTGCTTGAGCTACTTGCATGACTTGGGTTCTTTGGATGAATGTTTTGTTGATTTCCTTGATTATATTCCTCATCTTCATCTTCCATATACAAACATAAAAATAAAGTGTAGATATCTTCATTGGTGAGAATAATGAAAATTAAAATAGATAAAATACATGAATGTAAATTGAAAAACATATTGTAGAAAGAGTTGAGTCCTGAATGATACACATTCTTTCAAAACCAAATATCATGCTTTCTCTCAACAACTCTTATGTTGGCTCCAATCCATATTTGTTTCCTGCAAGTTTTCTACCCCATCACAATTCATAGTTTTAATATAAGGATTTGTGTTGTTCCATTAATTATAAAATGAGATAAGTAAAACAACATAAATACTTATAAATTCCAAAATTATTTTTTGATACGCCAACATATACTCACATCCCATACTTAACCCAATGTCAATCAATTATTATGATCGATTTTATTTGTATGTTAGCACTTGTTTGAAGACATCCAAGGATGACCGGTGTAAAAAATTTAAGATATAAAGATCACAACCAATATGGAATCTTAAGTTGTAATAATGAAATTACAATTACTCACATACTTTGATACCAACCCTTTTTTTCCTTATCATCCCATATTATGTGTTGACTAAGTTCCCTTCTATTTCGTTTTATAAAAAAAAACAATTGAAAATTAATATTTGATGCTAAATTAATTAATTATATGTACATAATAGAAAATTTCAATGATTACATACATTTGAAGAAACTTTTGTTGAGATGACTCATTTTGTGATGCAATTATGTCCATTTCTTTGACTATATCCTTGTACACTTTTTTGGACATCACTATTGCCATATTTTAGATATCACTTAGTTCATCCTTTGGGATTTTCATGATCTTCCTAAGAAATTTAAATGAATTTAAACTATTTTTATAATGATATGCAAAATAAATATAGCAGAATTAATATTAATAAAGGAATGTTTTGTAGTAGTATATACATATTCTATAAAAGAATGTTTAGGAATATTACTTTTTGAATTTTTTTTTGTTATTGTATGTTTTCTCTATTGCAAGTCTAATAGGTCTCATTGACAATTTCTATGGAAATGCCTCCTGTAGTTTAGATAAAACCTGATTCTTGGAATCGTTGGATTGGTTTTTGTACTGTAAGTAGAAAGTATATCTATACATTCTTTACATTATATCCCTAATAGTTTTATAAAAGTTCCCCCCCCTCATTAAATTCCAACAGCACTCTAGATGAGATAAGGATCAATTCATCATCATTTACATCTTTCATAATTTGTTTTTCTTATGATGGCATTCCCTTCTATTGTTGGAAGTCCCTGTAGAACATTTGACATATGTGAAATAGATGTTAGCAAATATTTTAAGTATAGTATTACTGAAAATTCAAGAAAATAATCATACTGATTACTTTTTGATTCACCTTATTCATCTCTCTGCAACTTTTCCATCAAGTTTTTATGCTCTTATCCACTTAAATTGCAAAGAATCTTATTGAGCCTCATCATTTTTTAGCTCTGCATGACATGCATTAACCAATACATATTAGTTAAACTTATCTATAATTCAAACATATTAATTTAATATATAAATTAAAAAGAACTTTCCTTCTTCATATTTTTTGGATGTGCTCCCATCATGTCGATTAAAATTATTGCTCCTTGAACTCTTATCACACATTTTCTATTAATAAACAACCTATACCATTAAATAGAGAAGATATTGAATATATTATACAAATAAATTACTTAAGTTATAGATAAAAAGGTATTCTACCATATATATGTGCTTTACGAATACAAATGCCATGGTGTGTTGCCATGATCTATGCACCGGTGCATCGTAATGCATGCATCGATAACTAAATTTAAATTAAAAAAATAAGCCACACCTTTTTCGGTGAAATATATTTAATGTAATGCATTGGTGAGACATATTGTTCAAAGTGCATAAGATATTCTATATTACTTTTTAAAATAATATATAGGAAAATGGTGCACTTTTATTAAAGCACATCAGTGCATTAGACAAAAAGGATTGCATCGAAAATTGCATAAGCATTTAAAAAAAACTTACAAGGATAGGGTATGTGATTCAACATAATAAGTGGTCCTATTGTACCCAATGCCATATATATAGAAACACACACCCATTAAATCTAAAATGCCTAAAAATAAAAACCCAAATTCTGAAATAATACAGGGATTTAAACCATAATGTGAAATTTTGTAGCCACATAAAACAAAAAGAATAAACTAGAAATCAAGGGTTCGGGTATTGGAGGTAACTATGAAATATTTTATTTTTTCTAAATTCATTTTAACTCTTAATAGGAACATAAATAAATCATGCATTGAGATCAAGAGTAAGAATATACATACATGAAATTTCTACTATGTAGGGTTTTGTGTGATTCCCCATACCTTACACATTTCGATCTTTAAAATAATATGGTTTCTCCAAAATCATCCTCGGTAAGTCTCTCTTGCAAAACTATCCCCTCAAAATTTCGGCAAAACAATGAAATAGTGATTAGTTATTTTCTTCAAAACACTTTATGAAATTAGTTTTTTGAAAAATAAATTCCCACTCCTTTTTCATCTCATGGGATAAAAAATATCATGCATTTATTTTTATTTTTTATTTTCCCATATCTATGCACTTATATATGTAGGTTCACTGATGCGATGTAACGAATAAATCACCATTCCCATATAACTTAGTTTAAATCTTTCTAGAAAATTGGTGCGCCTGTACAATATGCATGCACCCGTGCATTATATTTTCTAAAGAACACCATATTGGCATACAATAGAAGCATACAAATAAGAAATAATTTGTATTCACTGTTGTGTATGAGAAAAATTATTGCACCGATGCACTTATATATGTTAGGATATATTACCAATCTAGACATTAGGCATAAAACTCTTTTTGTGTTTCCTAGTGCAAAAACCAAGTTGTTGACCTCCTAGTGCATAGTCCTGATCATTGTGATTATCACCAGACTATTGATTTGTCATCTTTGGCCTCATTATCCACTCATGCATGATTTTTGGGATATGATGAGTCAATCTCCTAAATTTTAGGAACCTCCTTAAATTTAGGGATCATGAGCACCTTCCATGATTTCATCACTGATGACCCACTAATACATATGAGCAAATTTGTCACGGTTTTTTGTTGTTATTTCCATGTTTTTTCGTCTCAAGTTCAATGATCATGGTTTCGTTTGTTCGTGGAACCTGTTTCCTGGATATAATGACGAACATGAAAAGTCGTCGCAATAGAGACCAAAAATGTTGGCCATGTGTCTTCTACAAGGTGGCATTGAAATTGATTTTTTTTTATTCATTTCTACAAATTGTCTGTAGATCGACAAAACCACGTCCCTATGACGAAGAAATGTTGTCACAAAGGCGTTTCATAGAAAATTGCTTCCAGGAAACATCGTCCCTCTATCGACAGTTTTTCGTCGAACATAACAAATGAAGGTAGAACGTTCAACGATTTTGCTAATTTGCTTCCACGAAACATCATCTCTCTAGAGACAGTTTTGTGTCAAAACAAAGAGAGAGTTATGCTATACTTGTGAGAATATGCCATCGCAAATATCGACGCAGTCCGATGAACAGACCAAAAGTAGGCAGACCCTATGACGGTTCTGCTATACTTGCGACGATGTTCCATCACAAGTATCGACGAACGTGCATCGAACAGACCAAATGTAGGTAGAACGTATGACGGTTTTTCTATACTTGCGATGCGAATCCATCTCTATATCAACGATACCGGGAAGTTTAGAAAAAAAAAACCATAAATGCTTATTAGCAGCAATCTGGAACCCCTTGCAGGCATCTTAAAGGCCTTTTGTAGGCATACTTCAAGCACTGCTCTGGGAATTTTTAAGTGATGTTGCGGGCATCAAAGTGGAGCCCACTGTAGTCATAAGTAATGGCCCATGTCGACATTTAGTATTGCGGGCATTGTTATGAAGCCATGCGGGCATTTTAATAAGGCAGTTGTGGGCATACATTGTGGGGTCCATGCAGGCATGACAATGAAGAATTGTGTGCATACTGGAAGGTTAAGTAAGAAGGGTTAAAATGGTGACAATACTGCTTTTCCAATGTGGAAAAAAGATTATATATATATGATGAGGACACTATGGAAATTCAATATTATTTGATAAAATAAAATAACCAAAGACAAGTCGGACTTTAAAAAATTCAAGGATATGAAAAGTATAAATATAGAAGACAAGTTTTATTTGAGTGTGTATTTTTTAGTGGAAGAATTCAGAGGGATAGTAGCTCTGATTTCAGGGTTTGGAGAAGATGAGGATAGTGAGTACAGTATGGGTGGAGCAGCAACAGTAAAACATTCTTGTTTATCTCTTATTTCTGGGTTGGTTATATGATGATTGGATGATTATAAAGAAACAACATAATGATTGAGGAAGACAAGTACAATACAATGAAATTATCTTTGTATCTTTGATTTCTAGGGCTTCACTGAGTGATTAACAACTTGGTGACATGATGCTGATTGAGTATTTGTGACCTTCTGGGTCCCTTACATGTACATCTTTCGCATGAGAAAAGACCATGGTAAATGGGTGATAATTGTGGGCATTGTAGTCATATTCGTACTTGATCATTGTATCTTTGGAAGAGTAAAAGACATGAGGAGGATTCCCTTCCCATTAGGCCTCCCCCTGCTACTTAGTAGTTGAATGTCCTTTTGCAACATTGTTATGGGAAACAACCTTGGGTTTCCAAGGGATTCCAGTTCATCTTATTCTTTGAGGGAGGGATCTATGATTCATGTTATTCCAGTTCATATAAGACCTTATTGAGTTTATTACTCCTTGCACTAGCAAAATATTGGTTCCTAGAGAACCCTTTCTCCATAGTGGTACAACTAATTTTCACCATGTCAGATTTCACTAAGAATTTTGTCTTAGTGTGTGATGACTATGGTCTTGACCTAAGAGTGGTATTTCAACACAATGGATGCCTATTATCCTTCACTATTAAGCATCAATTAAAAAATAGAAACCAAAATTCAAAATGCTGATTATGATCCCCAAAAATAAAATAATTATATATTTGATGCATTTCAAGACGGATCTTCTAAACACTAAAATAACCGGAGAAATTGGAAAGCAGAAGGAGAAAACCATGTCAAAACCCACTTTAAAAAACACGTCAAAACGCTTACCTTATCATTGTCCTTTAGCCAGATCTATTCGCTCCTACAACTTGATAAGAGTTGTCCATGAAATGCATGTCCATCACCAAGACACGCATAAATCATCAAAGATAAAAAATTTATGAGTAAATAATATATAAGCAAATAAACAACCATTTAAATCCTACTATAAAGTCCTATAGAAATCAGTGAACCATGAAATGTTAAATTTATTTACAATATTTTAAGAAATAGACATGCATTTAAAAATTTACAACCATCTTTAATATATAGGAATAAAAGAGTATTTATACCTTATTGACCTCCTCTCTGCTTTGAGAATAGTTTTATATTCTCCTCGTGAAATAGAATCACTTGCTCTACTACATGTGAAGAGCTACTAGCCAGATCTCATCATACTACAAAAAACATAAGGTGCACTGAATTCGTCTTTATTGAAAAATAAATAAATAGTAAATAAATAACTCAACCCCTAGGGAAAAAGGGTAGTTGCTCACCTGGAAAATCTATGTAGGATATTTGTAGTGCCAACTGGTGGTAATTAAGTTGTTTTGATGTTGCTCATTATTGGAAGAGGTTGTTAGACACAATGGCTCACTGATAGGGGTCATGTAGGTTCATCTTAATTATTTCCATACACAGTACACTATCTACATCCACATCAAATAATCATCACAATCAGTCTGTCCAAGCTTCATCATTCCCAACATCTTCTCATTCTTTCCATTTATATTATGCACATCAAACTTCCCTTACTACTGCCCAGAAATCAGAGATAAAAAGTCTTCATCATGCTACTGCTATATCATCAACCAAGCATCATGTCTTCAGTAACAAGCCAACCCAGAAATAAGAGATAAATGAAAAAAAAATGTTTTACTGCTGCTGCTGCTCCACCACTGAAATTATTCTCATCCTGACCCCCTAAATTTAGATCTCACTCACACTCATCTGAAATCTTCTACACAATTTCATTCCAATCAATGATTTGATTTTTATTTATACTTGTCGTATCCATGATATTAGGAGGCCAACTTGTCATTTTTATTACATTTTATTGAAATATTTTTTCATTCCATGTTATCTTCAACAAATATATATAAATATATAGTTGGTCTCTTAGCCACATCATCAGTCTTCATGGCCACATGGTTTCCATTTTTATGCTCGCATGTACCCCACTATTATGCCCGCAAGGGTAATTATAAAATGCCTGTAGTCTCCTCTCAAAATGCCCGCAGTCTCCTCTCAAAATGCTTGCACTGCTCTTCATGGTCTCTCTGAAAATGCCCCCGATGGGCTATTTAAAAATGCCCGCAGGCCTTGAATAAAATTCCTTCACACCCTCATGGAGATTCCCTCAATGGGCCAATAAGACCTTCCAACCAATGACCGCAATGGGGCCACCCAAGATTCCCACATGGCTCTTCAAAAATGCCCGCAACTACCTTTTTAAATATGCTCGCAGGGATATGATTTATGCCTGCAACTCCTTATCAACATGCCTGCAGGTGTTTCAAAAATGACTGCAACAAGGTCTTTCAAATTCCCGATAAGTCATTTTTTTAGATTCCTACAAGAGCACTAAGATTCCCGCAAGAGCACTACAATACCTGCAGCTCTCCAAAATGCCTTGTCATCAAATGCTCCATTTCATCTGTCATGTCATCAAGGTCCTTGTCATCATCTCATGGTTTCCATGTCATTTAGTCTTTGTCATTAATGTGTTGTCATCAATGAAAACCATATTCATCATAATATGAAAAGTTGATCCTTCTTATGCAACCTTCTCAAGCATGGCCAAAATTGGTCAAGTTAGTATCAAATATGCCCATAAGATAAAAACAGTCCCTTGAGCACATGATGGGAAAGAGACATCTTAATCAACAAACAATTGACAACTTATTTCTATTCTATTACTAGGAATGATCACATGTAGCAAAACATTCATCATAAATTACCTTTTGGCACTGAGAAGTAGGTTGCACATTCAAGCATGCAATTTGTAGTTTAGAAACCATATCATAATTTCCTTGGAGACACTCCTCATGTAATAACATCACTTTATCTGCTACCTTTGAAGATATAGACATATCAATTTATGGTCCACATATCTGCCATGCAACAACTGAAAGTTTATCATCACTGTATAGGAAGGGTTCAACTTGGAAGATGTGATCCTCTCATCCTCATTTAGGTTCTACTCCATCAACTATTTCAACTCTCATAATGTTCATCTCTTTCAACTACTCCATCAAAACATAATGTTCATCTCTTTCAACCTTAATACTCCCAAGGGCCAAGAGGTCCTTATGTTAAAGTTGAAAGAGATGAAAACTATGTGTTGAAATGGAGCACCTATGAATGAAGTGGTGTACATTGATGAAGAGTGTGGGAACCTCAATCTTTATATATACAAATTCCTTAGCACCTGGAAAATTAGAAACCAATAGCAAGGAATCATATTAACACCTACCAAGACATACCATGCTGCAAGACTGCCATTAAATATTGTATGCGCCATTAAACAACAAACAACGCAGCAAAATCACAGAACAAACATGTCAAAATCATATCCGATGACTTACCTGATGGGAAGAACCTTCCTTGTACTCAGATTTTAACTTTCACATCAAATATTTCATGTCAAATACAAATGATTGAGACAAAACTCAGTAGGAGTAAAATAAGGGTTGGAAGGAAATCAAGGACATACTTGACATGATGATGAAGTTACACAGATACCAGGTTACCATCGATAATGTTATGGTGAATACGAGAGGCAATTTTAGGATGAGAAGAATCAGCTATCCCAAAGTAAAAAGCTACCAACACGATAGACAATCACCAAGCCTTTGATACTAATTGGGGGTACTTGAACAATAGACATTCTCAGGTAGAGGTATCAACCAACAAGAAGACCAAAAAATCAGATAATGAGTTATGAGCTCTTGGATTCTGACCTATAGTTCTCATATCTTTCTTATTTTGTTTTTAATTTCCGAAGGCATGTACTGAACTTCAGGAGAGAAATAGAAACACCAGACTTGATGAGAGTGATACTCTCCTAGTATCTCCTTTTTTATAATTTTTGAAGTAGGTTGATTTGATGGCTTCTTGTGGTGTTGAACTCAAGCTAAATATAATACTTTTCTAGTTTAAATCAAAGTTAAAGGAAGAAGAGAAACCTCATAATGCAAGCAATTTCCTTTGGCTAAGATGTTATATATGTATGTATCTTAATATAATGAATATAATTTAAGTATAAATACAAGCACATTAAGGATAAAGAACACGTCAAAACCCTTACCTTATCATTGTCCTTTCGCCAGATCCATTTTCCCATACAACTTGATAAGAGTTGTCCATGAGATGCATTTCCATCACCAAGACCTGCATAAATCATCAAAGACAGAATTTTTATATTAGTAAATGATATATAAGCAAATAAACAATCATTTAAATCCTACTACGAAGTCCTGTAGAAATCAATGAACCGTGAAATGTTAAATTTATTAACAATATTTTAAGAAATAGACATGCATTTAAAAATTTACAACCATCTTTAATACATAGTAATAAAAGAGTATTTATGCCTTATTCACCTCCTCTATGTTTCGAGAATAGTTTTATATTCTCTACTGAACAGGGCCAACCACGTGAAGGTGGAAGCTCAATTGGCCCCTTCCCCCCCCCCTTCACATCTCTCCCAATTCCCCATACCAATTAAATGAAATGATGTTGTTTACATAGAAAACAGATAAACATTCATGCATAACTAGGCTAGTCATCAAAACATATAAAAATAAAAACATTGAAGCATAATGAGGTAATTCATATAAAAAATGTTCAAACTAACAACATCGATATACATCCAATTACAAGTCATGAATTTATACATCTACTTTCACTTTGATTTATGTTTTTTTGCATTGTAAAAACTGACGATTGGGGTATTATCATCATCATTTGGTGGAATATCTACAAATCCATGTCCTGCTAGTGTTTGTGTTTCCATGCCCTCATGTATCATACTTCTTGTACGTCATTGAGTAGGGCGTGGAGGTAGTTCTGAAGGGGCATGAACTGCAACAATGAAAATGGGCATATCGATATGTTGAAATATTATTAAAATTAATAGTTCATTATTTTGATTAAAATTACAATATTGCTCTCTACCTGTATGTGTAGCTATGATAGCTGGTGTGTTAATTGTTTCTCTACTTGCTAATTCCTCTTGCGGTTCACCCTCCTGAGCTACATGGTATTCCATTGAAAGAAGAAAATTTATAAGTATACGTCAGTAAATAAATATCTATAATCACAATAGATATTTCTATTTCCAAAGCACACATACCAGAATGGCTACTCTACTCCCCACTATCATGGGACATGCACATCCCAACATCAGTTGGTACGTGCTAAGTAGCACTAGATTCATTGCTACGGTTGCACTGTTGATTAAAAGAAAACATAAATATTTAGTTATGGGTGATATAAACAAAACTGAATATACTTTAATAGTATATTTCAATTGTGTCCTGATTCATTTTATTTACTTGCATCTGCGTCATTGGGGAGATTGGAGTCCGCCCCAAGCTTTTCCGATATTCAATCACACTTTGAAAACCATACTTGAAACCAAGCTTTAGATCTTCCTCCATGGCAACATCTTGGAACATATTTCCCTGCAATGCATAACACATTTCTCATTTCCAGTTTAAAAAACATATATTTGTTCGCTACTATCAAATACATATTCCCCACAATTAATCATTTAATTCTTATGACTCAGGCTCTTAGTTTTCTATAGCCACCTTGGCCCAATCTATGCTGCCTATGCTTTTCCACTCTAGCCTTGGTTGCTTTGGAGGTGTCAGGTAGCCTATATATAAAAATGTTTAAAAATGTTAGATATCAAAATTCCTACTTAAAACAAAAAAGAAAAAAATAAATGCGCATATTTCACTAAAAAGTTGATATGTGTTGTACCTCGCTTTTCCAGGTCGTGGTTGTTTTCCTTGTATTTTTAGCAAGTTCTCCTTTGTATCCTCTATGAGTTCCTTCCACTCTTTCTCCGGAACCATGGGAGGGTGCTCATGCTTGAGGTCAAGTTGCAATTTATCCCTATATTGGGCCCTGGTATATTTTAAATTCTTGTCAGTTATCTTTGCAACCACTTTCTTGTTGAATCTATTGCCGAACAAGTTTACCATGTGGTCTATCAATGCTTCTCTCTTTGCACTATATTGTCTATTCCACCATGTGCGAATGGTGGGGCCAAACGACTCTAATGATTTTTCATTCAAATTCCTGTAGAAAACATTGTTTTCTGCAGAAACATGTAATCCATTAATTTTTAATAATTTCAACGTATGTCCATTTCAATTTCATGATTAAAATGAATAAATTAATTAATAAATACCTACAATATTTTGAATCTTGATCGGAACACAAGATTCATCCACCAAAAACGTGAGATCTTGTGATCCGGTGCTTTTAACTCGTGCTACTCCAGCAAAAGTTTCCTGGTAATCTACAATACGTTCATCTCTGGAGTAATGTGGAGTCCTAGGATCCATCTCGTCATTCTTCGGGATGTAATGCCGATCAAAATCAGTGCCCTCATCAATGGATTGGAGGCCAACCGTAGGAGTGTAAAAAATCCTCATTGGTACATTGCTTTGTCGACGTTGTTGTTGCATTGGAGCATCATTGCTACATATACATGTCTCGACAGTTTCTCCAGTCACGGGTTGAAAAAAATCCTACAAATGAAAAAAGTTTCTTTATCAGATCACTTGGAAAAATAGAAAACATAATATCAGATAGGAAATCATGTCATAGATTTAAAAAAGATGTGAAGATGCCACTTACCCCATAAGATTTTATTCGTTCTTTCAGCTCTTCAATCCTTTCCCTTATCTCCTCTGTCCTGGGCCTTTAACGAGCCAAGGAAAGCATTTATATGTTTTCCTTTTCCAGGGCCTTCTTCATAGTTTCCATTGGGTCTATGGAACAATAAATTTCATCCTCAAGCTCCTCATCACCCAGATAAAGTGGACTGGACTAAATTCATCAAACAATAAAATTAAGCAAAATAATATTAACATCATTCAAACATTTTTATTGTAATGAAATTTAGTTACTATTAAGAACTAACACTTACCTGATGTGGTGTTGCGGCCACTGACTTCCCACAGTCCTCACCCTGACACGATAAATCAATCAATAATTCATCACAAGAATAGAAAAATGCGAATGTCAACAATGGAAATCGAATGTTTACAGAAAAAATCGAAACATTTAGTTATTATATTTAACACTTACCTGACAGAGCATAGAGTTTGACCTTCCACGGTCACCCAAGACCATGGAAGCAGCAGGTGCCTTTCCACTAGCATCACCCTGATACAATAAATCAATAACTAAACGTTATGAAAATAATTGTAACATAATAAAAAATGAGATATTGCAATAATATTTTTTTTACCTTAGAAGTAGAGGACATGCGTTCTGTTTCATGACGAACATGGGAAGTCCCCTGCCACAGTGTAATAAGCATGTTGTCACATGGAAATGTTCTGGGGTTGGAGTTTCTAGTTATTGTAGTCATATTTAGTTACTATATTTAGTTGAGTCAATAATTGTAACATAAACAAACATGAGATATTGCAATAATATTTACTTTTACCTCCGAAGGAGAAGATAGATGTTCTGCTCCATGGCAATGAGCAGACCCCTGCCATAGTGTAATAAGCATGTTATCATATGGAAATATTCACAATAAGCACGAAAAATGCGAATGGTAACAGTGAAAATCAAATGTGAACCGAAAAAACCGAAACATTTTGTTATTGTAGTCATATTTATTTACTATATTTAACATTTACCTCATGAGGCATAGATTGTGACCTTCCACGGTCACCCTGGACTGTGGAAGCAGAATGTGGCTTTCCACTACTACCACCCTGATAAAATAAATCAATGAGTAAAAGTTGAGTCAATAATTGTAACATAAACAAAAATGAGATAAGCATAACAGTGTAATAAGCATGTTATCACATGGAAATATTCATAATAAGCATGAAAAAAGTGAATGTCCTCAGTGGAAATCAAATGTTAATAGAAAAAATCGAAACATGTAGTTATTGTAGTCATGTTTATTTACTATATTTAGCATTTATTTGATGAGGCATAGCGTGTTACGTTTCATGGTTACCCTAGACCATGGAAGCTATATCTATTCGATTTAAGTTGTAATTGATCAACAACTCTTCACCTGGAAGTACTGTTTTTGTTGCACATACAAATATTCTCTTAGCATCATAATTACATGACCCTCCCTTGGCAATAAAATATTGCATGCATCTACAAAATATTTTCCTTACCTTTTTAGATCTAGTTGATATAGAACCAATAGATCTAGTACAACATGTCTCACTTTCAACCTCTCAGAGTATATCTTCATCATCACTCGAGGAAGATAGATCCGACAGATACCTATTTGGTGGTACCTACACTCGATAAAACAGGAATATAAGTCACCAAGCAGATATAATTTAGCGTGCAAATATATTTACTTGTAATGTTCTAATATCAAAAGTTATTTCTTCCTAAAAACTTTATCAACAACTACTTTTCTCCCAAAGGAGTAATTTCTTTTAGAGTTATTTATATTTGAATTATTTTTAAGGATAAGACATGATTTAATTTGATTTGGAATTTGTTCACAACACAGATATAGAGGTGTGTTTCTTGGGCCACTTGACTAGTTAATGCATGCAAAGAGGTATGAGGTTCCCCCTCATATAGGTCATGTTGGGGATTCAATTTGGGGTTCCATCACCAACCTCCATGAAGTATCCTCCTCAACCCAAGCATCATTTTTCCCTCCCTCCATGCCCGCATAGCTGATTTTTTTAAAATACGATAACATGGTGAAATGTCACCAAATTTAGACCAATTTTAGGTAGTTTTGAGTAGTTTTGCAGATGGATGCGGAGAGGGTGATGTCGGATCCTGAATCGTCTTATCACAACCCGGAATTGTCTTACACTACCCAAGACCACTTTCTTACCATTTCTATGGTGTTCTGCAACATGAAAATCCTGAATTTGTTTTGTTGTGATGGTAGGGTCTAGGCCTGTTCTCTATCAAACGAGTGATGGATGGGTTCAGGGATGGAATTTGACGGCAAAATGCCCGTCATGGGTCATTTTCCCCCTCAAATACGACCTATATTTCGTATAAACCCTAAGAAAAAAATGAAGTAAACAGTGAAACATTTGTATTTAGTGTGGAAATAGTCAAAACCGTGGGATTTTTCACAAATTACTACGCTGCTAGGGTTGATGGGCTTACCGAATTCATTGGGCCCTTTGTTATCCTTTGGACTGCCGCTAGATTGCCTCCCCTAGGAACTCCGGTATCCTTTGGACTGGTATCCCCTGCTCCTCGATTTACCACTGCTCTACTCATCAAATTACCACTGCTTTAGATGCTGCTAATGAACTAGTGTGCGGGAGTGAACTTGTTCTTTGTTGTTTTTCTTTGGATGCTGCTAATGAGCTAGTGCCCGGAAGTCTTTTCCCTTTATGTTTTTCTTTTTTTATTTACATATTTTATATTTTGTGTTTTGTTTTGTTTTTTTATTTGCATATTTTTTATTGTTTAGTTTTTTTTTTTTTTTATTTGCATATTTTATATTTTGTTGCATTTTAAATTAATTTTAGTTAAAAAAATCTATGTTTTTAATTTAATTTAATTTAATTTAATTTAATTTAACTAGGATTTTGTCATAATTTGTTTTGGTTGCATTGCTTATAGTGAGATCCTATTCATAGGTCCCTTCAAGGAAGAATATGATGTTGATGATGATGATCACGATGATGATGATCATGACCATGACCATGATGATGATGATGAAGTACCTTTTGGGCCGTATGAAGCCTCATGTTCTTATATTTGTTCACATGAAGAATCAAGACTTATCGACCAGTCTGGTGTCTTAAAAGAGGAAGATCCTAACTTAGCAGTTTGGTAGTTCTATAAAGTGCATTATTTATCGGAGTGGATAATCACTCAAAAACATTCTATTATAATTCTCGACAATATCAGAAGACTTTAGTGAATACCAAGGTAAATATCTTGTCATCACATCTTCATCATCATCATCATCATCATCATCATCATCATCATCTTCATCTTCACCACCACCATCATCATCATCATCATCATCATCATCATCATCATCATCATCATCATCATCAACAACATCATCATCATCATCCAGATCATCCCGATCATGATCATCATCTTCATCATCCTCATCCTAGTCATCCTCATCTTGGTCATCATCATCCTCATCATCATCGTCTTCATTAGCATCATCATCATCACCATCACCATCATCATCATCATCATCATCATCATCATCATCATCATCCAGATCATCCCGATCATGATCATCATCTTCATCATCCTCATCCTAGTCATCATCATCTTCAGCATCATCCTCATCACATCTTCATCATCATCATCATCTTCATCATCATCATCATCATCACCATCAGCATCATCTTCATCTTCATCTTCACCACCACCATCATCATCATCATCATCATCATCCAGATCATCCTGATCATGATCATCATCTTCATCATCCTCATCCTGGTCATCATCATCTTCATCATCATCCTCATCATCATCGTCTTCATCCTCATCCTCATCATCATCGTTATCATTGTCGTCGTCATCACCACCACCATCATTGATCATCATCATCATCTTCAACATCATCATCATCATCATCGTCATCATCATCATCATCATCATCATCATCTCCCTCATCCTAATCATCATCATCATCATCCTAATCATCATCATCCTCATCCTCATCCTCATCCTCATCATCATCGTTGTCATCTTCATCACCACCCATCATTGATCATCATCATCATCTTCATCTTCATCTTCATCATCATCATCATCATCATCATCATCGTCATCTCCCTCATCCTAATAATCATCGTGATAATTATGATCATCATCTTCATCATCCTCATCCTGGTCATCCTCATCATCATCATCATCCTCCTCCTCCTCCTCCTCCTCCTCATCATCATTGTCGTCGTCATAACCACCACCATCATTGATCATCATCATCATCTTCATCACTTCATATTCATCATCATTATCATCATCATCATCATCATCTTCATCACTTCATATTCATCATCATTATCATCATCATCATCGTTGTCGTCGTCATCACCACCACCATCATTGATCATCATCATCATCTTCATCATCTTCATCTTCATCATCATCATCATCATCATCATCATCATCGTCATCTCCCTCTTCTTAATCAACATCTTCATCATCATCATCGTCATCTTCATCATCTTCATCATCTTCATCATCATCATCTTCATCACCACCACCTGTTGAAATATTGTAACTTCGAAGAATATTCTATTGTATTTTATTGATGTAATTTATTCGGAGATGTTTTATTTTTCGATCAGGATGTTATTATTGTATTTGATTATGTAAAGTCATTGAGCTAGGTAAATCCTGCCTTGTAAGTCAGGGAAATATATCCCCTTTGAGTCAATTGTAATTGGAAAATAGATGCAATATAGGTTGGCATTGCTTGGCATTGATGGCAAACAAGATGAGAGACATTGCCTATGATGACATATATATATGTCTATGTTGACAAGAGCCATGGATGAGGTGGTATGACGACAAAGCATATGGTTGGCAGTGGGCATATAAGTAATGACATGGCATGTAAGATGAGTGATGATATGGCACGCGTGAGAAGGATGGAAAGACACATGATAGTGTTCTAGTGCTATCATCAAGACAGTGTTTCAATCTGACAACATTTTGGAAAAGTATGACAAGTTTGTGAAACTTGGAAATTAACTATGGGAAAATTAGTCAAAACTTCCCTAAGAGAATGCCCGCCATAATTCATGGTTTGAAGATAATGCCCGCACCATCATACCAGGCTATAGATTGTTAAAGTGGCTATCTAGTCATGGTCTCAATTAGCCTTAATAATTTTTTAGGAGAAAGATATAAGCTTTCCAAAACAGGGTTTCAGGATAAACCTTGAAGAATTTCCTGAAAAGGACTAAGTGTTGGAAAAACAATCTCAAGTGACCTCAGGGAAATACCCGCCATAAATTGTGGGTTGAAGAAAATTCCCACACCATATTGGCATATTGTAGTTTCATGTTTTTTCTACCCAACCATGGTCATGTCAGTTTGTCCAAAGAGACTCCAAGGAAGAAGATATGGATCTGCCAAAAGTGCTACTTAGCCTACTTAGCTAGGGCAAGTTGTTTCCTGCTAAAAGTGTGAGACACCCAATGGATAGAGGCCAACAAGGTGATTCCATATAGACCAAATTCATCCTTTGAGACCTCTTTCTCTCTCCTCAGCGGCCATTTTACTGGAGTAGTGCAAATCAAGATAAGAAGCACTTTTGGCAGATCAATATCTTCTTCCACAGAGACTCTAACTCTTCACCAATGATATAGTTGGATGTGCCAAACAAAATTCTAGAGACCCATACTCTCAAAATAATTTTAGACACCAACCACAAGACATGGTAGGCATTTTACTAAGATCACTCATGCATTTCTACTTATTCTATACTTAGACAATTTTTGCACTTTCCTAAACTAGTCCAATATGCATGGAACACTGTTTTGGCATATCCATAAATTCTTCCTGAGACACGTTTTGGAAAATATGAGACCATGGTCAAGTAGAAAGCTCAACAAGGTACATCCTAACCATACGGTGAGGGCATTTACTCTAACCCCCAAATTATTACGGGCATTTCCTTGAGGCCACCTAGACCAGTTTTCCAACACTTAACCATTTTCAGGAATTTACTAAGTATGTAAACATTAGTGAAAACTGCTCTAAGAGAATGCCCGCCATAATTCATAGTTTGAGAAAAATTCCCACACCATCATACCAGGCTATAGCTTGTTGAAGTGGCTATCTAGTCATGGTCTCAATTTGCTTTAATCACTTCTAAGGATAAAGTTATAGGTCTACCAAAACAGGGTTTTGCACCAGAGGAAGTAAAATTGACTAAGTAGCCTCAAGAAAATGCCCGCCATAAATCATAGGTTAAAGTAAATTCCCACAGCATATGGTAAGGTTGTACCCTGTTGATTTGTCCACCTGGTCATGGTCTCTGTTTTTCTTAAGCATGTCTGAGCAGAAATTTACAAGTCTGCCAAAAAATTAACCAGCCAAATTGAGAAAAGACTTGTTTTCCATATTAAGAACAATTGAAATTAGGCTAGGTGTTCAAATCATAAGGTTAAGGAGCTATTTGGAAATTCCCGCCAGGAACTGTCCTTATGGGGATAAATTCATCAGTTCACATGAACTTGTTGCTTGTTGAAGTAGTTATCCAGTGATGGTTTCATGTTACTTCCTGATAGTCACCTATGCAATAAATTAACCTGCCAAAGTAGGAAAAATATTGTTTTGCATATTACAAACAAGAGAAACAAAAAAGGTCCAAATTATGAAAAATGGCTAAGTGTTGGAAAGCTGGTCCAAGTGGACTTTGGAAATTTCCTGCTGTACCTCATAGGAGAATGATAAAAATGATCTAAAACTATAATGATATAGCTTGTTGAAGAGGCTATCATACCGTGGTCTCAATTCTCAAAGAGGGTTTTTGATGACAAAGTTAAAAGCCCTACCAAAACGGGGTTTCAGGTTTTTTTTTGCACCAATGGTAGTAAAATTTCCCAAGTGGCCTCAGGAAAATTCCCACCATAATTCATAGTTTAAGGTAAATGCCTACCCAATAAAATGCCTGCCATTTCCTATGGTTGATATCTTAAAATATTTTGAGGGTATGGGTCTCTAGACTGTTGATTGGTGCATCCAAACATATCATTGGTTTGTCCAAAGAGTCTCCGTAGGTGAAGGTATTGATCTTTCAAAAGTGTGTCCTAGCTTGATTTGCACTACTCCATAAAAATGCTTGTCAAGGAGAGAGAAAGAGGTCTCAAAGGATGAAATTGGTCTAGATGGAATGAACTTGTTGGCCTCTATCCATTGGGTTTCTCATACTTCCAAGTTGATGAAAATAAAAATCTCCTCATTTTGACCTAGGGTTTGACAATTTTGTCTTAGTGTTGAATTCGTAGTTTGAAAAGCTAGTGTTGATTGGATGTTTTGGCAGGCCATTATCATCTTGGAACTGTGCCTTGCCAGAAAATTTTCTGTCGCCGACACGGGGCGAGTTCCATTTATCACACACCACGGAGGTGAAACGAATGGTTTTCTGAGGGAGGACAAGGTTGATTATTTAGGTAAATCCATTTTTACCTTGTCCTTTTACCAACTCCGTTTACCACGGCTTCTTTGTCGTTAATAAGAATAGGGATGGAGACATATGGCTCACCGGCTTCTGGTGGTGGATACACCACTACCCTCTCCCACTCTCGGTCTTCACTGGCAGATTTAGGGGTTCTCTCATATTTCTATGCTTCTGGGGATTTTTACGACCTGGATTTTTTGACTGTTTCATCCAGACCCTTGGATCCTCTTCTCGATGGAAATCCATATTCTCTGTTTGCACCTCCTTAGTTGAACTCGGATTTCGGTGCCCCTATGCTTACGAACATTGATTGCACCCAGGTTGAGCATCTCCCTGACGATTGGGGGGAACCCTCTTATGATCCTAGCTTCGACTTCCTGGATGCGAGTTGCCCTTCGACTTTCACTACTGACACCGCTTCTGCATAGGACCCGGTCTTATCTTTACCTTCGCTGGAAAACCATGAGGGTTTCATTGCATCATTTCTTCAAAATTCTGATTAGTAGGGCTCCCCTCCAAAGGAGACACTTTCATAGGACAAGGCAGCTTCAGGATCTGGTTTGACTTCAAAAATCCCTCCTCGCTCAGTGGATCCACTGGTGGGTGGGAAGAAGAAGGAAAAGTGCCTTAAATCCTTAGGGACTGCTATGAACCTTATCCATGGGAAAAACATTAGAGTGGCCACCCAGTCTCTTGGGATGGCGGAATTGGCAGGGCTCGCAGGAAGTACCCCATCCTGGAACGACTGGACCGGTGGGTTTAAACTACCTGGGGCTCCCTCTTAACCTATAAACCTGAAGCTAATATCCTCTCTCGTAGTTGGTTTGTTTTCAAACTGAGGAAGAAGGAGGATGTGGATATTATTTTAAAGAAATACTGGAGTTTTGGAAACACCCCATTCAATCTGAAAAACTGGACCTCGATGTTCAATGCAAACCATGAAAGGCTTGATACGGTGCCGGTTTGGGTCAAACTCCGAGGCCTCCCCTGGGAATTCTGGACCTAGGAAACCTTTCAGGAAATTGGAAATTCACTTGGGGCCTTCATCGATGCAGACATGACTTTTATTCAAACACGTAGGAGAACGGTGGCCAGAATTCTTGTCTCCTTAGACCTCCATCCAAGCCGCAGAGAAAGTCTAAATTTTGTGTGGGGACATATTACTAGGTTTCAACCCATGGATTACGAGGGTGTCCCTTTTCGCTACCATCGTTGCCATGTTTACGGTCACATTGCTCAGAAAGTTCCCACAAACATTCACTGAGTGGGGGGATTGGCCTAAGAAAATGGCGGTGGGCTATGGCCACCCGGTCGACTCCACCGACACTCAAAAGATGGGCAGACACGAGGTGGATGTTGGGTCTTGAGGCATGCAGATGGATCATACCATGGAAGCACATTATACAGTTTCGCTTGGTTTGGAAGCAACTCCCATTGTCTCATCGGCTACTCCTGCACTGATACAATTAGTCTCTTCGACTTCGGGTATCAACTCTTCTCTCCCTTCTCATTTAAACTCTCTGGTTGATCGTTTACAATCTATCTATTTCACTTTCCCGACTCCCCCACCCTCCCCTTTTCCTGATGCTCATCCTGCTACTCCTCCCGCACCCTCCCCGACCTTCCTGCCCTCGACCTCTCTAGTACGTGAACCTACTCTCCATTGTCCCACATCCTCCCCTTCCTATCCCCCTAAAATTTTATCTCCTTCTTCTACCATTCCCTGCCCAGGTTTGTCGGAGCCTTCCATTGTCCCCTCATCCACACATCGTTCCCTCCTTGAACTTGCATACAAAACTCAGAAATCCATCCTTGGGGCGCTTAGAGTAGTAGATTCCAGGAATGGGGTTCACCAATGAAGATTCTATCCCTAAATTGTCGTGGGTTGGCAAGTGAGCCCCAAAAAAAATCCCTCAAGAGGATGATTACTCTGCATCAGCCTCATGTCTTGCTGCTATAGGAAACATTGGGGCCATAAGAGGGAGTCACAACCATTCTTTCCTCCCTCTTCCCTTTCATGGAATTTTGGGCACTGGATTCCTGTGGTCATTCTTGGGGTATTGCCACTGGGTGGAATACTCACAGTGTGCGACTTAAAAACTTTTGGGGGCCACGTTCATCTCTAGGAGTGGAATTTTATCATGCTATTGAAAACTCCTGCTTCAGTATACTAAATATATATGGCCCTTATGAGAATCGAGTCCCCTTCTTGGATTCTTTGTCTTGTAAATCCTTTTTCAAATCGGATGACCTTATCATTGGGGGAGACCTAAATTTCTCTCTTGGGAACCATGAAATTTGGGGTCCCAATGCCAGAACAGACCAACAAGTGGATTTTTTTGAACAACTCTTGCTCTCTCGCAAGTTGGTGGACCTTCCGCCTGATAAGATCAAACCTAATTGGACCAATAGAAGAACAAGGGCTCACAGGGTGGCCTGACGTCTGTACCATTTTCTCCTAGCTGAACACCTCCTCGACCAAAATCTTGTTTTTCATCAATGGGTGGATTCAGGGGGACTCTCAGACCATTCCACGATTTTTCTTGAAATAAAAGGAGTTTCTTCTAAACCTCTAAGTCCTTTCAAAATTTGTGAACTATGGCTTAAAGAAGAGGAGGTCACTCACATCATAAAGGAATATTGGAATCCCTACTATTGATTATGCTACATGGACCATGCTATTGATTATTATATTACATTGGAATTACATTGGGTTACATTTGATTATTATATCATGGACCATGCTGTTGATTATGCTAATGTCTTTCATACATTATATGCACTTGCTTGTATATGTTGTTCAGACTAATCTGCAGAGTCAAGTGTAGAGATTGAAAGCTCAACGGGGATCTACTTCGAACATCCAGTTGAAGGTTGGTCTTATTCTCCATATCTTAGAATTTTAAATTATATATCATTGCATTGGGAATTGAGTTTATTTATGGTAGCCATCTATCTGTTGTGGTCTTCCCAGATCCATAGGAAGTGTTTCTCCGTAACATAAATGGCGACTCCGCTGGGGAGGAACCTCCATTTTGGGGATTTTTAGGCATTTTTTCTTATTTTGAGTTGTTGTTTGTAGAGATTCTGTGTCATTGACTGGTTGTTGGGATTTGCATTCGAAAACTTGATTTTTCTGGTCTGTTGGACTCTTTTTTGGCTCATTTCCTTTTCCCTGTACACAGGTCAGCCTAGCTTTTCCCGTGTCTACCCGCTACTGTCAGTACTGTAGCTAGCGTATAGATGCTACTATTCCTTGAACAATCGTGTACAACTCTGGGATTGTCTTGTTTTTTACCTTGGGTTGTTGCTGGGTTGGTTCTGAGTTTTCCTGAGTCTTAGTAAGCCCGTTTTCTGACTATTCCAGGCTCTGTTATTGACCAGGAACTCCCATTTCTTTTGTTATTGATATTTTTGGTTTCCCACCATTGTTCAATTTTTATAGCTCATTAGCTTGGCCAAGTATTACTGTTTGGTTTTGCTGGGTTTTCTGCTTGATATGCTCTGCATTTTTTACTGAATAGTTTGATTTTGCTTGCATTTTTTCATTCCATTTATATTGAAAAAATACAAAAAAAAAAATCATTTTCCTTTCATTTATAAGCGAAAATACAAAAATATTTGCTTTACGTTCCTACATTTTGCATCAGAGTGCTTGTGATTTCATCTAGTACTTGATTGTGCATTGAAACTATAAAGAGATTGCATATTTATTTCCAAAAGAAATGTTGGATTGATTGTCATATTAGTGGCATGCTTTTTATTGAATATATGAGTCTAGTGCTTTTCGATTGTGCATACCATTGAGTCTTTTACTTCATCAGTTTCACGACCATATCCTTTGAGTAATTACAACCATTAAAAGTAACGCTTAATATTAAAATTGATTAGAAATGATTTTCTCTTTGATAGGGTGCACCAACTAGCATAGGTTTAGAGTCTTGGAATAGATCATTGTGAGTTAACAATCCAAGACTATTGAACCAACACTATGTGTCTTACCAGGGAGTGGTGAAACCCATGGTATACATTGGTGTTCTCAAGAAGCTCTACTCAAACCAGAGTTAAGCACGAGGTCACCAGAGGTTGGTTGCAAAGATAGCCCTCCAATACTAGCTGAACGTGGGAGATATTTCCAGGATTTGTTCGTGTATAGGCTCTTGGTGGATTTGACCCTCTTGAGTTTTGGGCTTAGCTACCCTTCCCATATGACAGATACCACCTGTGAATATCCTCCTGAGCATTGGTTATACGTGGTGGCCTTAGTTGCTTTACCTAGGTATCACATAGGGTGCTTGCAGTGGTTATGCTGTGAGTATCCTCATTCAAATAGGGGCCGGACAAACACAATTGTTGTATGTATAGAGATTTGACCCTGTGCACGCAGTGAAGTTTGAGGACCCTTATATCTGATTTTTTTACCTTCCGTTTGTTAGGATATTCCTATACTCCATCCTAGTCCTACTAGTATTTCCATTATTTCCATTTTTAGTCTTGCATGCATTTCTGCATGCATCCCAGTCATCAGTCCCAGCACCTAGCCTTATTTAGCCAGCCCCCGGGAGCTTCTCTCAGATTAGTTTTAGCCCTCCTAGAGCTTAGTGCGCCCTTCCTCCTTGAGTTAAAGAAGTAACTCGCCCTCTCTCACCTACTATTAAGTTGTACTTCAGTTAGTTGAGTTATCATCAGTTCTTTCCTTGATTTAAGGCTATTCTAACTCTCAACTGATTGTATCACTCCGATAGACCTCCAGTGAGACTGAACTGCCCATTCTGACTGCAGTTAGCTCCTCATGCGCCCTCCATTGAGCCTCCTTCATTCAGTTAGTTCCAGCTACATTTAGTTACACCTACCACACTCAGTTAGACTTAGTTTTCCTGATGGTTGACAGTTACTTGAGCATTGATGACTCCACTGATGATGAGATAGACTTCTAGTTATGCTTCGATGACTCTCCAGTGATCTTTTGATCACTCCATGAAGGCTAATTCGAATTGCCACCTTGGAATTCGAATCCCATTCTAACTCCAGTTAGCTCCTCATGCGCCCTCCACTAAACCTCCTTCATTTAGTTAGTTCCAGTTACACCTACCACACTCAGTTAGACTCAGTTTGACTGATGGTTGATAGTTACTTGAGCATTGATGACTCCACTGATGATGATATAGACTTCTAGTTGTGCTCTGATGACACTCCAGTGATCTTTTGATCACTCCATGAAGGCTAATTCAAATTTCCACCTTGGCATTCAAATCCTAAATTCTTTCTTGTGAGGTATACATCATCTCTTAGATTTGTTGTGAGGATTTTCACATGGTATCAGAGCATGTTGAGAGTATTGTTTATCTCCATTCTTGAGATTTTTTTGCAGGTTATTATCAAGATTTCGAGTGCAACAGTTGCAGCAGTTTCTGCATCTTTTGCAGTAGTAGTAGTTGCAGACTTTTCTATTGTTTTTGCAGGTCTTCTACAACTTCCATGTATTCAGAGGAAATCCCTCCTCTTTCTCCATTCAACGATGATGAATGGAAACAAAAAATGATAGCATATTTGAAGAGCCAGGATCTCTTTGATTATTGTTTTGAAAGAGCGTCTGAATCCTCTAAAGAAGAGAATGAATGGTTAAATGAAGGTGACAAAGCCTCTGGAACCATGGTGCTTGATATGTCTCATTGTATGGTAATCGATTCCCTTACTTTTGCTTAAACTCCAAAAGAGCTATGGGCCCATCTGGATGAAATATTTGGCAAACAGAATTAAGGGATTGATCCAAACCATTTTAAGAGAAAGCCCACTGATGCATTCGCCCTCCTTGATGATCTCATTGATCATGAACCAATATCAAACATATCTCATATTTAAGTTGTCCACAAAGAAGAAGAACTTGCAGATTCTACACTCATGCTCCAAACTCATGCTCCAGATTTCTTCTATTTTGAATTCTGTGCCAGCTCACACTCTAGAAATTGAAGAAGGTCCTAAATCCTCTCTTGCACCATAGTTTGTTGGTTTGCATCATTATCTATTGAATGTTTTGGAGGTAAAATCAGACATTGGAGGTAATGCATTCGCTCTCCTTGATCACTCACCTCTTATGTACTACTATATGATCATTATTTCATGCTTTCAGAAGGTTATTGAAGATAATGGCCATTTCCATTCGCTTGGGATAATTTCTCATGCACTTACTGGTTTTGATCTCACCTCTAATGGTTCAAAGGAGTTCTGAAGAAACCATGATTCAAGTCTTGGATCTAATTTGTATTCCAAGCAAACACTGATATTTGATGGCCATTTCCATTCACTTGGGATAATTTCTCATGCATTCAATGGTTTAGATCTCACCTCAAATGGTTCAAAGGAGATCTTAAGAAACCATTCTTTAAGTCTTGGATCTGATTTGGATTCAAAACATTTACTATTATTTGATGGTTCTTTTTGGCATAATCTCACCCATGATGGTTCAAAGGAGAAGACAAAAGACTATTTGCACATTCATAGACTTGATCCTACCTCAACTGATTCGAATCACAGGTTAAACGATCATCCTCATACTTTTGGATTTGTTCTCATCACTTTCGATTTGAAGATAAACTACAAGCACATGCTTTCTAAGCATGATCCACTTCTTCGCAAGAAGAAGATACCTCCAGACATATGACCAAGCATCACACCTGCTTGAGTTTGGAGCATTTATTTTTGTGTGTGCCTTATAGTCTATTTTGAGGGGGGGTATTTTTCCCATGAGGTTTTCCCCATTTCATCGGTTTATTGACTGCTATTATTATTCATTGTATTGGGTGACCTTTGGTCTCAGTTACTAGTGCCTACGATGGATTAAGGGGGGGTGTTAGGATATTCCTATACTCCATCCTAGTCCTACCAGTATTTCCATTATTTACATTTTCAGTCTTGCATGCATTTCTGCATGCAGTGTGCATTCTGCATGCATGCATCCTAGTCATCAGTCCCAGCACCTAGCCTCAGTTAGTCATCCACCGAGAGCTTTTCTCAGATCATTTTTAGCCCTCCTAGGGCTTAATGCGCCCTTCCTCCTTGATTTAAGGAAGCAACTCACCCTCTCTCACCTACCATTCAGTTGTACTTCAGTTAGTTGAGTTATCATCAGTTCTTTCCATGATTTAAGGCTAGATTGACTCTCAACTGACTGTATCACTTCGATATACCTCTAGTGAGACTGAACTTCCCATTCTGACTCTAGTTAGATCCTCATGCGCTCTCCACTGAGCCTCCTTCATTTAGTTAGTTCCAGTTACACTTAGTTACACCTACCACACTCAGTTAGACTCAGTTTGACTGATGGTTGATAGTTACTTGAACATTGATGACTCCACTAATGATGAGATAGACTTCTAGTTGTGATCCGATGACACTCCAGTGATCTTTTGATCACTCCATGAAGGATAATTTGAATTTCCACCTTGGCATTCGAATCCTCTTGCATTGTACTACTTATTTGTCCATATTGTGACTAATTAATTAGTGTGTGTGAAGTATTTTTTCTCCTATCTGAGTTCTACTGTATTATTATTATGTTGCTCATCTTACTGCATTGACCATTCTTATTCTTATTCCTAAATTCTTTCTTGTGAGGTATACATCATCTCTTAGATCTGCTGTGAGGATTTTCACACGATTATAGTTTGGGAGTCTCAAGCCTCTCCTAGGCGAGACATACCGGCTGTAGTGTCGGGAGGTCCCTTGAGCCAGTCCTGTTTATGTGCATTTGGATGTAGTTTCTTTTGGTGTGTTCTCTTTGATCGTTAGTTGGCCGTTAGGAGGTGTTTTGATTTATTCACTTTTTGGATTTATCATGGAGCGAGATCCACATCTCCATTGGTCTCGTCATTTGGTTGGTCTACCAGCCGATGAGGTAGCACGTCCTTTTTATAAGAGATGTCATAGGATTCCTTTTGATCCTTTTGATACTCCGCACGAGCTTTAAGAACTTCACATTATGAATTCTACATCTGGCACTGTGGGAATTCTCATTACTCCGTCGGGTGATGTCGATGGACACACCACTTCTTCCTCTCCTAGGGATGGTTGTCCCAAGTCACCTCCACACGTCAGTACTATTATGTTTGGGACTAACCCACCCCCAGAGTCAAACCCATTTGGTGGTACACACACACATGGTTTCCAATATGGGATGCCAGATCTTAATAATATAACAAGTCCTTTGACAACGACTCCTTTCTCATTTGGGATGCCCAATCCTAATACGAATGCTACATCTACTTCATCTGGTAGTCAAGCTAAATCTAGGCTTGGTGCTGGGGGTATTGCTCCCTCTAGGGGAGGTGCACTCTCTTTTTCTCCATTTCAATTTGGGACTGTTCATATTCCTTCATCTAATCCATATGTTGAAGGAAGACCACCTCTTAAGACTACCCTTAATTTCGGTGGGAACACTTCTCATAATACAACTCATATTCCACAAGTTAACCAACATGCTTCTATGCATATACCCATTACCACGACCACTTATGCTAACCTGCATGTCCCTCCTAATACGAGAGGTGGGAACATACCCTTTACTTATGGTCATCACTCGATTGCTCCTGCAACGACTAGCACTTATATGCCCCACAATTATGGTGGTAACCCTCATTACAACACAGCAGGTTCTAGCCCTTATTACAACCCTCCTCACTATAGTGCTTACAAGACACATATACCTTCGTACCCTTACATGGGTCAGGTTGGAGGTGGTTATTATCCCCATGGTCATGGTCATGGCGTATATCATCGTTTGAGTCCACAAGGTCAACCTCTTTTGGGAGCTCATAATCAAGCTTTACAGCTGCAACTCCCGTTTCTTGCTTGTTTGAATCTACCAGATCTTTCGAAGCTCATGAATGATCCGGTGTGTCACGATCCTACTTGGCCTCCATTCCCTACCAAGCTCCCTTCTGACATTTCAAAGTTCGAAGGGAAGAATGGTGAGGATCTAGGTGATCATGATACTACTTTTCACTTATGGTGCTCTTCGAAGTAGTTAAATCATGAGTCTATTCGTGTGAGACTATTTCAAAGCACCCTCACAGGGGCAGCTATGAAATGGTACAACAAATTACCTTGGAGCACTTACAAGGGTTTTAATGAGATAGCCTTGGTTTTCTTATATCACTTTAAACTACTAGTTCGTTATGATACTGGCACCGAACTTCTATCTACCTTCTACCAAGACAAGGCCACACAGATATCTGATCACATTCAGGAGTGGTGTTGACGGAGGAGGATAGTGAAAGCCAACATTCCTCTAGAGTTTCTGTTGGAATGGTTCCTTAAGTCTTTACTTCCTTTCGTTTCAAAGTATGTTTCCGTGTCCAATATTACGACTGAGGAGCAAGCTATATTCAAATCTCAATAGCTAGACCTAGTCTACGGTCATTTTGGTATCCTGTACAATATTATTCTTGACGCACCGCACTCACGTCATAATCCCAAGCCCATTCTTGGACCACATGTTGATGGAATCGTTGGATCCACGAGTGCTTGACCCATAGATTTGGTTACAAATCAAATGCAAAATTTGTCTATTATCCAATCTACCCCCGGACAGGCTCACGCCTCGTCCAATTCCACAAAATTGTCTAATGTCCATTCTATACAATCGACGAACCCATCATGTAACTAGCAACCTGGTGTAAAGATGAAGGGGAAAATAAATCGTAAGGTTGGAAATAATGGAAGTAATAGCAATGTTAAGTTTAGCCTATAATTCACAACAAAAGCATAATAGGATCACTGAAAGAAACACAATCACAAGATAGACACAAATTTACCTTGGGAAACCATCATGGGGTAGAAAACCCAACAAAGATCTCCTCAATATAGATGACCAACCAATACAAAGATGTAAACCCAAGACAAGAGCTCCTTCTCCTCCTATGCATATCTCTCTCTCTCTCACTTATGTGCAATACACAAGAGAGTGAATGAGTAAATGTGATAAATGAGGATCACACATCCTCTATTTATACTTTACTTCACTTGACCTTTAACCTTAACTGGGTCGACTTCTCCTAGGAGAGTCTAATAACCCCTAAACAGCTAACTCAGGACCGACCTCACTAGGAGAGTCTAATAACCCTAGTTACCACATACTAGTGGAGGAATAAACATCTCCATATATACAATAGGGTCTCGACGGAGGAATGAAACATCTCGGGATAAAGTACAAATAGAATATTCTTAGAAGTTACAATATTTCAACACTCCCCCTTAACAAAATTCTCACAACATTCTTAACAATATTCTAACAACATTTGCAAGAGAAAGGAGTCATCAACTACATGATACATGATACATCTATAAATCCTTGCAAGCTTTCTTCATCAGTAACTGCAACAGTTACTGGAACATCAACATCTTTAGTACTGATTCTTCATCTTCTGCAACACTTGATCAGCCCCAACATTAACATCTGGATATTCTGATCAACAACATCATCTGGATCTCACGATCAAGAGCATCATCATCTGGATTTCTCGATCGACAACATCATCTAGATCTCTCGATCAAAAGCATCATCATCTAGATATCTCGATCAACAGCATCATCTAGATCTCTCTAGATCAACAACATCATCATCTGGATCTCTCGATCAACAAAATCATAATCTAGATCTCTCCATCAACAACATCATAATTTGGATCTCTCGATCAACATCATTATCTGGATCTCTTGATCAATAGCATCATCATCTGGATCTCTCGATCAACAACATCATCTGGATCTCTCAATCAACAACATCACCTGGATCTCTTGATCAACATCCTCATTGTCTACATCTCTTGATTCAACAACATCTGTAACACACATGACCCAATTACAGGATGGTCAATCCCTATCAATTTAGGACATAAATCCAAGGACGATGCAATACTGATCCACTTACGGGATGATCATTCCCTATCAATTTAGGACACCGCAACATCTCTATTGACGAGGCAATCCATATCTACTTATAGGATGATCAATCCTTATAAATTTAGGACATAAGTCCAAGGACGAGTCAATCCTATCATGTACAATTTGAACCAAAGGTTCAGGGATGATGCAATCCTATCACGTACATTTTTAACCAAACGTTCAGGGATGATGAAATCCTATCACGTACATTTTGAACCAAACGTTCAGGGGTGATGGAATCCTATCATGTACATTTTGAACCAAACGTTCAGGGATGATGCAATCCCATCACATACATTTTGAACCAAATGTTTAGGGATGATGCAATCCCATCACGTCCATTTTGAACCAAAGGTTCAGGGATGATGTAATCCTATCACGTAAATTTTGAACCAAACGTTAAGGGATGATACAATCCTACCACATACATTTTGAAACAAATGTTCACGGATGATGCAATCCCATCACTTACATTTAGAACCAAATGTTCAGGGATGATGCAATCCCACCACCAACAGGATGGTTAATCCAGATCTCTTTAGGACATAAGGTCCAAGGATGATACAATCCACTCGTCCACTTACACAAAGTCTAAGGACCACACATCGACCTCATCATCGATATCATAGACCTCATTGTTGGTATCATCAACCTCATGGTCGGTATCAACGACACATGTATCGTCATCATTGAGACAAGTATACTCATCATCAATACAAGTATCCTCATCATCGATGGTGGACTCCAAGAATGGATACCTAATAAGGGTAGCTAAACGAGGAGCATACTTTAATTATCGACTAGGGAGTGTACAAACTTAAGAGGTTCTAAACATTGTATGTGCTATATAGGACAGTCTTTGTCATTTTAGGATGATGGGGTGTATCTAGAAGGTTTCTCAAAAACCAAATGGAAGTGATCTTCTCTTAAACAACGAATGAAAGAGTATGAAAATATTGTAAACCTGTGAACTAGAAATGCTAAAATTAATAGATCTTTACGCTAAGAATTAAATGCTGGAAGACTGTAAATCTAATCTAAGAGATAAAATGCTGAAAGCTTGGGAAACTTGATCTAGAAATAAAATACTGAAAACCGGAAGTTTAACTAGAAATTCAATACCAAAAATTAATCAAACTTGATCTATTCGAATCCAATATTGCAAGTGATATTCATTTACTCTATTCAAATCCAAAGAACTAAAACAATTAACTCCTATATAATTGAACTTAGATAAAATAAATATTCATGGCATCGCAGATCTAAATCATTGTCTAAAATTAATATAGTGAGCTGGAAAACAGAGGTAATTACGTAATTACGCCTGCACATAATGCATGTACAGGACTACAGGAAGCGTATTATAGAACTATAGAATCAATGTTGACAAACTACAGATGAAAAGTGCTGAAATGAAATGATCGGTGAACAAAAATAAAACCATGTCATTCAAACCATTTTCAACTACTTCATATACGATGATGATTAAATCAATTAACAGGACATATGATAAATACCTGAAATAAAAATGAAGCTCCTGACCTACGTGTTGGAGGGGCCCTCTCTAACTCGTATCTCAGGAGTGGAAAAGGTCTTATAAACGAAAAGCTTGAAACAACATCAATTCTTCCATTAAAATCATAACTTCATGTTCAGAAAAGTCTTAAAACAGAATTGTCTCAAATAACATATGCTGAAGATTAGTTATACAAAAATACAAACAGGAACCTCTTGCTAACCAAGAGGCCCATATATATATATCTATTTTGAAACATAACCTAACTCTATGCTTTAAATGCTGATTATGCTGAACAAGAGTTCTCTTCTACAAATCAGGAAAAATGGCGCTGAGCCACTTATGGTCTTTCAGTCCTCGAGCTGGAATTGATGGTTGTCTCTTAGATTACCTACGCTTGCTCATACACACATATTTCCATATAATTAGCTCATAGAAAACACTTTTAAGCATAAAAGAATAACATCTAAACTACTCTATCAAATAATCAAAACAAATCATTAAACCCCACAAACAAAGGCATTTTCCATATCCATTATTGTGCTTGTGTGGCATAAAAAGGCTTATAAAGTACCTAATTTGGGGCTCATAATCTCCCCCAAACTCAAGGATTCACCCATCCTTGGGTGACACATTTTTTTCATGGATAGCTTCTCTGATGTCCCAAGCAACGATCTTGGGAGCCCCTACATGCCTATGATAGCCATGGGTTCAGTCATCTCTGGCCCAGGTTCTTTTCTCTTCCTCCTCATCAATCTGTGCTCTGATAATTAATGGGATAAAGAATGGTGGACCGAGCTTCATTCCTATCCATATGAGCTAGTGTTTGATCAAGGATTCCCTCTATAATTTGGGCTTAGTGAGTGTCGTTTATAACCTGAGGGGTGAGTGAGGCTCCTTTTTCTTCAAATCTCTTGCAATTTTTTCCCACCTCTCACTGAGGGCCTCCTGTACCTCCTTGTAGGTGCATTGAAGGGTAAGATCAAAATGCGTGACTGCCTCCTGCTGTTTTTCAAGAAAGATAGGAATTAACATTTCATCCATGGTGATACTTTGGTGGTCATGAATGACTTTTTCAGGATGAGTTTCCTCACCCCTGATACATAATGGGTTTTTCCACTCCTCTGCAAGATATATATGATCATCTTGTGCCCTCTGTACCTCATGGTTAATCCATGAGCATAATGATCTTAGCTGGAATTCACCTATGTAGGGATTAGCTGACCAGTTAGGTGAGCTCGGCACCACGAAGTTGTGCAAGAAGAACTCACACAATTGATCGTTTTCCAACTCTGTGCAGTTTAGAGAAATGTCCACAAATTCGTTTGGAGTGTTCAATTCCAGAGGCAGGCCTTGTTTTAACCTCTACAACTGGAACTTTCCCCACTTTTCCTTTAAGTAGACCGTATAGATCTTGGATGGTGGTCCGAGTTGCAATATTTCATCATAGATTTTTGTAGTGACAGTCAATGTATCCTCTAATTGCTGGATTTTCTGGTCTTTCTAAGCCAATTATGTCCGAGCTTGGCCCAATATCTCCCTTAGTGTTGTTTTTTGTTGTTCTTCCAGCTTCAATTCCCCTACGTGTTGCATCTTCAATATCTGGGTCTTCTCCTACACAAACAGTGGGGGTGCTGGTGAAGTTGGATGGCTTCTCTAAATCCTTGCTTCAATTTTTAATGCTGCCAACTCTTCCCTGACTTTTGCTAATTCCGTCAGTGCCTCAGCTAGCTGGTTAGTGGCTCTAGGGTTTACATTTTGATCAACAGGGTTTTCATTTTGACCAGTGAGGTTACATTGGTAATCATCCCATTCTTTTGGTGTAGTTGGGTCGTCCTGATCTACCCGCTCGGCATCATCGTCAGATAGGTTTTGAATTATGGGGTTGGGTACTTTTTCTTCCTTCTTTACCTATTCATTCTTGGGATGCTGTGGGTTCCTCTTACTTCGCCGTTTTGCCCCTTGCTTGCTGGTGGAAACCCCTGATTCTTTTTTGTGGGAGGCGTCTTTTGAATGTTTTATTTTAATCAGGGTATTGGCCATAACTTCATTGTCACTATCCAGCTCAATCTTTCTCTTGGTTCCTGATATGGAAGTGGATTTTTCCTTTGACCCTGAAGCTAGGGGTATGCCTACATTAGGTGTACCCCTCACTCTTTGCAAATCATCTGCTAAGATTACCACAAACTCCTCCCATGAAAGTTCTGGAACCTATACCGTTAACTCTTCACAAATTATCAATTTGATTGGCCCATGGTGGGATAGCATATCTTCTTTTCCTTGAACTACCTTTTTACTCATTTCTCCCAGAGATTGAAGAAGATAATAGGGAATGTTGATTTTGTTATTCGGTGTGATATGGTTTTTGTACCTCAAAAAATCCAAAATTTGGAAGTGGAATAGAGGGACATAGATTAGGTTCCCTATACACGTTACATATTTCTGAATAACAACAGCTATTTCATCCTAGGGTGCTGGCATGGTGACTCTCTTGACTCAATTTTTGTCTTCTTCATAAACTTCTCTTGGTCCGAAGAAGGCTACCTTTTCCCTATGACTAGATTCCCAGTCATCCCTGCTCCAGTGTAGACCCATGGGAAACCCTGTGTATTTTGCAATTACCTCCTCATCCATTCTGATACATAGTCCCCTTACCCGGGTGACGAATTGTTCATCCTTGATGTGCTTCAAGTTTCTTACGAATTCTTTAGCCACCTCCGTATTAGACCCTCTCAGTCCTGAGATGAAGGGCATCCAACCTGCATTATGGAGGATTGATAAAACCTGTGGGTTTTCATAAATGGGCTTGTGATCCTCTGGTTCACTCTTTTTGAACCCCTTTGTCATCTTGAATTTTCTACTATAATCAACAAACCAAAAACTTTGAGTGTGGCTGACTTACCTCAACTGGCTGAGATTGATCACAGGTTCGAGGGAAGCTTCATGGTTGAGTGGCAACATGAATTCTCGATTTTCGTGCTTCTGGAAAGCTTGTATTTCAAGTCTGGGTCGTTTTTGTAGATTATGCTGCCTCATTTAGCTATTTTCATGCACTTATCTCGATCATCGTGCATCGTACTTGCTTCCTTATACATTCATTTTCATTATTTCACCTAACGTTTCCTTCCATCATTGTACCATGCACTATCGCTTTGATCATTTGGGGATATAGCGGCTAGATGCGAATGTTGTCATCTTCTTACATGTCTGAAGTAGGTAATCATGATTCTATACGGTTACTTCTGAACCCTGCCACTGATTTATCGTATAAGCTGTCCTCAACTTCGGAAAATAACCATTTTTGTAGGGATTATTATTCGATTTGAAAATAAAATAGAGAGTTAAGAGATTAGCTTTCATGCTTTGCGTACCTAGCTGTATAATTTTTTCTTGACTGTATGGGCGTGGAATTCTGTAGTTGAGTTCATCCTTGTCTGTAGTGATTTTGGGCATGTCAGTAGTCGCGTCTTTTTCCTTTTATTTCTGCTTTTCTGTTGGAATTGCTGCGTTTGTTTTTCTTGATTTTCGTGCAAGCTTTTCTAATATGACTTTCCATTGTGTTTAGCATTGTGTTGTAGTGATGCTCCAAATGGTGATTTGATTTCTGTAGCTTGTTGATGTTTTGGCTCGCTTGAATTGACTGCTAGCTCACTTGATTAAATTTGCTGGCTCACTTGATTTAGATTCTAAAAGATGATCTTTGTTTGTTGTGCTTTTGATGTTTTCTTTCTATTCTGCTACTAAACGTTGGATGGATCACTTGATTTTGCTTTCTGGTTCGCTTGTTTTTGCTTCCTGACTCACTTGATTTGGCTTCCTGGCTCGCTTGACATTTGCTTTTTGGTTCTACTTTGAAGTTGCTTCCGATTCTGCGTAGGGATGAATTAAGTTCATCAACTTTGTTTGTGAGAGCCTAAGTGTATTTTGGTATTGTCCTCTTTTTTTCATTCGTTTCTATTTTCTATTTTCTATTTTCTTTTGATTTTTTTCATCTCCTTTTCGATTTTTCATCATTTTTTTTAATTTTTAATTTTCTTTTTTATTTTTTTATTTTTTTTTCAAATCAAGAAATTTTCAGTGATCTTCTAGGCTCTCTATCAACATTAGATTCTGCTGATAGAGTGTCTGTGTGAACTCTTCTCTGGATTTTGGTGTCTTATAGAGTTTGAGTCTGTGTCCGTTCACAATCATGGGGAATTTTTCATCATCTTTTGGTGTAATTCTGATAGCTCCATTGTCATAGATGTTTTCAATTATGTAGGGTCCGAGCCATCTATTTGTCGTTTTGCCCTTAAATGTGTGAAACATGGAGTCATAGAGTAGTGCCCAGTCACCTTCTTTGAAGTTCTTCTGCTTGATGTTCTTTTCATGCCATTTCTTTCTTGTTGCTGGATGATTTTAGTGTGGCCAAGTGCTTGTTGTCATTGCCCATCTAGCTGATTTAATTGTAGTATTCATTCTTCCTGGATGTCTGAAAGTTCCATGTTCAACTCAGTTGCAATCCTCAATGTTTTGATCTCAAACTCAATGGAAAGCATTATTTTCTTTCCATAGACTAGCTCATATTGGGTGAAGCCTGTTGTCTTCCATGTAGTATAATAAGCCCATAATGCCTCACTTAGTTAGTCTGCCCAATCTCTTTTGTGGAGTTGTACAGTTTTTGTCAAGATCCTTTCTAGTTCTATGTTTGTCACCTCATCTTGGCCATTAGCCTGAGGGTGGTAGGGAGTAGATTTTTTGTGTTTAACCTTGTTTCTTCAAAGCAAGTCCTCTATGAGATTGGATGTAAATTGTGGGCCTTGGTCACGAACTAGCTCATGTGAGACTCCAAATCTATGAAAGATTTGTTCTGTAAAAAAATTTGCCACATTAGTTTCATTTGCTGCTGCAAGTGCTGCTACTTCCACCCACTTTGTAAGGTAGTCAGTGCATACTAGGATGTAGATTTTCTGATTTGATTGTCGGTTGAATGGGCCAACGAAATCAAATCCCCATTTCTCAAAGGGTTCCAATGAGACTTGTGCATGGAGAGGCATTTCTTATCTTTGTGTAGGTTTCCCCATTCATTGACAAACATCATAGTGTGAAACATATTCATAGGTGTCCTTATGGAGTGTTGGCCAATAATATCTACTCTGAAATACTTTATAGGTTGTTCTCTTTGCAGCATAATATCCTCCACATGGTTCATTATGGGTGACATGTAGTATGTCATGGATTTCATCTTCCCTAATGCATCTTCTCAATATTTGGTCTAGTCCTTTTTTTAAAAGCATTCCCTCTATCCATGTGTCAGTGGCACTTTGAATTATGACTCTGTTCTTCTCTTGGTGGCTGTAATGTTCTGGGAATTCTCCAGACACTAAGTAGTTTTCTATGTCAGCAAACCATGGGCTGCTTGTGGAGATTGCAAAAAGATGCACATCAGGAAAATTATCATTTACTAGTTCATTGTCTTGTCCATGGGTGAACCTAGACATAAAATGAGGCACTACATTGTATTTGCCTAGCTTATCCAGAATTGTGATGTCAAACTCTTGTAAGAGGAGTAGCCATCTAATGATTCCAGCACTTGTATTAGGTGTGTTCATGAGATACCTGATTGCTGAATGGTCTGTGTGGAAAAACACTTGGTATCCAATTATGTAGTGCCTAAATTTGTTAATGGCATGTATTAGAGCCAAAAACTCCTTTTCAGCGACTGTATAATTTAATTATGCTCCTACTAAATTTTTTCTGATATAATATATAGCATAGGGCTTCTTCTCTCTTTCTTGTCCAAGGACAAATCTAATGGCCTTATCTGATGCATCAGAGTGGATGTGGAATGTAAGTGCCCAATTTGGTCCTTGGAGTACTTGAGCTGTAATTGTTTTCTCTTTGAGTTTGTCAAATGATAACATACAATGTTTTGTCCAAATAAATTCTGTCTTTTTTTAGCAAAGCAAACATTGGTGCAACAATTTTTCTATAACTCTCAATGAATCATCTGTAGTATCCTATTTGTCCAATAAAACTTCTCACATCTCTTTGTTTCATAGGTGGTGGCAGTGTTCTGATGACTGTGACTTTTTCTTGATCAACCTCGATTCCTCTCTGTGAAATATGGTGTCCAAGCACGATGCCTTCGTCCATGAGAATTCTGCATTTATCATTGCTGAGGCATAAGCTCATCTTGATACATTTTTTCAAAACCAATTCTAGATGTTTTAGTGCTTGGTCAAAATTCTGGCCATAGGGTGTGAAGTCATCCATGTAGACCTCCATTTGGTCATTAATAAAATCAGAGAATATGGTTAAGATTTCCCTTTGAAACATTGTTGGGTCATTACAGAGCCCAAAGGGAAGCACTTTGTATGCATAAGTGCCCCATGGACAAGTTAATGTTGTTTTTTCCTGATCCACTTGGTGAATGAGGATTTGGTTGTACCCACTAAACCCATCCAAGAATGAGAAAAAATTGTTCCTAGCTAATGTGTCTAGTACTTGGTCGATAAATGGGAGAGGGAAATGATCTTTCTTGGTTACCTTATTGAGCTCTCTGTAGTCCACACAATTCCTCCACTTCCCTCCTTTTTTTGGAACTATAACCAATGGTGATACCCACTCACTATATGAGATTGGGTATATGAACCCTGCATCTAACAACTTTTGTAATTCCATCTTAACTATGTCCTATAATGTTGGGTTCATTCTTCTCTGTGGTTGCGTGATAGGAACAACACCTTCCTTTATATAGATATAATGCTTACATATGTTTGGGTGGATACCCTTCATGTCAGTGTATGTCCATGCAAAGGCTTTGTTGTTGTCTGACAGTACCTTCAGTAATTGTTGTTCTTGTCCTAGCTCCAAATTGGAGTTAATATTAACTGTCCTTCCAGGCATTATCTCAATTGTTTTCATCTGAATTTGATGTTGTTCAAGTGTGAGTACCTCTGTCCACATTCTGTCGAGATCATGGTTTAATTTTCCCTCTCCTTGATGCTGACCTATGCCAAGAAAATCTTCAAACATATTCTGATTAAAAGAAGCATTTTGAATAAACCTATCTAAATGACTATCTTCGTCAATGGATTTTAGTGATAGGGACGCTTCAATTGTAAGGAGAGGTCATATGTTTTGGTTGGATGTGTCATCATAATCGTCTGTCCAGTTCTGATATTCTAGGTATGAAGACTTCCTTGCTAGAGGATAAATCATGATTTTCATCTTAGCTTGGCCACTAGTGATTGTCATGTTGCCCGATCTGCACCCTTTGTAAGCATCTGCAGTTTCCAACTAGGGTCTCCCTAGTATTATTGGGTATCCCCTACGTTTACTCTTTAGTTTGATGACTATGAAGTCAGCTGGGTATTCCTAGGATTCAATGTTGATAATTATGTTTTCGAGAATTCCTTTAGGTTTTATTGTCGACGTGTTAGCTAGTTGTAGGATGGTAGTTGTTGGTCTGACAATTGATTGTAGTCCTAGGGCTATCATAGTATCCTTGGTCATGATGTTTATTGTAGCCCCTAAATCAATTAGGCTACTGGCGATGTGTCTAGTGTTGATCATCATGTTTACTATTGGGTTTCCTAGATCAAGGTATTTGGGGTTTACAATGACACCTAGCATTAAATCTGCTAACTGGCCTACTACATTTATGGTTGGTGGGTCACATCTTCTTCTGCCAGGTCTTTTCAAACAATTCTCTTAAATAAACTTGTTACAAATTGGCACATCTCTTATGGCTAGTAAAATTGGAATCTGGATGTTTAAGTGCTTCAATTCGTTTAGAATCACATTTTCCTCTTCCTCTTTAGTATTTTGTATAAGTTTCTTAGGGAATGGAGGGTTTCTATTTTGTGTTTGTGGCCCAATTTCTTCTTCTGGAGGGCTTGGCTCATCAGGATGTTGAATTTGAGGTTGTGTTGTTTGTTTACGAGCTTCATCTCCTTAATTATTCTGTGTGTGTGTGTTTTGCAATGTTTTTCCAGACCTGAGAATAATTTCATTTATTTCCAGGGTATCCACTACATAAGTAGGGAACTGCATGATTTCAGTGTTATAGGTATGTTGTTGTCCTGGCCTATTGTTTTTAGGGTTTGGAATTGGTTGGGAAGGGATTGGTGGATGTCTGGGGGGTGGTTTTTTTGTGGTGGCGGCATGATGAGTGGTTGTTGCTTCCGCAATGGATCCCTCCAATTTGATGAATAAGGATATTGATTTCCATAATTCATGGTTGGATGAGGAAACAGTGGAGGGTATGGAGAGTAAGATTGTGGGTAATAAGGTTGTTGATATGGTTGGCTTTGCTGCCACTGGTTTGTACTTGGTTGAGATGGCCATGGGAATGGTATTGGGTTCCAATTTTGCTGGTTACTTCCCTGATTATAGTAGGCTTGGTTGTTGGGTTGGTAAGGCCTAGAAAAATTATTTCTCCTTTGATTGACAAAACAGAGTTGTTCTATTGCACCTTCAGCTGTGGGCTCTTGAATAACAGCTTTGCATGACGGTAACAGAGGAAATTTATTAGTGGAGTGATCGTTAGTGCAGAGGGCACATATTTCTATGGTGTTTAGTGTGCATTGCTCCTTCTTATGTTTTTTTTCTGCAGCGTGGACAAAAGACTCCCAATGCTTGGTTTATTTCGTCATGTTTCTTATTGATTTGAAGTGCATCAAGTTGCATGGCCAATGATTGTAGGATATCCATCTTCATATCATCAAGGAGGTTCCCTAAATCATAATTTGTAAGATTTGGTCCTGGAGATGCTGATCCCCCAGTAAATGGGTGTGAATCCCTTGTTCCACATTTACCTTTCCTAGATCTAGAGTAGTTTTTGAAAATTTGTAGCATTTGGTCATAAGTTTTCTGGAATGTATCTCCATCTCCCAAAAGGTTTAAAACTTCTAGATTTTCTTCTTTTATCCATCTTAGAAGGACAAGTTTCAGTGATTCTTGAGCTAAGGTGTAGTGACTAGCTCGTTTGTAGCTGTATTGAAATCATTGTGCGTAATCTTCTAAGGATTCTCTTTCTCCTTGTTGCATTCTAAAGATTTAATCTCCTGTATATTTTTCCTTACAGTAGCCCCTATATTTTTCTAGGAAAGTTTCTTTCATTTGGTCCCATGTAAAAATGTTGTTCCCTTCTAGGCTCCCAAACCATCTGAGTGATAGATCTTTCAATGTAGAAGGAAAGAGTCTCAATTTTTGTGCATCAATGGTGTAGCCAAATGACCTACAGAATACGTCAAACTCAAATAGGAATGTGTTAGGATCCTCTGAGGTTAGGCCATGGAAGTTTGGTAGGTTATTAGGGTTGATATTTTTCATCCTAACATCTCCAATAGGTACACTGATGGAAAAAGTGAACAGTTTTCTAGGTTCATCCTCTTCCTCTGCCATAGTGGTATTGGAGCTAAAGCTAGCAAATAATTTCTCTGTGTGGATCGTAGCTAGAATCACGCTCTTTTTCTGAGTTGAGGAATTCGAATTGAGAGTTATCAGAACTGTTTTTGCTCATAGGGTGGGCATTCAAAAAGCGTCCAAATCTATCTATCTGTCATCTAGGCATTGATGTTAAAAAATTTATGTTTCTGGTTGTTTTTGTGTGTTTTTTTTCAAAGATGTCTCTATGGATTAAGCACCTCCCAAAAAAATGTGCCAAAAAGTGGTGGACTCCAGGAATGGATACCTAATTAGGGTAGCTAAACTGGGAGCATAGTTTAATTATTTACCAGGGAGCATACAAACTTAAGAGATTCTAAGCACTGTATGTGCTCTATAGGATAGTCTTTGTCGTTTTAGGATGATGGGGTGTATCTGAAAGGTTTCTCAAAAAGGAAATGGAAGTGATATGCTCTTAAACAACTAATGAAAGAGTATGAAAGTATTGTAAACTTGTGAACTAGAAATGCTGAAATTAATAGATCTTTATGCTAAGAATTAAATGCTGGTAGACTGTAAATCTAATCTGAGAGAGAAAATGCCGAAAGCTTGGGAAAATTGATCTAGAAATAAAATACTGAAAACTGGAAGTCTAACTAGAAATTCAATACCGAAAATTAATCAAACTGGATCTATTATAATCCAATGCTGAAAGTGATCATCATTTACTCTATTCAAATCCAAAGAACTAAAACAATTACCTCCTATATAACTGAACTCAGATAAAAGAAATATTGATGGCATTGTAGATCTAAATCATTGTCTAAATTTAATATAGCGAGCTGGAAAACATATGTAATTACGCCTGCACAGAATGCGTGTACAGGACTAAATGAAGTGTATTGTAGAACTACAGAATGAATGTTGATGAACTAGAAATGAAAAGTGGTGAAATGAAATGATCGCTGAACTGAAATAAAACCATGTCATTCAAGCCATTGTCAAGTACTTCATATATGATGACGATTAAATCAATTAACAGGACATATGATAAATACCTGAAATAAAAATGAAGCTCTTGACCTACATGTTGGAGGGGCCCTCTCCAACTCGTATTTCAGGAGTGGAAAAAGTCTTATAAACACAAAGATTGAAATAACATCACTTCTTCCATTAGAATCGTAACTTCATGTTCAGAAACGTCTTAAAACAGAATTGTCTCAAATAACATACCCTGAAGATAAGCTCTACAAAAATGCCAACAGGAACCTCTTTCTAACAAAGAGGCCCATATTTATATCTATTTTGAAACATAACCTAACTCTATGCTTTAAATGCTGATTATGATGAACAGGAAGTTTCTTCTACAATCAAGAAAAAGGGCGCCGAGCCACTTATGGTATTTCATTCCTCGAGCTGGAATTGATGGTTGTCTCTTAGATTACCTGCACTTGCTCATACACAATTATTTCCATATAATTAGCTCATAGAAAACGCTTTTAAGCATAAAAGAATAACCTCTAAACTACTCTATCAAATAATCAAAACGAATCATTAAACCCCACAAACAAAGGCATTGTCCATATCCATTATTGTGCTTGTGTTGCATAAAAAGGCTTATAAAGTACCTAAGCTGGGTCTCATCAATCGATACAAGTATCCTTATCATTGATATCCTCATCATCAATACAAGTATCCTCATCATCAAGACAGGTATCCTCATCATCGACCTTATCGTCGGTATAGGAAACCTCATCATCGATACAGGTATCCTCATCATCAATACACGTATCCACATATCATCATCGACTATATCAATCTCCCTTTCGAGGAGGGTCCTTCAGAAATACACCAAGATTGTCTCGGAAATACTCAAACTTTACTCGAGATAGAGGTTTGGTCGATACATCAACAACTTTCTCATCAATGCCCACATGCTTGATATTTATAGCTCCTTTCTGCACCATATCTCGTATATAAAAATATTGGATCTCTATGTGCTTTGACTTGTCGTGTAATACTGGATTCTCTATCATCTTGATACAACTCTGGTTGTCACACGGCAAAGTGGGGTCCATCTCTAAGTCAAACAATCCTAATAACAAATTTTGAAGCCATATCGCTTCACAACTGGCAGAGCAAGCAGCTATATATTCCGCTTCAGCTATGCTAACAGCCACACTAGTCTACTTCCTACTAAACCACGAGATCATGGCAGGTCCCAAACAATAAAATCCGCTCGATGTGCTCTTCATGTCTGATACACTTCCAGCCCAATCGACATTTGCGTAGCCATACAATCTGAAATCATGATCTCCAAGACAATATAGAACAAAGTCTATCGTACCTTTTAGGTACCTCATCACATGCTTTGCAGCTACCAAGTGAACACGTTTAGGCTCAACTAGATACTGACTCGAGGTGTTCATAGCAAATCATATATCTGGCCTAGTATTCATCAGATACATCAGTGACCCAATAATCTATCTGTATAGAGTTACATTCACTAACTCTGATGAGTCATCAGCTAATAGCTTCAAGTTGGAATCCATGGGAGTGGCCATGGCTTTGAATTCCAACATATCAAATATTTTCAAGATTTCCATAGCATATTTTCCCTGGTTTAGAAAGATTCCTTCTGGTCCTTTCCATACTTCCAGACCTCGGAAGTAGTGCATAAATCCGAGATCTTTCATATCAAATTCTGCAGATAGCTTCTTCTTGCATTTGACAATATGTTTCTCATTCCCAGTCAGAAATAGATCATCCACATAAATCAACAATATAACAGGTTCATCATCCATAACCTTGAGGTAAAGGTTAGGATCAGCTTTACTCTTGGTAAATCCCAAGCTTGTCAAGAACCTGTCAACTCTTCCATACCAAGCTCTGGGAGTTTGTTTCAACTCATACAAATCCTTCTTCAGTTTGCATACATGGGTTCTTCTATTTTCAACTTCAAATCCTTGTGGTTGTTTTATGTACACTTCTTCTTCAATCACACCATTTAGGAAAGCTATCTACACATCCATCTAGTGTAATTCCCACTTCACTATGGATGCAAGTGTCATGATGGTTCTAATGGAAGTGTACCTTGCAACTGGTGCAAATTTTTCTTCATAGTCAATTCTTTCTTTCTAAGAGAATCCTTTGGTCACAAATCTTGTTTTATAGTTTTCAATGCTACGATCCCCACAATGCTTTTTCTTGTGTAATTTCTATTGCCCATGCCGACTTTCTCTTCTGTGATATGTTCTTGAGGTTTCAACATATCATGATCTTCTGGTGTTTCCTCTTCAGGAGCAGCTTCTCTATTTCTAGGAGGTGTATCTTCTACATATACTTCTTCATACTGGCACTTTCTGGATCTTTTATAGTTGAACCATTGTCACTTGTTCTACAGAACAAGTCTCATCAATTTTCATTTGTAGGTGATCGTTATATGATACTTCCTACAAGTCAAGTTCAATAGCATGGTTAGAAACATCTCATAGTATATATGCATAAAAACATAAGTCACACTATCTTAGCCAATGCCACAACATACATCCATATCCCATATTGATATGGTGACTTATCTCTACCAGTACATTATTAAGAGTGTGCACTACTCCCAATATGTCTAGATAAGTAGGAATGGAATGTTGTATGGAACCTAACACATGCATGACACTACACACATCCTAGATACTACCATTTAAACAGTGTGATACAAATGAAAATTCAAATACTTATCTTTGTTTGTTTGGTAGGATCTCCTTTGATCCTAGTCTCCTTGCATGTATTACTGGAATGTTTGATGGTGACCTTTACTCCATCATTGAGCTTTTTAGTTGATGTGAGCAAGCCTTCTATGCCATATCTTACTTGGGCTAGTGGCTTCATGAACAAGGGTAGCTTATGAATGTCCCTTGAGATTATATAGTCCACCTTCCTCTTCACCAATAACAATTGCATCTTCAATATATTTTCCTTTGGGCCAGATGAGTACTTTCTGTGCAGAAGTCTTCTCTTCAAGTCTTGAAAAAGTTTTCTTTTGTCCCATCATGTGCTTTGACGCACCATTGTCACAGGACATATTGTTCGATTTCTTCCTTTGCCTGCTTCCTGGGAGGTTCTTCATCTTCTTCCTTTTCACTATCATTTTATGCTAGATGTGCTTGATGTCTTTTGTGATGGAAATTCTTCTTCTATTCCCCTTTCTTTGATGGACAATCTCTAGCAATGTGTCCTATTTTGTGGCTAGTGTAGCACTAGAAAGAGGAGTAGTGTTTTCTTGAATTTTCCCCTCCTCTCTTATGGAATTTATTAGGATGTTGAGACTCCTTATGACTTTCCTTCTTGAAGTTGGATTGACTTCTTCTTCTCTTGGTGTGGGTAGCCAATGCTTGATCATCTTCTTTGAGTAAGGCTCCTCTATTGGCTACTCTAGCCTCTTCTTGAATGCAATCCTCCCATACCACATCAAACTTCATACTTTCTTTTCTGGCACACATGTTTTGGATGAATGAATCCCAAGGTCTAGTGAGACCATTGAGAGCAGTCATAACTAGTTCATATTCATCAAGGGAGTCTCCAATGGATTTTAGTTGTTCCTTGAACTGGGAGACCCTTGTGAAGTAGTCTTGAATAGATTCTCCTTGATTCATCTTAGTGATCTCCAATTGAGCTCTCAGGTTCATATTCCTATTGATGTTCCTCCCTTCATATATTCTGGATAGGGAATCATACATTTCCTTTGGGGTATTCTTGGATGCCACTTGGGGAATCGAGTGGTCTTTGATAGAATCATCAATGATTCTCTTTGCCCTAATTAAGTCCTTCTTATACTTCTCTTTAGCTTCATCTTCTGCAGGTTCTGCAACCTCATCTTTGATATATTGGGAAATATCATTGTCTTCAAGAATGTAATGTCCCTTCTTAATAATTTTATTCAAATGACGACTTTTTCACTTTTTTCCCTAATTCGACCTTTGACGAGTTTTGATGTCTACGTCTCCAAATTGCTCCAAATGATCCCAAATATTCTCAGGAGGTGTATGAATGATATTAATACTTTATTATGATTTTCAGAGATGATTTAATACCATTAAAACACTTGTGCAAACTCCTTTAAGAGTCTGGTAAATGTATGGTATTTTACTAGCAATTTCTCTTTGACTAGTATTGGTCCCTTGGTCTCCAAATGAGTCCAAATTCTCCCAAATTGCTACAAAAGGTACTTGAATTATATTAAAACATATTTATAATGTTTATGGATGCTCTGGAGTGTTCATATGACTTCTTCAACTCCTCTTTCAAATATGGTCAAGATAGGGATTTTTACTAGTAAATTGTGGTTCAAATCCCCTAGGGGTAAATGATGAAAATGACTTTCCAAATGCACTCAATACAACTTGAATTTATGAATGGAAGAAAGGGAAATATAAAGGACATAAACATGAACTCATATGAATCACCATTAAACTTTTAATGTCTTCTATAGCTCCCTTAAATCAGATGCAAAAAGACTAGTTTCAACCTTGGGAGAAATGGCATTAAATCTTTTTCAAACTGTATTAACCTGATCAAAATGACTCCAAATGCTTAAGTATTGAACATGAAATTGGTGAAGCACATAAATGAAATTACATGAATCATAAATACATCAGAGGAATGATATTTAATTCGATACATCAATACATCATTGCTATACATCAAGGTAGTGGGGAAATGGCACCATTCTTTCATTAACAATCAGATTTATACATTTCCACTTGGAATCTCGAACTGAAAATTTCTGAAGATGAATAAAAGAGTATTTAATTCATATTAAAAAATAAATGGGGCATTATAAGCTCCCCCAAAGAGTAAAATAACTCACCAAAAATTCCCTCCCTCAAGGAGCAAGAATATGCAATGAAAGCTGGAAATGGTTGAGTGAGTGAGCTGCAATAGAAGAAACCACGAGATGCCCTGTAGCTTACACCTGCAAAGAAAGACTCCATTAAAGCTCCATGAAAGACCTGAATGACCTCTCCAAACACCAACTTGGATGGGAATCTTTCACCCTCTAAATTGGCTAAGGCAAGAAACTAGTCATCCACCAGCTCCTCTCTCACAAATGCAATTGAAAATTGTAAAAATGATAAAAATCTTCCTTCATTATTTGTTATTGACATTTATAAGGTTTACAAGCTCTCTATGGGTCGAATTCCTTCCAAGTCAAGTTGGGAATAAATTCCAAAGAATGCCACTTGTATAACAATTCCTAATCTCCCAATTCCTAGTCTCCCAATTCCACCAAATCAAATATGGAAGCATCTTCGATGCCTTAACTCCCTTGAGTGCCCTCTTGCAGGATAGTTTTAGCCATGACATGTCATATATGTCATATTTAAACCTTTGGGTCTTATTTGTTTCATAGGTGTCATAGCATCTTCATCATTGTTGTCATAGAGCTAGGGAATCTAGCCTAAGTGTCCCACTAGCTCCAAATTGCCTCTTCCTCTTCCATGGGAGTTACTCTTCCTCTACATTTCGACCTCATTGACTCATTCCAAGTATTATTGACCTTCCAACTCATCCCAAGACCCTTGGGCTTTTTATGGATTTGAAATGACAAGAGGAGGATGCCACGTGGCATAGAAAATCAAGCTTGTGTGGGTCCCACTTCCTCCATGTGTCTTCATCATCAAATGCCACTTTGATTTTCCCTTGTATATATTTATTTAGCTCCTTTTTTAAATATTTATGCCATTCTAATGTCCACACATAATTTACTATCCTTCTTATTTCAAATCCCAAAGCTTCCATCCCCAACCTAGGAAACTAGTAATTTTCCTCCTTGGCAATTATTTGACCCTTAGCATCAATTTGACAAATTCTCATGAATATGGAAAATGTGATTAGGCCATTGTAACCCAATGCAAAATTTGGGACATGACAAAGAATGAGACCAATCCTATATTTCCATGCCCGGAAATTCTCTATACCCTCTAGCTTGTCCTCAAGTTTAGTGCTTGGGGCCATCTTATCCAGGAGGTCACAAAAATTGAAGTATCTCAAAATGTAGAATAGATCTTACCAGGAGATGTGCTTGATTGAATTAATATGACTGGTGTACTCTGTTACTGGAAACTTCAACTTTTCACCCATCAAATTTGACCAGCAACTTTCAGATCTACAACAAGTTTTCTGGCTTTCTGGTTCGCACTTTTTCTGGTTCACTGGTGCATAGGTTTGCAGCTTTTCTATTTCACTGGTGTACAGGTGTGCAGTTCTTATGGTTCACTGGTTTTCAGGTATTTCTGGTCCAAGATTCAAAATAGGGTTTCAAAAAGCCCAGGTTTGTACCCACTCAAAAACTTCGATCTTAGGCTCAAAATTTCGATTTTGAGGAGGACCATCCAACCATGCTCTCAGATTCTAAAAATTCCAACTTTTGCAGAAACCCTAATTTTCACTGAAGGAGGAGAGAGATGTATTCTTACCTTGTGAAAGATGTCCTATTCAGGCTAGCTCTGAAACCATGTTAAGTTTAGCCTATAATTCACAACAAGAGAATAATAGGGTCACTAAAAGAAACACAATCACAAGATAGACACAAATTTACCCTGGGAAACCCTCATGGGGTAGAAAACCAATCAAAGCATTTCTCAATATAGATGACCAACCAATACAAATATGTAAACCCAAGACAAGAGCTCCTTCTCCTCCTATGCAGATCTCTCTCTCTCACTTATGCGCAATACACAAGAGAGTGAATGAGTGAATGTGATAAATGAGGATCACTCATCCTCTATTTATACTTTACTTCACTTGACCTTAACCCTAACTAGGTCAACTTTCCCTAGGAGAGTCTAATAACCCCTAAACAACTAACTTAGGGACGAACTCACTAGGAGAGTCTAATAACCCTAGTTACCACATCCTAGTGGAGGAACAAACATCTCCAAATATACAATAGGGTCCCGACAGAGGAATGAAACATCTATGGATAAATTACAAATAGAATATTCTTAGAAGTTACAATATTTCAACAACAAATACTCCTAGAAAAAAGAACACCAACCCTCCTTGGGAGGGCGGAAATGCTGGTGGGGACTGTAAGCCTAGACGCAAGGTGAAATTCCCTTTCAACCTTTGTAGGCAAGATCACCTTACCCACTTGTGTCCTCAAATTGAAGAAGCTTCGAAGCATCTTGCACAGAGCCCAACTATGTTGAAGGATCCGTTTCCGCATCATCAAAATATGGCTTCGAGTGCTTCCGTCGTTGGTTATGGGAAAACAAAACTTCTACCTCCTACTCTCATTGCAATGGCTACGAATGCATGAACATGGTTCAGTCTCAGGTTAGTCTTGCTATTCGCCAACATGATTATGGTGCACCACAGCCGAATATGGGGAATAACCCCCCCTCCTGACTCTTCTTTGCATATCGAGAACCCCACTACTATGCCGCATATACCGAAAGGTGTTCTTAAGTGATCAATGCAGAATCCCAATGCCCGAGCTGCCCAAAAATACTCCATTGTAGAAGATTTGGTCCAAACTCCGTGTTCCATGTTGGCTCTTGAGGTTTTACAGGCATGTCCTTCATAGAGGAACACCCTTTTGTGTGCTTTAGGAGTTCAGGATCATGGCATCCCTAATGTTATTAAATTCGACACTATTGATTTCTAGCCTCGCTTGACTTATCATGTGGATTTTCAAGTCCATGTTAGGTGCTTACAGAAAATCGTTAAACGTACAGTGGTTGACGAAGGTGCTTCCACACCAGTGATGTCATTGTATTGTTGGAAAGCTCTTGGCTCTCCTCCCTTTTCAAAATCTATGACCATGTTTACTACATTCGATGGTCGGTCGTTTAGGCCACATGGTATTCTCCCTTTCCTTGAGGTCCACTTGGGTGGGAAATTCGTGCCTATTGAAGTTGAGGTGGTTTATGTGCCCATCGACTACAACCTTCTTCTGGGTAGGAATTGGATCTATGCAATGAAAGTGATCATGTCCTTTGTGTTTAGAGTTATTTTCTTTCCTCACAAAGGAAGAATTGTGACAGCTGATCAGCTACACTTCTCTAGTTCCAATTCCATAGCATCACCGGGAACTATTGTTCCCCAGATCGAAAAATTACCAGCCGCCAACTCGGAATATCGGTGTAGGACTGTATCCATCGTTGATGGGATCATTCGACTTTTTTGCACCAATCTATTTTATTGGGACCATTTCCGATAGTGCACCAACCTCATTGAATAATGTACCTTTTCGGACCTCATGCTTCAATGATTCATGGACTTTACCATCCACGAGTTCCCCATATGGAGATATTTCGCACATTACAATGGCTATTCCACTATCTGCAGCTGAGCTTGCATACCGTGATATTCAACAAGCCATTGCAGAGTCGGATCCATCCTCTACACAAACATAAGAGGAAGATCCCGTTATGCTGCCTACATGGGCAATTGACTCATCTTGTTCACACAATTGTCTTGATGGTACTTTTCCTTCGGATGAAGCTATCATTGATGCCATGTGTGGTAGTGAGAGGCGTTGGGAAGATTTGCATCATTGTTCTTATTTTCTTCCCAACCTTGATCTTATTAAGCGAGAAGAGTTTAGGACGACTCTTGCAAAGAAGGTTGGTCACCCGGGGGCTCCTTTGGATTCACATGGGATTTACGCAGAGGGGAATATTGCTAATATCTCCCCAACCATACCGATCAACATATCTCGCACACCCGAAAATATTACTAAGGTTTATATCAGTGTTGATTGTTCTCCCGATGAGATCCGCATATACACTTAGTTGTTCAAGGAATTTTGGGATGTTTTTTCCTGGTCATATGAGGAGATGCCAGGAATAGACCCTAGCATTGTCAAACATGAGATTAAGACATATCCTAATGTTAAGCCGGTTTGACAACGACTTCGTGCTATGAATCCTAGGAAGGCAGCCATGATTAAGGTAGAGCTGGAGAAACTACTTAAGTTGGTTTCATCTACCCGGTTCCCCTTACCGAATGGGTGTCAAATCCTGTTCTTGTGGATAAGAAGCAAGGAACCATCTGTGTATGCACAGATTTTAGAGATATGAACCGAGCATGTCCGAAAGATAACTTCCCCACCCCATTCATAGATCAAATCTTGGATGCATGTGTGGGAAGCGGTGTTTTATCATTTATGGAGGGTTTCTCAGGATATAAACAGATCCATATTAAGCGTGAGGATCAACATAAAACTGCTTTTTTATGTCCTTGGGGTACATTTGTGTACTGGAAGATGCCTTTTGGCCTTAAAAACACCGGAGCTACTTTTCAATGTGCCATGACCTATGCATTTAATGATCTTAAGAATATAGTGGAGGCTTACTTGGATGATCTTGTTGGCTATTCTCGTAAGAGGGTGGACCACCCAAATCACCTCCGCCTAATTTTCGAAAGATGATGGTGTTACAAGATTTGTTTGAACCCCAACAGTTGCATCTTTGTTGTGAGAATGAGTGACCTTTTAGGGTTCGTAGTTTCCAAAGAGGGTATAACAGTTGATCCTCTTAAGGTTGAGGCAATACTTCGGTTGCCTCCCCCGTGTAACTTAATTTAGCTTCAGAGCCTCGAAGGGAGACCCACTTTCTTACGATGCTTTATCACGAATTATGCCAGTCTTACCAAAGGTTTCGCTCTAATTTTGAAGAAGGACACTTATTTTATCTGGGATGAGCGAGCCCAACAGTCTTTCGACGCTTTGAAGAAAGCTCTGGTATCGGCCCCTCTGCTTAGTCCACCCGACTTTGCTAGATAGTTTTTTCTTGATGTGGCCTCATCTTAAGAGACGATTAATATGGTCTTATTTCAAGTGGATGATGTGCTCCTAGAGCATGTTGTTTACTACCTTAGTCGAAATCTAGTAGACGGTGAGATGATATACTCTCACGTGGATAAATTTTCACTTGCGACTGTTCATGCAGTCCAACGTTTACGGCATTACGTTATGCTTAGGAAAACCACTTTCATAGCACATGTCAATCCATTTTAGTTCATGCTTTCACGACGCCTAATTGGGGGGAAGTATAATAAGTGGATTGTTATTCCTCAAGAGTTTGATCTTGATTTTTCTTCGTCCAAATCAGTGAAATACTTGGTTTTTTCTGAGCTCGTGTTGGATTTCCCGTGACTTGATGAGGATATTTCCCATGAAGACTCTTTTGTGGATGAGCATTTGTTTTCTATCACGTCAACGAACCCTTGGTATGGGGATATCATTATATATATCCAAAATTTGAATTTACCTTCAGATTATTCACGAGATGAATGACGACTTGTGAGACATCACGCTAAAGACTATGTCATCATCACTGACACTCTGTATCATCGGGGAAAAGATTACATCATATGTCGTTGTTTATCTGATTATTGTAGTCCCACGGTTCATGTGGTTAACATAGATACATTACATATTATAAGCAAGCATACACAATGATATAGATACAAGATATGAGACAGATAGAGAGAACACAAGCCTTTATATTAACCAGTAAGAGCAGAATATAGTCATAGAACCAATCTAGTCTCTACATCGGCTCGACAGCCTATATATATATCTATCAATATAGTTACATAACCGTCTGTCAGTCTAACGAACCGACCCGAACTATTCTAGTCGACATGACCTATCGACATGTGATGCAAAGTGGTCAGGCAGAGGCCTAGTCGACATGTGGTGGGGCATGTGGTGGCCATAGTGGGGAATGTGGTGGCCACTTATCTGGGATTGCGACAACCTAACATATCATGCAAGCTGGTTACTTCTGGAATTTGGTATTCAAAGATTGTATGAACGTCGTGAGGAGATGTTACCCTTTCTAGGAGTTTTCTTGAAATATACACTCGCATCCTATGCCCCTTCATCTAGTCATCACCATCGGTCCCTTCACCAAGTGGGGGTTGGATTTCATGGATTGAAAAGTAGTTTCGGCTGGGGGGAATCACAATATCATTGTGGACGTGGACTATTTTTTCAAATGGAATGAGGCAATGTCGACCGTAAAATCCGACGGTACTACTGCATCCCACTTCATGTTCAATCAGATTATCGCTCGATTTGGTATCCCGAAAGAGATTGTCACTGACCATGGTAGTCACTTCCAAAACAAAATGATGGCAGATTTGTCACTCAAGCTTGGGTTTTGTCACGATTATTCATCTTCATACTACCCCCAACTGAATGGTCAGGTCGATGTAGTCAATAAGTCCTTAAAGACTATTCTCCAACGAACCATCCAGCAAAGCAAGAGAAATTGGCATATCATGTTATATCCTGCTTTGTGGGCATATCGAACTGTAGTTAAGACTGCCACTTGTTTCTCACCATTTCAACCAGTATATGGTGTGGATTCTATATTGTCGATTGAATGCGAAATCCCTTCATTGAAATTATCCATAGAGCTCCTACCTGACACCTCGGATGTTGAGCAAATTTTGCTCCACCTTGAGCACCTTGATGAGAAGCGTCGAGATGTCGACCGTGGCTATAGATGCCAACAAACATTGTGTTAAGGTTTAGTATGATAGGTCTGTCTGCCCCCGGAAATATGCTAAAGGTGACTTGGTCAACTTGTATGATCAAGCTAAGGAACCCTTTGGGGCAAGAAAGTTTAACCACATGTGGCATGGTCGTTACACAATGAGTCGTGTCCTAGAGAAAGGAGCCTATGAATTGTAAGACTGTAAGGGGAATGCCTTGAAGGAGTATAAAAATGGACTCTACCTCAAGTGGTATTATGCTTGAGCTTCTAGCTCAAGCTGATACCTTTTGTATAATATTGTATAGTTGCTTCTATACATAGTTTAGATTTCTTTTTGTTGTCCGGGTATGCTGATTCGCTTCCTTTTGGTTGACATATGAAAATGGAATCTCCTTTGTTTTTGGGATTCGTGGATGGTGCTAGACTTCATATGCAGAGACTTGCTTCTGCTGCATGGGTTATTTATTCACCTAACTATCAGATTGTGTTTTTGGGAGGTGCTTGTCTCGATCCTACATCCAACAATGTGGCTGAGTACAGTGTCATTGTTGAACTACTTCGTGATGCCATTTTGCATGGTATCCAATATTTAGAAGTACTCCTGGATTCACAACTGGTTGTGTCTCAATTGAATGGCCGATACCATGTGAGGGATCCTACATTACTATGGAGGTTCTTAACAGTAAGACTCTTGGAGAGTCAATTTGTTTTCATTACATACATTCATGTTCTGAGATGTTTTAATCATCTACCTGATGCATACGCTAATTATGTCCTAGATTGGCATTTGTCTCGTCAATAAAAGAAGCACACAAATAAACTTTCATTCACACATTTGTACATACACATATAGTAGAACCGGTGAATCATAGTTTTTATAAATAATATGTCAAAAAATTGGTGTCACAGTACAAAACGGGAGCCCGTAGATCTCAAAAATATACATAATCGATAATAAATATAGGACTCCATGGCATCTAAGCCCTACGGGAAGGCCTCGCTGCCTCGGCATGATGTGTCTGAACATAGTAATGCACTGCATTGGCTATGCACTGCATTAATCGCACACAGGTACCCTATACACCTACAACATGACACTGCATCCCCTATGGGAGGTGCTCCACCTCTATCACCTCTACTCTAGTAGTCATGCGGGTCAGGATGACCTATACTGTATCTAGCGTGCGATCTACTGCAGCACCAACCACCTCTCCATCCCTGCCTCGACGACGATGTCATGGGAATCCTTGAGGTCTTCGTGGACCCAGATCTCTGCGAGCAAATAGATAAACGTCAATATGTGATACCACACCAAAAAGATTTTTGCATTTCATTTATAATAAAAAATCAAAAAAATTTAAAAAACACAAAACATTAAAAGAGTATCCATACCTATGTCTTCGAACGCAACCCCTAGTGGGAGCGACATGTCCCTATATCTGCTAAAGTCTATACCCTCATAAGGATAGTCATCAATGGCGATGACCTATCGGTCCCACCACTGAATGAAGTCATATGAATATGGTGATTCCTGTCGGCCACCACCCTGTCGCTTCAACACCTCTGCCCACCGAGTCTGGGAGGATCTCGGAGATTATGTAGAGGGACTTCAGTCCTCAGACTCAAGCCTGAAACTCTCTCAAAGAAGAAACTGCAGAGTATGCTGCCAAATATGAAGTTCATTTCCATACCCAGCTTGTACTTTATTACTTGGCTCTTCATGATAACCAGCAACGTTGTGCACTAGTCGTACACTGTCGGTCTCATACATTCTACCACATAGAATATCATCGGCCTCGATGCCTGATGTAGTGCAGCTGAACCTGATATCCTCCTGAGTGTGAGCACTATTATCTTCACACTCAGGCTCGCAATAGCACTGATAGGGATCTAGCTGCAAGGTAAGAAGTACTTGTCTATATAATCACTAATCGTGATCCCACCACCAACATTGTGGGACCTAAGGCTTAGTACATCTCCTTGGTGGGACAACCCTATGATAAAGTAGATATCCTCCACCTCCAACGAAAGTGGTTGACAATCCAGGTCAAATTTCTGTGCATCCGCATCCGATTAATCAATCAACCGATGGAGGAACTGGTTCTGGGCACTTAAACCCCCAATGCTTCAAAACTTATATAGACTGCAAGCTTGTAATGCTTTTTGGGTGGGAAAATATTGTTGCAGTTGCTCATCAACAATATCATGTTCCCTTTCTCTCCACTCTAGGACCATCTTGGAGGCAAAAACAAATCATTTTTTAGCTTTCATCCTTTATAAAACCACCCTCACGGCCTTGTACACAGTCAAAAACTATGACAGTTGCGTCAGTACGCGGTCAACGCATGCGTTGACCACATCCAGGATGCCCTACCCATGACTTGGAGAGCAGTAGCCCGCGTACAACACCAAGATGATGTAGGGCTTGGCAATAATAAAAAATCAAACATTAAAAATTGAAATAAAAGCATTAAAATGGAAGAGGGGGATGCGACTACCAACCTGGTCCTAACGGCTCGATGATCCGATGCCCGTAGCTCCCGGAATCAGCAACTAAAGATCGAGGTGAAAACTAACCAAAAACTACTATTTGGGTGAAATGTGAAAATGGAATAGTAATTGTAATTTTTTATTACTATTTATAGTTTTTAAGACGCACTTTCCTATAGTTTTTACGATGTTGAGCTATTATTAGACTAATATGTCATCTTGGAGTACCATTTTGAATAGATTTTTCCGACGAGAGTGATTTTTTGACCATTTTGCGCCTACGACAGGTATATTTCACACCTGTCATATAGTTTAGATGTCATTTTCTCCTGCATTATGCATTTGACCTTTGACCATTAATCATTAACCCTAGGTGCAACCCCACTTTTTAACTAACACTGAACCTTTCACACTATTTTAGAAGTGTCATTATTTGGTGGTAGAGCTTGTCTAACCATGGGTACCCTAGTTAGAGCCTTTTTATGTCTTTTGGCGCCCATGCCATTGTTCCTCCTTAGGTTTCGGAGTCCTTTATAGTTACGCCATGAATTTGCGATAAAGACTCATACTCTACTTTGTCTGATGCTAGCCATCTTCCTTAAGGACTCCGCCATTTTATGTCGAGTTGTGATTGCATTGCATCATCCTGCTTGCCGCATGAACCTTGTGCCTGCTCTCGCTTACTCAAATTATTAGCCATGTGCCTAAGCACATTCCGTTTCGATCCAAGTAGAGATTTCATTTTCCTTTCGCAATTTGATGACCCTTTACCATGAGGGAATACCCTCCCCCCGAGTGTCCACATCTTGCACATGCTTCCTTGCATTGTTCATAGGTATGTTCCAATGCTTGGGACTAGTTTGCTTTCCATTTGACACTCGTTTCCTCACCTGTTGTACTATAATAAATTTTATTCTTTTTCAAGCTTTCCTAATATGAAAAAGACAAAAAAAATAAAAAAGGATGAAAAAGCCAGACGGGAAAATCTTTACTTCTTTTTGTTGGTAGCTATCGTGTCACCTTTGAATAGAGCATTCACTCCACTCCATCCATTATGAGTCAGGACTATAGTAAGACCTTAAGAGATGTACTCGTTTCTCATATTTTACTCCATCGGCTGGTTAAGCTTCCGGTCATTATGGAGCCCCTTGTTGATGCGTCCTGCATCGCACAATGTTACTATCATCTAGTACTTGAGTCTATCCATTTTCTCATGCTCTTGTTCAAAGGAATTCCTAAAACTAGAGTCAGCCACTCCTCATATCTTTTGACTATTGCATGTTGGCCATCCCTATTGAGTCAGTTCATTTTGTTCGTCCGAGTTCTTCCAAATCTTTCAGCGTAGCTGTTACCTCATGCTGGTTGATGGGGGATTCATTAATTCCCTCCTTCCAACGAGTTTCGTTCCATCGACTTAAACCCATTTATTCTAGAATTGAGACTTAGAGTCGGTTGAGTACCTTGAGGCTTGCAGTCATTAGTGGTCAGTTCTCTTGCCATCGACAATTTTGGGAATACGTCAATGTCCCCTGATCAATGGATTCATCTTAGTGTTCGACCTCAACAAATTTGTTCACACTTTGATGATTGTACTCTATGCCTTGATGCCCATTTTCATTATTGGTGGGTTATCTTGCGTCTGTTAATGGTATACATCATTAACCGGTAATCAGGTGATGTCACATCAGGTTCGACTTCAACACTTGTATTGACTTGATGGGACTTGCACCATAGATGATTTGTGTAGAAGACCCCAGACATTAGTGGCATTCAGTATGCTACTCAAGATCATGATTGTACTTATGAAATATCATTTCTCATATATCAGCAGTTTGTACGTCAAGTTTGCACCAATTGTTTCATTTTCAGCAAGAGACTGTATCTTACTGTAGATGGGTCATGGCTATGGCTACCTATGACATGTATTAACTATGTATTGCCTATCATGGCCATTGTATCAGATTGTTGTATTGGACTGACATGTATCTAGAGATATTATTGTATTATGACGAGTGGGATACTCCTTCCATTTGTGTCTCCATCACTCCACTTCTAAGATTATAATGTATTTCGGCCATCGTAGTACCTTCTCTAACCTCAGTCATTGGGGGCATCTGTTACACTGTATTTTTCCACCTTGTGAGCATCAACACTTATTGGACTTCAATACTTAGTTTATAGACTCAGATCCATTATTTTTCCTCTAGGAATCCATTGTTCCCTATTTTTGTTCCTGTACGCTTGATATTCCACTATAGCTTGCGTATACATAGGCTGCACCAATGTATCTAGCATACATCGAGTTAAATGGTAAAACCATATAAAACTTACTTTTTACTCCAAAAAGAGGTCTTAGGGTGACCTTTGGTCCTCCATGTACCCCAAAAATGACTCAATTCAACCTTTCACCTACCTTTAGAAGGTTATATATTGAGCTCTTATGGTGCATGGAAGCGGGAAAATGAGAAACCACCATAACTCTATTGGATTTTTGCCGTGACTTGACTCTACATCCATTGATCCTTGTTGTGAACTTCTTATGTTCACCTACCAAACGCCTTTCATAGTTTGAGTTTTCCATTGAATGGGGGATTGAAGTGGTGGAGGCACAAGTGTAGAGACCTAAATCTTGGTTCAGATTGGTTGCCAGAAAGAGGTTATATTGTGTACTTCTTGTTATTATTAATGAAAATACTCATTTTCTCATCCAATTGATTTTGTAAATGTTGTTTAAATTACATTGGGTTACATTTTCTTATTATATCATGGACCATGCTATTAATTATGCTAATGTCTTTCATACATTATATGCACTTGATTGTATCTATTGTTGAGACTAATCTGCAGGGTCAAGTGTAGAGATTGAAATCTCAATGGGGATATACTTCGAACAGCCGGTGGAAGGTTGATCTTATTCTCCATATCTTAGAATTTTCATTTATATAGCATTACATTGGGAATTGATTTTATTTCTGGTAGTCATCTCTCTATTGTGGTCTTCCCCGAGCCATAGGAATTTTTTCTCCATAACATTCACTCGATCAAACTGGAAAATTTAATAGGGGCAGTTATAAAACTTGACCTCTCAAAAGATTTTAATAAGGTGAACTGGCTCTACCTTCACATGTTGATGAATCACCTGGGTTTTGATTTGGGGTACATGGTTGACACGCAATAAGGTTTTCTTCCAAGACAAACCATCTGTCCTCGAGCTGGTCGCCTCTCAGAGTGTGAACATTCTTACCTACTTCCCTTAACAAAAACTCAACACCCCCATCCACATCATCACTCCTGAACTCTTCAACTCTAATATTCCCTGGGCGTACTTCAATGGTGTGGCCACCGAACTATCTTGTGGGGGGGGGTCCTACATCTAAATCATACATCCTTTTTCCACATCCATATGGGTCTTGGACCTGGCATGAATAACTTCACTGAAATATCTGCCCTCAAACTCCTTCTCTGTTTTGCTCTTGAACAGAATTTCCACCACATTCAGATCTTCAGAGACTCTATGCGTGTAAACAATTGGGTCAATAATATACAAATATGTCATGCAACCTCTTTTTATGCAACATTATGTATGATGTCAACGGATTGTTGAGGGAATTTTAAACTTTCTCCCGTCACCATGTTTATAGGGAACGAAACATTAATACTGATCAGTCGTCAAAGAAATGATTATATCTACCACTAGGATAGTGGAAGTTTGTTGTCATAGCTCCTGAAGCAGTTTGTGAATACTACCACCGCCCTTTTTCATAGAAGGCATTGAAATCCTACAGTTTTGAACATCGAACAATGCAGTTTTATTTTTTATATATATACCCGAATTTTAAGGGAACCCTATATGGGCACCTTGGCTTTATCCTTCTTTTTGTACATTTTGAGAAGACTAATTCTATTAGGAAGTAGTAAACATATTTTTCACATTTTTTTGGCTAGACTCATACTTTTGAAAGGCATCCTGAGTGTCCTCTATGATATATAATTTGGTTATATCAATAATGAAATTATGCTTTTTTTTCCGTGGAAAAAAAAGATAAAATGAAATTCCAACCCTGCCTGCATGCAATTAGGAAGCCCAATCATTAAAAGAACCAAAATGACTTTATTGATTATTTGATATAAGAGTTAAGAGTTCTCAAAATATTGATTGTTTGATCTAAGATTTGAGAGTTAGCAAATTAATTCGGGATTAATTTACTTATCGAACCTTTTTTTTCAACGAAAAAAAGTTCCTTGTTATTCATTAAGTGAATCAAAGAAATTGTAATACCCCAATTTTGACCCTTGTGAAATATTGGCTTTTAATGTAAATATTGTATACATGCAATGTATGTTTCCCTAGCGTGGAGCTCAAGGCCAAGGCCCTGCTAGTGTATGCTCGGATTTTATTTAAATGGATGGGTATTTGATATTTTGATACCCATGTGCTATTAAGCCATGGAATATTATAATTGATGTAAATATTTGATATTGCAATAAAATGCCAAAACTGGATATGGGAGCAACGAATGAGAAGGGGCCATGTGTATCCACTAGGGAGTGGTGAGGGGGTTTTGGGGATGAACCATATGCTGCCAAATGTCATCTTGTGAACCCATTTGACTTTCATTGCTGACATTTAATTCTGTTGTAAGGATGTTGTTGAAGATTTCAGTCCATGGCTTCAATGGAGCATGGGCAGCCCATAAATTTGTATGGTAGAGTATGGGCTCTGTTTTCTTGTACCACAAGTCACCCTACCTCATGGTTGTTGCTTATTTCTCATTCCCATTCCATGGTGCAAGAGCCAGCATCATTTGGCATCCAAAAACAAAGTGCGAGCAGTGAGAAAAACCAGAAATCGCAACTTTGCAAGAACCCACATTTTGAAGAGCCATAAATGCCCAAAATTGGTATTTGACAGTGAAATCCAATGGGGGATCCATAGATATGAACCTTGGGGTGAATTAGAGAGTATTATATACCCTGAAATCCATTGGAAAACACGGTTTTTATATCCCATAAATTAAGTGACAGGATTGAGTTATTGGTTGACAGAATTATGAGAAACCCAAGTGTTAATGACTGAGCAAAGGTTGGGTTTGCTTGATGAACCCAGTGAAGACTAGAATCTCAAGGAATTAGAAGCTAGACCTTTCTATGCCCATCCTAAAGAGCACTGGAGGGAAGGGACACCTGAGGGACTATGTAGCAGAGAAGGGTACCTTCTTTGTGTTGGATGGATAGGTAATGTGGGTGCCTTGACTGTTGAATTAAATTGAGATGACTGTAGCTCTGTGGATGAGCTCAATGGCTTAGCATCCTCCTCATTTTTCATTTGTATGCTCGATAAACCCAACTATGTGTTGGCTTATCATAGTTGTTGAGTGAAACCATGGCTGTGAGTGAGCCCAATTAGTTCCTCCTTAGTGGATACACAACCTAGCTCGGGGGTGATCTCTCAGTTGAAAGAATATAGGCTGGACAAAGATCTATGGTTGGGTGGAAAGTTTCTCTCACATAGCCAGTTGTTTGGATAACTTCAGCTCAAAAATAAGTGTTCTCTGTGGTTTAAATTATATGCATTCTGTGTTCTGCAATGTGTTAATTCTGAATGTTAATTATTCATGTTAATAAACTGAAATGATTATCTTAATGAAATTGATATGGAATCTATGAATGGCATGAGAATGGAATTGATTCTACATGTGATTGACTCATCATCTGCTTGGGTTAAATATGCTGATGCATTCCATTCTATCTGTGTGTTAATATATTTAATTCCACGGTATAATTTAATTGTGCATTTTATTTTAAGTAAGAATTTTAGTCATATGAATTTGGGAAAGAATCAGATACCCCCGTGTTACAGTCATGTTCCCTCCGTGGTTTGGAATGATGGGAGGGGACTTGACAGAGTGGTATCAGAGGCCATTGTTCAGCACTGGGGTTGCTTGGGCCAAACTCTGAGTTATAAATAGGTAACACAATGTTTTAATGTGGTATATGAGAAGTTTGGGGTGTCATTTTGATATGGAAAAATGGTAGGATCAGATTTCTCAGATGTGGCAGAGGATCACACCATTGCATAGAGCTCTCCAAGATATTTGCAACAGTACCAAACTTGCCTTATTTGGTTAAGGGACGAGGGAGATATGACCCCCGCAAGCGCACAGATTGCCTATATTGTGCGCAGATTGTGTAGAGGTTGCGTGCAAGTTGTGCACAGATTGCGCACAAGTTGCGCGCAAATTGCACGTAGGTTGCACACAGATTGCATGCGGATTGCACGTAGATTGCGTGCAGATTGCACACAAATTGCGCACAGATTGCACACAAATTGCGCACAGATTGCGAGTAGATTGCGTACAGGTTGCACACAGGTTGCGCGCAGATTGTGCACAGATTGTGTGTAGGTCGCGCATAGATTGCGCGTGGATTGCGTGCGGGTTGTGCTCGGAATGCATGCAGGTCACACACAAATTGCGCGTAGATTGAGCACAAATTGCGTGCAGGTAACACACAGATTGCGCACAAGTTGCGTGCAGGTTACGCACAGATTGCACACAGGTTGTGCGCAGGTGGCGCACAGGTTGTGTACAGGTTGTAAAGGGGTTAAAAAAAATAAAAATGAAAAGTTGTCAAACCATAAATTCATAAAAGAGTGCTTGCAGCTCATAAGATTTAATAGTTTAGTGGAAGTAACATACAGGGAAGAGAGTCTCCAAAGAAAAACAAATGGTGACCATAAACGATGCTCAGGATCCTTATAAGCATGAAGAAGATGTTCTAGGAGAGAATGTACAAGAAAAGAATGCTGAGACTGAATCCAATGGGAGAAGGGAGCAAGTAATGCCTCAGAATTTGGTCGAAACCATGGTGAGCTTCAATGAAAGGTTGATGAAGGCTCAAGAAGAACAAAACCAACTCAATGCTGCTATTTTGCAAAGCCTCACTGATATGCAGCAGAAGATAAACCTTGGGTCCAACCCAAGCAACGTAGGCGAAGAAGAAAGAGATGCAGAGAGTCGCTCTAGAGGTCGCTCAAAGAAGAGGACTCCATGCCCAAGGAAGAGCTCTGTGAGCAAGAAGCATAGAACACCTTCCTCTAGATCTTCTTCTAGCAAATCATGTGACTCCAAAGGTTCTCAAAGAAGTCCAAGGCATATGCCCAGGGGATTTGATGGAAGAAAGAAGTTCAAAGGAACCCCACAGGGAGAATTCAGGAAGGCAAGACCTCCCACATTTGATGGAGAAGGCAAGACTGGCCAAGAGGCATAGGCATTGCTTCTTGGAATGAACAAATACTTCATAATTCAAAACTACTCAGGGAATGAAAAGGCCAGAATTTCCATTTACAATCTAAATGACAGAGCTTCAATTTGGTGGGACAACCTCTTGTAAGTGAAAGGAATCAGTGAAAGGAAGATCAGTTGGGAAAAATTTAAGAAGTACTTCAAGGAAAAATACCTTTCCGCTAGGTATTATGAAAGTAAGAGAAAAGTGTTCAATGAACTCAGGTTGGGGCAAAAGTCTATGGAAGAACATGTCCATAAATTTTTGGATTTATTGAGGTATGTAGATTACATTAAAGATGAGAGGATAAATATCCAATGCTTCCTTGGAAGCCTACCTCAAAGTTTCAAGGATAGAATTGAGTTTGTTAATCCACCAAGTCTTGATGAAGCCATCATGATAGCAATGCATTGCTATGAGCATAATAGAGAAAAATCATAGGTAAACCCAACATGGAAAGGAAAGCCAAGAGGAAGGTTTGACCAAAAGAAAAGTGGCTTCAAGCCACCACTCAAGAGCCAACCCAGAACCTTCCCATAGGGGCAACAAGAAAGCAGTGGATTCAAGCCAGTAGTAGCAGCAGAAAAAGTATCCAAAGGACCACATTAGTGTTGGGGATGTGGAGAAAATCACATTCTTAAGGATTGTCAACATCGGAGGGAGAATCCCTAGAACTCGCACAACTTAAAAAGAGTATCTATAGTGGAGGACATGGCAAGGGCAACACCCCGAATTTATGTAGCGTTGGATAATCATTAGGAAGATCATCAATCATCAATGGTGGAAGTTGAAGGTAATATTTCTACGCAATCTATTTATGTTTTGATTAACCCAGGATCTATTCGCAGTTATGTTTCTCCAAAAGTGGTTTAAGGTTGTTCTCTTAGAAAAGTGAAGCATAATAAGTCTTGGCTAGTTCAATTAGCCATAGGGACCAAGAGAAGACAAAACAAGGTAGTGGTGGAGTGCGCCATAGAATTGAATGGACTCCACACACATGCAGATTTGAATGTATTACCGTTAGGATCTTGTGATGCTTTGATTGGCATGGATTGGTTGGAAAGACATAGAGCCAAGTTGGATTGTTATAAGAAAGAACTTGAATGCATTGATGAAGAGGGAAGACCAAGATTGGTAAGAGGAATTCCCAAGCAAGTTTCAGTAGGACAGATTTCAGCCTTGCAGTTGAAAAATTTTTATAAGAAAGGTTGTCAATTATATGTAGTCCATATATCAGATTCGTTAGAGGAGAAAGATCCAAGGATAGAAGACTTCCCATTGTTGCAAGAGTTCCAAGATGTGTTTCCAGATGAAGTGTTGGGACTACCACCAAAGAGAGACATTGATTTTACCATCGTTCTTGTTCCAGGGGCAACACCAAATTCCAAAGTTCCTTATAGAATGAGCACACTGGAATTGGTAGAGTTAAAGATGTAGCTACAAGAGTTAATAGACAAGAGGCATATCAGGCCAAGTGTGTCTCCTTGGGGAGCACTGATGTTATTTGTCAAGAAGAAGGATGAGACTTTAAGGTTGTGTATTGATTACAGGAAGCTAAATAAAGTGACAGTCAAGAATAAGTATCCATTGCCAATAATTGATGACTTATTTGATCAAATGAAGAAAACTAAGGTGTTTTCGAAGATTGACCTGAGGTCTGGGTACGATCAAGTGAGGATTAAGGAAGAGGACATTCACAAGGCAGCTTTCCGAACTAGATATGGACATTATGAGTTCACAGTGGTGCCATTTGGTCTTACCAATGCACCTGCTACATTCATGTGTCTCATGAATAGTGTGTTCAACAAATATTTGGACAAGTTTGTGATTGCGTTCTTGGATGACATTCTTGTCTATTCAAGGAATGAAGAAGAGCACGAATAGCATCTAAGGATGGTATTGTAAGTCCTTAAAGAACACCAATTGTATGCCAAGTTAAGCAAGTGTGAATTCTATCAAAAGAAGGTGCAGTATTTGGGTCATGTTATTTTTTAAGAAGGAATTGCAGTGGATCCAGAAAAGATTAATGCCATCATGGATTGGTCTACTCCGCATAATGTTTCATATGTTAGATCTTTCATGGGTCTTGTTGGTTACTATAGAAGGGTCATTGAAGGATTCTCCAAGATAGCTCACCCAATCACTTCATTGCAAAGGAAGAATATCAAGTTTGCATGGTCTGAAAAATGTGAGAAGAGTTTTCAGCAGTTAAAGAAGTTGCTTACCAGTGCCCCTGTTTTGAATATAGAAGATCCAAAGAAGGATTTTGTAGTGTGCATAGATGCTTGCATCGAAAGGTTAGGTGGAGTGCTCATGCAAGAAGGAATTGTGATTTTCTATGAGTCAAGGAAATTAAAAGAGCATGCAAAAAATTATGCCACACATGATTTAGAATTAGCAGCCATAGTGCATGCACTTAAAATATGGAGACATTATTTGATGGGAAGAAGATTCGAGCTTAGAACAGACTACATGAGCTTGAAGTATTTATTTGATCAGCCAAACTTGAATGCTAGGCAAGCTAGGTGGATGGAATTCCTTTGTGATCTTGATTTTGAAATTAAGCATGTAAAAGGGAAAGAGAATAAGGTTGCAGATGCTCTTAGCAGAAAATTTCATGTTGCAACAGTAAGTATGTGCAAGTCAGATTTGAAGACAAGATTTATTGAAGCCCAAAACAATGAGAAAACTTTCCTTCCAATTAAAGAGAAGTTGCAACAGGGTAATGCAGATGAAAAGTGTGCGGGATATCATCTTAGTGAAGACAATATCTTCATCTACAAGGATATATTGTAGATGGATGAAATACATCAAATGCCATACTCTGGACATCCAGAATATCAGAACACTATAACAATAGAAAGAAAGCAATACTTTTGGCATGGTATGAAGAAGGACTTAGCTGATTACATTGCTAGGTGTCAAAAGTGCCAACAAGTCAAGGCAGAGCACCAACATCCAGCAGGATTGTTGCAGCCCTTACCCATTCCGAAATGGAAGTGGGAAGTAATCTCTATGGATTTTATAATAGGTATGCCCATGACATTGAAGAATCATGATTCAATCATGGTTGTGGTGGGAAAGCTATCAAAGGTATCTCACTTTATTTCAGTCAAGTCCACTCATAAGGCTAATGACATTGCAAATATCTTCATGAGAGAGATATTCAGATTGCATGGATTTCCGAAGGCAATAATTTATGATCGTGATACAAAGTTCACTTCCAATTTCTGAAAAGCATTGTTTCAGGAATTGAGAACTAAATTGAATTTCAGTATAGCATATCATCCTAAAACAGATGGCCAAACTAGGAGGTTGAATCAGGTTCTTGAAGACATGCTGAGAATATATGTGATGGATTAACCATCCAAGTGGGAAGATTACCTACACTTAGTAGAATTTGCATACAATAATGGACATCATGTATCAGTGGGAATGAGTCCATTTGAGGCATTATATGGCAAGGGATGCAGGACTCCAGTGAAATGGGACAACCCAATGAACAGGGTAGTACTTGGACCATAGATGATTAAGAAAATGGAACAGGAAATTGTTAAGATCAGGCAAAATTTAAAGGTAGCCCAGGACAGGCAAAAGAGTTATGCAGATTTGAAAAGAGTGCATAAGGAATTTTAGATTGGGGATCATGTTTATTTGAGAGTGAAACCAAGGAAGAGTTCTCTCAAGCTGGGGAGTTGTGCTAAGTTGTCACCAATATATTGTGGGCCATTTGAAGTCCTAGATAGGATAGGGATAGATGCATATAGAATTGCATTGCCTGCTAACATAAGAGCTCATAATGTTTTCCATGTATCTTTGCTTAAGAAGTATGTACATGATCCTAATCATATGATTGATTGGAATGTGATATAGGTGGAACCCGAGGGAGAGTTCCAAGTAGAGCCTATGAGCATCCTCGACAAGAAGGTCGCTTTGCTCCGGAACAAAGCCATCGGGCAGGTAAAGGTCCAATGGGAACACCTTAGTCCCGATGAGGCTACATGGGAGCTGGAGGATGCCATGAGAGAGGCATTTCCATTTTTTTTCAGTTTTGAGAACACCGAGGATGATGTTGTTCTAAGGGGGAGGGGAATGTAATACCCCAATTTTGACCCTTGTGAAATATCGGCTTTTAATGTAAATATTGTATTCATGAGATGTATGTTTCCCTAGCGTGGAGCTCAAGGCCAAGGCCCCACTAGTGTATGCTTGAATTTTATTTAAATGGACATGTAGTTGATATTTTGATACCAATATGGTATTAAGCCATGGAATATTGTAATTGATGTAAATATTTGATATTGCAATAAAATACCAAAACTGGCTATGGGAGCAACGAATGAGAAGGAGCCATGTGTATCCACTAGGGAGTGGTGAGGGGGTTCTGAGGATGAACCATATACTGCCAAATGTCACCTTGTGAACCCATTTGACTTTCCTTGCTAACATTTAATTATGTTGTAAGGAAGTTGTTGAAGATTTTAGTCCATGGCTTCAATGGAGCATGGGCAGCCCAGAAATTCGTATGGTAGAGTATGGGCTCTGTTCTATTGTACCACAAGTCACTTGTTTCTTCTTTCTCATTCCCATTCCATGGTGGAAGAGCCAACATCATTTGGCATCCAAAAACAAAGTGCCAGCAGTGAGAAAAACTAGAAATCGCAACTTTGCAAGAACCCACATTTTGAAGAGCCATAAACGCCCAAAATTGGTATTTGACAGTGAAATCCAATGGGCGATCCATACATATGAACCTTGGGGTGAATTTGAGAGTATTAGATACCCCGAAATCCATTGGAAAACCCATTTTTTATAGCCCAGAAATCAAGTGATGGGATTGAGTTATTGGTTGACAGAATTGTGAGAAACCCAAGTGTGAATGATTGAGCAGAGGTTGGGTTTGCTTGATAAACCTAGTAAAGGCTAGAATCTCAAGGAATTAGCAGCTGGATCTTTCTATTCCCATCCTGAAGAGCACCGGAGGGAAGGGACGCCTAAGGGACTGTGCATTAGAGAAGGGGACCTTCCTTATGTTGGATGGGTACGTAATGTGGGTACCTTGACGGTTGAATTAAATTGAGATGCTTGTAGCTCTGTGGATGAGCTCATTGGATTAGCATCCTCCTCACTTGTCATTTGTATGCTTGATAAACCCAACTGTGTGTTGGATTAGCATAGTTGTTGAGTGAAACCATGGTTGTGAGTGAGCCCAATTAGTTCCTTCTTAGTGGATACACAACCTAGTTCGGGGGTGATCTCTTAGCTGAAAGAATATAGGTTGGATACAGATCTATGGTTGGGTGGAACGTTTCTCTCACATCACTAGTTGTTTGGACAACTTCAGCTCAAAGATAAGTGTTCTCCGTGGTTTAAATTATATGCATTCTGTGTTCTACAATGAGTTAATTCTGAATGTTAATTATTCATGTTAATAAACTGAAATGATTATCTTAATGAAATTGATATGGAATATGTGAATGGCATGAGAATGGGATTGATTCTACGTGTGATTGATTCATCATCTGCCTGAGTTAAATATGTTGATGCATTCCATTCTATCTGTGTGTTAATATGTTTAATTCCACTGTATAATTTAATTGTGCATTTTATTTTAATTAAGAATTTTAGTCATATGAATTTGGGAAAGAATCAAATACCCCCGTGTTACAGTCATGTTCCCTCCGTGGTTTGGAATTATGGGAGGGGATGTGATAGAAACTTACAATAAAATCTATCCCAAGGATAGAATCGTTGAAAACAGACTATGTAGTCTTTTACAATAAATCCGATAATGCTTGCCACTATTCACTAATATACCATCATAACCATAGCTGCTAATAACATCATAAAAATAACACAGATACAAAGGAAATCTTAACCAAAAATCCCCTAAAGTGGGTGCATTGAAGTTACAAAATGGATCATAAAGGTTAACCTAATTAATAAAGACAAACATAAAACATTTCCCCTGGATGGTGATTAGTGAAAGGGGTAATCTGAAGAATACCATCTACCAAATGTAATCCCTTCTTTGACAATAAATCAGCTCTATGATTGAAAGAACGAGAGATGTGTTGTATAGAGTAGTCGTGAAATTTTTCCAACAAGATGGTAATTTACCTATAGAACCATAATGACTTTATTATATAATTAGTAATGTGCTTTAAATTTGAATAGTCAAACGTACATACTATAGAATCAAATAACAAATAAATCGCAACATTACAATTAACAGAATATAAAATAATATTGCACTACATATTTAAGAAACTAAATCACAAGCCCAACAACATTACAATTAACAGAATATAAGATAATATTGCACTACATATTTAAGAAACCAAATAACTAGCCCAACATATAGTTACTAGTCTTATAGTCATTTGAATATTGAGAATTCATATTGCAGCAATATTTCAATAGAACTATCCATTTGTTACAATTTGACTTTCGAAGATTCTTTCTTCTTGAACCAGCAACTCATGTGCAAACTATGAAATTAGTCATCCTTTACTTTTTAGCCTTTGTAGCAAAGTGAGAAGTGGAAGAAATAAGTAATCCTACAAATTACCACAAGGAAGAAGTTTAACCGAAGCATTCTACTTGCAGGGCCAAAGTGTTTTAATACTTATATAAATAGATTTAAATTCCCAAGGAATATACAAAATTTTTATATCCATTGTTATATCTAGAATTTTTAGAAATAGATTTAAATACCAGAGGAATATACACAAATTTTATATCCATTAATATATCTTCGTCAATATTTCCGATTACAATTGCCGATCAACAACTATATGCCAAAATAGACCAATATTTGTTGCTAATTACATCCAATGTTTAGATCACTAATACCATAGAATCCTACTCCCTAGAACCTCAATAACATGAGCTTCTATTTTAGAAAAAGGATAATAGTGTGCATACCAAAAATTAATATAGACGAACAAAAGGGCCTTGGAAAACTAACAGAAAATGAAACAAGTAAACCTAATCAGACAAGTAAATATCAAGAGACCGTAGTGGGTGGGCCGCGCGGCTCCCTCATCCAATATCCATTGAATTTGCCTCTGAGGAAGGCGGCCTATCATCTTGAGTGGACTGCCCAAAACCTACATAAGTATATGGGTCCCCTCACCATCATGAGGTTGGGTGGCTTTGCGTTGTTCTTGAAGGAGCCTCCGCATCTGTTTGATCCGTTCAACATTGTTACCTGTGAACTTCCGGTCCATGGTATCCTCAATCGACTTCTTAGGGATGCCTGCAGGGAGTGAAGTTAAGCCCACAGGGGATTAGGATGCCCGCAGGGGATGAGGTAAATCTCGTAGAGGGTGAAGTTAAGACCGCAGTGGCTGATATTAAGCCCGCAGAGGCTAAGTTCTTGTGCTATCATGAAGTCAGTGTTGCAATCTCACATCATTCTGGAAATGTATGGCAAGTTTATCAAACTTTGGAATTTTACTAAGTATGGAAAAATTAGTCAAAACCGCTCTAAGAGAATGACCGCCATAATTCATTGTTTGAGGAAAATGCCCGCGCCATCATATTAGGATATACCTTATTGAATAGGATATCGAACGATGGTCTCATTTCTTCCAAAGAGTGTTTTATGACAAAGTTATAGATCTTCCAAGACAAGGACTCAAGAAGTTTTAGACATTCTGAAAAATGGCTAAGTGTTAAAAAATTGGTCAAAACTGCTCTAAGAAAATGCCCGCTATAATTCATGGTTTAAATAAAATGCTCGCACCATCACATCGGTATACACCTTGTTGAATAGACTATCTAAAAATGGTCTCATTTCTTCAAAAGAGTGGTTTATGACAAATTATAGATCTGCCAAAACAAGGGTTCAAGCAGTTTTAGACATTCTGAAAAATGGTTGTGTTGGAAAATTGGTCCAAATAACCTTGGGGAAATGCATGCCGTACCTCATAGGTGAATGGTAAAAATTATCTGAAACTATCATGTTGTAGCTTGTTCAAGGGGATATATTACCATGGTCTCAACTCTCAAAGAGTGTGTTTGATGACAAAGTTAAAGGCCTTCCAAAATAGGGTTTCAGGATTTTTTGCACCAGAGGTAGTAAAACTGCATAAGTGGCCTCAAGAAAATGCACGCCATAATTCATAGGTTAAATTAAATGCATGAACCATCTATTCAGGTTGTATCTTTTTTATTTTTATACCTGACCATGGTCTCATTTTGTCTTGAGAGTGTCTAAGGAAAAAATTATAGGTCTGGCAAAACAGGGTTTTAGGCAATTTTGCAACAAGTTCAGTAAAATGCCCGCCTAGGGAAACTGAAGATGAATATGAGAGTGAACTCAGATTGGGTGTTCTTAGTGAGGTATACTACATCATCTAGTGGCATTGGTTCAGGATTTCGATGAAATAAAAAATCCACCTTAGAAATTGCACAAATTGTCTAAGTATAAAAATACTGGTAAAAATGCCTAAGTGACCTCAGTAAAATTCCCTCCATTTCCAGTAGTTGCTGGATTAAATTATTCTGAGGGTATGGGTCTCTATAGTGTTGATTGGTTCATCCAAAAATTACATTGGTTTGTCCAAAAAGTCTCTGTAGGAGAAGATATTGATTTTTCAAAAATGCGTCCGAGCTTGATTTGCACTGCTCTAGAAAAATGCATGTCGAGGAGAGAGAAAGAAGCTTCAGAGGATAAAAGTGGTCTTGATGGAATCAACTTGTTGGCCTATACCCATTGGCTATCTCACACTTCAAATTGAATGAAAATAAAAATATCATCATGTTGACTTAAGGTTTCACAATTTGTCTAAGTGTCAAATTGGAAATGCCCGCAAGAAGGTGTCCTTGTGCTAATTAAATTCATAGGGTGACATAGATCTATTCCTTGCTTGAAGTAATTAACAATACTGATTCACCCCCCCCCTCTCAGTATTGATCAATATTCCAACAATTGGTACCAGAGCAGGATACTTCACTATAGTCTAAACCACTGGAAGGAAGATCATATTAAAAACCACTATGGACCAAGAAGAAGATATTGCATCCCACAGAGCTCTAGAACTTGATAAAGAATACTATGCATATTGGAGAGAAAGAATGAGTGCATACTTACAATAATTAGGATGGGGTGCATACTTACTAATGAGTCCATACTGAATAACAATGGAGGACATACTTGATGGACTATCTCAACCCATCAAAGAAAATATAGGACAATGCATCTCAGCTAAGGAACTTTGGGTGAAACTGGAGAAGCTTTATTCAGTCAAAGAAATAGTAAAAGTAGACCTTGCTATTTTCAGGAATCATGATGAAGAAACTTGCAACCATAAGGAAGATCAAAAGAACAAAACTATCTACAAGAAAAAATTTAATGATAGGAATAAACTCTTATATTCCATGGAAGATAGTAAAGATGAAGAGATTAGTAAAGATGGAGAAAAGACAAAACCGATGTGATACATAAAAGACCAATGACAAGAAGAGTCCAGCAGATGTTTTTTGGTCTTTGCTACTCATGCAATAATTTTGGGCATATGGCTAGAGAATGTAAGTTGAGGAATAATGCTTCAATAAAATTCCAAGAACAAAGGAAGGGATGGAAGAAGATGGAAGTTGTGAAGCAGAAAGATCAAAGATTCCTCAAGTATAAAGGATGGTTCTATGGATATTGTCACTTCTGTCACAAGTTTGGTAACAAGGATTCTAATTGCAGAACCAAGGGAAAAGATCAAAGTACATAATCCAAGAAACAAAGAAAGTCAGTAAGCATGGTACCTCATGGAAAGATATGGAGAAGAAAGGAAGACTACAAAGAGTCAGAGGAAACACAGATTCCAAGCATCAATGAAGTACTTTCCAAAGATGATGTTCAACACAATAGTGCTATAGATGAGAATGACATCCATTATGATGGAAATCTAGATGAACATGTAAAATACACCGATGGAGAGAAAGATGATGAATGTATTTTCTAAAGTCTCTCATGACCTAAAGAGAGAAACCATGATTAGCATTAGAGGGGATCATATACTCCGGGGAGTAAATAAAAACAAATTGCAGTTGGTATTTGAAAAGTAATTAATATCATTTGGTAAAAATAAAAGGATATCATAATCAAAGACAACAAGTAGAGGTGACAAATTGAAGAAAAGCATTTTGTCTGGAAAACATCTATGTGACAAGCACACTTAATGGTTGAAGTGTAACAAAATCAGAAGCATAACTAGAGAAGATGGTAGGGAAAACTTAGTAGACTAGCGTAGATCCAAATCCTAGGATCTATCAATCACCGAGAGGGATCAAATCTCCTAAGGTGCAAGCCTTGGCTCAGGTATTGCACTCAAGGAGAGGTTTGCACCTTGGGAGATTTGATCCCTCTCGGTGCTTGATAGAGCTAGGATTTGGATCTAGGCTGGTTTCAGATGTGGGTGGTGACACAAAACTGGAGTTTGATCAGCATTGTAAGGAATGTGTTAAGTTGAAAACACAGATACATTTACGAGGATTATTATAATGTAAGTAATAAGTATTAAGGATTGAGTAAATTGCTAAACTGTAAAATAGTGACAATTTGCCTACATTTTTTTTTTATTCTCTTTTTGTTGATCTGCATTTTGTTTTGTTTGTTCTTCTCCTTCTTCTTCCCTCATTTTGTCATTTCTTACATTTTGATTGATTTGTTGTTCTTCAAAGTGATTTTTTTTGTTCTTCCAGTTGCTTCAACTTTCTCTCTCGATATGCTCTTTGTTGATCAACATTTCGTTTTTTTTGTTCTTCTTGTTCTTCTACTGTTAATTTGCTTTTTTTTTCTTTCAATTTTCTTTTTGTTGATCTGCATTTTGTTTTGTTCGTTTTTCTCCTTCTTCTTCCGTCATTTCTCCATTTTGTACATTTTGATTTATTTGTTGTTCTGCAAGTTGATTTCCTTATTCTTCCAACTGCTCCAACTTTCTCTCTCAATACACTCTTTGTCGATCAACATTTCATTCTCTTTGTTCCTCTCATTCTTCTACTATCAATTCATCTAACTTTCTTTTTCGATATTTTTTTTGTCGATCTTCGTTCTTCTAGTTCTTCTACTATCATTTCATCCAACTTTCTTTTTTGACATTCTTTTTGTTCTTCTGCTTTTTGTTTCAAGTCTTCTTCTTGTTCTTTTGTTGTCACTGAAATCAATGCGTCCATACACTGAAATCAATGCGTCCACAGAATAACATCTACATTGAAAAATATGCAATAAAAAACCCCATACACGGAAATATATGCTTCCACACACTGAAATCTATGCATCCATACACTGAAATCAATACGTCCATAGAATAACATCTACACTGAAAAATATGCAATAAAAAATTTCAACATTGTACGGAATAGGTTAAGTTGAAAGCACAGAAAGAATTATGAGGATTATAATAATGTCAGTAATAAGTATGAGTAAATTGTTAAACTAAAAAATCAATGCAACGAATAAAATAAATATGCATCTTCTATTGTTTAACAACATTTGTGTGTGGTCTATTGGTAGGAATTAAGGTCATTGGGCTTGTGTTAACTTAGAGACCAAGGTTCAAAACCCTTTTTTCTTGGAGTTATAGTTAGTTATCAAGTCTAACTATTATTATGGATGCATTGTTGAAATCAATGCAACAATGTTTTTTTTCTTGTGTTTTTTAAGAAAATTTGTTTGTGGTCTATTAAACATTGCATTGTTGAAATTAATGCAACAATGTTTTTTTATTAAATTGATAAATTCAATGCATACATGTAAAAAACAAAAAAACAATGCATTGTTGAAATCAATGCAATGAATCAAATCAACATGCATCTTGTGTATTTTTTTACTTCTTATGTCCACTATAATATTTTTTTACTTCTTATATTTCTATTTTTTATGTTGGCTACAATATATTTTTTACATCTTTTTATTAGATTGATAAATTCAATGTATAGAAGTAAACAAGAGCTGTGTGCAGCTTAGTCCCTGCCTTAAATAAATATATATAAGAATAAAAAACATTTTTTTAAATAAATAAAATCTTAAATACAAATTAATTAATTAATATATAGAATCTCATTTTTTACATTATAATAAATATAAAAAATCAAAATTTGCTTATTAATCATTCAAAAACGTGGTTCATTGCCATAATATTTTATGGCACACCTTTTCATTATAATGATATAATTACTATTTACATATTTACATATAATTTTCCATTATGATATTATAATTATTTTTTACTTATTGACATATAATTATAAATAAGTGTTAGCAATTTGACAACATCTAATATTTTTTTAAATATTTTTGGTAATAAATTTCTAATTGGTAGTATTTTGTAACATTTTTATACATTTATTAGCAAACAAAAATGACTCCCGTTAATAATAGTTTCTAAAATTAAAAACAAATATGAATCCAAAATTTTAATTAATACTTTTAAATTAAAATGGCATTGATGAACTAAAACTATAGAAACACACTTAAACATTCATGACTAATTTTACATCCATTAATATTAAAACAAGATGTTGTCGCGTTGTTCTTCACTTAAATATCCTCAAATGTTGTCAAATTTCTCTGAATAAAAGCCTAAAGAAAGCGTCACATCTCCCAAACTCAAATTTGATAGGATCCTGATGCAAACAACAAGAAAAACAAAGAAGCATGAATTCGACTTTTCAAAACACCAGCATTGAAATATCCTCTGTACATCCAAAAAAATTGTGCTGCCCAAAATGAATAAAAATATTGTTTGTCCTTTTGAATAGGGAGAAGCATATAAAGATCGACCAAATAAAGCATGCCCTTTGCTTATTGAAGAAGGTTTGGACACATAAATTTTGTGTTGTTGCATGGCTTCATTTAATGCAACAAGTTTCTTGAAACATTTTGAATCTGGATGCTGTTGAACACCACAAAAGTTGCAAATTTCATCTGACATTTTCTTCCTCCATGTCTTGGAGGAAGACTCATTGGGCTTGGAAGGTGGAGCTGGTTTGGTTTTCAGCTGAGGTTTGGAGGGATGCTCACCATTTTTTTACAAAATCGTTCTCTTTATATGGCCCTTTCTTTTTCCCTTTGGAGGTTTGGGCCAACAAAGCTTGATTGTTGGAGTCTGAGAGGGAATCAAACTACATAAGCTTAGACTGTTCCATGATGAGACACACAAAAAAGATCAAAATAAGGCGTTTTAAACTCATCTCCTAGTGCATCCATTTTAAAATAAAATGTGGAAGAAAATACTTGATAAGAGCCTTTCAACTTGGACAAAATTAGGAAAATGCACTCAACATCTGATTTAGTTTTCCCACACCCTTTCAGCTGTGCTACCAGGAACCTATATTTGACAAGATAGTCTTCAATGCTGGCATGCTCATCACTTACAAGTCCAGAGAGTTTGGCTTCCAATGGTAAAGCACAAAATTCATTGACTTTCCGAAATAGGGAGGCCAATTTGTCCCAACTTGCCTTTGGTGTTTTGAAGCCATCAAGATTAACCAACAATCTATTAGAAACATGAATTCAAATCAATCCCATAGCTTCGTCGAGCTTGTTTTGATACGAAAATTTTTCAATTTCCTTGGTGAAGGTTGGTTGCTCCTCATCCAACATTTTCCGTAAGCCTTTTGATTACAACAGCTGTTGTTAAATTTTCAGAATTTACTTCAATCTGATCTAGGATCTTAACTGAGAGAACAACATGTACAGCATATCTACAGCATATCAATCATGGAGACAATAATGCAAGCACACAAGAGACACAAAGATTTACTTGGGGAAAACCATAAAGGTGAAAAAACCCAATAACTTCCTTAGAGATAGATAGAGCAATGATACAACCCAAGAGATAGACATATCCTAGCAGCAGATCCTCCTCCTCCATAAGTGCACCACTCCTCCTTGAGTGCATGAGTGAGAAGTGAGTTGACAAATAGAGTGCCTCCCGCACTCTATTTATACTTGACTTGACTTTCCTTTTACATGAATAATGTAGTCTCGAACTTAACCACATAACATAATGCTGACTGGGCTGACCCCCAATAGGGTGGTCTAATAACCCTTTGACCCACATGACTTATACAGGGCCGACCCCAATAAGCTGGTCTAATAACCCATCAAGTATAAGTTACGACATTTACAATATAAATGACGACACTTCCGTATAGAGGAATAATACCATCTCTATAGGAATACAATATACATATATGTGAAATACATTCTGAAGTTACATATACATCAACACTCCCTCTTAACTAGGAACGTATTTCTTGACACAGGTCTTCTAACACAAGTCATCTTCTTTGGATCATCATCACTGGATAATCGTCATCGAGTCATCATCTGTCATGTCCCAAATTTGTAATTGGGTCACAATGGCCTAATCACATTAGCCATATTCATTAGAGTTTGTAAAATTGATGTTAAGGGTCAAATAATTGCCAAGGAGGAAAATTACTAGTTTCCTAGGTTTGGGGTGGAAGCTTTGGGATTTGGAATAAGGGGGATAATAAATGATGTTTAGACATTATAAGGGTTCAAGTATTTAATAAATAGATTGAATAAATAAATTCAAGAGAAATCCTAGGTGACAAATGGTTTTGGAGACATATGGAGGATGTGGGACCCACACTAGCTTGATTTTTCATAATACATGGTATATCTCTTTTGCAAATTCGAATTAATGGGAATGTGAACACTATTGGGTGAGTTGGTAAGTCATAACACATGTCATTGAGCATCTTAGGTCGAATTGGGAAGGATTGGTAACCTCCATGGAAGATAAAGAGTCAAAGTGGAAGTTTGTGGACACTTGGGCTAGATTCCCTAGCCCCTATGACACCAATGATGGAGCATCTATGACAACTATGACAAATTGCAGACCTGACCTCTAACATCTGACCACTATGACATGTCAGCCCCAAAAATAGGCTCAAGGAAGTCGAATTTGGGAGTTGGAGAAGCCAAAGAGACCCAAAATCGAATTTGGGAGAAGATGGAAGGTTGGAACTAGGAGACAAGTGGCAAATGGAGAATATTTCCTAAGAGGAAATCTATTGAATCTATTGAGAGGATTTCGACCCTTAGAAGGATAATGTTGGTTATAAAATGTAGAAATGAAGTATGAGAATGGCTTTTGATCATTTGTAGAATTTGCAATTGCATTTGTGAAGAGGGAGAGCTAGTGGATGACTAGTTTCTTGCCTTAGCCAATTTCGAGGGTGAAAGATTCCCATCCAGGTTGGTAATTGGAAAGGCCATTCAGACCTTTCATTTGGAGCTTTAATGGAGTCTTTATTTGTAGGTGTAAGCTACAGGGAAGCTCATGGTTTCTTCTATTGCAGCTCACTCCTTCAACCATTTCCAGTTTTGATGGCATATTCTTGATCCTTGAGGGAGGGCATTTTTGGTGAGCTATTGTACTCTTTGGGGAAGCTTTTAATGCCCCATTTATTTTGTAATATGAATTAAATACTCTGTTCTTCATCTCCAAAAAGTTTCAGGTCGAAATTCCAAGTAGAAATGTATAAATCTCATTTGTAATGGAAGAACAATGCCATTTCCCCACTACCTTGTTGTGAAGCAATGTATTGATGATGATTTCGAATGAATGGATGATTATCTGATATATTTGTGATCAATATACTGCCATGGATGTCTTCTACAAGTTTCATGTACTGTACTTGAGCATTTGAAGCATTTTTACTCAGTTTAGTTCTATTGGGAGGTGAAATAGTGCCATTTCCCCAAGGGTCGAATTGGGGATTTTTGCAGTTAAATGGGAGAAGGTGAGAACAGTTGTAATAATCCATTAATGGTGCATATGAGACTTTAATAAAATAATTAACACATTACATACCTCTGTTCATAAATTTGAGTGGGTTTGGAGGCATTTGGGAAGCCATTTTCAGTACTTACCCCAGGGGGATTTGAACCCCAAATCACTAGTAAAATTGCATAATTGGTCCAGAATATTAAGAGAGTTTGTAGAGGTCTTTTGGTGGACATATGTCATCCATTAACATCATATTCAAGTTCTAATATCATTCATACACCTTCCTTGAATATTTGAAGGCATTTGGAATCAATTTGAGACCTAGAGGCCAATACTAGTCAAAGGAAAATCACTAGTAAAGTTACCTACATTGATCAGAATTGAAAGAGGATTTGCAGAAGTATTTTAAAGGTCCAAAGGCATCCATGAAACACATATTTATGTTCTAAAATCATTCATATACCTTCTCAGAATATTTGGGATCATTTGGGGCAAATTTGGGACCTAGAGATCCAAACTAGTCAAAGGTCGAACTAGGGAAAAAAAGTGGAAAATTGCAATTTTAATAAAATTCCTAACAAGGGACATTACATCATCATCGTCACTACTGCTGCTATCTCAATCAATCTCTAGAAGTTCTACAGAGCTAGTCCTTTTTCATACTGGATGTAGGCCCACCACCTGCAGGTCTTCATCATCACTGGCCATACTGTGGAATCTTTAGGACTTATTACATGCATCACAAAATCTTAAAAGAGTCTCTTGACTAGCAAGAACTCTAAAGAGCATCTGAGGCCTTTTTCATCCTGTCCAGATCTCCAGGACTTATTACATGTGACCCCACCACAAAACCTCACAAGAGCATCCCAGGCTGTTACGAGCACGCAACTATACCTATAGGATCTCCCAGAGCACGAATTACATGTGGTCATGGAAAAACCTCGCAAGAGCATCCCAGGACTGATTACAGGCACACAGCCCAACCTATCGGATCTCCTAGGGAACCGAATTATATGCCATAGGACAAAACCTCGAAAGACCATCTGCCAGATATCCCAGGGCATTGAATTACATGCCATAGGAAAAACCGCGAAAGACTATCTGTAGATCTCCCAGGGCACCGAATTATATGTCCTCCCAGAGAAAAACCTCGAAAGAGCATTTGCCAGATATCTCAGGGCACTGAATTACATGCCATAGGAAAAACCTCGAAAGACTATCTGCAAATCTCCCAGGGCACCGAATTACATGCTCATCTGCACAACCTGATACTCACCATACATCATCCTGATGTACACAGGATCATCGTGATCATCATCACTGCAACATCCTGCTGCATGTCATCTGGAGCAACATCCTGAAGCTCGTCATCCATGATCATCTTGATCATACAATGCATCTACCTGATGCATACCAAGTATCTACCTGATACATATCATCATACATGATCCAACTGATCATACCATGTATCCACCTGATACAAATACAAATACATGATACATATTAGTATACGTGATCCACCTGATCATACAATGTATCCACCTGATACATATACAGATACATGGTCCAAGCATCCAACATGATGCATATACAAAGATACATACATATGATCCATCCGATCATATCCAGCATCCAACATGATGCGTATATACATATAGATGATCCAACTGATCATATCCAGCATCCAACATGATGCGTACATACATATAAATGATCCAACTGATCATATCCAGCATCCAACATGATGCGTACATACATATAAATGATCCAACTGATCATATCCAGCATCCAACATGATGCATACATACATACATAAAATTGATTCAACTGATCATATCCAGCAGAAACCAGAACATCATCCTGATGCTCATCATCCAGCGCTTACATCCACATCCATGTGAAGGATCCTCCTTCCAACATGCTTGGAATGGCTTCAACAAATATGTCCATCACTTCTTCCTCGAAGTGTCCTCGATATGAAGAACGCCAAGCCTCTCTCTGAAGTACTCGAACTTCACTCTTGCTAGTGGCTTCGTCAGCACATCTGCAATCTGCTCGTCCGTCGCAACATACAAGAGCTTCACAGCTCCTCTCTGCACCATATCCATGATATAGTCATATTTGATCTCTATGTGTTTTGACCTGTCATGAAACACTGGGTTCTCGGACAGCTTCACACAACTCTGGTTATCACAGAAGATACCAGTAGCATCCAACGAGAGATCAAATAACTCAGACAGTAGCTTCCGTAGCCATACTGCCTCACAACTAGCTGACAAGGCTGCAACATACCCTGCCTCAGCTCTACTCAGTGCTACGCAGGACTGCTTCCTACTAAACCATGAAATCACACCTGATCCCATATTGAAGCAACACCCAGATGTGCTATTCCTATCTGCAGCACTGCCAACCCAATCTGAATCAACATAACCTTGTAGGTTAAACTTTCGATTCGCCTCATACTTAAGCCCATAATCCACTGTACCTTTCAGGTACCTCAGAATATGCTTTACAGCAACCAGGTGAACACTCCTCGGATATGTCAGGAACTAGCTCAATGTGTTCACCGCAAAGCAAATATCTGGTCTCATGTTCGTCAGGTACATCAAGGACCCATACATCTGACGATACATAGTGACATCAACTGGTTCAGATGAAGCATCACACCGAAGCTTCAGATTCGATGCTATAGGTGTGGCCATGGCCTTGCAATCCATCATGCCGAAACTCTTCAGGATCTCTTACTGCATACTTCCCTTGTCCAAGGAAGATTCCATCTACACTCTGCCACACCTCCATGCCAAAAACAAATAGTGCATCATCCCCAAGTTCTTCATATCGAACTCGGCAGCAAGCTTCTGCTGCATGTCGGCAATCAATCTATCTTCACCTGTAACAAACAGGTTATTCGCATACAAAGGTAGTATCAATGGATTGCCTTCCTCAACCTTGTAGAAAAGGTTGGAATCTGCTTTATTCTTGGTAAAGCCCAAACTGGATAGAAAGCTGTCTATCCTACCATACCAAGTTCTGCACACATATATGACTACACCATGCTGTCTTGAAATCCATCTGGTGCATCTTCTATTTCATCACTTTTATATTTCTCAATGCTGCCATCTGCAACATGCTTGATCTGATAGTTCCATTTGGAAGTCATAACAGACTTCCCTTCACGTCTTGGGGACTACATCCCAAACATCATTCTTCATGATCGATGGATCATGGCATTCCATTTATTCATCCTAGATCCTGGGAACTTCAATATCTTCAATCGATATCTTTGTTGCTGGAACAAATGTTGTATTTCTTCTTTTGTAGGAGATGGCATATGATCTTTCCTACACAACAAGTTAAATTGCATGATTAGAAAACATCTCATAGTTTTCAAAACAAATGCAATTATCCTAGCCAATGCTTCAATACAACATTTATCCATATCCCGTAACTTTCTAGATGCCTTCCAATCTCTACCATAACAATGTTAAGAGTGCGCACAACTCCCAACATGTCAGCAAAGAGGTTTCATTCTAGATAAGTAGCAATGGAATGTTGTACAGTTCCATAGGCCACTTACCCATGCATATTAGTAGTATACTGTTCATCAATGCGACTATTCTAATATGCATAATACACAACCTAATTCTAGGAACATTAGTATATACATTTTTGAACAGTATTATTTAAACAATAAAATATGCAAGTAATGGCAATTCAAATACTTATCTTTGTTTGTTTGTTGGGTTGACTCCCTCTCAGTCTTTGCTTCTTTTCTGTAACTCCATTCTTATGTGGATTGTGAGAAGTGGTCAACTCCCTCTGAATATCTGCATCCTTGCAGAAACTACTGAAGTGTGCTCCTTTGCTTTCTTGCAGGAACAACTAGAGTGTGCTCCCTCTTGATCTTTGCTTCCTGGATTACCTTTCCTTGAACTTACATCCATCCTTAATTACTATGCATGCTTATTAGTATCATCATTGTGTTATCCTCTAGGTCTCATATAAAATCATACATTCATTAGTATACTATTAAAACACAATAATCTCAAGCATGTATAGTCATGATCATTTCAAACAGAAATAATAAGCATTAGCATTCAAGGTATATGTAGGATTCTTATGGTTAGTCAAATCATAAGAAACATAACATGTCTAAACCTATAATTACTCAAACCTATGACTCTTCGGGTTAGTCATATCATTAATTAAGGTAAGACACATAATATGCATATACCCATGACTATTCAAACCTATGACTTCATGAATAATTATTATCAACAACACAACAGTATAAGATCCTAACACAAGGTAGGATTCTATCTTGATATAGAAAAAACATACATGGATTAGCATGCTAGCTAGTTATGTCTAACATACTCACATGATGTCTTCTTGTTCTTCTTCAATGACTTGTGCTAGTAACCTGTATATCTCATAGGTTAACCATTATAAAACCAAGTTATACATACCTTGTAAATGGATCTTTTATGAGATCCATGACAATAGATGAATCTTTGTCCTCATGTCATCATGATCATATGTTCTTGAACCATAACATGATTTGTCTTTCTTGGTGTACCTTTCATGTTAGTAGACAACATAAGCCTCATACAACACCATAATGCATTAGTACAATCATAAGTGTCAACACCCTAATCAATGAATATTTTCTATCATGCATTCATAAATTTTTTAAGGTGATACGACAAATCTAAAATCAAGATTGTATTAACCCTAATAACATGAAGACAAACATACCATAAACTTAATCATGAACAAATCTCAAAACATACCTTGATGAGTCATACCTGTCGAGATCGCTTGTAATATTCTTACGTAAGGCCTTAGCTTCATCTCCCTCTGAAACAAGAACTTCTTTACTTATGTAACTGACGAATCCATCTTCTTCTAGGATTAACCCAATCCACTTGATTTGCAAGAATTGGACCTGGAGCTGGATATGGGTTTGTCAGAGAAACCCCGAAAATTCAAACTTTGAATTTCAAACTTTCGAAAGGATAGAAATATGCGCCTTGATGAGCTGATCAAGATGGTATATTCAAAATTTGAAAACTGCAAAGTTTCACTCATCAATTTTGCCTTTGAAACTTCCGGATTCACTAGACGTGACCCTGCTCTGGGGTTTCTTGAAGCCCACTCTTTTGTCCAATCAAAAGGTTTGATCCAAAGCTCTAAGCTTCTATTTTTCTGAGGAGCTTCCAGCCGTGGTCACAGATTTCAAAAATTCTCATTTTTATGAAAGCCCTAATTTTCCACTTTTCTGATCAAAGTCCCGAACTAGGGTCTGATCAAGCCTGGCCTTCTGCCCAACCAAAAATTCTGATCTTTGTCTCTAAATTTCTATTTGGATGAGTAGCATCTAGCCGTGGTCTCCGATTACAAAAATTCCAATTTTCTCCGAAGCCCTAAATTCCGGAAGCCATGAATGAAGGTACTCAAAAATAATTCTGTTTTGACAGAAATACGTACCTGATTGTTTCTGGTGTAACTCAGAAATTTTCGATCCAAAGGGTCTGCAAACGTTTCCTGAGATAACCTGACCTGTTATCTTTCCATCCTGACAAGTCTGACCTCAATTGGATTCTCTGAGAGAGAGTTATTCCAAGTGTCGCAACGTGACCTGTTTATGGGATAATACAAGAGAGCGAACTTGTACGGCGTGCCACGTGTCACTGGTTCAACTTCGGCCTCTAAAAGTTTTTCCTCAGATAGTACAGTCTGTTTAATACCTGTCACTTTTTATGAAATTTCATTTGGATCTTCCTAGCCCAAGTTATGACCTTTTTCCCAAAGTCACCTGATTTTGACTCAAATCTGGAAAAGACAGAAACCCTATATTGTACATATCATAAATCACAAAGTACAATGAATTAGAGGTTTTCCTTTGGACACAAGGTACATGGTGATTTAATATTCAACCTGTAAGGATTTCAGATCCGAAAACTTTGCCAAAACGGATTTATAGGGAAAGTTCTACGATGACTGGTTTTTGCTATATCAAGCCCTAGCATCGTAAGTGCAACAAGTGTCATACATGGCATATCATGCCTTCTTTCAGGCTAGCTCTGATACCATGTTAAATTTTCAGAATTGACTTCACTTTGATCTAGGATCTTAACTGAGAGAACAACATGTACAGCATATCTACAACATATCAATCATGGAGACAATAATACAAGCACACAAGAGACACAAAGATTTACTTGGGGAAACCATAAAGGTGAAAAACCCCAATAACTTCCTCAAAGATAGACAGAGCAATGATACAACCCAAGAGATAGACATATCCTAGCAGCAGATCCTCCTCCTCCATAAGTGCACCACTCCTCCTTGAGTGCATGAGTGAGAAGTGAGTTGACAAATAGAGTGCCTCCCACACTCTATTTATACTTGACTTTACTTGCCTTTTATATAAATCATGTAGGCTCGAACTTAACCACATAATATAATGCTGACTGGGATGACCCCCAATAGGGTGGTCTAATAACCCTTTAAACCACATGACTTATACAGGGCCGACCCCAACAAGGTGGTCTAATAACCCATCAAGTATAAGTTACGACATTTACAATATAAATGACGACACTTCTGTATAGAGGAATAATACCATCTCTATAGGAATACAATATACATATATGTGAAATACATTCCAAAGTTACATATACATCAACACTGTTGCATCTTCAAATTCCAAGTGTGATAGTTATGGGGCGAGGAGCTCAACAACACTTGATTCCGCCATTATATCAATTACACAAAAAATGGATCTAGTTTCACAAACTGAAAAAATAAAATGGAATTTCCACGCAAGAAGAACAAGAGCACTGTCAACCTTACATACCAGATTTACATAAGACCCAACAATCCAAAGATGTATATGTATATAGCCTATGTTTCAATTTGTCAGGGTTGCGAGAGTTTTTTGAGAGAGGTCACTGGAATCAAAGTTAAATCATCCCTTGAATAGATTCAATCACACACCCAGAAGTAGCAAATTCACCCAATCAAATCTAGCCCGAGCCCTATATTTGTAGCGTCGCCTCTAATTCCCATAATAGAACCTTCGGCTGCCCATGAAATTATCCGATTTTTCGGGAATGGGCTTCTCTTCGCTGCAGAATTAAAATGATATATTTCAAGAATAATTGGATATAGCTTTTAAAAGCAGTCGAATTTTGGGTCATCAATTGGATATAAATTTTAAAAGATATTCTTTATGAAGCATCATCAGAATTCAAATAATTTCACGGGCTTTTAACAACACAAATAATGGTGACAATCATGCATAAGCTTTTTGAAAAATAAGCAATAGTGCCAAGCATTTCCAAATTCCTAATAATACAACATACCTTGCAAATGGGTCGATGAGGATCTCTCATATTAACCAAAAGATTATCGCACTTCAAATCAAAGTGGACAATGTTCTTTTCATGCAAATATTGCATACCACATGTAGCATCATGATCTATAAAGAGTCTTTTGCGTCGATCAATTGTTCTACACGATCTCAAATGTTTTTTAGCAAATTGTTAACAATGGGAATGCAATTAGACAAGACTTAGAAGAACTATCACACATAGTAAAGGCTCGTATATCAGTTTATTTTCATAATGGAGACTGAAGAGATTTTCCAAAAGTCCAGGTGTCCTTACCTGTCCTTCTTGTTTAGAACTTGCTTGAGAGATCCATTCACCATATACTCTGTGACAGTTGCTAGAGTCCCATCTGGACCATCTACAATTATGCCATAGAAAGCCACAACATTGGGATGGTGTAATTGACCTAAAATATTTTCCTCTCTCCAGAAGTCTCTTCTCTGTACGATACAAGAGAATGTTAGCCCATTGATCCTAAATATCAAGATACTCGAATCAAATGAAGGTGCTTTTGAAACTTTCAAAGCAATAGAAACATAGAAGCTTGTACTCTTCACGGGCTATAAAAGCTTATATCTACACCACTTCCAGAAATTCATTCTTGCTGAGGTGAATGAACTTTAAACCAAAAATACAAAACTTTTTAGAGGGAAAGATATCCAACATTTGTTCTTGCTCTGACAGAATTCCTATAAAACAATTGGCTTTTATCTGCTTAATAGCAACATATGATCCTTTCCATTTCCCATAATAAACAGTTCCATATGTACCCGAACCCAACTCTTGTATTTCTTCCAATTCATCATTTTTTTATTGTCTAGAGTAAAAGATCATAAAACGCATGAGATGGAAGCATAGATGAATATATGTTTCAAATTTTAATAGACCACTACTCACGAAAAAATAGTTATTTACCTACAACCTTTGGGCAAGAGCATGTGCCTCAGGGACTGAAGAATTATTCTTTGCCATGTTCACAGAACATTTTTCGAAGTCTTCATCTAATTCTAAAGGATTTTCCTGGATAGAAATAGTATCAAAGAATCATCCTTTTAATCACAATTATTAAAATATGAACTCAGTGTTAATATCAAGCAGAGTTGATTACAGATTAATTGATCCACCATGAGATGGATGCTAACCATTTCAGGCTTCAACTGTTCGACGTATTAATTTCCCACTTCGATGCTTAATAATCCCTTTAAAGGAAAAATGAGTGAAATTGGTAGTGTGGGAGGCTATGCCGCGTTTCCACCTTTACAGGAAGTCAAACAATGCCTCTTAAAAAAAATTTGAATCGTCATATCTAAGAAGGAAGGGAGGACAGATCATAATCAATTCAACGAGTAGACATCAGATCTCTTTTTCCTCGAGGGAAAAGCGTTGGGATACAAATCAATCGAGCTTGCGTCCAACAGCCACAACTTGCCAACAATTCAAATTGAACAGGTCACAGTTTCACAGTTTCCCTCCAGTAGCCATCGGCTCAAGACTTAGGATCTGCTGCCAAAAAGAAAGATTACTATATTAAAGTCCTCATATACAAATCCATTTCCAACATCTACAAAAATAATAAGACACATTTCCAGATTCCTTCATGCAGTTCACAGTTCACGCAGACCAAGCAGCAATCAACAATTTGTCTCCAGACCTCTAGATCATTCAAAAACCCTAGCCGATTCTTCAAGATGAAAAACTAGAAGAGACGCCCAGATCAAAATTTCCTGCCAAACCAATTGCTAATCCTACAGGTGGAGGACATGCATTCAAATGCATGGACAAATCCAAGCACACATAAATCAATGCATGCAATCATTTGATCTAAAGCTGAGGCCTTCAGAAATTGCAAGTGATTGCTTGCACGAAAAGTAAGTTAGAGCACATATAAAGTTTTAAGGTAAGGTTTCATTTTTTATCTATTTTATTTATTTATTTTAATGTCGTGCAATGAGAAAAAATAGTCATTTCAAGGTGATTGTCCAATTAGAAAATAGTAATTTCTTTTTTCTAACTAATTATAAATACAAATTTTATGTTAACATTAATCTAACTTTAGAAAAAAATATATTGATTGCAATTAATAGAAACAACCGGAACATATAGTCTCCTGCCTACCTACGGCAGGGACTAATAACAAAAACCAATGTAAGCATGTTTTTTTATTAAATTGATCAATTCAATGCATACATGTAAAAAACAATGCATTGTTCAAATCAATGCAATCAATCAAATCAATAGGCATATTATTTTTTTTAACACCATTTGTGTGTGATCTATTGGTAAGTAGTGAGGTGATTGGGCTTGTCTTAATGTAGAGACCAAGAATCAAATCTCTTTTTGTTTGGAGTTATATTTAGTTATCAATTCTAATGATTAGTTAGCAAATCTAACTATTATTATGGTTGCTTTTCTTTTCTATTCTTACGTCGGCTATAATATTCTTTTTAATTCTTTGGTTTCTACATTTTATGTCCACTATAATATTTTTTTTTACTTTTTTATTTCTTTACTTTTTATGTTTTTACTTTTTATGTTAGCTATAATATTATTTTTTACTTCTTTATGTTTTTACACATCCACTTCCATTAAAACTATTATTTTAAAAAAGTGAGCATATTAAACAAAATTTAGAATTCTATTTTTAGAAAAACTAAATTCAAATTTAAAGCACTACACTTAAAACTATTATTTTAAAAAGTGAGTATATTAAACAAAATTTACAATTATTTTTGTATTATTTTTAATTACTTGAGTATGTTAATTACTTTTACTTTTTATTATTATTTTTTGTTTTTGGCCGACATAATATTGATTACTTTTTACTTTGTATTATTCTTTTTTGTTTATGGTCGACAATAATATCACAAACTTAAAGTTACAAGATCTCCCTCATATTATAATTTTTTACTTTATGTTAAATTTTATTAATGGCCGACAAACTTACATGTTACTATCACCATTATTTTTTGCCGACATTATAACTTTACTAAAGTTCCATCACGTTACAAGATCTCTCCCATAATATTCACTACTATCACTATTATTTTTTGCCGACATGTTACCAATGTTATAACGTTACTAACATTATATCACGTTACAAGATCTCTCCCATAATATTCACTATCACTATGACTATTATTTTTTTACCCGTTATAGCTCTCATAATATTCACTATCACAATGACTATTATTTTTTTACCCTTCCTACCATTATATCACATTACATGATCTCTCATAATATTCACTATCACTATGACTATTATTTTTTTACGTGTTGTAACGTTCCTACCATTATATCACGTTACAGGATCTCCCCCATCCTTGGCTATAGAGCACCTCTTAGCGCAAAGACAAAGGAATGGCAAAGGAAGCGATGAAATGAAAAGTATGATGATGTACCTTGTTTAATAGGCTATCTAACCATGGTCTAAAATGGCTAAGTGTAGAAAAATTGGTCAAAAATGCTCTAAGAGAATGCCCTCCATAATTCGTGGTTTGAAGAAACTGCCCGCACCATCATTTCAGGATATACCTTGTTGAATAGGATATCTATCCATGGTATCATTTCTTCAAAAGAGTGATTTATGACAAAGTTATAGATCTACCAAAACAAGGGTTCAAGCAGTTTTAGACATTCTAAAAAATGTCCAAGTGTTGGAAAATTTGTCCAAATAGCCTTGGGGAGATGAATGCCGTACCTCATAGGTGAATGATAAAAATTATCTGAAACTATCATGCTATAGTTTGTTGAAGAGGTTATCCTACCATGGTCTAAGTTATCAAAAAGAATGTTTTATGACAAAGTTAAAAGTATGCCAAAACAGGGTTTCAGGTTGTTTTGCACTAGAGGGAGTAAAACTACCTACGTGGCCCTAGTAAAATTCTCACCATTATTCATGGGTTAAAGTAAATGCTTGCACCATATGGTCAGGATGTAGCTTGTTGATTGGTATACCTGAACATGGTATCAATTTTCCTGAAGCATGTGTGAGGAGAAAGTTATAAGTCTTCCAAAATAGGGTATCATGATAAACTTTGGAGAAATTCCTAAAAATGACTAGGTGTTGGAAAACTGGCTCAGGTGGCCTTGGGGAAATGCCCGCCATATTTTGTGGGTTGAAGAAAATGCCCGCACCATATGGTCATCTTGTAGGTTGTTGTTTTGTCTACTTAACCATGTCCTCATCTTGACTTGAAAGTGACTAAGGGAGAAGTTATGGATGTTAGAAAAACAGAATCGCGGTGCAATAACAATAAATAGAAACGCAAATATAATCACACATACACATTACAAGAGAGACATAGATATATCATGGTTCACCCTAAGATGGGCTATGTCCACATTGAAATTTCTAGTCCTTATTATTATTACATCCAGCAAAGTGAAGGGATACAACCTGCAACATAGCCGCTGCACTTCCTCTTCACTGTCTCACAGTCTCTCTCCTAATCTCAGAGATATTTTCAATGCATAAAACCTAATACATCAACCCTATCTGTATTACAATTTTTTTCTTATAAAGGGGAAATACAAAGTCAAAATACCACAGGTTACCCAAAACCATGGGCTCGTAAAACAACCCCAAAAATTTCCTTCGGGGGCTTTGCCCCCAAACCCTCGTTGACCCCTGGACTCCCCAGCTGGGGGTAATTACCCCCACACCCCCCCGCTGGGGCGAGTGTACAGTCCTTTTACATATCATACAAAGCTGGGGTACAAACATGACTAAATAATAATGTCTCTGAATCTAGATATCAATCTCCACAACCAACAATGGATCAACCAAAACAATGTTTTAGGCAGATTGGATGAAGTCTAGGAAAGTGCAAAAATTGTCCAAGTGTAAAATCACTAAAACTGCCTAAGTCACCTCAATAAAATGCCGACCATCTCTTTTGGTTTATGTATTAAATCATTTGAGAGTATGGATCTATAGAATGTTTTATGGTGCACCCAACCATATCAATGGTTTGTCCAAAGAGTTTATGTAGGTGAAGATATTGATCTTCCAAAACTGCCTTCCAGACTAAATTGCACTACTCCAGTAAAATGCCCTCCGAAGAGAGAGAAAGAAGCTTTAGAGGATGAAATTGGTATTGATGGAATCACCTTGTTTCCCTCTACCCATTGGGTGTCTCGGACTTCAAATGTGATGAAAATAAAAATCTCATAATGTTGACCTAGGGTTTGACAATTTTGTCTAAGGATTGAATTAACAGTTTGGAAGTCTATTTTCAAATGCCCTCCAGATGATGTGTGTGTATCAAAAAGTTGAAAAGGTGACATGGATCTGGTCCTTTTCGAGGTAGCTATTTATCCATACTTTCAATTTTCCTTATGATGGTCATATATCAAAAGATCACTCTGCCAAAAGTAGGAAAAATATTATTTTGCATATTAAGAACTAAAGAAAAATTAGCTAAGTGTTAAGATAAGAAAGTTGAAAATGCATTTGGAAATGCCCACCAAAGAGTGTCCTTGTGCTGATAATTTTTCCATATGACATGGTCATATTCCTTGGTGATCTCGCCATGCAGCTCTGGTATCAGTTCCCTCCTTGGTCTCTCACGTGCGAGCTATTGGTCTCCCAAAAAGCATAGAAAAACTTGATTATTTATAAAAAGGCTTAAGGGTTAAAAGCTCCATTATGCCCGCGGGGCTAAAGAAATGCCCACAAGGAATAAAAGATGCCCGCAAGGGTTTATCTAGGTCCACAGGGGCTGAGGTTAAGCTCACATAGGCTTAGGGATGCCTGCAAGGAGTGAAGTTAATCCTGCAGGGGCTTAATTAAGGATGCTTGCAGAGGCTGAGGTAAAGCCCGCAAAGGGTTAGGGATGCCTGCATAGCTTGAAGTTAAGCCCGTAGGGGCTTGAGGATGCCCGCAGGGGCTGATATTAAGCCCACATAGGCTTAGGGGATACCCACAGGAGGTAAGGTTAAGCCCGCAGGGGCTTAATTAGGATGCCCGCAAGGGGCTTTTTCGCATATGCCCACAAAGTGGCAAGGGGCGTAGGTTTGTTTCCCGCATAGGGAGAGCCTAGATGGATGAAGCCCGCAGGCCTAAGAAATCCAAAGAAGTTTTTTTAATTAATTAAAAATATGAAATAAACAGAATCATAAATTAAATAAGAGATTAATTATTAGATTTGAAGAGGCATGATAACGAAAAGGCATCAGCACAGTTTGAAGAGATGCAAGGTTTAAAAGATGATCAATATATAAAGTAAATGTGTTGGAAATTGTCGTAAAATTATGTATTTATAGATCGATGAGTATGTATTTATAGATTGATGATCATCGAGCTATCGACACCAATCCATGAGTTGACCTGCGTGTAAAAATACAAGAGTCGTTGGCGAATGCCATTGGTTTGGCAAGTGTGCAAAGATAGCCATAGGTCGTCGATATAGAGACAAATGTTTGTGGAAAATTAAAAAACTTCTATATTGCCACGTTTTTTCCGCCATGATAAAAAAAAATGAAAAGACATCTTAAATTTCATTGTATTAATCCACGAATGTTCAAAACGTGGAAATATTTTGTGGAAAAATCTGCCTGAATGTACTAGTGACCATTGATAGTCAACTAAATCTACGTATGCACCTTTATTTGGAATTATTTGCTATTTTTATCCAAAAATACCTAATGCACCCTCTTGGTCTACCTACTTTCATTTAACTAAATAATTCTACCTCCACGCCACCTACCATCAATTAAATACCACCTACCATCAATTAAACTTCCGTTTGATCACAGTCGCAACTGGCTCTCATGTCTAGTGATGTGAATCCTCCAAAGTAAACCTACCACATGTATGGATTCCAAATGCCTCCTATGGATCATGTATTTCTCTCTTCATGATGTATTATAAATGTACACACATGATGAATAATAGATGAATGGAAAGTATTCCAATTGAGTTCCAAACATCTTGTGTTCTAGCACATTTTTTCTTCTCTATTTTCCCATGCATCTCTGTGAAAGTAAGTGTAGATTATTTTTGTATCTAGATATATTGTGCAAAATTTCACATGGTATCATATCTTTGCTAAACAAAGTAGTCTTCCAAAGTGTTTCCATAGTTTTTTTGCAGGTGTAGTTGCTTCCAGTTTTGCACCAGAAGCATTGGTAGGTTCACATAATTTCTGGTGAAATTTCTTCCAGTCATTTTCGTTTATCCAAAGTTGTTTTCCCAAGTTTGATGCACTCATGAACATGCATACAGTCGATGTAAGACATATTTGTAGATCTTTTCTATAGTTTATTGTCTCACCGGGAGTGAATTAGCAAAGCATGGCTCAGATTCAAGCTATTATTCTGAATCCCTTTAGTTATTTTGAATGGAAGTCCTACTTCGAAGTAAGGTTCCCTAGAGAGTCACCATGTCACTATTAAATGAACCAAATGTTGTCATTGAGAAAGCTAAGTGGTTTAACAGATTGGATGAAACTGGGTTTTATTTTTCTAAACATCTCCCAAGATATTCTATTTCGTGTTGATGGTTTAACAAATCTAAATCATGTGTGTACCAAGAGCGAGTCCCTCTTTGGAAAGCAATATTATCTAAGAGGTAATCTATTGGAGAATGAGTTGATCTCATTGAGTTCAAGTAGCTTCAACACCATGCAATATTTCATCTAAAATTTCAAGTCAATAGTGCTTCAGCTCAAGCAATGTGGGATTGAGAGGAAGGAGGATCAATTCATATTTCCATCCTATCAAATTTGGGTCCCATGTAATCAGTATTGGTCTCTACATTCTATGAAACCAAGCAAGCCATTTCGGATTGGAAGATTCCATGCTTAAGTGCATTCATAGATTATCTCACCAAAGAGTAAGACAAGTTGGTACATATGGGGGATTTAAGATCCTCCAAGGGCCATTCTCTTGCAATTTGTGGAGCCAAGAATTCCAAAGGAAAGAAAAAATTGAATGAGAAGAAGCTGTCAGATCATGAGGGTTCCAACTCAATTGATGAAGGTTCCAATTCCATGAAGAAGAACAAGAAAGAGGGATCCAAGTGTTATTATTGAAGAAAATATTTCTATTTTGAGAAATATTGTATGAATAAGAAGTTGGACATCATGGATCAGTTATTGAAAGGCATAACATTGATGTTCCTGATCTCACAAGAAAGAAAGAATCATAAAAGCTTGTTGCTCACTAAGAACACTATCTCAGTGCTACTCACCAAGGTAATCATTTTTATGATTTGAGTGCTTGAGTCAAAGCACCTTCTTATGATTCTAATATTTTTTATTTAGATGCACATTTGAATATGTATGAATCAAAAACCTCCATCCATTCTTTGGAAGAATCTCAAATCAGTTCCTTGGAACCACCTCTCAATCCTTGTGTTTTTTCAAATGTTTCTGACTTTCGTCCAGAAATCTCTTTCCAAGTCCATTCAAATCCTTCCTATAAGATATATAAGTATGATGCAGAAGTTGATAAGCTGTTTTTATGGCCCACACATCATCTTTCCAACCAATGGATTCGTAAAAGACTCCTCAGCCCCCAAATGCGACAGTTGACAAACCCATGGTTTCTTAAACTATGCCACTTGTTTCAGTTGCATTCCAATCCTTCTATATTTAAATGGTGGTATTTCCATCACATTGGACCTTTTTGTACTATTACTCCACATTTTTGGACCTGAAATCACCTTTTTGGGTTCGAATTTCAAGGTTACACAGTTTAAAGACCTTGCAGGCTCACTCAACAAACAATACAATCTAGTTGCACTACCTTTTCTTTCTGTCAGACTGTAGTCACTCATGGAGACACTTCACTATTGATGTTTACTGCTCCATATGGTTCCTATTTTTCTATTCTAGAGGCTCATATGCTCCATTTTGAAATTATGAAGGTGATCAATCAATTTGGAAGGAATATACATGGCTACATTGTCTATTATGCAACTACACATGTTACTCATTCTGATGAGTTCATTGATGCATTTCGGATAGGGGAGTGTAGATATCTCTTGTCCATATTTGATTATGTATTCATATATGATTATGTATATGTTCACATCAAGAAGCATTCATATGATGCTTCTCAATTAGTAGAAGCTGAGTTCCAAGGGGCTCCTACACATGTTCTTTTTCTGCACATGATCAAGACATCTACAACATCTTCACCAAGTCTCTCACCAAGAAGTGGTACATTCATCTCAGTCAAGTGAAGAAAAAGACATTGTGAAGACCTTTTTTGATTTTTATGTCATGTCCTTTTTGAGATGGTGTTTTCTTCCAATTGGGTTTTCCCACTTTCCTCATTTTGCATGGACTAATAATGTCATGGTTGACCTTTGGTATTTGTCACCAGGGACCTATTTTTTATTTTACTTACATAATTTAGGCTTAAGGGGGGTTTTGGGATATATTATCCATCTAGACATTAGGCATAAACTCTTTTTGTTTCCTAGTGCATAGTCCCCATCATTGCGATTATAACCAGACTATCGATTTGTCATATTTGGCCTCATTATCCACTCATGCATGATTTTTGGGACATGTTGAGTCAGTATCCTAAGTTTTAGGAACCTCCTTAAATTTCAGGATCCTGAGGATCGTCCTTGATTTCATCATTGATGACCACTGATAGTCAACTAGAGCTCCGTATGCGCCCTTGTTTGGAATTCTCTACTATTTTTAGCCTAAAATACCTAATGCATGCTCTTGGTCTACCTAATGTTAGTTAAATGACTAATGTTCCCTCCAATCCACCTACCATTAGTTAAATTCCACCTAACATAAGTCAAACTGCCATTTGGTCGTAGTTGCAATTGGCTCTCATGTCTAGTGATGCGAATCTTCTAAAGGAATCCTGCCACGTGTATGGATTCCAAATTCCTCCTAAGGATCATGAATTTCTCTCTTGATGATGTATTATAAATGTAGACACGTGATGAATACTAGATAAATGGAAAGTATTGCAAATGAGTTCGAAACCTCTTGTGTTCTAGAACATTTTTTCTTCTCTATTTTCCTATGCATCTCCATGAAAGTAAGTGTGGATTATTTTTGTCTATAGATATAGTGTGCAAAATTTTATAATATATACTAAATGTACCAATTTCAATAATATTGAAAAACACATAGTTAAATATCCACTATCAAATGTAGAAGATATTTTATTTTCTAGATGTTTAAAGACATTGATGAAGTGTTTTAGACACAATGGTGCTTTTAGTTACTCAAGACACACCGGTGCATTTGTATTATTAAGGTGCATTGGAGGATTTAAAAATCCCAATGAATGTATGTTTGAACATAAAATGGTCTATTCATCTCAAATGTTCTTCAAGGATTCAAGCACATCAATTAAAAAAATTCATAGTATACACATGCTACTCAAACTCACCTTATTCTTAAAAAATGGCATTAGAGGAAATGTGATTTTAAAAGTTATCGTCTAGGTTTTAGGTTAAAATGCGTAACCCAATCAAAATGCTTTATAACTAAAAAGAGGTACATGTCTATGTCAATTTTTTATTATTTAACTTAGGTATAGATGGAAATTTTTAATAACATAATTTATCAACTCTAAGTGTAATTGTTGCTCCAATTGTTTAGATATAAAAAAAAAAATGAATGTATTAAGCCAAGCTATGGAATTATGGAATTAATGTTATAACCCAAACTATGTAAATGTAAATTATGGAATTAATAGATGATGAGATTATAACGAATGTGGTTAATAAAATAAAATAGATATTATTAAGAAAATGTAAATTAAAAATAACTCGGCCTATGCACTATTTCTTTTTATTTAGGATTTTGTTTTCCTTCAAATAAAAATAACTAATCCCTTATATTTATGATTTTATATTTCTTTATGCATAATCTAGTTCCTCATATTTAGGATTTTATATAAAAAATCCTAAATTAAATTTGGGTTAAAAATTTGTATTAAATATTGTGCTAATAAATTAATTTAAATATAAACTCGATATATAAGGTCATTTTGATAAATGTAACATATATTGGGGAATTTTGATTAAAGTAAAATAATTAAAATAAAGAAAAGATTTATCAAAAATTGTATACATGACATTATTTTATTAATTTCTTGGATTTTCCTTAGGAGGCAATTTTTAAGTTGGGTCCAATAACTTGTAACTAATATCATAACTAATGCCCACAGGGGTGTAGCTCAACCGACGATTCGCTTGATATGAAGGAAATGCCCATGGGAGTGTAGCTCAATCGGCGATTCGCTTGATATGAAGGAAATGTTGTAAATAGAGATCACAAGAAAATGTTGTAATCATAGAGTGTAGCTCAACCGACGATTCACATAACTAATTCCCACAGGGGTGTAGCTCAACTTCCGATTAGCTTGATATGAAGGAAATGTTGTAAATGGAGGTCACGAGTTCAAATCACCCCGGCTTACCCGTGCCCCGTACTTGCGAGTTGTGCGGATGCACCTAGTGGTATAGTGGTAGCAAATGAGATTGGATCCCTAGACCACGTGTCACGCGAGTACCAACCCCATCCCAGTTCTTGATTCCCCTAGTTACAAAAAAAAAATCTAAGATCATAACTAATATACCAATCCATATTTTAGGTAATATATGACTAATATATAATATATAATAGAAATAGTAATTAATATATAATAATATTATACTATAATAAATATATTATAATATTACTATACACTATGAAAAACTGGGTACAATATATTTTAACTCATATTATAAATAATGTTAATATATAATTAATATAAAATAGTAGATAATGTTATAAGTAATATATAATAGTAATTAAGATCAAAACTAATATATAATAATATTAGTTATAATTAATATATTATAGTAATAATATACATTGTGAAAAGTTTTGGATCCAATAACTTTTAAGATGTTAATGTGTATTTAATTTTCTTTCCTTATTTTGTGTGAAACACTACATCGAACTTCATCCTTATAAATTGATTTAAATATACAACAAATATCTAAGGTTGCTTTGATAAAAGTGAAATACAATAAAAGATTGTCTACATGACATTATGTTATTGTTTTCCTTAGGAGGCCCATTTTTCATCCAAATTTCCTCTAATGTCTCTTATTGATATGAACCTATATATGTCAAAATCCTCATCACTAATAGTTCATAGCTCACCTTTATTTGTGGTTATCTTCCCATGCTCCTTTGTTTGATGGAAACTCAACTAATCCTGTTAACCTTGTGACTTTCTCACTTCCACTATATCAAGCACTTCCTTGAAAGGCCTGGCTGGATTGATTCTAGAAGAGGAATCTTATTGGTTTCTCCAGGATGCAACTCGTATTAAATAAGCATTTCGAAGATTCACTTTTGATTGGGATAACAGGGTCCATATTAAATCAACATTTCAAGAAATCCCAATGATTTCTCAATAATAGTGGCTCTTTTGTTCTCCCCACTCTATGCTCTCTAAGGTTCCAAATACGCCACCTCCATGTAATTAGGAAATTTGACAGAGTAAGATATTCCAGTTGAGGCAATTCCATAGAATTTTTATGCTTCTTTACTTGTGCGCCATTTTTCAGTTGTGTATCTTTCTGATATATGAAGGTTGGCCTCAAGAAAGCTAGTGTCAAATGGGGTTTGTGACTGCTAGAACCCTTGTTGTGATGGCTCCTTAATCTATGAAGGTTGTGGGGACCAAGATTCCTTTGTTGATTTTATTCAATGCACCACGATAAGGAAAAATGAAAGCTACCTTGCATTTTTCCTTGATTTAGTGCATCATGGGATGATCTCTCTCTAGTGACGATGCCAATCAGATAAAAGCATTCCCACAGCTATTGTTCAGTACCGGAACTAGCTTTGCTTTTCAAATGGCTAGATGAAAAAAGGTGCATGGGGATTGGAGGATCTCTGAGAATGTCTAATGGGATGACCTGTTCCCAAAATCATTTACGCCAAACATGGTAAAAGAATTGGATTCCAAAAGAAGACAATGTTGTGTGTCTATTTACAAACTACACATTGCTAGGGCATAATCATCATTAGACGACATATACAATATCGGCCTGAAAGGGTGCAAAGAAGGTTCATTCTCTTAAATGTATGACATCAGGAGACATTCTCCAAACCAATATTGTGAAACCAAGATTGATCCTTCTATATAGAAGTGAACACTTTGATTTCCTTCAATGTAAAGCTTATTCCTCCCGTATAGAGGTAATTAAACAAAGTAATGATGTTGTAAAGTATTGTTGTACAATGATCCAAACTTGTGTGTTAGATCATGATTATAATGTGAACCTTGTGTTTAAAGGTATCCATGGGATGGACCTCCCGTATAGAGGTGAACCTTCCATATAAATGTCAGGCTTTACTTGTTAAAATAATTTAATATTGTGTGATATATTATTAACCATGATCACCAGATTTCTATCAACTCTCCTTTAAAGATTGATCACCTTTAAAGTGAATTACATTAGCAAATGATCATTTGGTCTGAAATAATATACTATGATCACAATATCTGATAATTCTTCTTAGTATAATGTAATGTGATGGATAATTAAAGTTAGGACATATTGACCATGCAGTAAAAGATAAAGAGATAAATATAAATGCATAGAGAAAAAGAGAATTCAAATTGATCAAGATATGACTAAGTGAACTCGAATTGTCAAGATTCAGTTAAAGCCACAATGTATGCCTCAGTTAACTCAAGAACTCACAGTGGTCACTACAAGTAAATTAATTAGCATGATTTTTGTTAATAATAGTTAACTAAGTGTTAAATAAGAAGGAATAGTTAACTAAAGTGTTTTCACTTTAGTTAAAGTAAAATACGACACTTCAGTAAATCAAGGAGAACTTGAATTGATTACTACAGTGATGCTATCAATAAATAATTAGTTAAAGAGAGTTAACGAAGTGAAAAAAGAAGATCTAGGTAAGTAAGTGTTATTGCATGACAACACTTATGTTGAACTAAAAGATGACAACTGAGTTGAGACACTTGCATGATGACACTTAATTTAGCCACCTAAGTAAGTGGGAAATCTTTCAATTAAGAGGAAAGTTCATCCTAAGAGATAGTTAAGTGAGATGAAACATCGCATGAGAAGTGGGACACACGTATTCATGCAAGATTGACACATCGAGTCTGAGGGCGAGTTCATCCTGAATTTAGAAGAAGTTGATGCATGAGAAGAATATATAAATATGTTATGTTGGATTGATGAATTTAGTGTGAAGCGATTTCTCTTATCCATTGAAGGAAATGTGCTTCTCTTTGTGTAGGTTATTGTTCTTACTTGTAATTATTGATGTGCTGGGAACATTGGAAAACACATCTTACTGATCTCTCTTCTTTATTGCTTCTGTATATTCAACAAGAGTGTTTTGGTTATCTCTTATCTTCCGAAATAAATATTCTATGTTGTAAAAGAAAGCATTCTCTTCTATGCATTATATTATACTGAGAAGAATTGCTGGGGTTTTTTTTCTCATAGTTTTGAGGATTTTCCCCAAGGTATATCATGTTTTATGGATGTATGAATTTCATGTGATTGAATTGTCTCATTGTTTCAAGTTTCTGCATATAAAAGAATTGAAGATCAAATCTCAGCCAAATATTAACATGGTATTAGAGCTCATGGTGTGAAGGATCTATGTTTTTTCTGCCATCCAGATCCTACATAGATCTTGAATAGTTGAGAACCATATTTGAATACTATGGCATCAATCTCTGTATGACTGGAAGACCGTCTTGAGGGAACCTCAAACTTAAACACTTGGAAGGATAGGATTCTCAACATCCTAGAGGAACATGATTTGGATAGCTGCATATCCACTATGGTGGAGGATAGTACATCTAATGTAGGGCACATCAACTTCAAGAAAAATCAAGCTAACGACAAATAGATCATCTATGATTCAATAAAAGATAACTTGATGCCCATGATCACACCGTTGAAGACCGAAAAAGAATGTTATGATACACTGACTAATATGTATGAGAAGAAGTCCCCAGCTCAAAAGAGGGGATTGAAGAACAAGTTACAAAACCTCAATATGGAGAAGGATGAGACAATGGCCTCCTTCTTCACTAAGATCTCTCAGGTAAGATATCCGCTTATTAACATTGGAGTTGTAGTGGATGAATATGATCTCATCCAAACTGTAGTTGATGGTATCCCATCTTCATGGGAGACATTATTGGATTCTATCAATAGCCGAGAAGTGAAACCTGGATTTGAAATATTGTGGCATGACTGTATCCAAGAGCAAGGGTGAATCTAGAGCAAAGCTATGTGCACTAAAAAAGAAAATCTTTCCCTCAGGGAAAGAATGAAGAAAGGAAAGAAACCCTTCTTCCAAAAGAAGTTCTCTCATCCAAAGAAGAAGGAGTTCAACAAAGGCTTTGACAAGTCAAAATATAGATGCTACAATTGCAAAAAGAAAGGCCATTTCTCAAGAGAGTGCAAAGCAAAGCAGAAAGGAAAGTTTCATGCTTCTATTGCCATAGAATATGAAACCACTCAAAAGGATGCATCCTAGGAAAAGGAGACAAGAAAGGAGTTTTACCTTGTCTCATCCCTTTCGGGACCTTTCATCACAAGTGCAGACACATGGTTGATTGATAGTGGCACATCCAAACATATGTCTGGTTACACTAGTGCCATCACTCATCTAAAGGAGAAAAAGTTCACATGCATGGTAGAGTTGGGGGACAAATCAACATATTCGATCCAAGGAGTTGGATCCACCTCTTTACAGTTGAGCACCAGTGATATTTTACATGTGGAGGCCATTCTATATGTTCCAGTATTGAATAAGAAACTCCTGTTAATTTCGGTTCTTGAATACAAAGGATTTCAAGTTATCTTCATGGATAACAGAGAACTTTTACGGCCGAATAACAAAAGCCTAGAATATACTACTGTGATTGGAGTTCGAGAAGGAGGACTCTACAAGGTACTAAGGAAGTATATTCAAGCTATGATTCACCACACTATCACTGCATGAAAGCTATGGCACCGAAGGCTTCGACACCTACACTACAAATCTCTACCGGACTTCGAAAGATGGTAAAAGGTATGCCCATATTTTATTTTGAGCATGATAGTGTATGTCGGGGTTGTTCACTTGGGAAGAATGTTAAGAATTTTTTTTCTAGTAGTACTAATAGATCTAAAGGTATTTTAAATTTAATACATTACAATGTATGTGGTCCCATGTCATCCCCCTCCTTGAGTGGATTCTTATATTATGTACCGTTCATATATAATTTTTCTAGGAAGTCGTGGATTTATTTCATGAAGGCTAAAAGTGAAACTCTTAGAAAATTTAAAGAGTTTAAATCCCCAGTTGAAATTCAGAAAGAAAATCACATCCATGCATTAAGTTCAGATAATGGAGGTGAATTTGATTCACATGAATTTAATGAGCTATGTAGTGATGCAGGAATATGCAGATAGTTAATAGTACCATACAACCCTCGACAAAATGGGGTTGGCGAAAGGAAGAATAGAGCTATATGTGAGGTTTCAAAAGCCATGATGCATGATCAAGATATGTATACCTCATTATGGCAGGAAAATAAGCCCACATTATGTGTACATGTAGAATAGAATCCTACATGCCATTCTAGATGGGAATACACCCGAAGAATTATTTACCGATGAAAAGACAGACATCTCACACTTGAGGATCTTCGGGAGTCCATTATAAATTCATATAGCGAAAGAAAAGAAAATAAAGATGGAGCCTTCTTGAAAGAAAGGCACCTTTGTGGGTTATAGAGAGTCATCCAAAGCATATCAAATATATGTACCTAGTGAGAGACACATTGACGTCAGCCAAGATGTTACCTTCCATGAGGAAGCTTCTTTCAAAAGATCGAAAGATATTTAATGTGATTTAGAGATGGAGGATCCCGAGTTTGATTCTTTCCCTTCAGATTTTGAGAGGGAGAAACTAGAATATTCCTTAGATTCACTAGCTCCCGAATAATTAGTATAGCTGATTGAGATGTAACTCTATGAAGCTCCCGCTAAAAGAAGATATGATTGGTGCCGACATATATTATAAGATGCACAGAAACATGGAGCACTAGCAAGCTCATCCGTAGAGCACAAGCAACCTGATAGATATTTGGGGTATGTTGCACTGATGAGTCACACCAGTGATTCAAAAGCATCCTCATATGAAGAATTTGCAAAGCAACAAGTTTGGAAATATGCAATGACAGAAGAGTACAACTCTATAATGAAGAATGATGTTTGGGAGGTTGTTCACAAACCTGATGGGAAGTCCAATATGACTTGCAGATGGCTTTACAAGAAATAACGTGCTACAGATGATAGCACTGAGAAGTATAAATACATATTTATTTCCATAGGTTTCTCTCAGAAAGAAAGCATCGATTATAATGAGACCTTTTTCGCTGTTTCAAGGTACACCACAATTCGAGAAATGATTGCACTTGCATCTGTTCTAGGATGGAAAATTCACCAGATGGATGTGAATACAACCTTCCTCAATGGTGAGGTTGAGTAAGAGGTTTATATTAAATAGCCTGAAGGATTTGTGGTGCATGGGAAGGAGTCCCATGTTAGCAATCTAAAGAAATCTCTATATGGGATTAAGAAACCCCCCAGGTCTTGGTACTCCATAATTGATAGCTACCTTCAGAAACTGGGTTTTTATAAGAGTGAAGCTGATCCGAATTTGTGTTGGTTATAGAGCCTTATCTTCCAGTGTCATAGATGATGTTGTTTTATCCGTGTTGTGTCCCAGGTTTTGTTATGATCCCAGCACTCGCCCTAGGCTGTTCGAGGGAGTGGTTGCACTCCCCCGGCTAGGCAGTGCATCCCCCGAAGGAAATTTTTGGGATATTTTTTCAATAGATTACGGGCCCATGGTTTTGGGTAAACCGTGGTATTTTCCCTTGTATTTCCCCTTTACAAGAAAGACATTGTGATACAACTAGGGTTGATGTATTAGGTATTATGCATTGTAAAGATCTCTGAGATCGTGAAGAGAGATTGTGAAACAGTGGAGAGGAAGTGAAGCGGATGTGCTACAAATTGTATCCCTTCATTTACTGGATGGTATAATAATAAGGACAGGAAATTCTTGTGTGGACGTAGCTCTTGTAATGTGTCTGTGTGATTATATTTGCATTTTTGTTTATTTTTATTGATCTGCGATCCTGTTTTTGTAACAATTTGTACTTAAAAGTAGCGTAGAACCAACCATTGATATTGTTCTTTCTTGTTATTGTGAAGCAAATTCTCTTCTCCATTGAAGGCAATTCATTTATCCTTGTGTAGGTTATTGTTCTTGCTTGTTATTGATGTGCTGGGAACATTAGAAAACACATCCGATTGATCTCTCTTGTCTATTTCTTCCATATATTCACCAAGAGTGTTTTCGTGATCTCTTATCTTCCGAAAGAAATATGCTATGTTGTAAAAGAAAGTATTCTTTGCTATCCATTATATTATACTGAGAATAATTACTAGGGTTTTTGTTCTCATAGTTTTTAGGATTTTCCCTAGGGTATATCTTTTGTTATGGATGTATAAATTTCATGTGATCAAATTATCTCATTGTTTCAGGTTTTTGCATCTAAAAGAATTGAAGATGAAAGCTCAACCAAATATTAAAACATTCATTTTCCAGTATTTTGAGAGTTTAGAGAAGCCGTTGGATATGCAACACTAGCTTCTTCCTCCCTTTATTTCCTCATTATTCATTGTATTAAAGCATTGAAAATGCACTATCATTTAGAAATTGATGATAAGAACCAAGGCTGTAGCGATGAAATAACCCCCTCTGATTGTACACTATCATAAAATGGAAGAAAAATTGTTGAGTATTTTTTTAAAAGGATCGAGGCAATAATGCCACTAGGTGTCTGAATATGTAGTAGTTTCATTTGTTATGTCAAGATATTTCAAATGTAGTAGATAAGTATCCATTTATATACATTGTTCACATGGATCAAAACCTTATTTTTTTCCTATTTGATGTTGTAATAGTTCTCTTGGATGCATTTTAATGGCTAGTTGAAATTGCTCTCTCATTGGAATGTTTTTCATGGATGTTGTGCTTCTTTTCAGGGATTAAGCTATGATTAAGGCGCTTGGGTGGGCCTTGCTTTGATTTTTTTTTTCTTTGGAATACTTGTGTTTGGACTTTTAATTTAAAACACTCATTTCCATTTTGTTTTCATGCCTGGCATTCTCGTCTGAGCACCTCATATTTCAACTTAAACCCAATTAAGTCTTCATGTATATTTGAAAGGTACTTAGGGTGAGAGGATAGGATTCATACCTCCCTATAATTGAGGGTACCCTCCCTTAGTTAGAGGACTAGCTTGCTAACCTAAAGTGTCATAGAGAGGGTGCTATCTACACATCCCTCCTTGGCATTTGCATCTCAATCAAAACCTATTTTGTGATATTCATATTTGTAATTGGGCATACTGCTAAAGAAAATCTCAATTTTGGTTGGGTACATCTTGAGGGACAACAGGGAAAACTAGCACCATTGTCAGGGAATGATATATCAATTTCTAAAAGAACTATGTTCAATACCCTTTTTAAGTCATATAAGAAAGGGTGGAAAAGAAACAATAATCATCTATTTTATCCTCAAGAAGCATTTATCATTATTTCTAAAGTTGTATTTTCTTTGTTTGATGTATAAGATTTGTTTTGAGTACTTGATATCAAATCCTTATGCCCAAAAGAAATTTTTTCAAGCATTCTATGTTTGGCGATTCCACCCCCCAGACCAACTCCATTGGGGAAACAAGTTTGTTTGTTTAAAATAGACACTCAAAATCCATAATAACAACATCAAAATATAAGGGAAATCTAATTTATCCCCTGGCATACACCTCTTCTATATGGAAGAAGAGTAAAGAAATGATTCCTCAAGCTATGTGCATTAGCCCAAAAGTTTTTGTGGAAACCTTGTCCATTATCAGAAGCTTTAACCTACCACTAGGAATTGCATGTAGTTCACCCGTTGATCATTCACATCCATTGCCTTTGAAACCTCATACCTATCATACTCCAACATGTAGTGAGTGTTCCCTTAGGGGTCTCCTACACCCACTAAATCCCCACATTCCATTCACAATTTTATTAAACCTAATAGTCTTGTTGTTTAGCTCCATATTCCCACTCCTTCACATCGCTCTCTCGTTGGTAAGATGTAATCGTCTATTCAAAACCCTAATATATTGGCCCCTAATACGCTTAACCCCTAGTTGGTAGCCATGTTTAATCCATCGGTCCTAACTCATACACACCAATTGGGTGACCTACCTGAGGGATATCTCAAGATTCTCCCTAAATTTAGTGGAGAAAATGGGGTTTCAGCTAAAAATCACCTTTCCATGTTCTAGGACAACTTTGTTATAGATAAGGATGATGTATTTTCCATAATGTTTGCACATTCATTGGAGGGGGAATCCATAAAGTGGTTCAGAAATATGCCTAAAAACTCCATCACTCATTGTATGGAGTTTGTCAAGAAATTTATGAAAAAATTGGGTTTGAAGAAAGATAATATGCTTATCCTAACAAAGTTCAATACCCTTAGAAGGAACAATGGTGAAACCATTAAGGATTTCACCACTAGATTTCGCAAGTTGTATAATCAGATACCCAAAGACATCAAACCCTCAAATACCACCGCCATGCTCACATATTCAGCTGCCCTTGATTCTGAATTTTCTCTACCCTAAGAGAAAGAAAGTTGGCTGACCTAGAGGCTTTGTTTTCTAAAGCACAACATCTAGAGGGAATTATGAAGGTTGTTGGGGTCTCCATGATGACCAAGATATAAGACCAATAATATAGGAGGTATCTTGATAGAAGGAGGGTAAAAGAGCCTAAGGGTTTCCCAATCCAACACATGCTTAGTTTAGAAGAAGTTACCAAACTTCTAAAGAATATCACTCTTGCTAGATTTTACTCACTGTCATGTACCAAAAGGAACCTGCTAAGGCTTAGAGGATACTTAGTAGCAGTTTCAAAGATGGATATGAAAACAAAATAAACAACAATAAAATAATTATACACTAAACATGCATTGATCTAATACTAATTTAACAATGGAACAGATAACATAAAATGATTGTATACTATGAGAGCACAATATAGGGCCATAAGAATACTTGAAAATGGATTCCCTTGTAGTGTTCCGAAGTAGTGTGTCCTTGGTCTCCTAGTAGCTCCACAATCTATAGATACATGTGACAAGAGGTTCCAAAGCTCAAGATAAGGGTAATACGGACTCAATGCAATTTCAGTGGAGTGATGGCATTTAAAAGGTGGAGAATGTATATATATACAAATGAAATGCCTTCACATGTATATAGATATTATGACACATGGTTTGTGGCCTATGGTACTAGGTGGCCCATAGGATTGGAAAATGGTATTTGGATAAACATTATGAGTTGGTTACATCAAACTTACTTTCTGCTTTTTTATGGGATTTTTCTCATTCGTGCGAATTTCCCATTTCCCCACTTTTTAGGAATGTGCCAACTTCCCTCTTTTATGGAAAGAGGAAATAATAATGATGGGCCATTTATGATATTTTTGACATGTGAAAGTAAAATTGGTGGAAATGGAAAGTGTACATGATGTATGTTATGGTATGGCTAGTGGATAATCAAAGTGGACAAAATTTTGGTGTTAATAGATTTCCCCCTAGTGTGCGAGGTCATGAGCTCATCATATGACCGACATATATCATAGGATATTTACTTTTTCCAAGGGAGAACTATGATGGTAGCATAGAGACCAAAAAATGTGACAAAGGGTAGAACATAGATTTCGTTGGAGCAAAAAGGGCCTATATATGCATATATAATCACTCAAAATGCATGAGATACATATAATTTTAAATATATGGACGAGGCGGGGATACCCATGCTCGTATCAATGTCTCAAAAAATATACAAAATGGATCAAGGCCCAAAAGGGGGCTGATCAATACATATATAACTACTGTGTACACCATAGGTGTCCAATAAGAGACTGAATACAATAGAGTGTAATCATGGTCCAACCATGGATGATATGATGAACTAATACATGGAAACAATGGCATTCACCACGAATGTAAGATCACATTATGACTGATGCTCTACTAGATCTAAAGGGGTGCAACAACTATATGTACTCAACATTTGAGAGTCATAATATTGGTGGTACAACTAAATGCATCTAAAAATGGATACACTAGGAAGCATGGAACTGAGGGGATTCCTAAACACTATCTCCAACACAACCCATATATCACAAGGAACATAAGACTATTAGGGTTCCAAAGAGTCTCACCAATATGCTAGAGTTGGAGGATTTCCAAGGTCTTCGACCAAATAATGAAGGAAAAAATACCCTATAAAAATTTCAATGGTACGATGATGTAGATAAAGTTCAACATATGAGACACAACCGGTCTAAGGGTCACTGAGGACTCCGCTTAGGTGGTCCATGGAACTCATCAATGAGGTGTATGAAACCAAGGTACATGGACTTCTGGGTCTATCGTATGGAATAGATGTGTTGATGTCGACAGAGGGAGACTTGAAACTACCAACGCAATGAGGTTTCCTTGATAGGATCACAAGGGATACAACCATAGAGGAAATGGAATTGAACACAGGACTGAGACACTGCATGGGGATACAAGGGAAACAGAGTAGGGGGAATCAAAATTCCTTTGTTCAGAGTATGATGGTAGGGATGACCTAAAAACATATGAAATTTATCTCAAGGGAGGGGAACATTGATGTGGTGACCCGGTGAGTATGAATACAATGGTTGATTCCTGGAGAGGTGAGATTGATACATTAGAGGCACTCCAAGGAGGTCTAATCACAGAATACTCCGAACAAAGGAGACCATACTAGGGATGCTTCCATGATATGAAACTATAGCAGTATGCAAGGGCGTATAAAGGAAAATTTTAGGACTTCTTCGTTGTTTAATGATATTAACAAAGGGATATAAGGGTGCACAGTAATGTAATTACCCATGGATTTTGATTGATCCTAGGTTAGTGAATACTCATCGATTTTTTCAATTTTAGAGAGTTTGAAAACATGAAGAAAACTCCATTGAGTTTATTTTTAATATTGTTAGTCTCCCAATCCCAGAAAAGAATAAAAGTATGAGGGTGAGAACTCTTCTAGCTGGAGGGACTAGAGTATTCCTTTTTTCGTAATTAGTCCATTCGATGCAAAAATGGGGAATATGAATAAAAAAGGATTCCCTTTCAAATAATTTAACAAGCATGAAAGGATGCAAGTTTTATCGACAATCTTTTCATTCTTTAATGAGTCAGAAAAGAGCTTAAAAGAAACTCCATTCCAAGAGTCTATTTACAGGGACTAGCCAATGAGTAACAATGTGGAGAAATGCATGTAGATTCATTGTTGGATGTAAAACTACCAAGACTCCCTATCCTATGGGGATATGAATTGCATGGGTTCCAAATGTGAGGGGTACTAAAATGATCACCCATGTAAGGTAGGATCTACTACCGAGCATGGGTGAATGCAATGGTGGATATGCTGGGCCATTTAATCGAACAAGGGGGATCCTATAGATGCAAAGGGAAAACTAGATCAATGCATCGAATACTCCGGCGGAGAAGATGACTTGTTGGGCCTTGTGTTTTGTGAGGTACCATTTTTGACAAAAAAAATTTGGTGTGGAAAAAGGCAAAGTGGAAGTGGTTCAATGGAGTGATCAAATTTGACGAAGCGACCAAGAAAACAAGAAAATAGCCATATTGATCGAGTCAATGGTCATAGTTGAGTCAATTAGTTAGCATTGGTCCACATTATAATATTGAGTCGGTTAGGAAGTTAATGGGGTAGTGGGAGCAGGGAAATCATAGCGTGCCCTATAAATATGTAATAAGAAGGATGTTTTGTGGTTACGTACATATGGGTGTCACATCCACATTTTGACCACCATTGCATTAAATCCTAAATGATGTAAATATTGTTATTTAATCCTGGAAAGGAGCTCAAGGCCAAGGCCCCGCCATTGATTTAGCATTTTTATGTATCGTCAATTAAAAATAGATTCCTATGTTTGTTGTGCTAGACATGCACAATGTAAATTATGACATCATGTAAATACGAATTTTAATGAAATACCCACAACTAACTATGCAATGCAATAAGAGATGGGGGCATGATTTTACAAGGAATAGGGAGGGAAATTATTCAAACCCTTGAGCCAATAGTGTTAAGCCAAATTTCATGAGAAAACCCATAAACCACCAACTACCCATTTTGACTTATGCACCCAATCATTTAATTCTTCGAAGAGTTGGTTGATTTAGTTAATGCCTTGTGAATGAAGAGGTATCGTAGCCAATTTCGTGCATGGGTAAGCCATCAACCTGGGAATTTGTATTTTTGCTTCTTGGGCAAGAAAACACCCATGAAATTGTTCCCAAATCCATCTTTCACCCAGGGACTTTGCTCTCCCACGCAATCTGAGCTAGCTAGGGATTTCTCCCTCACATTTTCCATCTTTTTCTTGCATTTTCCATGGTTGGGAACTCGTTTTTGTATTGCACAATGGCTGGGAGGAAGGGAGTCATGATTTTGAGGTTTATGGAGGCCGTTTTTGTCCCTTGAATGCCCATAAACGTTTTCTGAATACGATTTTTCTATCACAGGGTTGTTTTCCTATCTCCCATTTCATTTTTGGTTTCCCACGTTTTTCTGAATCTAATGGAAACCCCATCTTGGGCATCCCACTGAAAAAACGTTTTTCTTCATGTCCAGCACTAGTGATTTTGCTGTTATGTGCATCCCTATTTTGGTTTGAACCTATGAACAAGAAATTTGGAGTGGAAGTGGACATAATTGACTTGATAAACCTAGTGAGGGGATTAACCTCTCAGAAAGATCAAAAGGGATGGCTACTCTTCTATGCACACCTTGAAAAACACTAGAATGGAAAGTATGGCCTAAAGGACTATGGATTGGTGAAGGGAATACTTCCTAGAGTGGGGTGTGTAGGAATTGTGGGTGCCAAGCTAGATAGATCTTGTAGAGGTATCCATGGCTCTTTCTTTGAGCTCACTAGCTTAGCAATTCATTCCATCCCTTTGCCTTAGCGGCTTGATAATACCCAACTGTGGATTGTCTTGGCTGATTTTGGTGTATTTTGGTTATGTGTGAATCTGTTGTTCCCTTTTCCTTGTAGAAATCATGCCCAGGTCGGGGGTGGCAGTTGGGCTAAGAGATTGATGAGCACAATTGGCCTATGGTTGGGTGGAACGTTGCAGTTGCATAGCCAGTTGATCGGGATTACTTTATTTTAAGATAAATACTCTCTTGTGTTAAATTCTGCAATGTATTTATTTAATGACTGTCATGAAAAACTTGAATGTATGTTCAATATGTACATGATTTTAATTCCGCTGCGTTTAATTACTATATGCATATGTATATGTCTTTTATTATCAATGAGTTTTACTTAATGGATATGGGGCAAGATGCCCAGTTTTAGTGCCATGTTCTCTCCCTTTCTAGGTCCAATGGGAGGGTCTGTGACAATGGGTAGTAGATATAGATAAGTGCTTGTTCTTTATAATGAAGGTAACTTCTATATTTGTCAAATATTTTTTAGGGATCTGAATTGTTGATCTGCAGCCTGTGTGCGCAGATCCATTGTAATACATGAAGAAATATGTAAGTTTTTCCTGAAGTGCTTATTTTGCAAACAACAATGTTCCAAGACTGTCTGAGTGTGAATTGAGAGGCTTGTAGCTATGAGGTTGAACTCATTTTCTTAGCATCCTCCTACGCTCTTCCTTAAATGCTTGATAAATCAAACTGTGTATTGGCTTACCATGTGTGTTTGTGTGAAGCCATGGATGTGAGTGAGCATGTTTATCCCTCCTTAGTGGATACATAAACCATCTCGGGGGTTGTCTCTCATCTAAAAGAGTATAGGGTAGACAGAGACCTATGGTTGGGTGGAATGTTTCTCTCACATAGCTAGTTTATTGGATAGTTCATCTTATGAGATAAGTGTTTTCTGTGGTTTTCAGTGATACTAATTCCTATGTTGTATTCATTTTTTGTTTCAATTTAATTTAAATAGAATGAGCATATGTAATTAACTAATAGGACGTCTGTGTATAATTCTGAACATGAGGCTGGTGCATTGGTTGTTCGTTTCATCATTTTTCTTATGTTAAGTATGATGTTATGTTGTTAAACCTGCATGTTGTAGATGCATTAACTAGATTTAATTTCACTATGTATGTCTACTATCCATTGAACACATCCTTAGCAAGTTTGCACTTCACCAAATGAGCTTGGGGAAGGAATTAGACCCCCCCTGAAGTATTCGTGCCTCCTTTGTTGTTAGATGAAGGGAGGGGCCTCAATAGGGTGATTCCAGGGCTTTTGACACTGGGGTAAAGAGGCCTTTGATGGGCTTCAGGGAAATTTTTTGGTTAGAAAGGAGAAAAAGTTAGGGTCCTCGAGTGTGGTAGGGTTCCACATTGTTTCATATTTCTCACCGAGAGTTTTCCAATGATACTGATTTTTCCCCAAATGGACTTGGCATGAGAAAGTTATGAGCTCGAGAAGTTGTGTAGTTGGGCTTCCGAATTTCTGAACCCAAAATGTGGATTGAAAATTACAAAAGTTGGAAGGGTGATTCTATGGAGTTATGTGTGGTGGCTCTGAATTCCAACTCTCACAACGTGGATTATGGATTGCATAATTCAAAAGAGTAAATTTGTCGTAGTTGTGAAATGGTGGTTCCGACTTCCAACTTCCATAAGGTAGATTGCCAATTACAGAAGTCAGAGAGGGAATTTTTCTGGATTAGTGAATTTGGGGTTTCCAACATCCGACTTCCACATCACGGATTTCATATTGTGGAAGTCATAGGCATTATTCAACGAGGTGGAATATTTGGTGTTCTGAATTCTAATTTCCATACTGTAGATTGCGGAAGTCAGAGAGGAGATGTATTCGAAATAGAGAATTGGCATTCCAAATTTCTAAATCTTTGATTGTGGAGTGCATATTGCGTAAGTCAGGGAGGTGTTATTCAATGCCTTGTAATTGGTGTTCCAACTTCCAACTTCCGATTGTAGTATGCAGAATTACGGACCGAATCCATTGTAGCTATGTGAAAGACCCAAGTTATGGATAAGTTTTGGAAGAAAATATTTATCATCTTATTCCCCCATCACTCTAAAGGACGCAGAGGGGATCGGGGACGTGACATAATGGTATCAGATCCCAACATTGTAGCACTGGGGCTGCTCGAGCCAAAGTAGAAGGCATAATAACTCTATGAATTGTTCCATGATTTTGTTTTTGTTAAATATGGATGTTTTATGTTTTGTGTGTGTTCTTAATATGTCTAATAAACATCTCTATAATGCACAGTGTTTGCAGCTGATAACATTTGAATAGGGAAGCAGAGAGCAGTATGCAAGGGGAAATAATATCCAAAGGCAAAATAGTAACCATGAATGATGCTAAGGATCCTTATGAGCATGATGAAGATGTGTTAGGATAAAATGTGTAAACACATGATGCTGAGACCAAATCCATACCTATCCTCACCTGTCACAAATAAGTCATCCACATATAGTAGGAGTATCACTGGATTTCCTTCCTCAACCTTTTAGTAAAGGTTGGAATCCTCTTTACTCTTGGTAAAGCCCAAATTGGACAGGAATCTGTCTATCCTTCCGTACCATGTATTGGGTGCTTGCTTCAAGCCATACAAGGATTTATTCAATCTACACACATATGACTCCCTGTCATGTGTCTCAAAACGGAGTGGCTGCTCCACATATACTTCCCCTTCGACTACACCATTCAGGAAAGTTGTCTTGACATCCATCTGGTGTATCTTCCACTTCATTACTGCAGCCATAGCAAGTACTGTTCTGATGGAAGTGTATAGGGTTACAGGTGCAAAAGTTTCTTCATTATCTATCCCTTCTTTCTGGGAGAATCCACGAGCCACAAACCTTGCCTTGTGTTTATCTATACTACCATCTGCAACATGCTTGATCTTGTAGATCTACTTGGAAGTCACAACAGACTTCCTTTCTGGTCTTGGGACCACATCCCAAACATCATTCTTCATGATTGACTGGTACTCCTCGATCATGGCATCCTTCCATTACTGCTTCCCAGATCCTGGGAACTTCAGATTCTTCAATATCTTCAATAGGTAGTTTTCTTGAACTTCGTTGCTGGAACAAATGTCATTGTTGAGTCTTTGTTGCTTGTTCTTCAAAACAAGTCTCTCTTATAGGTGATGGTACATGGTCTTTCCTACAAGATAAGTTCAATGTCATGATTAGAAACATCTCATAGATTTCATAACAAATTCTTACACATAGAGATATATGTCATACAGTCATGCATATATCTTAGCCAATGCTTCAATACAACATTTATCCATATCCCGTAACATTCTAGATTCCTTACATCTCTACCAGAACATTGTTAAGAGTGTGCACAAATCCCAACATGTAAGCAAAGAGGTTTCATTCTAGATAAGTAGCAATGGAATGTTGTACAGTACCATAGGCCACTTACCCATTACTTGCATATTATAGTATATTTTTCATTAATGCAACTTTTCTAAAATGCATAATATACATGCTAAATCTAGGAACATAAGTATATACATGACTGAGAAACATCATTTAAGTAATTATATACAAGAAATGACGATTCAAATACTTATCTTTGTTTGGTTGTTAGGTGGAATCCCTCTCGATCTTTGCTTCCTTGCAGGAACTACTGGAGTATGCTCCCTCTTAATCTTTGCTTCCTTGATTATCTGTCTTTGAACTTGTATCCATCCTGGACCACTATGCATGCTTAAGTGTGCACTAATGTCATCATTGTGTCATCCTCAAAATATCATACATAATCATACATGCATTAGTATAATATCAATACTATCAAAACATTATGATTCTAAATATGTATTTTCATAAACAAGTAATTTATCACAAGCATTAGTATTTCAAGGTTTCATGGAATACTTCTTTTACTCATGCATGTTATTATTTGACCCTAGGACTCTTCTAGTTTGTTATATAATTAATCAAACTAAGAAGCATAATATACATAAACCCACGATTATTCAAACCTATAACTTCATGAATAATCATTATCAATCATACAAAAAGTATACTTATATAAGATCTTAACACAATGTAGGATTCTAATATGATATAGTAAAAGACATATCTGGATTATCATGTTTGCTAGTTATGTCTAACATACCTAAACAATGTCTTCTTTGTTCTCTTCAATGATTTAGAGACCTTGTGCTAGTAACCTGCACATCCCACAAGTTAAGCATTGTAGAACCAAATTATACATACCTCGTTAGTAAAGATTCTATGTGATCAATAGCTATGGATGAGTCTTTGTATTCATGTCACCATGGTCATATGTTCTTGACTTAGAACTTGATTTGTCTTTCTTGATGTACCTTTCATGTTAGCGGATAACATCATCCTCATACAACATCACAATGCATTAGTACAATCATAAGTTTCATAATCCTAATCAATGAATGTCCTCTATCATTCACATGCATTCATATTTTTACTAAGGTGATAAGACATGTCTAAAAATTAATCAAGATTGTACTAACCTCAATAATATGAAGACAAACATATCATAAACTTAATCATGAACAGATTTCGAAACATACCTGAATCTCCTCAAGTCATACATGTCGTCATTGTTTGTAGTCTTCTTATGTAAGACCTTAGCCCCATCTCCCTCTGGAACTGGAGCTTCTTCAATTATGTAGTTGTCCAATTCATTCTCTTCTAGGATTAACCCAATCCACTTTGATTTATTGATGTTGGATCTGGAGCTGGATTAGGGTTTGTCAGAGAAACCCTAAAAATTAAAATTTGAATTTAAAACTTATGATTGGATGAAAAATGTGCCTTTCTAATTTGATGAAGTTGGTATACTTCAATTTTGAAATCTCCAAAATTTGACCCCTAAAAAATGACTTTGAAAGTTTCAGATCTGCAGCTTCTGTCAAATTCTAGTTTTCTGGTCAAAATCCCAAACTAGGGTTTGATAGAGCTCGGGGTTCTACCCAACCAAAAAATTTGATATTGGTCTCTAAATTTCAATTTTGATGAGGAAAATCCAACCATGGTCTTGGGTTTCAAAATTCCAACTTTCTCAGAAAGCCTAATTTCCCGCAGCAGTGACGAGCCAAAAAAGAAAGTGCTTAGAATTCAATTTTGTTTGGATAGAAATATATGCCATATCGTTTATGATGTATCTTTGAAATTTCAAATCCTCAGGGTTTGAAACTTTGGCATTTGGTAGAGTGACCTGTCATCTTTCCAACCGCATAGATCTAATCTTTAATGGATTCTTTGAGAGAAAGATATTCCAAGTGTCGCAATGTGACCTGTTTATGGGATGAAACAGTATAGCGAACTTGTATAGAGTGCCACATGTCACTGTTTCAAGTTCGACCTCTAAAACCTATACCTGTGAAACTAGAGTCTGTTCCCTATGGTCACCTTTTACGGAATTCCATTTGGAGCTTCCTAGCCCGAGATATGACCTTTTTCCCAAAGTCATCTTTTTAGGACTGCATTCTAGAAGAGGCAAAAACCCTAACTTGTACGGATCATATCTCACAAAGTAAAACAAATCTAAGTCTATCCTTCAGACACAAGGTATATGGACCTTTCATCTTCGACTTGTAAACGTTTTGGATCCTGAACCTTTGTGAAAACTGAGTTATTGCGAAAGTTCCACAATGACTTGTTTTGCTATACCAAGCCCTAGCTTCCAATTTGTCGCAAGGGAAACAAGTGTCATAAATTCTATACAATGCCTTCCTTCATGATAGATCTGATACCATGTTAGTTTTTCATCATTTAATTCAATCTTATCTAGGATCTTAACTAAGAGAACAACATGTACAACATATCAAACACAAGAGACAAGAGACACAAAGCATTTCACTGGGGAAAACCAAGAAGGTGAAAAACCCCACAACATCCTCAGAGATAGAATGAGCATCGATACAAAGATCACAAAGATCAAACCCCACAACAAGAGATATTCTCACACCAGCTGATCCTCCTCCAGTTGTGCACACTCCTCCTCTCTCTCACTAATGCGAAGTGAGAGATTATGTGAAATGAATAGAATGAGAGAGACACACTCTTTATTTATACAATGACTTGACTTGCCTTTTACTCTAACTGGGTCAACCTCCCTTAGGAGAGTCTAATAACCCATTACCACTTGTTATTGGGATGACCCCACTAGGGTGGTCTAATAACCCTTTAACCCACATGACTCATATAGGGCCGACCCCACCTCAAATACAAATGACGACACTTACAATGTAACTTGCGACACTTGCAAATACAAATGATGACACTTCTAATTGGAGGAATAATACATCTCCGTTGGGGATACAATAAAGTACAAATGTAATACATACAATATACAAGTGAATATCTTCCGAATTTACAAATACATCAACAAAGGGAGCAAATAACTCCTCAGAATTTGGTTGAAACCATGATAAGCTTCAATAAAAGGTTGATGAACTCACCGTGGGATCTCAAGTTTCACCTTTCAATGTGGGATTATCCCTTTTATTTATTTTTTATTTTTTTTACCCAAAAACCCGCTTTCTATAGTATTTTCAAGATTTTGTCATAATCTAAGCTTTCGTAAGTACAATTAATGCAATCTTATGCACTTCTTTTCACTATTGACTGGTGGAGACTAGATTTGAACCTTCAATTGAGTAGTTCACTCACTGAACCATGTCTCTTTAGGATCCTTATTTATTCAATCAATCCTTCTGATCATGGAAGCAATGATTAGATAAGAGAGGACTGTTATCTTATGTACTTGTCTTCTATCTTCATGTTGCGGGCGCATAGTAAAGTGTGCTTTTACCTTTAACTTGGTGAAGAGTGTTAGTTTGATTGTTAACATATTCCCCCTAATCTGTGAGGTCCGAAGCTGAGCTAAGGGCTAGAATACATTATTTTTATACTGATATTGGCTCATACTGATACTCTTCATTGATCAAAGCAACGATGAAAAAGAATTATCTCATAGGCATAGGATTAAGGAGAATACCTGCAAGTCAAACATAGAAATTTCTCAAATATACAATATCTTCCCGAGGTGGGCATACCCATACTCAGCAGTAAAAAAGCAAGGCCACGAACAACACATAGTAGATCCATGTCAAACGTAATTTTTTGCAGAAGTGTAAACATGCACCTTGATGAGTGTGAGAACAAGGTTTCCATCGAACTTCTGACATGGTAGTTTAATCTTGTGCAACTCGGGCAGTGCATCGTTGAGTGATAAAACTATCTTTCCAAAGGTATTCAATACAAATCGACAATAGTATGAGTTTATATCATGCGAATAAATGAACTGATGTTGAGGATAATAAAACACCATTTGATTACCGATCATTGATGTATACCGTTAATCGATGAGAAAAGACCCACCGATAATGATGATGGACTCTAAGGTACTGAGTACAAAATATCAGGTATGAATAGATGTTCTGAAGTCGAACACTTGTAGGATCAAATAATCAGGGTTTATTAATGTATACCCACTATCATTTGATAGGAAAATTACCACTAATGACTGCAAGATCCAAGGTACTCCTAGTTTTCTTGATCCGTTTGCTAGAAGATGATTTGTTGTCGATAGGAATAGATCCATCAGAAGGAGGGCATTAATTCATCTTACATCAACCGAGATGAAACAAAGATCAATAGTCTGATATAATTTGGTAGAGCTACGAGATCCATCACTGTATACTGACACAAGGAAGGCTGACATGATTAGTTAGGAATATCTGAGGAATGGACGACTCTGTTTGAACTTCCCTTGAACACATAACACGACGTGGAATGGACACTTGGAAACATAGGACTTTGAGTAACCGACCTTAATGAAATCCGCCAATTCCAGATACATTAACGAAAGCTCCATTGGTGATGGGAAGGGTAACCCGTTGGTGGAGATCTGTTGAAAATACTGGTACAGTTTCCTAAGGAAAATGTGGATTGTGTACTAACAGTGGATATCAAATTACATGCCGTGTTCAAGGGTGAAAAGGAATGACTCTTGCCATTTTATTCAAGGATATAATATGAAATGATTCAATTCTCCTTCATTTTGGATTTTTTTGTTTTTTAATTGTTATGTCTTTTTCATTTATCAGCTCGAAAAAGAATAAAGAATGATATAATACATGGGAGGGAACGAGTGTTGGATGGGCGTACTCCGATTTTTCAAGGGCACAAGTCAAGCCAAGGAAAAGATCCATATTGCAAACAAGGGATGAGCTGGTTGTGCACACTCTTACATATGTTCCTCCATGGGTAGGATATTTGAAGCAGGGTTATGTGTCGATGGGCAGTGAAATAATAGCTTGTAACTGAGCTTATCCAATTTGGTTTGATGGCCAAGTAGTAATGGGTCAATGAGGTTTACTTCATATAGAGTCTTGTGAAAAATGCCAAAATCATAAATCATCATGAATCATGATCTATCTCCAACTATTTGAATTAAATAGTTTGAACTGTCAAAGTATCAAAGTCCTGTAATCACAACCATTTGACTACCCAACTATTTAGTCAGAAATTGGTTCAAATGTGCATTTAATATCTAAAAAGATAGTCAAAATTGAAGAATTGTGCATCATTCTATCGTTCAAAAGGATACGGTTATACATGTATGAATAAAACATAAGTAAAAAATACTCAAAAATACTCATTTTTTACCATATTCCTTGTAGGTGTATCCAATGGATGAGAGGAAGCATTTCCTTTCAGCATGAATTTCTAGAAGCTATGAACCTTTTTTTAGTGATATGTTAGTTGTGGGTAAGTTTTCATGCGAGACCAGGAAATTTTGAATCAATTTCAAATGTTTTTGATGTTTCCAAATATTTTCATTGTTTTTGCGATTTATTTTGGGTTTTATCTTGAAGAAAAAGAAACAAAAAGAAAAAAGTATTTACACTATTCTTTTTGGTGTCTGCAAAGTTGCTATTCAAAATGTCTAGAAACTCAACACACTTTTTGGTTTATGATGTAAGCTAGTTTATTTCGGATTTTACTTATGTATTTAAATGATATATTCAATTAAATTGTCATGAATAATGTACATGCTTTCTTTTTTTGGTATGATGTTAATGACTTAGATGCCATCAAGTACATAGTTGGCTAAGGAATTAGCCAAACTATTTAGACTTCTAAGAACGTGAATATATTCAATGAACTCCAATTGATGTTCTAAAAGATGTACTTGTAGAAACTTTCTAAACAATGTAGGATTTCAAACCTGATACTGACCATTCAACTGAGATAAAACTAAGTCTGAGTCCAGCTTAACTATTATCCGTCAGATGAAAAGGGTGATAGCCTTGTCAGAAGCTCAATGACTGCACTATATTCTGCAACATTATTGGTAGAAGATCCGCGAAAAATGGCTCTTTAACTTAAAATTTCATCATTACGTGTGAAAATCACCCATGCGACGGAAGCAATGTTCCGAGAACTACGGTTGGTGCCATCCGCTTATCCCAAATATGTGAAGGTTTCTTATGCCATCTTCCAAAGTGATAATGCCAAGCAAGATAAGTGTGTGCTCGAAATAACTAAAGTACAAATGTTTACACAAAGAATAAAACATAATACAATAAGTGTTGCGAGGCATCAATTCCTATGCAAAGTATTTCTTTAGATAGAGACCATTTTTTATCTCCGACATAGGTTCCCCATCATAATTGATCAGTTCATAAGTTCCTATATTTAACACAGTTTTGACTACAAGTGGGCCAACCATTTTGGTACAAACTTCCCTTCTCCTATTTTGTCTTGGTCTTGGTCATAAACTAAAACCAGGTCACCTTCAGAAAAGACTCGGGGATGGGTAGAATTGTCATATTACATTTTAACCCTTTTCTTATGTGCTTCCACATTTAGAGAAGCCTATCTTATAGTTTCATCAAAAGAATGAAGATGGAGAAGCCTTTTTTCTTCAACACAAGTGTTAGGTAGGAGCTCGACTTCTATTTTTAATGATGGGATTTCACATTCAATCATAAATATAGCCTCTTGTCCATAAACCAATTGGAAAGGAGTGAATCTAGTTGCGGTTTTAGCAGCGGTACAATAATCCCAAAGAGTAGAAAACAACATTAAGTGCTAGTTACTTATGTTCTTATTGATCATCCTCTGCAACATAGTTTTTAAAACCTTGTTAATGGATTCGACTTGTCTATTTTCCTCAGGGTAGTATGGCGAGGAAAAGTCCTACCACAATCCTATCCAGTTGGTAAGTTCATCCATAAAGGAATTCCTAAAATGAATTATGTTATCGGTAATGATATCTTTGGGTACACAAAACCTTGCTATCACGTGATTGATTAGAAAATATGCTACGGTTTTACCCATGTAGTTGAATGTAGGCATCGCCTCAGCCCACTTGGTGAAGTAGTCCACTTCTATGGTGATGTAGTGGTGGTGATCGACTGAAGACAGGTTGATTGTCATAAAATCAATGGCCCCTTTTGAAAATGGACCCATGGTTACTAGAGGTTGTAATGGAGTAGGGTGTGCATACATTTTTCTTCTGTAGATCTGGAAAGGGTGACACTTTTTAACCGCATTGATGGAATCTTTAAATATTATAGGCCAAATGTATCCTACAGGAAAGATTTTCTAGGCAATTGGAAAGCCATAAAGATGACCACCACATGCCCAAGCATGGAAACCATTCAAAACTTGTTTAGATTCCTTGTGTATTAAACATCTTATGATCATGTTTACTCCTCGACGGTACAAAGTATTCCCTATGATGAGGTATCTCCGTGCTTGGTGTCGAATGTGATGTCGTTCAATGTTAGAAAAATGAGGATCAATCCTTTGGGTTTGGATATATGTGATAAATGTTCCATACCAAGGATCTGATGTTGTGATCAGGAATACATGTTCATCTGCCCAAGATTCAAAAGATACAATATCCTCTTTCTCACAGTGTAAGTCAGACATTAGTTCAACAAATACCAACGACTTCTTGGGTTTAGTGTTTTTGAAATCGAGATGTAATTCTTGCAAAATTACTATCCATTTTGAATATTTTCCATTGATGATATGGTGGGATAGAATGTGTTTGATGGGGTTCATTTCAGCCACTATGGTCGTTTTTCTTGGAAGTATAAAATGTCTAAGTCTTTGGACAACATGAACTGCTTCCAAGGACAACTTCTCAACATGGGAATATCTCAATTCGGGACCTACAAAGCCCTTACTAAGATAGTAAATAATATTCTCTTATGATGATTCATCTTCTTGTGCCAATACCATTCCTATGGTGGAACTAAATGCTTCCAAATATGGCAAAATGTCTCTACTATAGTTTGGTGGACTAAGTACTGGGGCAGAGACCAAAGCTATCTTTATTGCATCAAATGAGCATTGAGCTTGGTCATCCCATATGAATAGTGCATCTTTTTTTAGGAGACAAATGAAACTTTTAGCTCGTTCAACAAAATCCTCGACAAATCTTCTCAAGTAATTAGATTTCCCTTGAAGGATTTGAAGTTGTGTTATTGTTTTTGGGGAAGGAAACTGAAGTATTTCATCAACCTTGAGGGGATCCACCACAATCCTTTTTTTTGAAACTATGAACCCAAGTAATATCACAGAGTCCACAAAAAACATGCATTTCTTTGGATTCAGCCTAATTTTATATTGGTGAAATCGAACGAAGACAACTCGTAAATGTGCACTATGTTCAACTCTCCTTTTAGATTTAGCTACCAAGTCATCAACATAAACCTCAACGATTTTCTTAATGTCATGAAATGTATGACATGGCTCTTTGAAAAGTAGCCCCAACATTTTTAAGGCCAAATGGAATTTTTCGATATTCAAAAGTCCCCCAAGGGCATATGAAAGTTTTTTTATGTTGGTCTTCCCTTTTTATCTTGATTTGGTTATAACTGGAGAATCCGTCCATAAATGAAAAGGTTTTATTCCCGACACATTCATCTATAATTTGGTCAATGAAGGGTGTTGGATAGTTTCCTTTGGGACAATCCAAATTTAGATCCCTAAATTCAGTACATACCAAGATAGTTCCTTGTTTTTTGTTAATAGGAACAAGATTGGATACCCATTCAGTTAAAGGAACATGATAGATGAATCTATCTTTCAAAAGTTTTTCGACTTCTTCTTTGATGGCAGTTGATTTGTTAGGATTAACCGGATGCAATTTCTGTCTCATTGGTTTGACATTATCATAGGTTCTTGTCTCATGTTCAACTATACTAGGATTGATGCCCGAAATTTCTTCGTAAGACCAAGCGAAAACATCACGAAAATATTTGAATAGAGCAGTGTAATATATAATTTCTTCTCGAGATCAATCTGGACCTATATTGATTTTTTCAATGATGCTAGGCTTCATGCATATATTGATTTGGATGGTTTTCGAAATAGTTTCCAAATTTCCTTCCGAACTCACATTGTGTGTTTGGACGGGGCATTGGTATTTTTCCATGTCATCATCGAGGTAAAGGTTTTCAGGTTTGAACTATAATGAGTTTATCTTTGGAAGAAATGAGGATCTATGATGCATGTATTCTCAGGGTCGTTTAGAGATATTCATGACTTCAAGGATGGCTTTAACAGATGAAAAATTATGATCCAAGATGTCATGAGTGCTAGGAGTGTTTATTTCCCATATTGGTGAAGTGTATTTTAATACCCCTATTTTGACCCTTATGGTTTATTGGATCAATGTAAATATTGTGTAAATACAGTGTGTGTTTTCCCTAGTGTGGAGCTCAAGGCTAAGGCCCCCCTAGAGGATGTTCAGGTTTTATTTGGATAGGAAAGTATTTGACAATTAGATTATCCATGGGTTGTTAAGCTATGAATATTGTAAATGATGTAATTATTAATTATTGCAATAAAATACCCAAGAAGATGGATAAGGAGGCAACCAATGAGAAGGGGCCATGTGTATCCACTAGGGAGAGGTCATGGGGTTATGGGATTGGTACCCATGCTACCACATGTCCAATTGTGAACCCATTTGAATCACCATGATGATATTAATGCAACTATAAGAGGGTGATTGAGAAAACCAGACACATGAATTCGATGGAGTATGGGGTAACCTGTGAATCCATATAGAAGTGTATGGCCCTGTGCCTTTATTTTCCATTAAGCCACTCCATCCCTGGAAAGTTTCCCATTTGATCGCTAACCCATTGTTGACCAAAAACCCAATTCATTCATGGACATGTCGAGCCCAGCTGTGAAGCAAAAAAGATAAAACGTGATTTCTATGTGAGCCAAATATACAGAGCCGAATGTGTAACGAAAACCCTGTCTAAGAGTGAACCCAATTGGGGACAACCATAGATCTATTTGTGGGATGAATTGCAGAGCTTGAGTGGCCTAGAGAACCCATAAGAACCCCTAGATTGATTGCAACAGATGACACTTACAGGGAAGAGATAGGGCGAGGCCCTATGGAGAATTTTCTTGTATAACAGAGAAAAAGGTCAAGATTAGGGTTGGATTTGCTTGATAAACCTAGTGAAGGTTCAAATCTCATGAAGAACAATAGTTTGACAATTCTATGCCCACCCTGAATAGCACTCGAGGGAAGGGGCCTTGAGGGACCGTAGAACAGAGAAGAGGGACTTCCTTATGTTGGGTGAGGTAGGTAATGTGGGTGCCATGCTTGCTGAATGATCTGAGATTCCTGTAGCTGTGTGATTGAGCTAACTAGATTAGCAACATCTTATTTATTCCCTGGATTTCTTGATAAACCCAATTGTAGGTTGTCTTAGCATTGGGATGAGACCTTGACTGCGAGAGAGTCCATTAGCCCTCCTTAGTGGATACAAAACCCATCTCAGGGGTGGTATCTCAGCTGAAAGAGTATAGGCTGGACAAAGACCTAAGGTTGGGTGGAAAGTTTTCCTCACCTAGCCATTGTCTTGGGGTATCTTTAGTTCCAAAGATAAGTGCTTCTGTGTGTTAAATGATGAGTAATTCATGTGTGATATCTGTTTTTTAAGTTATTCTTGTCATACTCTAGATTAATCAATGAATGACTCCATGAAATTTCCCATTAGGAAGCCATGTATAATATTGAATATGAGATTGAATGCATGTTGAATACTTCATCAATTGAGTGAACATGATGTATGGCTTACGACTATAGGTTGTAGGTGTAATGACTAGATTAGTTCATTATATGCATTTATTATGCATTGTATCCACCCTTCAAAGGGATAACTTGACTGCACCTAGAATTGGGGAAAGAACGGGAATAACCCTTGATGTGTTTCAAAACCCCTTGATGGGTCAGGTGAAGGGAGAAATCATGGAAGGAAGGGGCCAGATTCACTTGCAGAAGGATAAGGCACTTAGGTTTTTCTATGGACTGAATTTAAGTTGGAAAAAGAACAAGGATGGAGTGCTTAGTTTGGGTTTTTAATGTGAAAATGCTCACAGTAGATCCAAGAGATGATGTAAACCTCACAATGAAAGAATTTAGTAATAATAGAAGAAGAATAGAGCAGTTGACCATAGATCCAAAGGGGCTCAGATAGAGGCAGAATAATTACACATGTTACATTAATCTGAATAGTAAAACAGTAATTATACCATGATAAGGATTTGAATACACTAGGTGTGATTCGAGTTAGCCTGCATGGATAGATCCAAAATCATTGGAGTGTCATCAAAGCACAACTAGAAGTCTATCTCATCATCGATGGAGTCATCAATGCACAAGTAGCTATCAACCATCAATCAAACTGAGTCTAACTGAGTGTGGTAGGTGTAACTGGCACATGGAGGAACTAACTGAATGAAGGAGGTTCAGTGGAGGGCACATGAGGAGCTATCTGGAGACATAATGGGAATTCTAGTGTCATCGGAGGTCCATCAGAGTGATATAGTCAGTTGAGAGTCAGTCTATCCTTAAATCAAGGAGAGAACTAGGGATAACTCAACTAACTGAAGTGAAACTGGAGTGGTAGGTGAGAAAAGGAACCCTTCTCAAGTGGTGGGTGAGAAGTGGGTGCCTCCCTGTCTAGGAGGGCTAAAACCTATCTGAGAGAACAACCCGGGGCTACCTAACTGAGGTTAAGGTGCTGGGACTGATGACTGGGATGCATGCAATTGCATGCATGCATGCAGAATGCATGTTGCATGCAAAAATGCATGCAAGACTGATAATGAAAATAATTGAAATGCTGGTAGGACTACGATGGAGCACAGGAATATCCTAACACCCCCCTTAATCCATCCTAGGCCCTGGTAACTAGGACCAAAGGTCACTCATACAATCAAAATAAATGTTAGAAAAATAAAGAACTGTCCTTAAACCGAGGAAATGGGGAAAACCTCATGGGAAAAATACCCCCCTCAAAAGAACAATAAAATAACTGAAAGAATGATCATACTAAACAGAAAACAAGGAAGCTTTAATCAGTGAAAACTTTTGCAAAAAACTTGGCAAGCTGATCCTTTGTATGAAGCCAAATCAAGTGCTAGATCTGGATCTAGTTTTCTGATGTGCCTTCCACTATGTAGAGGGTGTATTGGATGAAGCAAGTCTTTCAGGAATTATTTCTTCAACTGGAACGAGTGGATCATGATGAGTCTTCCCAATAGATGGAAGAGGGAACCCCACCATCATGCTGCATCTCTCATGGAGAGGTATATGGCATAATGCAAGGTTGGCATGATGTTGAAGTCTTGTAGTTCTATGATCAAACGAATTCTCAACTATGTTCTCAGTAGTTGCAAGGAGTGTGTGAGCCCATATTGGCCTTGGCTCTAGATTGAGAACATGTGTTGGTTCTAGATCTGAAACTGAATGTTCTTGAAATTTGATCTCAACATCAAGATCTTGTTCTATATCTCCATCAGAAGAAGAGTCACTCGAATCTTCATCAAATTATGAGGAAGTTGGAAGAGGGAAGAGCAGAAAATGAGAGAAATGATATACCTTGGAGGCATGATTTGCAAACCCTTTTGCTATAGTCTTCCCAGTGGAGATCTCTATAATCTCAACTGTGTTAGGACCAAAAGTCACCTTCTTAGGTGATCCGGTGTGATTCATATGATATACAGACAACAAATTTTTTGTCAAGGAGGGAACGAATAGAACATTCTTGAACTTTCCATGCTCCATATGTACTGTACCCAACCCTTTCGCAAAGATCTGAGAGTTTTCTCCCATGTGAATAGTAGGCCCATAATTTAGATCTAAAGAGGAAAATTATTCTTCAGAGGAAACCATGTGGTTGGAGGCTCCAGAATCTATCAGGAGGGCCTCTGATTTTGAAAAACCAGCCTTCAATGCATGGAAATCCTCATGACCATCAGATCCACTTCCAGAATCAGACATCTTTGCAGTTTTTGGAATAGCAATTTTGTTATGTACAAGAATCTTGATTAGTAGGTCTATTTTCTTGTGCATGCAAGCTTCCTCAGAATGGTTTCCTCTCTTGCAGTAGGGACATGTAGATCTCTTATGTTTGTCCTTCTTAGAGCTGGAGGCTCCTTTTGATGGACTTGACTTATTATTCAACTTGGATTTATATGACTTATTATCTTTCTCCTTATGCCTCCCTTTTACATTCATCCCACTTGCTTCTCCATCTAGAAGAGATAGATCTTTGGAGGCCTTGATGGCACCCATTTGAATCAATTTGTCCTCTTCTTGAATGAGAGCTTCAGTGAAGACATCTAAGGTTGGAGACTTCAATCCAAGGATTGACATTCATCCAGAATAGAAGGTAGATACAAAGACTAAAAAATCGGATCCTAGTTTGCTCAGAATGGAGAGCACCAATTGGTCATCAGTTTTAGTGATGCCACAATGCTTGTATTGCAAAACCAAGTTCTTAAATTTTGAGAAGAATTCTTGAATGCTCTCAAAATTGCTAGGTTGTAGGGAAACCAATTCATTTTCAAGAATGTGGCCTCTTATCCCATCTTGTTTGCCACAATGCTTGTATTGCAAAACCAAGTTCTTAAATTTTGAGAAGAATTCTTGAATGCTCTCAAAATTGCTAGGTTGTAGGGAAACCAATTCATTTTCAAGAATGTGGCCTCTTATCCCATCTTGTTTGCCAAAAAGACTCTCCAATTTTGTCCATAACTCATTAGGATACTTCACTCCTATTGGAACATTTAAAAAATCCACTATGTCATTCTAGACTTAGGATAAAATTAATTATTCATTTATGATTAATTTCCTGAGTTTTGACTAGGTAGAATAGGCTAGTTTTTTCTTTTAGTGGACCACATGCTATCCTCATTCTCGAAAACGAATTTGGATAGATTCTGGATAAGATTTCCTTGGATTCTGTTTGATTTTATTCCATTCCTGAATTAAAAAGACACTATCTAGTTTTAGTTAGCTTTGTCCAGTTTTTTCTGCTTTCTAGTGGAAAAGATAAAGCTAGTTTACTTGGAATCTTTTACCACTTGACCAATTCGACCTCCACATCATATCTAACCTTATAAATCCATCATTACATTCCATTTACCTCACTCATGAGCTTCCATACCATACTTACCAAATTCGTGAGCCTCTAGGACAGTTTTGGAAACTACTTTTGCCACCTAGGGGGTTTTTTGTCTTTTCTAAGCCTTTTCTTTTTGCTCTTTCCATATTGCTTCAAAGAAATTCTATTTTCTCCATGGAGGATGTATTATATATTGTTACAATATCAATGAATAAGATACATATTTTTTCCATAATTTATTTTCTCTATTCTTCTTCTCTCATTGTCTAAAATATTCCATGGTGAAATTGTCCTATGAATCTAGTTCCTAGTAATTGAAAATCTCACATGGTATCAGAGCTAGCTTGATTCAAAAAAAATTCCAAGAGTGTTTTTTGCAGGTATTACCATTACCAGGAGCACATTAGTATGGAGAAAAATCAAGCCAAAGTTGTGACTCTCACTCCCTTCAATTTCTTTGACTGGAAGGCACATATGATCATCCAGCTTCGGAGCAAAGGATTGTATAGAGTCACTATGGGGCTTGAAAATGAGCCAGTAACTGTTGCATTAAAACCCAAATGGTTCAATAGGATTGATGAAGCTTATGGGTTACTTTGTCTCTCTGTAACTCTAGATATTCTATTCCATATAGATTCGCTATCAACTCCAAATGAAGTGTGGACAAAGCTAGAGTCTCTCTTTGGAAAACAGGACGAGCTCAGAGGTCATTTGTTGGAGATTGAATTGATCTCTCTTAGTCCAAGTAATTTCGATTCTATGGAGGAGTTCATCTCAAAATTCAAGAACCTAGTGCTTCAACTCAAGCAATGTGGTATAGAGAAGAAGGATGAGCAATTAATCCTTACCATTTTGTCAAAATTGACCTCTGAATACTCAGTATTTGTGTCTACTTTTCATTCTACAAGACTTGCAGTTCCCAAGTGGAAGATGCCAACTTTGGATGCATTCATTGATTCGCTCACTCAAGATAAGGACAAGCTGGTCCAAATGAGGGATCAATCACCCTCCAAAGACTTTGCACTTGTTGCTCATGGAGCAAAGAGTTTCAAGAATGACAAATCCAAACAAAAGATATTGTCAGATGAAGAGGATTTTGATGGAGATTCCAAATCCAAGAAGATGAAGAAGGAGAAGCCCAAGTGTTCTTATTGATGCAAAGGCACTCATCCTGAGAAATATTGCTTCAAGAAGAAATTGGACATCATGGCCAAGATGCTTGAAGAGCATAACATAGATGTTCTTGACTTTGAAAAGAAAGAACAAGGCAGGGTTGCTGTAGAACAAGAACTCTGTCTCCAAGCCTCTCCCAAAGGTAATCATGTTTATGCTTTGAGTGCTAGAGTGAAATATAATTCTGATGTCTCTGATATTGATTCACATTCTGATATATCAGAATCAGAAACCTCCACCTCTTCCTTGGAACAATCTTCAGTCAATTCATCCAAGTCTACTCTCAAAACCAGTCATTTTTTACTAGCTTCTAACTTGTATTCTGAAAGGTCTTTCCACCATCATTCAAATCTTTTAGATTCTGATTTAGAAGATTATTTATAGTCTGATATGTAGGTCATTACATATCCCATATCATATTCCCAACCTTTGGATGCAAAAAATACCCTACAAACCCTAAGTTCTCCAGTTAAGAAACTACACAATTCTATGTTTTCCTACACTATGTCACTTGCCTCTGTTGCACTTTTGTCTTTCATATCTTTCATTGGTTGGAAAGCCAATGTTTTGGAATTATTTGGACTAATATTCCACACATCTAGACATGACTCCATCAGTCATGGTTCAAAAGTCAAGTCCTCACACTCTCTAGGTTCGCTCAGCTGTCCGAGTGATCTAGTTTCTCAAATTTTTTCTACTGAAATTATGTTCGATCATGGAGACTCCACATCTTTACTGGTTGCTACTCCATATGACTTACATTTTGATATTTTAGAGCTGCATGATTTCATTTTAAATATCATAAAGGTTCTACATCAGTTTGAGAAGAAAGTACAAGAACTAGTACACCACATTGCAGCTACAGAATAAATTGATCCTGTTGAGTTCATTGTTTCTCCTTCCGAAGGAATATGCATAGATCTTCTTTCCATCATTGATTATGTTTTCAGATTTGATTATGTATGTTACAACATCAAGACAAATTCATGTGATGCTCCTCCATCATCAGAAGATGAACTTCATAGAGCTTGAACACATGGTTCTTTCCTACACAACATCGATGCACTAATGCATGATCATGGCATCCATAATCTCTTCATCAAGTCAATTACTCAGATGTAGCCCATTCAACTCATTTAGCTCATTCGAATGAGCAACATGACAGTATGAAGACATCAAGCATGTCCATTTTTTAGGGAGGGTTTTGTTCCCATGAGGTTTTCCCTTTTTCCTCGGTTTACATGGACTAGTAATTTTTGTATTGGGGTGACCATAAGCCTTGTTTCTTGGGAACTCTATTTCTGATATTTTTCTAATTCGCATCACATAAATTCAGGCTTAAGGGGGGGTGTTGCAACATTTAAAAAACCCACTATGTCATTCTAGACTTAGGATAAAATTAATTAATCATTTATGATTAATTTCCTGAGTTTTGACTAGGTATAATAGGCCAGTTTTGTCTTTTTGTGGACCACATGCTATCCTCATTCTCAAAAACGAATTTGGATAAATTCTGGATAAGATTTCCTTGTATTCTGTCTGATTTTATTCCATTCCTGAATTAGAAAGACACTATCCAGTTTTAGTTAGCTTTGTCCTGTTTTTTCTGCTTTCTAGTGGAACAGATAAAGCTAGTTTACTTGGAATCTTTTGCCACTTGACCAATTCGACCTCCACATTATATATAACCTTCTAAATCCATCATTACATGCCATTTACCTCACTCATGAGCTGCCATACCATACTTGCCAAATTTGTGAGCCTCTGGCACACTTTTGGAAACTGCTTTTGCCACCTAGGGTTTTTTTTGTCTTTTCTAAGCCTTTTCTTTTTGCTCTTTCCATATTGCTTCAAAGAAATTCTATTTTATCCATGGAGGATGTATTATATATTGTTACAATATCAATGAATAAGATACAGATTTTTTCCATAATTTATTCTCTCTATTCTTCTTCTCTCATTGTCTAAAATATTCTATGGTGAAATTGTCTTATGAATCTAGTTCCTAGTAATTGAAAATCTCACAACTCCTTCAACATGAAACAACAGATCTTTATACATATGAAGGCACATGAAACCAAAGGCTTCATCCATTTTATTTAGATGCTTGGTTTTCTCCACAGCTGCATGTGGTATGGCATCTTTTTCAAATACCAATCTGGATAGCTGTCTGATACACAAGTGCATTTTCATCTCAAACTTCGATTCAAAGTAATTGAAGGGAGTGAGGATCATAGGAGAGGAAGGAGCATTCGAATTGCTCATCTTGACTGCTGGAATGAGTGCAAAGGTGAAACTACTGATATTACTATTGGAACTTCAAAATACATGCAAAAAGCTCTCAAGAATGGAGGTAGAACATACTCTCAAATGGCTTTGATACCATGTGAAAATGCTCACAGTAGATCCAAGAGATGATGTAAACCTCAGAATGAAAGAATTTAGGAATAATAGAAGAAGAATAAAGCAGTTGAACATAGATCCAAAGGAGCTCAGATAGAGGTAGAATAATTACACATGTTACATTAATCTGAATAGTAAAACAATAATTATACAATGCTTAGGATTCAAATACACTAGGTGTGATTCGAATTAGCCTAAATGGATAGATCCAAAATCAGTGGAGTATCATCAAAGCACAACTAGAAGTCTATCTCATCATCGGTGGAGTCATCATTGCACAAGTAACTGTCAACCATCAGTCAAACTGAGTCTAACTGAGTGTGGTGGGTGTAACTGGCACATGGAGGCACTAACTGAATGAAGGATGCTCAATTGAGGGTGCATGAGGAGCTATCTGGAGTCAGAATGGGCAGTCTAGTGTCATCGGAGGTCCATCGGAGTGATACAGTCAGTTGAGAGTTAGTCTATCCTTAAATCCAGGGGAGAACTAGGGATAACTCAACTAACTGAAGTGCAACTGGAGTGGTAGGTGAGAAAAGGAGCCCTTCTCAAGTGGTTGGTGAAAAGTGGGTGCCTCCCTATCTAGGAGGGATAAAACTAATCTGAGAGAAGCTCCTGGGCCTAGATAACTAAGGGCTAGGTGTTGGAATTGATCATTAGGATGCATGCATACAGAGTGCATGCTGCATGCAGAAATGCATGCAAGACTGATAATGAAAATAACTAAAATGTTGGTAGGACTAGGATGGAGTACAAGAATATCCTAATAGGTAATTGCACCATTAGATAGATCTCTTCAAGATATTTCGAACGATGCCGACCTTATCCCATTTGGACCCAAGATGAGGGATTTACATCCCTTAGAATTTTTCCATGGAAACCTTCTGGAGCAGGGGTCTGAGGCCCTAATCCTTCCGCATCCGCAATGACCTTTCCGCATCCACAATGCAGATCATAGATTGCGGAGGTAGGGGATGACCATTGGTAGCGCATGGAATTACGGCTTCCACATTAATAAGGTGGATTGCAGGAATGTGGGAATAAGAAAAGGATTTCCATGGGGGTTGGCACGATAGAAATCCACATTGCGCATCCACAATGCGGGTTGCAGAATTGCAGCTTGATGTAGGTAGTTTATCCTGGGGATATGAAGAAAGGTCTCTGCAATTCGGAAACCCACAACGCAGGTTGCGTATTGTGAAGTTCCGTAGGAGAAAATCCCTGTGAGGGCGCTTTATGGATTCCGAAGCTCAAGTTCCAAAAGGAGCATTGCATAAATGTGGAGTGCGAATGGGAAACTTCAAAGTTGACAAATTGGATTCCGACATCCGAGTTCCACATTGCGTATTGTAGAAGTTGGGAAGGACAATTTGTCAGAGAATCAGATTTGGAAACCCAGTTTCAGAATCCCGACTATGGGTTGCAGAATGGAGGTTGCAGGTTGCGGATCTGAGCTTATTGCGGATGTGTGTAGAATTACACTAATCCATATGAGGAAATTTGCCACGTTTTTTCATTGTTATTTCCATGTTTTTTTGTCTCAATTTCGATGATCATGGTCTCGTTTGTTCATGGAACTTGTTTCATGGATTTAATGATGAACTTGAAAAGTCATTGCAATAGAGATGAAAAATATTGGCCACATGTCTTCTATAAGGTGGTATTGAAATTGATTTTTTTTATTCATTTTATACAAATCGTCCCTATATCGATGCAACCATGTCCCTATAACGACGAAAAGTTGTCACAAAGGAGTTGCACATAAATTTGCTTCCACGAAACATCATCTCTTTATCGACGGTTTTGCGTCGAACACAGAGAGGGTTAGCTATACTTGCGATGATGTTCCGTCGCAAGTATCGACGAATGTGGATTGAACAAGACAAACAAAGGTAGAACATCCAGTGATTTTGCTAATTTTATTCCATGAAACATTGTCTCTCTAGCAAGAGTTTTGCTTCGAATAGAGAGAGAGTTTTTCTATACTTGTGACGATGTGTCGTCGCAAGTATCGATGCCTATTTGGCGAACATACTAAAAGATGAAAGACCGTGTGACAGTTTTGCTATACTTGCGACAATGTTCCATCTCAAGTATTGACGAACGTGTGTCGAACAGACCAAACGATGGTAGAACATCCGACGATTTTGCTATACTTGCAATGAATTTGCGTCTCTATATTGACGATACCTAGAAGTTTAAAAAAAAATAACCATCAACGCTTATTACCAGCAATCTGGAACCCCTTGTGGGCATCTTAAAGGCCTCCTGCGGGAATACTTCAAGCATTGTTGTGGACATTTTTAAGTGATGTTGTGAGCATCAAATTGGATCCCACTATGGGAATAATTAATGGCCCATGTTGGCATTTAGTAAAGAGTATTGCGAGCATTGTTATGAATCGATGCAGTCATTTTAATAAGGAAGCTGTGGGCATTTATGAGGACATGTCTGCGGGCATTTAATGGCCCTTGCGGGCATAAATTGTGGGGTCCATATGGGCATGACAATGAAGCATTGTGTGCATACTAGAAGGTTAAGTAAGAAGGGTTAAAATGGTGACAAGGACACTTTTCCAATGTGAAAAAATGATCAAATATATATATATATATATATATATTAGGTGAGGACACTATGGAAATTAAATATTATTTGATAAAATAAAATAACCAAAGAGACATCGGCCTTCAAAAAATTCAAGGATATGAAAAGTATAAATATAGAAGACAAGTTTTATTTGAGTGTGGATTTTTGAGTCGAACAATTCAGAGCGACAGTAGATCTGATTTTGGGGTTTGGGGAAGATGAGGACAGTTTGGGTGGATCAGCAACAACAATAGTAAAACATTCTTGTTTATCTCTTATTTCTTGGTTGGTTACATGATGTTTGGATGATGATATAGGAGCAGCATAATGATTGAGGAAGACAAGTACAGAAAAATGAAATTATCTTTGTATCTTTGATTTATGGGGATTCACTGAGTGATTAAAAACTTGGTGACATGATGCTGATTGAGTATTTGTGACCTTCTGGGTCCCTAATATGTACATCCTTCGCATGAGAAAATATCATGGGAAATGGGTGATAATTTTGGGCATTGTAGTCAGATTCATACTTGATCATCGCATATTTAGAAGAGTATGAGTTTACACTAAGACTAAAATAAATGAGGAGGATTCTTTTACAATTAGGCCTCCCCCTGCTACTTAGTACTTGAATTTCCTTTTGCAACATTGTTATTGGAAACAACCTTGTGTTTCCAAAGGATTCCAATTCATCTTATTCTCTGAGGGAGGGATCCACGATTCAAAGTATGGAGTCCTTGGTTGTGCTAGGCCTTGAAATTGTTAATCCATTCTTGTTAATATAAGGCCTTATTGAGTTGATTACTCCTTGCACTAGAAAAATATTGGTTCCTAGAGAACCCTTTCTCCATAGTGGTACAACTAATTTTCACCATGTCACATTTCACTAAGAATTGTTTCTTAGTGTGTGATGACTATGGTCTTGACCTAAGAGTGGTATTTGAACACAATGGATGCCTATTATCCTTCACTAGTAAGCATCAAGTAAAAAATAGAAACCAAAATTCAAAATGTTGATTATGATCCACAAACATAAAATAATTATATATTTGATGCATTTCAATACGGATCTTCTAAACACTAGAATAACTGGAGAACATGGAAAGCAGGAGGAGAAAACCATGTCAAAACCCACTTTAAAAAACACATCAAAACGGTTACCTTATCATTGTCCTTTCGCCAGATCCATTCGCTCATACAACTTGATAAGAGTTGTCCACGAGATGCATGTCCAACACCAAGACCCGCATAAATCATCAAAGACATAATTTTTATATGAGTAAATAATATATAAGCAAATAAACAACCATTTAGATCCTACTACAAAGTCCTATAGAAATCAATGAACCATGAAATGTTAAATTTATTAAGAATATTTTAAGAAATAGACATGCATTTAAAAATTTACAACCATCTTTAATACATAGGAATAAAAGAGTATTTACACCTTATTGAGCTCCTCTCTGCTTCAAGAATAGTTTTATATTCTCCTCGTGAAATAAAATCACTTGCTCTACTATATGTTAAGAGCTACTGCAAGAATTCATCATACTAGAAAAACATAAGGTGCACTGAATTAGTCTTTATTGAAAAATATATAAATAATAAATAAATAACTCAACCCCTAGGGAAAAAGAGTAGTTGTTCACCTGGAAGATATGTGTAGGATCTTTGTAGTGCCAACTAGTGGTAATTTGTTTTGATGTTTCTCATTATTGGAAGAGGTTGTTAGACACAGTGGCTCACTAAGAGGGATCCTATACGTTCATCTTAATTATGTCCATACACTTTACACTATCTACATCCACATCAAATATTCATCACAATCAGTGTGTCCAAGCTTCATCATGCCCAACATCTTCTCATTCTTTCCATTTATATTATGCACATCAAACTGCCCTTACTGCTTCCTAGAAATCAGAGATAAAAAGTCTTCATCACATTGCTGCTATATAATCAACCAAGCATCATGTCTTCAACAATCAGCCAACCCGGAAAGAAGAGATAAATAAAAAAATGCTTTGCTGCTACTGCTGCTCCGCCACTGAAACTGTTCTCATCTCGACCCTCGAAATTCAGAGCTCACTCACACTCATCCGAAATCTTCCACACAATTTCATTCAAATCAACGATTTGATTTTTATTTACGCTTATCTTATCCATGATATTAGGAGGACAACTAGAATTTTTATTACATATAATTCAAATATATTTTTTCATTCCATGTTATCTTCAACAAATATATATAAACATATATTTGGTATTTTAGCCACATCATTGGTCTTCATGCCCACATGGTTTCCATTTTTATGCCCGCATGGACCCCACTATTATTCCCGCAAGGGTCATTACAAAATGCCCACAATCTCCTCTCAAAATGCCCACACTACTCTTCATGGTCACTCTGAAAATTCCCGTAATGGGCTATTTAAAAATGTCTGCAGGCCTTCAATAAAATGCCCGCACACCCTCATGGATATGCCCGCAATGGGCCAATAAGACCTTCCAACCAATGCCCGCAATGGGGCCATCCAAGATGCCCGCATGGCTCTTAAAAAATGCCCGCAATTGCCTTTTTAAATATGCCTACAAGGCTATGATTTATGCCCGCAACTCTTTACCAACATGCCCGTAGGTGCTACCCAGCTGCGGGTGTCATCATGACACATGGGGCCATCCACCCAGCACATGGAGAGCATGAGGGGAGGGATCCTCGCACCCCACTCCCATAATTCTGCATGTGTTCTCCTGCCCTGTCTCCGGCCTACCCATGATGCTGCTCACCTCCACACCTGTCTTCCCACCTATCTACCTACCCTACCATCTGTCCACCTCCACAACTGGCCACATCCACACTTGTGGCTTAATGCACCCCTCACACACTCTCACTCACAAGTCCCCTCACATTTCCTCTAGCCGCCACCCTAGTACTGCTTGACCACACCTCAACCCTCTGCGCATTGAGGACTGCCATCCTTTCGGCTCTAGTCTCTTTCAATTATGCTCTCTGCTCTTAATTATGGCTCGTGTGAACACCATCAAGGCTTCCAGTCTCCTCGCTATTTAAACGATCCTATGCACACCACAAGTGTCACCCATTCTACTTCTTCAAATCTCTAGTTCGACTCTTGGCACCCTTGTATTCAGTTGCACTTCTGGTTCTGGACCCTCACAACTCTTTCTGCCATGACCAAGTCATGTGGTCTTTCTCGTAGAGGTGGTGGGAATTGTTGCAGAAGCCAGAGCACCCCAGGCTCTGGGGATAGATTTGATACTCGTATCTTTTTTTCTAGTCGTAAGCTGATTGGAGATTGAGAGGGCTAGCTGGTGGCGGACCAGTTGGCCTCTGGCTCCAATGGTGGCTCCATCAACCACTATTGGCTCATGAAAAACATGTTAGGGAATATTCTGGACGATCTGCTCGGAAACTGGGGTTCTGCAAGGAACGAAATGCTTGCCACCAGGGTCAAGCTCATTGTGCTAGATGAGAGTCTGGCTAATCTCGACGCCACCTTCTCCTTGAGCCAGCATGCTATCGTGAGTCGAAGCCTGGTCCAGGCTAAATCTGCTAGCAAAGGTGAAGGTGTCCCCAACTGTGTCTCTAGCGTCCCAACTAAAGGGCCGTTCATAGCTGCTGCTACGGATACCTCAGATCCTTTTTTGGTTTCCCCTGCCTCACCTGCAGCTCCTCCCATGCATTTTTCGATTCCTTTCACGATGGTGTCCCCACCTTGCAAACGATTGTGCTGCCATGCCAATCCCGACCTCTTGGCTCCCAGGAAGTCTGAGCCACTTCTCGTCAAGTTGACAGAGGATGACTTTCTGGGGTGCTGCCCCATCCTGGAATGTTTCCTACCTAAGTAAATTGTTACATGGCATCTTTGGAGCTCGATGAGAGGACCAGGTCTCTCCGCTCAAGTTTTTGTGTTGGCTTTACTTTGGTTTTCTGTAAATTTTGCATCCGTCCTCAGATAATCCATGTTCAGATAATCCTTTGTTCTCTGGCCATGCCATTGATGGAAACTTTCTATTTTGAGGCAAGATGGTTTGTAATACTCTTGCTGCTTTAGCTATTTTTGCTATGCCCGGATTGACCCCTCATCCCTTGCCGCTCTGTAATCTTATCTTTTAACTCAATTAAACATTGTGCAATTATACAAAAAAAAAACATGCCCGCAGGTGCTTCAAAAATGAGCACATGATGGGAAAGAGACATGTTAATCAACAAAAAATTAACAACTTATTTCTATTCTATTACTAGGAATGATGTCATGTAGCAAAAGATTCATCATAAATTAACTTTCAGCACTGAGAAGTAGGTTGCACAGTTGAGCATGCAATTTGTAGTTTAGAAACCATATCATAATTTCCTTGGATACACTCCTCATGTCATAACATCACTTTATTTGCTACCTTTGAAGATCTAGACATATCAATTTATGAAGGTCTCACCATATTTAATGATAAAAATTCCAAATAGATTGAGGAAAGCAACCTCATAACCAATCACATAGCTTTTCTTGGGCCCTAACGAGTATGAATAATTGAAATATTCTTAAGGGATATTGTAATTCAATTCAATCATTTGAGATTCTAGATTTTGTATCATTTTGAGAAATTAATAGCATAAATATACATTTGTAGAAGAATTACAGCTGGTTAGGTTTAAATATTGTGTCAATTCTTGTCCTATTAGTAGTAGTGTGTTTATTGAGACAAAACTTAGTAGGATTAATGTGGGAAGTATGGATAAAATAAGGGTTGGAAGGAAATCAAGGACATCATTGACATGATGCTAAAGTTACACAGATACCAGGATGCCATGGATAATGTTATGGTGAATAAGAGAGGCAATTGCAGATCAGATGAATCAACTAGCCCAAAGTAGCAAGCTACCAATGCGACAGACAATAAAAAATCCTTGGATCCTAATTGGGTGTATTTGAAGGGCAGACATTCTCAGGTAGAGGTATCAACCAACAAGAAGACCAAAAAATCAGATAATGAGTTATGAGCTCTTGGATTCGACTTGCATTTCTCATATCTTTCTTATTTTGTTTTTAATTTCCTGAGGCATGTACTGAGCTTCACGAGAGAAATAGAAACACCGAACTTGATGATACTCTCACAGTATTCCCTTTTTTATAATTTTTTAAGTAAGTTGATTTGATGTCTTCTTGTGGTGTTGAACTTAAGCTAAATATAATACTTTTCTAGTTTAAATCAAAGTTAAAGGAAGAAGAGAAACAACATAATGCAAGCAATTTCCTTTGGCTAAGATGTTATATATATATATATATATATATATATATATGTATCTTAATAGAATGAAATAGAATTTAAGGATAAAGACAAACAAATTAAGGATAAAGAACATGTCAAAACCCTTACCTTATCATTGTCCTTTCGCCAGATCTATTTTCCCATACAACTTGATCAGAGTTGTCCACGAGATGCATTTCCATCACCAAGACCTGCATAAATCATCAAAGATAGAATTTTTATATGAGTAAAAAATATATAAGGAAATAAACAATCATTTAAATCCTACTACAAAGTCCCGTAGAAATCAATGAACCATGAAATGTTAAATTTATTAACAAGATTTTAAGAAATAGACATGCATTTACAAATTTACAACCATCTTTAATACATAGTAATAAAAGAGTATTTATACCTTTTGAGCTCCTCTCTATTTCAAGAATAGTTTTATATTCTCTACTGAATGGGGCCAACCACGTGAAGGTGGAAGCTCATATGGCCCCTCCCCCCCCCCCCTCACATCGCTCTCAATTCCCCATACCCAATAAATGATGCTATTTACATAGAAAAAATATAAACATTCATGCATATCTAGGATAGTCATCAAAACATATAGTTAGAAAATATTGAAGCATAATGAGGTAATTCATATAAACAATGTTTCAGACTAACAACATCGATATACATCCAAATACAAGTCATGAATTTATACATATATTTTTTCTTTGTTTTCTGTTTCTTTGCATCTTAATAACTAATGATTACGGTATTATCATCATCATTTGGTGGAATATCTATACAGCCATGTCCTGCTAGTGTTTTTGTTTCCATGCCCTCATGTATCATATAACTTCTTCTACGTCGTTGAGTAGGGCGTGGAGGTAGTTCTGAAGGGGCATGAACCGCAACAATGAAAATGGGCATATCGATATGTTGAAATATTATTGAAATTAATAGTTCATTATTATGATTAAAATTACAATATTTCTCTTTACCTATCTATGTAGCTACGACAGATGATGTGTTAATTGTTTCTCTACTTGCTAATTCCTCTTGCGGTTCACCCTCTTGAGCTTCATGGTCTTCCATTGAAAGAAGAAAATTTATAAGTATGCGTCTGGAAATAAATAACTATAATCACAGTAGATATTTCTATTTCCAAAGTAGACATATCAGAATGGCTACTCTACTCCCCACTATCATGGGACATGCACAGCCCAACATCAGCTGGTACGTGCTTAGTAGCGCTAGATTCACTGCTGCGGTTGCATTGTTGCTTAAAAGCAAACATAAATATTTAGTTATGGTTGATATAATCAAAACTGAATAGAGTTTAATAGTATACTACAATGATGTCCTTATTCATTTTATTTACCTGCATCTACGTCATTGGGGAGATTGGAGTCTGCCCCAAGCTTTTTTGATATTGAAGCACATTTTTAAAACCATACTTGAAACCAAGCTTCAAGTCTTCCTCGGTGGCAACATCTTGGAATGTATTTCCCTGCAATGCATAACACATTTAAAATTTCCATTATAAAAAACATATATTTGTTCGCTACTGTCAAATAAATATTCCCCAGAGTTAATCATTTAATTCTTACGATTCAGGCTCTTAGTTTTCTATAGCCACCCTGGCCCAGTCTATGCTGCCCATGATTTTCCACTATAGCCTTGGTGGCTTTGGAGGTGTCAGGTGGCGTATGTATGAAAATTTTGAAAAACGTTAGATATCAGAATTCTTACTTAAAACAAAAAAGAAAAAAATATGAGCATATTTCACTAAGAAGATGATATGTGTTGTACCTTGCTTTTCAAGGCCATGGTTTTTTTCCTTGTCTTTTTAGCAAGTTCTCCTTTGCATCCTCTATGAGTGCCTTCCACTCTGTCTTCAGAACCATGGGACAATGCTCATGCTTGAGGTCAAGTTGCAATTTATCCCTATATTGGGCCCTGGTATATTTTAAATTCTCGTCGGCTAACTTTGCAACAACTTTCTTGTTGAATGTATTGCCGAACAAGTTTACCATGTGGTATATCAATTCATCTCTCTTTGCACTATCTAGGCTATTCCACCTTGTGCGAATGGTGGGGCCAAACAAATCCAATGATTTCTCATTCAAATTCATGTAGAAAACATTATTTCCTATAGAAACGTGTAATCCATTAATTTATAATATTTTCAACGTATGTCCATTTCAATTTCATGATTAAAATGAATAAATTAATTAACAAATACCTGCAATCTTTTGAACCTTAATCAGAACACAAGCGTCATCTACTAGAAAGGTGAGATTTAGTGATTCGGTGCTTTTAACTCGTGCTACTCCAAGAAACGTTTCCTGGTCATCTACAACATGTGCATCTCTGGATCCATGTGGAGTCCTAGGCTCCATCTCATCATGCTTGGACATGTCATGGTGATCAAAATCAGTGCCCTCATCAATGGATTCGAGGCCAACCATAGGAGTGTCAAAAAGACTCATTGTTACATTCCTTCGTCGACGTTGTTGCTGCATTGGAGCATCACTACTACCTATACCTGTCTCGACAGTTTCTCTAGTCACGGGTCGTAAGAACTCCTACAAACGAAAAAAGTTAGTATGTCAAATCAGTTGGAAAAATAGAAAACAAAATATCAGATATGAAATCATATCATAGCATAAAAAAATATGTGAAGATGCCACTTACCCCATAATATTTTGTTTGTTCTTTCAGCTCTTCAATCATTGCCATGATCTCCTATGTCATGGGCCTTGTACGAGGCAAGGCAATCATTTCTATGTTTTCCTTTTTCAGGGACTTCATTATAGTTTCCGTTGGGTCTATGGAATAGTAAATTTCATCTGCAAGCTCCTCATATCACCCAGATCAAGTGCACTATACTAAATTTATCAAACAATAAAATTAAGCAAAATAATTTTAACATCATTCAAACATTGTTATTGTAAGGAAAGTTGGTCACTATTAAGAACTAAAACTTGCCTAATGCGGTGTTGTGGCTGGTGACATCCCACGGTCACCCTGTACTGATATACTTCCAATGGGTGACTGTCCACCGTCACCCTGGACCGTGGAAGTAGTAGTTGCTTCTCCATGGTCCTTATCCTGACACGATAAATCAATCAATAATTCATCATAAACACCAAAAACTGTGAATGTCAACAGTGGAAATCGAATGTAACTACTAGAAAAATTAAAGCATTTAGTTATTATATTTAACACTTACCTGACGGGGCACAAGGTGTGACCTTCCATGGTCACTTTGGACCATGGAAGCAACAGTTGCCTTTCCACTGGCCCCACCCTGACACAATAAATCATTAAATAAATGTTACGAAAATAATTGTAACATAATAAAAATGAGATATTGCAATAATATTTATTCTTACCTCAGAAGTAGAGGACATGCGTTCTGTTTCATGACGAACATGGGAAGTCTCCTGCCACGGAGTAATAAGCATGTTGTCACATGGAAATATTCTGGGGTTGGAGTTTCTAGTTATTGTAATCATATTTAGTTACTATATTTAGTTGAGTCAATAATTGTAACATAAACAAAAATGAGATATGGCAATAATATTTACTTTTACCTCCAAATGAGAAGATATATGTCATGCTCCGTGGCATTGCGCAGACCCCTGCCATACTGTAATAAGCATGTTATTATATGGAAATATTCACAATAAGCATGAAAAAAGAGAGTGGTAACAGTGAAAATCGAATTTTAACTTAAAAAATCAGAACATTTTGTTATTGTAGTCATATTTATTTACTATATTTAACATTTACCTCATGAGGCATAGATTGTGACCTTCCATGGTCACCCTGGACTGTGGACGCAGAATATGGCTTTCCACTGCTGCCACCCTGACAAAATAAATCAATCAATAAAAATTGAGTCAATAATTGTAACATAAAAAAAATGAGATAAGCATAATAGTGTAATAAGCATGCTATCACATGGAAATATTCAGAATAAGCACAAGAAGGATGAGGACTTGGAGAAGGAAAGCAAGCATGAATAAATTGTTGAGCTTGAAGTAATGACAAAGGCTAACATGAACAAATGAAGAGAAGAATGATGAAATGGAAAGGTGACAAGACACAAGAGAAGATGACATGGCAAGAAGTCAAGATAGGGAATTGGAGAACAAGGTGACATGGACTTGACAAGCATGAAGTTGAGGAAAAGCAATTGATAAGTGTTCCAGAATACTCTAGATTAGTCGTGCTAAAACAGAGCTCAAAATGCCATAAATAACGAAAAAAGTGAATGGTAATAGTGAAAATCGAATTTTAATTGGAAAAATGGAAACATTTTGTTATTGTAGTCATATTTATTTACTAAATTTAATATTTACCTCACGAGGCATAGATTGTGACATTCCATGGTCACCCTGGACCGTGGAAGCAAAATGCGGCTTTCCACTACTGCCACCCTGACAAAATAAATCAATCAGTAAAAGTTGAGTCAATAATTGAAACATAAAAAAAATGAGATAAGCATAACAGTGTAATAAGAATGTTATCACATGGAAATATTCATAATAAGCACAAAAAAAGCGAATGTCCTCGGTGGACAGCGAATGTTAACAAAAAAAATAGAAACATTTAGTTTTTGTAGTCATGTTTAGTTACTATATCTAGCATTTATCTGATGATGCATAGCATGTGAACTTCCATGGCTAGCCTAGACCGTGGAAGCTGTTGGGTGGAAATATTGTCGTTTAATTTCGTTGTAGTATTCGCCCAACCATTTAATTTTTCAAATCCGAGGTTCGTAGGCTTACGAAGCACATGCAAAGTATATGCAGGACTGAAGTGAAATTAATCTAATCTAATCCCCCCTTGCTAATGGCTAATTGCTAATCTAATTTCCCCTTAAGGTGATACACATAATTGATAATCTAATGCTGGAAGCTGAAACACATGGCTGAAAGAAAATTGCATAAAATAAAGACAACGTTTGAAGAGCAATGAGACAACACATGTGAGATCACATTAACAATAAAGAAATCTTAAGGTACATCATGCCAATCAATGAAAAATCATTAAAGCATCAAAACTAAGATTATGAACAAAAGCTAAGAATCCCCTTCTCCATATTACAAAGTCAAAACTAACTTCTACAATCCGAAACTAATCTCCTCCTAATCTATGATTAATCTACTCCTCATCTACTATCCTCTGTACCGTCTCAAATGAAGAAAGAGCACTTTCTTTTATACATGAATTTATTTGAGAAGAAGATAACCATCTCATAATGACAGATCCATTATTCTCTCAACCACTCTCAATTAATTTCCTATTATCACAAAGTATGATCCACTCAAATCCTCCACATGTCTCTCACAAATTTTCCACATGTTTCTCATACATCCTAAATAAGATATGCCAACTAAATCTCCATGATCTTCTCATTGGAATATTCTTTGAATAACTATCTCCTTGAAATGGTGGAGGAGATATTCGAGGAGTCTTTCTTTGAATTGATCCTTCCATATTCCTACACATTACAACGCTCATCCATACTTGAGATATTAGTGAAAAACATGTTAATTTCCAATATTTAATCATAAATTCACTTATAATACTAAAATGAATAAAGTGGAAAATAATAAGATGAAACTCAAGTATATGTATGGAAATGGTATGATGAAAGGTTGATGGGATGATGAAATGTGAGGAATAGTAGAAGGTAAGGTGGATGAAAATAGGACATTTCTGAGTCCCAACATACTTCCCAACTGAACTTGTTGCATGTCCTCATGCAACCGTGCATGTATTTTCTTAAGAACTTTTGGCATCTGAATTTTGGCTTTGATTGATGATGTCTTTCCAACAATGAATGTTTCCAGGGTGTGAGTAGCAGCTTGAAATTTTCTTATGGTTGGTTCTTGTGTAACAACGATGAATAGAAAGAATGTTGGTTCTTGTGTTAACAACATTTATCCCATTATTTGTTTTCTTGCTCCAATAATAATTTAACCATGTACTCCTTGGAAATGATAAGATATCAATGTGCATAAGAAAGCATCAATGTGTATAAGAAAGCCTTTTCTTTACCTTTATGAATCATGCCAATATGTGTATCCATGTGTATGAAGCAAAGTGCAACCGATGATCTATTGGAAAAGAAATGTTGGTGAATGATAAGTGAGATGAAAAATGGAGTGATGATAGTGGAAAAATGGAATGATGGTAGGGAAATAATGATAGTGAATATAGTTCGTAGTTGCAGCTGCGAAATGGAGAATTTGGCAGAGTTGCAGCTACGAAATGGAAGGTTTGGCGGAGTAACAACTGCTGGAGTAACAGTTGCGGAGTAACAGCTATTGGAGTAACAGCTGCTGGAGTAACAGTTGTGGAGTAACAGCTGCTGGAGTAACAACTGTGAAAGTGAGAAAATCTAGTGGAGTAACAGCTGCGAAAGTAGGCAAATCTGGTGGAGTAACAGTTGGTGTTGCAGCAAACTGCCTAAGCTAATATCTCACAAACTATGATCTGGGTTTGGATGAAATTTGGCAAGCACGCTTCTATAAGTCCAATGCATCGCCATACCAAAAATCAGAAAAACCCACATCACAGATTTCGAGAAAAATGCAAATTGGCTGTAGGTGATGATGGAAAGTTTGGCATAGTCACAGCTGGTGTTGCAGCCAACTTCATGAACTAATATCTCCCAAAATACAAATTGGGTTTACCTACAATTTTGCAAGCAAGTTTTTACTAGTCCAATGCATCTCCACACAAAAAATAAAAAAAAAACCCTCATCACATATTTCGAGAAAAATGCAAATTGGCTGTAGGTGATGATGGCTGTTTTTTTGAAATCCATGCATTGGATGGAGCTGAAACTTGCCAATTTTGTTCATCATAATATTATCCATTCCCTATCCAAAAATCATGAGGATCCAATGTATGGTTTGTGAGATATCCTCAATTCAAATTCTGCATTTTATATAAGGAGCAATATGCATGAGAAAATGAATAAACCGTCACAAAGATTTCGTGTCCTCTGAAAATATGACTGCATTTGAGATCCGATAGAATATTTAGCAACCTATATCTCATCCTCCCCAACTGAACATGTTGCATGTCCTCGTGCAACTTGGCATGGGTTATGAAAGTGAAAAAGGAAATGGAGCATGGTGAGGGAATTTTCCAAATTATTCATTACTAGCATGTAAGGAATTGCATGATTAAAATTCAGAAAACAACATACCTCCACTTACCCAAGAATGATGATGAACTATGCAATAGGAGCTTGGTTGGTGATGTTGTTGGTGCAACTGCTTGATCATAGAAGATGTCACTGCTGCAGGATCATAAAAATGTAATTGAAATTACTGTTACTGAATCATGGAGAATGTGACTGTTATGACTGAATCATGGAAGATGTCACTGCTGCAGGATCATAAAAATGTAACTGAAATTACTGTTACTGAATCATGGAGAATGTGACTGTTATGACTGAATCGTGGAAGATGTCACTGCTGCAGGATCATGCAAATGTAATTGTTAATGTTGTTGCAGCTATAACTGGATGATGGGAAATGTCAAAGGCAGAAAGTGGAATAGTGGTACTCTCATATAGTTGAAGTCATGTTGATGAGGGAGTCATGAAAAGTGTATAGTCTTCACCCAGTACAAAACCTGATGGTTCAATTCTAGTCATGCGAATAAATGTGTCGATGTCGAGCATGAAAATAATTCATTGGATTATCGGCCATTGATGAATGTCGTTAACCAATGCGAGGAAAAATCACCACTGATGTCAATGAGTGCCTGTTGAATTTTTGAGCATTAATTCACAATACTCTAGGATCTTTACTGAGAGAATAACATGTATAGTATATCAATGCATATCAATCATAGCAAGCATATCAATCATCACAAGATGCAATCATAAGAGACAATAGACACACAAAGTTTCCGTGGGGAAAACCCTAAGGTGAAAAACCCCACAACTTCCTTAGAGATAGATAGAGCAATAGCACAAGCAAAGTACAACCCAAGTACATAGATATAGACTCCTCCTAGCAGTTGATCCTCCTCCTCATAAGTGCGTCACTTTCCGAGTGATGGATAAGTGAGTAAGTGAAGTGAACAAATAGAGAGATCCCGCTCTCTATTTATAGTTGTTCTAAGCAGCCTAATACACCTATGGGGTTGACTTGTCTAACTCAGCCTAATAACCCTAGGTTAACTTAAACAGGTCCGACCCCACACATGGTGGTCTAATAACCCATCGGCAAGTTACGACACTTGCGACACTTGTCAATACAAATGACAACACTTCTGTATAGAGGAATAATACATCTATATAAGAGTACAATAAAATACATAGATGAAATACATTCTGAAGTTACATATACATCAACAGTCCCTCTTAACCAGGAATGTATGTCTCAACATAGATCTGCTACCACAAGTCTTCTTCTCTAGATCATCATCAGGGAATCATCATCCTTGAATCATCATCATCATCACTGTTGCTGCTATCTCAATCAATCTCTGATCTACTCATCATAGGAATTTCTACAGAGCTAGTCCTTTTTCATACTGGATGTAGGACCACCACTTGTAGGACTTCATCATCACTGGCCATACTGTGGAATACTCAGGACTGATTACATGCCTCAACAAAACCTCAAAAGAGAATCCTAGGACTGATTACGAGCACACTGCTCAACCTATCGGATCTCCCAGGATCTTTTACATGTTGACCTTCACAAAACCTACTCAGAGCATCCCAGGATGTTACGAGCAAACCGCTCTACCTATCTAGATCTCGATAGAGCATCCCAGGCTGTTACGAGCACACCGCTCTACCTGTCCGGATTTTAAGGTATCTCTTCTATATGAACTTTCGCAAAACCTACACAGAGCAGATCCCAGGCTGTTATGAGCAAACTGCTCTACCTGTTTGGATCTCGATAGAGCATCCCAGGATGTTATGAGCACACCACTCTACCTGTCCGGATTTTAAAGGATCTTTTCTATGTGAAACTGTATGAAAACCTACTCAGAGCATCCCAGTATGTTACGAGCACACCGTTCTACCTGTCCGGATCTCGATAGAGCAACCCAGGTTGTTACGAGCACACCGCTCTACCTATCCAGTTTTTCAAGGATCTTTTCTATGCTACCTACAGAACTTATCCATGGCCATAGAGTATCAAACCGATACTCACCATACATCATCTTGATGTACATCATCACATGATCAACCTGATCATCATCAGAGCATCAACCCGATGCATATCATCTAGAGAAACATCCTGCAGCTCATCATCATAGCATCAACTTGATGCATATTATCTGGAGCAACATCCTATAGCTCACCATCTGTGATCATCCTAATCAAACAATATATCCATATGATGCATACAAAGTATCTACCTGATCATATAATGCATCCACCTGATATACATAATGCATCCAGTTGATACATACATAAGTACATGATCTACTTGATCATACAAGTATCCACCTGATACAAATCCATGTTCCAATTGATCATATCAAGCATCCAACATGATGCGTACATACATATACATATAAATGATCCAACTGATCATATCCAACATCCAACATGATGCGCACATACATATACATATAAATGATCTAACTGATCATATCCAGCATCCATCAGGATACATATATAGAGAAGTAACTGGAGCATCGTCCTATACTCATCATCCAGCGCTTACATCCATAGTCATGGGAAGGATCCTCCTGTCACCATGCTTGGAATGGCTCCAACAGATGTGTCCATCACTTCTTCCTTGAAGTGTCATCGATCTGAAGGACACCAAGCCTCTCTTTGGAGTACTCAAACTTCACTCTGGATAATGGCTTCGTCAGCATATCTGCAATCTACTCATCTGTCGCAACATACAGGAGATTCACTGCTCCTCGTTGCACCATATCCATGATATAGTGATATTTGATCTCTATGTGTTTCGACCTGTAATGGAACACTAGGTTCTCAGATAGCTTCACACAACTTTGGTTGTCACAAAAGATACCAGTAGCCTCCAACGAGAGATCAAATAACTCAGATAGTAACTTTCAGAGCCATACTACCTCACAACTAGCTGAACATGTTGTAACATAGTCTGCTTCAGCTGTACTCAGTGCTAAACAGGATTGCTTCCTACTAAACCAAGAGATCACACCTAATCCCATACTGAAGCAGCACCGGGATGTGCTCTTCCTATCTGCAGCATTACCTGCCCCATCTGAATCAACATAACCCTCCAGGTTAAACTTTTGATTCGCATCATACTTGAACCCATAGTCAACTTTACCCTTCAGGTACCTCAGAATATGCTTTACAGCAACCAGGTGAACACCTTTGGGATCCGTTAGGAACTGGCTCAATGTGTTCACCACAAAGAAAATATTTGGTCTAGTGTTCGTCACATACATCAAGTACCCAATCATTTGACGATACATAGTGACATCAACTGGATTAGATGAAGCATCACACAGAAGCTTCAGGTTCGATGCCATAGGTGTGGCCATGGCCTTGCAGTCCATCATCCCGAACCTCTTCAGGATCTCTACTGCATACTGCCCTTTTCCAAGGAAGATACCATCTGCACTTTGCCACACCTCCATGCCTAGAAAATAATGCATCATCCCCAAGTCCTTCATCTCGAACTCAGCTGCAAGCTTCCTCTTGGTATCGGTAATCAAACTATCATTACCTGTTACAAACAGATCATCCACATACAGAAGTAGTATCACTGTATTGCCTTCCTCAACCTTGTAATAAAGGTTGGAATCTGCTTTACTCTTGGTAAAGCCCAAACTGGATAGGAAACCATCCATCCTACCATACCAAGTCCTGGGATAATGCTTCAAGCCATACAAGGATTTCTTCAATCTGCACACATATGAATCCCTGTCATGTGTCTCAAAACCAAGTGGTTGCTCCACATACACTTCCTCGTCGACTACACCATTCAAGAAAACTGTCTTGACATCCATCTGGTGTATCTTACATTTCATCACTGTAGCTAGAGCAAGTACTGATCTGATGGAAGTGTACCTAGCTACAAGAGCAAAAGTTTCTTCATAATCTATTCCCTCTTTCTGATAGAAGCCATGAGCTACAAATCTTTCCTTGTATTTCTCTATGCTGCCATCTGCAGCATGCTTGATCTTGTAGATCCATTTGGAAGTCACAACAGACTTCCCTTTAGGTCTTGGGACAACATCCCAAACATCATTCTTCATTATTGATTTCTATTCTTCGACCATGGCGTCCTTCCATTCTTTATTTTCTGTTGCTTATTCATAATTGGAAGGTTCTTTGTTCATGATATCACAGAGTAAAGCAACATAGCTAGTATGAGATCTAGTTCTCTTATTTTCTCTGTGTTCTTCTTCTGGAATGCCATATCTTTCTGCATCTTGAATGAGCTCTCTAGCCCATGTAGGTTTCCTCTTGTGAAAGTTATTCTCACGGGGTGGATTGACAGGTTCTTGCAGATCTTCAATTTCATGAACTGCATCTGGAATTGCTTCAATCATAGTAGTGTCTTGAAATCTAGTTTCCTTAGGTTCTTCATAATCTTCAACAAGTGTCTTTCTTGATTTGATGAATGCTGAGTTTTCATCAAATGTCACATCCCTGCTGACATCAATCTTCTTGAACCCTAGAAAGTATATTCTGTAAGCCTTTGAGCTTTCACTGTAACCCACAAATATATCCTTCTTTCCTGGAGGATCTAGCTTGGTCCTCTTTTCCTTTGGGATATGTGTGTATACTGGACAACCAAATATTCTGAGATGGATGACTTCAATTTTCTTAACAGAAAAGACCTCTTCTGGTGTCTTGTTGTTCAATATCTTGTGGGGTGTTCTGTTTTGCACATATACAACTGTCCTAGCTGCTTCTACCCATAGATGCATAGGTAGATTCTGGTCATGCAGTATTTCCCTTGCTGCTTCCATAATTGTTCTATTCTTTCTTTCTATAACTCCATTCTGTTGTGGATTGTAAGGAGCTGTCAACTCCCTTTTAATCACTGAATCACTACAAAAATTCTTGAAGTCACCTGAAGTGAATTATTTGCCATTGTGTGATCTGAATGTTTTGATCTTCCTATTAGTTTGGTTCTCCATCAAGGTTTTGAATTCCTTGAACTTATCAAACACTTCATCTTTGTTCTTCAAGAAGTAAACCCAAGTCTTCCTAGAGAAGTCATCAATGAAAGAGACATAGTAAGCATACCCACTCAGAGAACTGGATGACATTGGACCACATACATCAAAGTGGATAATTTCCAAGATGCCTTTTGCCTTATTTTCACTGCTTGGAAATGCCTTCTTTATGTTCTTTTCTTTTGCACATCCTTTGCAAACACCTTCGTGCTTGATCTTGATTTCAAGAAGACCTTTTACAGCTTTACTTGCAATTGGTAATGCTCTGTAGTGCATATGTGCAAGTCTTCTATGCCAAAGTTCATTTGGCTCCATGGATTCATGTACCATAGCATGTTCAGGTTGTCCCTTCAATTTGTACAATCCTCCCTCTTGCTCTCCAATCACCACTGAATCATCAATAGTTTTACCCTTTGGCCACATTAGGACTTGGCCATCTACAAATGCAACCCTCATTCCTTTTGCATCGAATGCAGAGATGGAGAGTAAGTTCTTCTCGAGTCCAAGTACAAATAACACATCTTTCATCTTCAAGGATTTTCCAGATTCAAGGTTGTAGGAGGCTTCCCCACTTCCTTTGATAGGGTATTGATAATCATCCCCAAGTTTCACTTTATGGGGTGATTCATGTTTGGATAGATTTACAAAAGATTCTTTAAACCTAGTCATCTGTTTAGAAGCCCCACTGTAAATTAACCAATCATTACAACCATGAGAAATAGTACCTATGAGAGCAGAGATTAGAACATACTCTTCTTCGCTTGATGAGTCATCATCATCACTTTCAGCTCTAGATTTCTTCCTGGGAGGTTCATCATCCTCAGCAGCATGAGCATGATATTTTCTTTTATTCTTCTTCTTCTTCTTGTTGAAGTTTTTGTCTTTCTTCTTCTTGGGGCAATTTGAAGCAAAGTGTCCCATTTCATTACATTCGTAACATTTAACATGAGATAGATCTTTCTTCTTGTGATGAGGATGAAAATGTTTCTTGTTATGAGATTTCTCCCTCTTAAACTTGATTCCCTTGGTGTGAGCTATGAGAGCTTGATCTTCATTCCCCATCTTTTCTTCTCATGCCACAGGCCTTGCTTCTTCTTGTGAGAATTCTTCCCACAAACTATTAAAGGATACCAACTTCTTTCTTGCAAAGATTCATTGGATAAAGGAATCCCGTGACCTGGGTAGGCCATCCAGAGTGGTCATCACAAATTCACCATTCTCCACCATTTCATCCAATCCTTCTAGTTGTTCCTTGATCTGAGAGACCTTAGAAAAATAAGATTGAATGGATTCTCCATTCTGAAGCTTTACCCCTTTCAATTGGTTCCACAGAGTCATCTTCTGATTTATGTTCTTCCCTTCAAATAGCTTGGATAGGGAATTAGACATCTCTTTGGGTGTCTTCAGAGATGACACATGGGGGACGAGATGGTCCGTGATAGAATCAACAATGATTCTCTTTTCCTTGACCAAGTTCTTCTTGTGGAGGGCTTTAGCCTCTTCTCCCTTTGGGACATGGACCTCTCCCCTTATGTAAGTATCCAATTTAATTTCTTCCAGGATTAACCCAATCCTATACTTCCATGCTCGGAAGCTATCAGCCCCTTCAAGCTTATCCTCAAGCTTGGTGTGGTGAGACATCTTAAAGAGTATTTCAAATGGAAATAGAAAAGTTTTAGGTCTTACCACTTGATTTGCTGAAAACTGGATCTGGTCGTTAGAGAAACCCTAAAAATTCAAAATGTGAATTTCAACTTTCTGAAAGGATAGAAAGATGCGCCTTGATGAGCTAATCAACCTACTATATTTAGAATTTGAGATCTGCAAAGCTTCACCCTTCAGAAATTCCTTTTAGTCTTCCCAAGTTCAATGGGGAGGACTCTGAATTAGGGTTTGAGTTTCCCAGAGAATTACCCAGCCAAAATCCTCGATCCAAAGCTCTAAACTTTGATTTTTCCAAGGAGCTTCCTGCTATGTCTTCAAATTTCAGAAATTTCTATTTTGTGGAAACCCTAATTTTTAGGGCCAAAACAGAAAGTGCTCATAACTGAATTCTGATTGGACAGAAAGATTCACCTTGCTGAGGAGAGTCAATCTATCATATTACTTTTCCAAAATCTATGGAGAGAAACCCAATAAATAAGAAACCCTGGTTTCTGCCAATGCACAATGTCTTCTTCTCAGGTTAGCTCTGATACCATGTTGAATTTTTGAGCATTAATTCACAATACTCTAGGATCTTTACTGAGAGAATAACATGTATAGTATATCAATGCATATCAATCATAACAAGCATATCAATCATCACAAGATGCAATCATAAGAGACAATAGACACACATAGTTCCCATGGGGAAAACCCTAAGGTGAAAAACCCCATAACTTCCTTAGAGATAGATAGAGAAATAGCACAACCAAAGTACAACCCAAGTACACAGAGATAGACTCCTCCTAGAAGCTGATCTTCCTCCTCACATGTGTGCCACTTTCTGAGTGATGGATAAGTGAGTAAGTGAAGTGATCAAATAGAGAGATCCTGCTCTCTATTTATACTTGTTCTGAGCAACCTAATAAACCTATGGGGCCGACTTGACTAAATCAGCCTAATAAACCTGGGTTAACTTAATTAGGGACGAACCCACACATGGTGGTCTAATAACCCATAAGCAAGTTACGGCACTTGCATCACTTGTCAATACAAATGGCGACACTTCCGTATAGAGGAATAATAGATCTCTATAGGAGTACAATAAAATACATAGATGAAATATATTCCAAAGTTACATATACATCAACAGTGCCAAGGTACTTGAGTACATCTTGCAAAGTGTGAATAGTTGTGTTGATGTCGAGCCACTTGCAAGATATGACGATCAAGGGACATTGATGTATTCCCATGATTGTCAGTGAGAGAACTTGCCATTAGGGCATGCAAGCTTCCAAGTACTCAAAAGGAACTCTAGTATATATCCCAGATAAGGTGCTGAGGTCGATGGGGAAAGACTTGTTGAAAGGTGGGCCTTAAGGAATCCCACATTAGTCAACGCGAGTTTTTACAAAAATATTGGTAGGACTATAGGAAAGATCTCAGTAGCAACATTGCTTATGGCAAGGAAATGTAATTATGGAGAGGGAACTGGGTTTTCTTATTCAAAAGGCAGACTGAAATGGAAAAAATGAACTAAAAAAGATAAAGGGATGTATGTGACTCAGAAAGATAGGCCTGTGTGAAGTCATGATAGATAAGGCAATGGAAAGTGGAATTCACATGGATGACTAATGTGCTTTGAAGGAGAGATGTGGTTATGACACCAATGGGTTTATGAATGGTTTCTATGTAACAACAAACGTCATGATGTTTCTGATGAGTAACAGCTCCTTCAAGTTGTCTTATCAAATCATGTTTCTCAACAAAAAATTTGTGATTCTTGAAAAATCACTTCAGCAACAAAATGCGATTGTCTTCAAACTTGAGAAAAACTTAGTACTAATCATGCATGAAATTCGTGAGAAGTTCGAAAGACATAACATGCAGAAAGAAATACGAATGCGGAAAATCATAGTTCAAAAATAAAACGTGTTTTTATACATGTTGTCATTGTGCACTTGTTTCATCGTTGACTACTGTAGCTATAACACCCGGATGGATCAAACTTCCACATAGAGATGATTAATATGCGAGTAAAGAAGTCGTGACCCAACAATGGTGTTTTTGCGAATGTGTTGCTGTGTAGCAACAAACATCATGATGCAAAAAGTCTCTCTGGTTTTTGTATGCTATTTTTCCCGTTGATTGCTGTCAAAGTTTCTTGAAGAAAACAAATTAGCGTTAAATGTAAAAACATGTTTTTCAGATTTTTTCAGCAATTGTAGAATATCCATTTGCAATTTTGAATTTTCTACAATGTCTTTATTTTTATTTTTATAATTTTTATTGTTCTTTCTTTTAATGGTTTTATAATTTGTATTGTTTTTGTTCTACACACCAAAATTATGCAAATCTTCAAAAAGAAGATTGCATTATGTAACTGGTTAAGCAGATTCAAGCAAATTCATAAGCACTACACTGTCAAATCTCACAAGTCCATAGATGTCAATAATCTCAGAAGTTCAAATTCTTTCTTGTGGCTCGTTGTTCTCATTTGTAGACATATCATTTCATTATTTAATATAGACTATAGATAATTGAAATTTGATTTTTCTGCACCTGTCATTTCGGTCCCCGAGTACCAAACTCCTGAAACTAATGTCACAACAAAGAGTCAATATCGTGCAGCATATTTACACCATTCGTAACCCAGCAAAGAGAAAAGTCAAATATGTAATTACAACCTCTACAATTTCATGGATGAAGTGACAAATTTCTCATTGCTTCTATCAATCATGTTCTTCAAGTTAATAATTTCTGGATGAGAGATATTGTATTTCCCATTAGTCTCCTTCTTATAAAGAGCATGTAAAATAAGCTTGTCACTGTCAGTGGTATTTGCACACAACACCTTGGCTTTTCTTTTTCTTTTCTTTTTTTCGGTTGGATTGATGGTAGTTTTCAACGGCCAGTGTAGGATACAGAAGCACAAAAAGTATTGTTGTTTCCCATGTTCCAGTTGTAGACCTCTTTCCCTATTCATGAAACTTGCATGGAAATTTACCCATTAGATCCTGCATAAATCATCGTTAATATAAAATACATGCATACTTGCCCCATAAGTATCAATCTGCTCCCGCCCACGGTTCCAAGTTATCATCTTTGTGCATGCAGTTATTCTTCAACTCTCTCACATGGTATCCTTGCTTCAACAATATTTTTCTCTCCAATAGTCCTCCAACTGTGTGCAAACATCTCCGGTAATGGTTCTACATGGTGGCCTGACTGTTATTTAATGAGGCATTGAAAACAACATGATTGCCACCTCTTAAAAAAAAAAGTTTGTCCATATCATAAAACGATCCAAATGCCCAGCGGTCAAAAATGTTTTCGATTGATAGATCTATCTGCAAGGAGTTACATAGGAAATCCTACAGTAAAACACATCAGCAAATATTAATAACACACAACCATGGTTTCATTTCTTAGAATCATCCAGGAAGTTCAATGACATGGCATCTGAGAAAATCCTTGATGAGGATGAGAAACTGAATTCTCAACTAGGAATTTTTTTCAACCAATTGCTAAAAACCAGCCACAATAGTAATATGAGAATTACACGCTCAGAGAACCAGCTGTATAGCTCAAACCGTATCTTTTTTTGGGCAATTTCCACTTCGTTTGGTAAATGAGGCCATTGTGCACAGAACCCATGTCCTGATTTTCGCGATTCTTCTCCATCTGCCCGAAAATCGTGACACGAATCAATATGTTGTTAGCATTTCTTTAAAACTTATGAGTGCCAGCATTTTGAACTTTGGAAAATAATTGGAAGTGGTTGTGATTTAGCCCGAAAGGATTTGGTCAAATGAGGTGGATCATTCACAACCTTATTTTAGCAGATGCGTGAAGAATTGCGGACAGTTGAAACCGCCAAAAAGGGGTCCCTAATGACCAAATTTGCAATACACTAAATTATCGCTGGGATGTTAAGTTTTAGTTAATTCGTTTGTCATTTTTTCATTTTTATTTTGAACCAACTTTTAACAATAATATTTCTACCACCGTCGTCTTTTACTCAATCCGAGAGCTTCAATTTTACTATTTTGCAGGCTTAGTTCCAGGTTACCGGATGAAGGACGAAGGAAAAATGATGGCTGCTACTCCAATGAATGAGAAGCTTATAGGCGTGATACTGTCTGGGCATCATTTCAACTACAGCTGTTACAGCTGATGTTTCAACATGATTTTTACAGTTTCAACATTAAATTTGCAAACTAGGTTTTTTTTTTTCTAATGTTTTATTATTTTTATTTGCAGATCGAAAGATGGACGTGCAAATTTTTTTTATTTGTTTCTAAAAAAATGTAAAACAAATTGAATTTTTTTTGTATTGTTTTAGCAAATGGATATAAATAATTTGCAAATTGAGGATGGAATCGATTAAGCATGGTTGCAAAACATTAAAATTTATTCATTCCTGAAAAACATTAAAAGCATCCTACTTTCTGATCCCCAAAATGCACAAAACGTGGAGGAGAGCATACTTATTCTGGGTGAAAGCAAAAACTAAAATAAAATCCTACCTACTCAGAAAGTAGTTACGTGTAGTTAAATATGCAGTCTATCCATTCACGTAACAGTAATAAGAATATATTTTGTGTCAATTTTGCAAATAGAAAGTGAGGATAAATAGAAATGTGTGAAATTAGTTGCTGTGACTATGAATTAACTAGAAAAAAGGAAAAACTAAATTGTCTTAACCTGGTACTTGCTTGAAACCATCGCTTGATAGGGCTTTCATAGGCATAGTTTTCACTCCTCAGATCATGCTACAACTCCTTTTTGTCCTCCTTGACCTCCTGCTCACATAATTGTTTGTCATCTAATGTGCAGGATTCTTCGTATGTTAATTCTTGATTTGTATCTGGAGGAGTAATTAAGCTCTCGGCTGCTTTCAAGATCTCCTCTTCGTGAAAAGAGGAGATCCCTACTTTTGCAAGAATTTGAGTGAGTTGTTCCAAGCTTAAACCCATTGTTAAATCATTTTGAAAAAGGGATTCTTACAACACCTGAAAAAAAATAAAAATAAAAATAAAAAACACTCTGTACAAAAAACCATTACTCTTCAAAGCTACAAAAACACACTTGCTGGAATTGAAATTTACGCTACCACACTTGTAGGAGTTGAAATGTACACTACCACACTTGCAGAAATTTGAAATTTACACTACCACACTTGCAGGAATTGAAATATACACTTCAATCCAACGTGCTTCCCCGGCAATGGCGCCAAAATGTTGGGTGGAAATATTGTCATTTAATTCCATTGTAGTATTCACCCAACCATTTAATTTGTCAATTTGAGGTTCGTAGGCTTACGAAGCACATGCAAAGTTTATGCAGGACTGAAGTGAAATTAATCTAATCTAACCCCCCCTTTCTAATGGCTAATTGCTAATCTAATTCCCCCTTAAGCTGATACACACAATTGTTAATCTAATGCTGGAAGCTGAAACACACGGCTGGAAGAAAATTGCATAAAAGAAATACAACGTATGAAGAGAAACGAGAAAACACATGTGAGCTCACATTAACAATAAAGAAATATTAAGTTACATCACACCAATCAATGACAAGTCATGAAAGCATCAAATATAAGATTATGAACAAAAGCTAAGAATCCCCTTCTCCATATTAAGTGTCAAAACTAACTTCTACAATCTGAGACTAATCTCCTCCTCAGCTACTATCCTCTCTACCCTCTCAAATGAAGAGAGAGCACTCTCTTTTATACATGAATTTCCTTGAGAAGAAGATAAGCATCTCATAATGACAGATCCACTATTCTCTCAACGACTCTCAACTAATTTCCTATTATAACAAAGTATGATCCATTCAAATCCTCCACATGTCTCTCACAAATTCTCCAAATGTTTCCCATACATCATAAATAAGATATGCCAACTAAATCTCCATGATCTTCTCCTTGGAATATTCTTTGAATAACTATCTCCTTGAAATGGTGGAGGAGATATTCGAGGAGTCTTTCTTTGAATTGATCCTTTCATATTCCTACACATTACAAAGCTCATCCATACTTGAGATATTAGTGAAAAACATGTTAATTTCCAATAGTTAATCATAAATTCACTTATAATACTAAAATGAATCAAGTGGAAAATAATAAGATGAAACTCAAGTATATGTATGGAAATGGTATGATGAAAGGCTGATGGGATGATGAAATGCGAGGAATAGTAGAAGGTAAGGTGGATGAAAATAGGACATTTCTGAGTCCCAACAGAAGCTACATCTATTCGATTTAAGTTGTAATCGATCAACAACTCTTCACCTAGAAGTATTGGTTTTGTTGCACATACAAATATACGATGTTCTTCACGTCCCTCAAATTCACAATTCGGTTGCTTAGTTGATGTCACTGGATATGTACTATTTATAAAGACAATAATGTTTCCAGACTCTTTTGGTCTCCCATCAACATACATAGTCGCCCCTTTGTTTTTATTGTTTTTTGCTAGTTGTATATATATTGCAGCAACTCCGTATCTCTACATACATCGAGTATATTGGACCAAGATTAACCAGTTATTGTATTTGTATAATGGTCCAACATACTCCATCTATTCAGTTATAGTTCCATAGCCGACCTTTATGCCATCCATGGAAAATAGCCCCAATCCATGTAAGGACAAAGGAGCAATGCGATACATTCTCCCATTGATGAAGAAATCTTTGTCCACTTGGGGTATCTTTTTAGGTACCCATCGTTTCACTAGATGTCTATACCACAAGGGAAACTCAATGTCACATATGCTCTCAGCATCATAATTACATGACCCTCCGTTGGAAATAAAATATTGCATGCACCTACAAAATATTTTCCTTACCTTTTCATATCTAGTTGATATAGAACCGATAGATCTAGTACAACACGTCTCACTTTCAACCTCTCTGAGTATATCTTCATCATCACTCGAGGAAGATAGATCTGATAGATACCTATTTGGTGGTACCTACACTCGATAAAACAAGAATATAAGTTACCAAGCGGATATAATTTAGCGTGCAAATATATTTACTTGTAATGTTTTAATATCAAAAGCTATTTCTTCCCAAAAACGTTCTCAAAATCTATTTTTCTCTCAAAGGTGTAATTTCTTTTAGAGTTATTTATATTTGAATTATTTTGAAGTATAAGACACGTTTTGATTTGATTTGGAATTTTCTCACAGCACGGATATAGAAGTGTGTTTCTTGGGATGCTTGACTAGTTAATGCATGCAAAGAGGTATTGGGTTCCCCCTCATATAGATCATGTTTGGGATTCAATTTGAAATGGGCGGTGGTCATATTGCTTCATTCATGGATTGCCCACCGAAACTCAATGACGTTAGTCTAACACTCCCTCTTCCATAGTGGTTTGATATGCAAGTTTCCTCATGCAAGGTACTCCTTCTCTAACTATGTGCTACATGTGCACAATGGTACTCTATTGTATGACAACATGGTCACAAAGGTCCAACTCTCCTCCTCAATACAGGTCCTTGGTTACATCACCAACCTCCATGAATTATCGTCCTCAACCCAAGCATCATCAACCCAAACTGAGAGATTGATATTGCTAACCAAGGCCAAGCATCCACCCAAACTGAGAGATTTATAATGCTAGCCAAGGCCAAGCATCCACCAAAACCAAGAGATTGATATTGCTAACCAAGGCCAAGGAGACCTATTGCTTGTCTACCAAGGTGAGAAAACTTTTGTAGTAATCCCAAAAATATAACACATATTTTTCCCTAAAATGAATAATTATATCTAAAAACTTGGTGGCTATGTGTATTACTCACTCATTATCCTTACCAAAATTTTTAGGTGCATGCAGTTAATACACATGAAATTTATAACATCATGTCCATAAAACAAAAATGAGTATGGAGTAACATAATTCTCTACAAAAATTCTTTTTGATTCAGAGTGAAATTCTCAATGTCGATATGAGTTTTGATTGCTTGAAGTTGAATGAACAAAAAAATTGACAAATTTAATCGTCAACAAGCAAATGCATTACCCATTTTCATGTTTGAACCCTTATACCAACAGAGACAACCACATGAAAGTGGTGTCTTCCAATAACATATTGGTAGATTGGTTGGGGAGTCTGTACTCTTTCTTGGTATACAATGTTAAACAGTTAGAAACCCATATAATATGGCACCTTAGAATAGCTTAGAACGCTTTAACTTACACCAAATTTGGCCATCTTTGGCCCATTCTTTCCAAATTTCATGCAATTTCATACATGGAGGGAAAGTGGGCCCATGCAAAAAAAATTGTCCAAAATTGGGCTAGAATAGGTCAATTTTGCAAAAAAACACACCATGTTTTTTTTTAATTTCAAGCATGAAATGAGGTGGAATAGCATTGGGTATGACTCCCACTCCCTAACATGCATGCTTGAAATTGTAAAGGATTTGGACAAATTTGTAACATTTTGTTAGTGATTTTAGCTATGGGGATAGGGTTTAAATGATAAGAATCAACCTTGGTGGAGGGGGAGGATTCTAGACATCATTTCCCCTCTCTCCATGCAAGAAAACTCACAAAAAATGGTGAATTTTTCCCTCCCTCCATGCCTGATTTTTTTAAAATAGGATAATAAGGTGAAATGTCACCAAATTTAGACCAATTTTAGGTAGTTTTGAGTGGTTTTGCACATGGACGCAGATAAGGTGATGTTGGATCCTGAATCATCTTACACTACCCAAGACCATTTTCTTAGCATTGCTACGATGTTCTACAGCATGGAAATCCTGAATTTGTTTGGTCGTGATGGTAGGGTCTAGACTAGTTATCTATCAAACGGGCGATGGATGGGTTCAAGGCTAGCATTTAACGGGAAAAATTCCTGTCATGGGTCATTTTTCCCCTCAAATATGACCTATATTTCTTATAAACCCTAAAAAAATGAAGTAAACAGTGAAACACCTATGTTTAGTGTGGAAACAGTCAAAACCGTGGGATTTATCCCAAATTCCTATGCTTCTAGGGTTGATGAGCTTACCGAATTCATTGGGCCCTTTGTTATCCTCTAGACTGTCGCCAGATTGCCTCCGCTGACACGATGATATCCTCTGGATTGGTATCCCCTGCTCCTTGATTTACCATTGCTCTGCTCATCAAATTACCAGTGCTCTGGATGCTTCTAACGAACTAGTGCGCGAGAGTGAACTTGCTCTTTGTTGTTTTGCTCTAGATGTTGCTAATGAGCAAGTGCACGAGAGTCTTTTCCCTCTATGTTTTTTTGTTTTTTATTTGCATATTTTATATTTTGTGTTTTGTTTTTCTTTTTTATTTGCATATTTTATATTTTATGTTTTGTTTTGTTTTTTTATTTGCATATTTATTTTTTGTTTAGTTTATTGTGGGTTTTTTTATTTGCATATTTTATATTTTGTTCCATTTTAAATTAATTTTAGTTAAACAAGTCTATGTTTTAAATTTAATGTAATTTAATTCAATTTAATTTAATTTAACTAGTATTTTGTCATAATTTGTACTTGTTGCATTGCTTATAGTGAGATCCTATGCATAAGTCCTTTCAAGGACGAATATGATGATGATCACGATGATGATGATGCTGATCATGATGCTGCTGATGATGATCAAGTTCAGGAATATGATGGTGATGACGACAATAACGACGATGATATCATCATCATCCTTGTCGTTGTCATCACCATCATCTTCGTTGTCTTCATGATCATCTTCATCATCATCATCATCATCATCATCATCATCAATGTCATCATCATCGATCGTCATCATGATCTTCTTCATCATTATCATCCTTATCATCATCATCATAATCATCATCTTCATCATCAACATCTTCATTATATATCATCATCATCATCTTGGTCATCATCATCATATTCGTCATCATCATCATCAACATCTTCATCTTCATCATCATATCCATCATCATCATCATGTCCATTATCATGATCATCATCTTCATCATCATGATCATCATCTTCATCATCATCATCATATATATTCGTCATCATCATCATCATCATCTTCATCATCACAATTTGAAGGGGGTCTCATCATCATCATCATCTTCATCATCACCATCATCATCATCTTCATCATGATCATCATCTTTATCACCACCACCACCACCATCATCATCATCATCTTCATCATCATCATCATCATCATCATCATCATCATGCCCTCCATATGACTAAGTATGGGAAAATGAGTCAAAACTACCCTAAGAGAATGCCCGCCACAATTCACGGTTTGAAGATAATGCCCACACCATCATATGAGGCTATAGCTTGTTGAAGTGGCTATCTAGTCATGGTCTCAGTTAGCATTAATAATTTTTGAGGAGAAAGATATAATCCTGCCAAAACAAGGTTTCAGGATAAACCTTGAAGAATTTCCTCAAAAGGACTAAGTTTTGGAAAAACAGGCTCAAGTGACCTCAGGGAAATGCCTGCCATAAATTGTGGGTTGAAGAAAATGCCCGCACCATATGGGCATCTTGTAGGTTGGTGTTTTTTCTACCCAACCATGGTCTCAGTTTGTCCAAAGAGACTCTGAGGAAGAAGATATGGATCTGCCAAAAGTGCTACTTAGCCTAATTTGCACTACTTCAGTAAAATGCCCGCTAAGGAGACAGAAAGTAACCTTGGAGGATGGAATTGGTCTTTATGGATTCACCTTTTTTGCCTCTACCCATTCGATGTCTCACACTTTATATTTGATGAAAATAAAGATTTCATCGTGTTGACTTAGGGTTTGACAATTTTATCTAAGTGTTGAGTTTATAGGTTACTTCCTCAAAGTCACATGTGCAAGAAATTAACCTGCCAAAGTAGGAAAAATATTGTTTTTCATATTAAGAACAAGAGAAATAAAAGAGGTCCAAATTTTGAAAAATGGCCATGTTGGAAAATTGGTCCAAGTGGCCTTGGGAAATTGCCTGTTGTACATCATAGGAGAATGATAAAAATTATCTAAAAATATAATGCTATAGCTTGCTAAAGAAGATATCATACCATGGTCTCAATTCTCAAAGAGGGTTTTTGATGACAAAGTTAAAGGCATGCCAAAACAGGTTTTGAGGCTATTTTTGCACCAGTGATAGGAAAACTTCCCAAGTGGACTCAGGAAAATTCTCGACATAATTCATAGGTTAAGGTAAATGCCCGCCCCATAGTGTTAGGCTGTAGCTTGTTGATTTTTCTACCTGACCATGGTTTTTGATTGTCTTGAGAGTTTCTAAAAATAAAGTTATGGGTCTTCCAAAATAGTCTTTCAGGCAGATTGCTCTAGTCTAGGAAAATGCAAGAAATGTCCGAGTATAAAATTATTGGTATAAATGCCTGAGTGACCTCAGTAAAATGCCCTCCATTTCCTACAGTTGATGTCTTAAAATATTTTGAGTTTATGGGTCTCTAGACCGTTGATTGGTGCATCCAAACATATCATTGGTTTGTCCAAAGAGTCTTTGTAGGTGAAGATATTGATCTACCAAAAGTGCGTCCTAGCTTGATTTGCACTACTCCAGAAAAATGCCCATCGAGGAGAGAGAAAGAGGTCTCATAGGATGGAATTGGTCTAGATGGAATCACTTGTTGGCCTCTATCTATTGGGTGTCTCATACTTCCGAGTTGATGAAAATAAAAATCTCCTCATTTTGACCTAGGGTTTGACAATCTTGTCTTAATGTTGAATTGGTAGTTTAAAAAGCTAGTGTTGATTGGATGTTTTGGCAGGCCATTATCTTCTTAGACATAGACCTTTTATTGCGAATGAGTCAATGGTCAAGTGTGTAAATCCTCCACCTGAAAGCTTATTGTTGAATGTGGTTGTCATTGATGTCACTTCAATAGCAGCAGTTGATGCAGTTCCATCTTCAGATTATATCAGTTGGGCGGTAAAAGTTTGGATTAACTAACTCGGGAGTAAAATGAATGTAATTTTTTGTTTGATTATAAACAATAAATATACAAACTAAATATGTGAATATTCAATTTAAAGTAATTTTTAAAACAGGGTAATTGACGGAGCCCAAGATGTCTCCAAACAACGAGGAAGTTAATTCTTCCACTTTAAAAATGCATAGATTTTTTTTAAATATATAGCTTTTCATTAATATCAATTTTTTGGATGATTTTTCATTCGAATTTTTCTTTTAAGGGAAGTTGCCTTCTTATGGTGTATTTTTGAATTGTTTGTTTTCTTCAACTAAATTAGTGTCAATGAGGGAATCCATCTTGCATGCATGAGTGTTAATATTTAGAATATAAGATTAACTAAATAAAACATTTGGTAGATTGAAAATTAACATCTTTAATAAAAATTTCAGTAATGAAAGGTAATTTCTTTAATAACACTTTATTATTGAAGGGCATGTTCTGAAACTAATGTTTTGTGATGGTTAAAGTAAGAGTTCAAAATGTCCAAAAACATTGATTTGGAGGGTAAAGATAAAATTAATTTCCAACCATGCTTGTGTGCAATCATGAAGCCCAATCATGGAAAGAACCAAAATGACTTGATTGATTGTCTGACCTAAGAGTTAAGAGTTCTCAGAATATTGATTAATGTTTGATCTAAGAGTTAAGAGTTAACATATTAATTCATGATTAATTTACTTATAGAACCTTTTTTTTCAACGAAAATAAAGTGCCTTGTTATTCATTAAGAGAATGAAAGAAACTTACAATAAAACCTATCCCAAGGATAGAATATTTAAAAAAAGACTATGCAGTCTTTTACAATAAATCCAATAATGCTTTCTGCTATTCAGTAATATACCATCATAACCATGGCTGCTAATAACATCATAAAAGTAACATAGATACAAAGGAAATCTTAACCAAAAAGCCCCTAAAGCCGGTAGCCTAAATAATAAAGACGAACATAAAACATTTCCCCCAGATGGTGATCAGTGAAAGGGGTAACCTGAAGAATACCATCTACCAAATGTAATCCCTTCTTTGACAATAAATCAACTCTATGATTGAAAGAACAAGAGATGTGTTGTATAGAGTAGTTGTGAAATTGTTCCAACAAGATGGCAGTTTACTTATAGAACCATGATGACTTTATAATTAGTAATGTGCTTTAAATTTGAATAGTCAAACATACATACTATAGAATCAAATAACAGAGAAATCACAACATTACAATTAAAAGAATATAAAATAATATTGCACTACATTTAAGAAACCAAATGACAAGACCAACAAATAGTTACTAGTGTTATAGTGATTTGAATATTGAGAATTCATAATGCAATATTTTAATAGAAGTATCCATTTGTTACAAGTTGGATTTCAAAGAGGCTTTCTTCTTGAACCAATAGCTCATGTACAAACTATGAAACTAGTCATGCTTTACTTATTAGCCTTTGTAGCAAAGTGAGAAGTGGAAGAATTAAGTAATCCTACAAATTACCACAAGCAAGAAGTTTAACCAAAGCGTTCTACTTGCAGGGCCAAAGTGTTTTAATACTTATAGAAATAGATTTGAATTCCCAAGAAATATACACAAATCTTATATCCATTAATATATCTTCCTCAATATTTCTGATTAGAATTGCCAATATACAACTATATACCAAATAGACCAATATTTGCTGCTGATTACATCAAATGTTTATATCACTAATATGATAGAATACTACTCCCTAGAACCTCAAGAACATGAGCTTCTATTTTAAAAAAAGGTAATAGCTGTGTGCATACCAAAAATTAATATAGACGAACAGAAGGGCCTTGGAAAATTAACATAAAATGAAACAAGTAAACCTAATCAGACAAAGAAATATCAAGAAAGCATGGTGGGTGGGCCACATGGTTCCCTCAACCAGTCTCCATTGGTTTTTCCTTGAAGCCTAAAATGGGCTATCAGATGGAGGGGACTGTCTAGAATCTACAGAAGTCATTGGGATCCCCTCGTGCTGGAGACGTTCAATGGATTCACGTTGTTCATCAAGGAGCCTTCGCATCTGTACGATCATTTCAGCATTGTTACCTGCGAACTTCAGCTCCATGGTATCCTCAATTGACTTCTTCAAGGACTCCAGGTCCTCTTTGTCACTTTTTTCCTCCAGCTTATGCCGAAGCTCTTCGATGTCCTTTTCTAACTTCTCCATTCTTTGGGTGAGTGCATCAATGGCACTAGTCCTTCCGACAGGGCCACAATTGTTACCTTCCACCATTATATAACACAGAGCTAGCTCTGAAGAATTGCTATAACAAATCCTCCTGTACGGGAGCTCGCTACTACTAACCAAAGCACTGGTCGAAATACGATGCTTGCCCAAACAATGAGGAGGGCCATTGGAGGAAAAAACCGCAGAAGACAGAGCTATTTGAGACATCATTTTGGGAAAAAACCAAGTAACATGGGAAGAAGCAATTTAAAGGAGCTAAAATGAACAAAAAACCTTGAACACCGGGATCGGTAGAAATATACACAAGCCTTGAAATTAAAGATCAAGGTACTGCAAAGAGGGTTATATGACATTAACAGTCAAAGAAATTATGCGAGAGTAGAGAATCGATACCTTACCCTATTCGAGACCATGTGCGAGACCTTACCCTGACAGACCTTTAAGGTGATTGATGGGAGATATTGGCTACTAGGATTCTAATAGGCTATCCAAAAAGTCTCTGACGTACCTTGTTGAATAAGCCATCCAACCATGGTCTCATTTCTTCAAAATAATACTTTCAGTTTGCCTTATGATGGTCATATATGCAAAAGATCAATCTTCCAAAAGTAGGAAATATATTATTTTGCATATTAAGAACTAAAGGCAAATTGGCTAAGTGTCAAGATCAAAGAGTTGAAAAGGCATTTGGAAATAACCAACAAAGAGTTCCCTTGTGCTGATAATTTTTCCAGATGACATGGGAATGTTCCTTGGCGATTTTTCCATCCAGCTGTGGTATCAGTTCTCTCCTTGGTGCTCTCACGTGCAAGCTATTGGTCTCCCAAAAGCAGAGAAAAAATTGATTATTTATAAAAAGGATTAAGGGTTAAAAGCTCCATTATGCCTACAGGGGCTAAAAAAATTCCCACAAGGGCTAAAAGATGCCCGCAAGGGTTTATCTATGCCTGCAGGCGATGAGGTTAATCCCATAGAGGCTTAGGGATGCCAGTGGGGAGTGAAGTTAAGCTCGCAGGGGATTAAGGATGCCCACAGGGGATAAGGGAAAGCCCGTAAAACCCGTAGGGGCTTAGGGATTCCTGCAGAGGGTGAAGTTAAGCCCACAGGGGATTAAGGATTCCTGCAGAGGCTGTCCCGTAGAGGAATGCCAAGTTTGTAAACTTTGGAATTTGACTAGGTATGGAAAAATTAGTCAAAACTGCTCTAAGAGAATGCCCGCCATAATTGATTGTTTGAGGAAAATGCCCACACCATCATATTAGGATATACCTTGTTGAATAGGCTATATAACCATGTCTTCATTTATTCAAAAGAGTGTTTTATGACAAAGTTATAGATATTCCAAAACAAGGGTTCAAGTAGTTTTGGACATTCTGAAAAATTGTTGTGTTGGAAAATTGGTCAAAACTGCTCTAAGAGAATGCCCGCCATAATTCATGGTTTGAATAAAATGGCCACACCATCATATTGGGATATACCTTGTTGAATAGGCTATCTAACCATGCCCTCATTTCTTCAAAACAGTGCTTTATGACAAAGTTATAGATATGCCAAAATAAAGGTTCAAGCAGTTTTTCAGACATTCTGAAAAATGGCTGTGTTGGAAAATTGGTCCAAATAGCCTTTGGGAAATGCACGTCGTATCTCATAGGTGAATGGTAAAAATTATCTGAAACTATCATGTTGTATCTTATTGAAGGGACTATATTACCATGGTCTCATATCTGAAAGAGGGTGTTTGATGACAAAGTTAAAGGCCTTACAAAACGGGGTTTCAAGATGTTTTGCACCAGAGGTAGTAAAACTGCCTAAGTGGCCTCAAGAAAATGCATGCCATAATTCATAGGTTAAATTAAATGCACACACCATATGTTCATGATGTAGCTTGTTGATTTTTCTACCTGACCATGGTCTCATTTTGTCTTAAGAGTGTCTGAGGAAAAATTTATAGGTCTGGCAAAACAGGGTTTTAGACAATTTTGCACCAAGTTCAATAAAATGCCCTCCTAGGGAAACTGAAGATGAGTCTGAGAGTGAAATAAGCTTGGGTGTGCTTAGTGAGGTATACTACATCATCTAGTGGCATTGGTTCAAGATTTTGATTTTAATAAAAAATCCACCATAGAAATTGCACAAATTGTTTAAGTATAAAAATACTCGTAAAAATGCCTAAGTGACCTTAGTAAAATGCCCACCATTTCCAGTAGTTGATGGATTAAATTATTCTGAGGGTATGGATCTATAGAGTGTTGATTATTTCATCCAACCATATCATTGGTTTATCCAAAAGGTCTTTGTAGGAGAATATATTTATTTGCCAAAAATGCCTCCAAGCTTGATTTGCACTACTCCTTAAAAATGACCGCCGAGGAGAGAGAAAGAAGCTTCAGAGGATGAAAGTGGTCTTGATGGAATCACCTTTTTGGACTCTACCCATTGGCTATCTCACACTTCAAAGTGGATGAAAATAAAAATTTCATCATGTTGACCTAGGGTTTCACAATTTGTCTAAGTGTACATCAAATCAACAGTTAAAAAGGTCAAATAAAAATGCCCGCAAGAAGGTGTCATTATGCTAATAAAATTCATAGGGTGGCATAGATATGTTCCTTAATTGAAGTAGTTAAAAATACCGATTCATCCCCCCCTCTCAGTATTGACCAATATTCCAACATTTGGTACCAGAGCAGAATCCTTCACTACAGTCTAAACCACTGGAAGGAAGATCCTATTAAAAACCACTATGGATCAACAAGAAGATATTGCATCCCACAGAGCTCTAGTACTTTATAAAGAATACTATGCATACTGGAGAATAAGAATGAGTTCATACTTACAATCATTAGGATGGGGTGCATACTTACTAATGAGTGCATACTCAATAACAATGGCTAAGTGTTAGAAAATTGGTCAAAACTGCTCTAAGAGATTCCTGCCATAATTCATCGTTTGAAAAAAATGACCGCACCATCATATCATGATATACCTTGTTGAATAGGCTATCCAACCATGGTCTACTTTCTTCAAAAGAGTGCTTTATGACATTAAAGTTATAGATCTGCCAAAACAAGGGTTCAAGCAGTTTTAGACATTTTGAAAAATGGTTGTGTTGGAAAATTGGTCCAAATAGCCTTAGGTAAATGAACATCGTACCTCATAGGTGAATGATAAAAATTATTTGAAACTATCATGATGTATCTTGTTGAAGAGGCTATCCTACCATGGCCTAAGTTCTCAAAAAGAATGTTTGATGACAAAGTTAAAAGTCTGCCAAAACAGGGTTTCAGGCTGTTTTGCACCAGAGGGAGTAAAACTACCTAAGTGGCCCCAGTAAAGTGCCCTCCATTATTCATGAGTTAAAGTAAATGACCGCACCATATGGTCAGGATGTAACTTGTTGATTGGTCTATCTAACCATGGTCTCAGTTTTCCTCAAGCATGTTTGAGGAGAAAGTTGTAAGTCTTCCAAAATAGGGTATCAGGATAAACTTTGGAGAAATTCCTGAAAATGAGTGTTGGAAAATTGGCTCAGGTGGCCTTAGGGAAATGCCCGCCATAGTTTGTGGGTTGAAGAAACTCCCTGTACCATAAGGTCATCTTGTAGGTTGTTGTTTTGTGTACTTGACCATGCCCTCATCTTGACTTGAAAGTGCCTGAGGGAGAAGTTATGGATCTTCCAATACAATGTTTTAGGTAGATTGGACCAAGTCTAGGAAAGTGCAAAAATTGTCTAAATGTAAAATCACTAAGGCTTCCTAAGTCACCTCAGTAAAATTCCCGCCATCTATTGTGGTTCATGTGTTACATCATTTTGAGATTATGGATCTATAGAATGTTGTATGGTTCATCCAACCATATCAATGGTTTGTCCAAAGAGTTTTTGTAGGTGAAGAGATTGATCTATCGAAAGTGCATCCTAGACTAAATTGCACTGCTCCAGTAAAATGCCCGCCGAGGAGAGAGAAAGAAGCTTCAGAGGATGAAATTTTCCTTGATGGAATCACCTTGTTGGCCTCTACACATTGGATGTCTCACACTTCAAATGTGACGAAAATAAAAATATCATCATGTTGGCCTAGGGTTTGACAATTTTGTCTAAGTATTGAATTAATAGTTTGGAAGTACTCTATTCTCAAATGCCCACCAAATGATGTGTATGTATCAAAATGTTCAATAGGTGACATGGATATGGTCCTTGTTGAGGTGGCTATCCATCCATACTTTTAGTTTTCCTTATGATGGTCATATATGCAAAAGATCAATTTGCGAAAAGTAGGAAAAGTATTATTTTGCATATTATAAACTAAAGAAAAATTGGCTAAGTGTTAAGATCAGAAAGTTGAAAAAGCATTTGGAAATTCCCAACAAAGAGTGTCCTTGTGCTGATAAGTTTTCCAGATGACATGGGCATGTTCCTTGGTGATCTGGCCATCTAGCTATGGTATCAATTCCCTCCTTGGACCTCTCACGTGTGAGCTATTCGTATCCTAGAAGCATATAAAAACTTGATTATTTATAAAAAGGATTAAGGGTTAAAAGCTCCATTATGCCCCTAGGGGATAAAGAAATGCCCACAAGGGCTAAAAGATGCCCGGAAGGGTTTATCTATGCCCGCAGGGGCTGAGGTTAATCCCACATAGGCTTAGGGATGCCTACAAAGAGTGAAGTTAAGCCCGCAGCGGCTGAGGTAAAGCCTGCAGGGGCTTAGGGATGCCTATAGAGGGTGAAGTTAAGCCCACAGGGGCTGAGATTAAGCCCGCGAAGGCTTAGGGGATACCCGCAGGAGCTAAGGTTAAGCCTACAGGGGATAAAGTTAAAGACACAGGAGCTTATGTTGGTTGTGGAACCTAATCTCCAGATTTAGTGATATTATTATTCAACCATGTCCGCACCCCAGGTTTGGTTATGATCCTGGCACGATGCTCAGGGGGTCTGGGGGCAGCGCTGTAATACCCTAATTTTGACCCTTATGAAATATTGGTTCTTAATGTGAATATTGTGTACATGCGATGTATGTTTCCCTAGCGTGGAGCTCAAGGCCAATTCCCCGCTAGTATATGTTCCTATTTTATTTTAAATGGACAAGCATTTGACATTTTGGGAGCAATGAATGAGAAGGGGCCATGTGTATCCACTAGGGAGTGGTGAGGGGGATGTGGGGATGAACCATATGCTGCCAAATGTCATTGTGAGAACCCATTTGACTTTCCTTGATGACATTTATTTATGTTGTAAGGAAGTAGTTGAAGATTTCAGACCATGGCTTCAATGGAGCATGGGCAGCCCAAAAATTCGTATTTCCAGGCATGGGCTCTGTTTTCTTGTACCACAAGTCACTCTACCTCATGGGAGTTTCTTCTTCCTCATTCCCATTCTAGTGTGGAAGAACCCAACATCATTTTCCATCCAAAAACGAATTCCCATCAGTGAGCAAAAGCATAAATCACAACTTTGCAAGAACCCACGTTTTGAAGAGCCAAAAATTCCCAGATTTGGTATTGGACAGAGAAATCTAATGGGGGATCCATAGATATGAACCTTTGGGAAAATTTGAGAGTATTAGATACCCCGAAATCCATTGGAAAACCCAGTTTTTATAGCCCAGAAGACCAGTGATGGGATTGAGTTGTTTGATGAACATAATTGTGAGAAATCCAATTGTGAATGACTGAGCAGAGGTTGGGTTCGCTTGATAAACCCAGTGAAGGCTATAATCTCAAGGATTAGTAGCTGGACCTTTCTATGCCCACCCTGAAGAGAACTGGAGGGAAGGGACACCTGAGGGACTGTGCAACAGAGAAAGGGACCTTCCTTGTGTTGAATTCATTTGAGATGCCTGTAGCTCTGTGGATGAGCTCACTGGCTTAGCATTTCCCTCCTTTGTCTTTCATATGCTTGATAAACCCAACTGTGTATTGGCTTAGCATAGTTGTTGAATGAAACCATGGTTGTGAGTGAGCCTAGCTAGTTCCTCCTTAGTGGATACACAACCCAGCTCAAGGGTGATCTCTCAGTTGAAAGAACACAAGCTGGACATAGATCTATGTTTTGGTGGAATGTTGCTCTCACATAGCTAGTTGTTTGGACAGCTTCATCTTCAAGATAAGTGTTTTCTGTGATTTACATTATATGCATTATGTGTTTTGCAGTGTGTTAATTCTGAATGATAATTGCCCATGTTAATGAAATGAAATGATTGTCTTAATGAAATCAACATGAAGTCTATGCATTGCATGAGTATGAGATTGAATTTTCTGCATAATGAACCATCATATGCCTATGTTAGATATGATGAAGCATTAGTGTTTGTGTGCTTGCAAATATGTTTATTTCCGCTGTGTTTATATTGAGTATGAGCTTGCACACATAGTATTTTAATTGTTATGGGTTTATGAGTAATGTATCGGGTTGAGATTGTCAAATAAGCCCGGTATGTCAGTCATGTTTTCATTCCCTTGCATCGGATTGAGGGAAGGGGAAATGACAAGCGCCCCCAAGAAAGGGGGTTTGGGGGTGTAGCCCCCCAGGAAAATTTTTGGGGTTGTTTTCGCCACCCAGTTTTCAGGCCCATGGTTTTGGGTAACCCGTGGTATTTTCCCATTGTATTTCCCTTATAAAAGAAAGACATTGTAACACGGATATGGTGGATGTATTAGGTTTTATGCATTATAAAGATCTCTGAGATCGGAAGAGAGACTGTGAGACAGTGAAGAGGAAGTGCAATGGTTGTGCTGTAGGTTTTATCCCTTCACTTTGTTGTACAGAATAATAATAAGGACTGGCAACTTCAGTGTGGATGTAGCCCAAGTTGGGTGAACCACGATATATCTGTGTCTCTCTTGTAATGTGTGTGTGATTATATTTGCATTTCTGTTTATTGTTATTACTCTGCAATACTATTTTTCTAACAACTTAAGCATGCCCGCAAGGTGCTTGCTAGCATATTCCCATGAAGAGCCAAGGGGCGTAGGGTTGTTTCCCACATAGGGAGAGCCCAGATGGATGAAGCCCGCAGACCTAAGAAATCCAAAGAATTTTTTTTAATTAATTAAAAAATGAAATAAATAGAATCACAAATAAAATATTAATTATCAGATTTGGAGAGGCACGATAACGAAAAGACATGAGCACAGTTTGAAGAGATGCAAGGTTTGAAAGATGAAGAATATATATAGAAAATGTGTCAAAAATTGTCTTAAAAGTATGTATTTATAAATCAACAATCGTCGATCCATCGACACAAATGCATGAGTTGACCCGTGCGTAAAAAGCCAAGAGCCGTTGGAAGCTGGCATTGATTTGGCGGATGTGCAAAGATAGCCATATGTCATCGATATAGAGACGAAAGTGCATTGAAAATTAAAAAAACGTCTAAATTTCCATGGTTTTTCCGCCATGATTAAATAAAATGAAAAGACATCTTAAATTTCATTGTATTAATCCACGAATGTTCAAAACGTGGAAATATTTTGTAGAAAAATCCGCCGAATGTACTAGTGTTGGAAGAATTTGGAAGAAAAAAAAAGGTTACAGAGGGTATTACATGGCCTCTTAAGGCCATCATGGAGGCAAGGGGATGTGACATGTATGGATCATATTCCTCCATATGGTAAGGATTTTGATCCAAATCTGTCGAATCCATTTGAATAGCTTAATAAGAAAGCTCTATGGCAGAAAGAGGAACACTGGTCTATGTTTCATTATGTTGCATAGAAGTTGGTATATTTCCATTACTCTTTTCAACTAAGATGTCCTATTCGGAGTTTCCCTCCGATGAGGTGGAGACAAATTCTGGTATGGACTTAGAATTTTTTTTAATGGAAAGTATACTTCTGATGTAAAAGTGAAAATTGGAGTAGTGCTAGGGGTCAATACCGGTGGTGGAATTGCGAAAGTTCCCATGAGGGATGAATATTTAAACCTTCCTACCGCAATATCTTGAATCACTGTTTTCGAATCCCCTACAAAAGGTATATTTGAGTGGAGACAATTTGAGGTGTGTAGTAGTCTACTTGATCGATCGTGACAATCTTTCCTATGTGGGGTAACCGAATAACTCAGAATACTTAAGACACTACAACCGTCATCTTATGTATACAACTATGCCGCAATAGAAAAGTGTAATCTATGGGCACACCCACTACCTTAACATCTAATTGAATTGTCTTACCTCCCAGTTCAACTGGGAAATCCATGATAAGTCCATGAGGTGGGAACGAGTGACCATCAAATGTTTGAGTATTGTATGGGATGCTACTAGGTTGGGTGATCCCAAATGTTTCCAACATGCTAGTGACATGACACACGTTGAGGCTCCTTCATCCACAATGGTTCAAAAAATGTTCTTACTGTGTGAAGTCACTTTGATCTGAAATATGATTTGTGATGGAACCCTACATGTGGATTGTTCTAAGTCAAAAGTTATCAAATTGTTGTCATGTGGATCAATAGAACCGATAGCAGACAATATTTCCTTTCGTTGAGCAAGGAAAATTTGCAATATTCCAAGGCATACATTGCACAAGGATCTTGAGCTAAGTCTTCAACAACATTGTTGTTTTGAGAAACTCGCGCATTAGGATTATGTGTTGTTCTATAGAAAACCCCTTTTGGAGGTCGATGTACTATGTCTACGGTTGGCTTCTCAATGGTTAGAGAACTAGTAGGATGAGATCCAGTCATTTCTATATCTTTCAAAGGAATGTCATAAGAATGAGAGCTTGTCTGAATGTTTACCTGATATTCACTAATCGTGAAGATATTAGCGTTGGGTGGATTTATCCCTTGCGGGGGGGTTTCCTAGTTTCCTCTTAGTGGAAGTACTGGCACCACAGCAATTATCTGTTGTTGATGGGGGGAAAGGTTGAGTTAGGATGGAAGGTTTTTTTTTCCCTCCTCGTTGTGCTAACATTCAATCAATATCATCCATATGAGGAAAAAGGTTAGTAGGATGATCCCCTTGGAAAATTTTGCAAGGGTATTTGTTTTTCCAGTTTTCCTAATTGACTCCAGTAGGATTATTCACCTTAGGTTCATATCCCATTTCATAATTAGCATTGGGATTCTTTTTTTGTTTATTCTTTCTTCCTTTTGGGTCCACAGTTTCAACCATAAGTACTTCAGAAGTTTGGGTGGGAGTTGCGGATTGCTGTGTTTCCTGGCCAGCTGTGGGTTGCGAAGTCGAACCGACACTTGTCCAAATTGTTGGGTAATCTGTTCAAGTTGGTTGACGAACCCAATCACACCATCGGTATGAGGTCCTTTTGGTGGCCTAGCTGGATCAGACACACGTCTTGCAGCATGAGGTATTAAATCATAAAGTGTGTCCAATTGAGAATATATCAAATCCATCTATTGAGCACTCTGAATGAGTTGTTCTTCGGTCATGGCCCCTGGCATGGCTACATTTTTTGAAATAGTAGGTAATAGTTATTTTATGAACCAATATGTTAATAATTGATTAGGGATTTCATATTTTATAAGCCTTCGACGCCTCCTCCATTCGTCGATATGATATGATATGTGAGTAGAAGTGGACTTCCTAAGTTAAGTCAAAAGTTATGTTCCCTTCTCATAGTGGATAGATAATTGAAAATGTGTCAGAAAGACCATAACTAAATATAAAAATTCCATGAATGTATTATGGGGCAATTCAATGTACCATTTCGTAGTAGTTCTTTTTAGGGTCCACTGAAATAACCTTAACCTAACACTATCATCAACTAGGGAATTGGATGAACACCACAAATGGAATGTCATCACATCATTTGATGGATATTCCCCTAGTTTTCTGTCAAACTTGGGTATGTCTGAGGGTAGTTTAGTTGTTATGGTTGGCCATCCATTCAAATGTAGAATAGGATCATTAGTTAGTTGAGATAAATACATTAGATTAAATGTGGCTAGAAATGGTGATATGACTGGTGCTGTAACAAACGTTTGATATGCGGGTGAAGCTTGATGGCTCCATTATTGTTGGCCTTGGGCTTTAAAAGCATTCCAAGGAAGATTACCTCATTGCAAAGATTGCATCCAAAAATATTGGTTACTTCCTGTATTTTTTCCATTCCATTGTGCAACATGATGCATGCATGGATTGCCCCCTGGCAGAGGTATATTCCAATAAGATTGGTTACTTGGTGGAACATTACCATTCCATTGCGAGATAGGATTAATGAGTGGATTTCCCCCTTGCGGAGGTGGACCCAATAATATTGGTTACTTATTGGAATATGACCACTCCATTGATTGTTTCCTTGGTTTTGATAAGCATTCCAAGGTTGATTTCCCCCTTGTGAGGGTGGTACAAAAGAATATTGGTTATTTCCTAGAAATTTCCCAGTCCATGGTGGAATGGGGTTGATAGGTGTATTTCCTCCTGGTGTGCTACCTATTGGGGGTATGGGATTTCCCCCAGGATTTATAATAGGAAAATTTGGATGATGACTTATCGAGGCATTTCTACTCACATTTTGTAATGCCTTATTTTGACATTAACACCTAAATTATTATTATATGTTGTATTTGATTGATTATGAGACTTCGTCGGTATGATGACACTGTGGACAAATGGTTCTATTATTTTTCCGATATAGATATGCGTGTGTGTGATGTTAGTATTGTGCTCATTATTCATGTTAGATATGTATCATGTGTTAATTATGTCTAATATATGCAAATTACTTAATGATAGGTACGTGGATACCGATAAAGTTATATGTTGGATAAATAAATGTATGCCAGGTGCATGGCGAATAAATGAATTTATTGTTGTTGTGTTATGATGAAATGTATGTGTACATGTTGATGATTTATGCACAATATTCTAGACTGTATGTCAGAGACTAACTTACATGTTAAAAGGATAAGTAATAGTTGGATCCTACGAGGTGAGCCTAGGGGACATGGAATTTGAAATATAAATGGTATGCGAGTGATGCATTATTTACTTTTGCAAGTTATTATTATGTTGTTTATTATGATGTATGTGTGGGGTGGGGTTTCGGGAAACTCAACCGCTTAGATTGGTTATACGATGACAAAATGAGTACAAGTGCAATGCTGTTATTATGTCGGGTAGACATAGTCCCTTGTTGCATTAGGGGGGTGGAGGTTTTACCCATCGTTTATCCCCAAAACCTAGAGTCTTGGGAGGGTTGTGCTATGGCACGCTCCCCAAGGTGTGTGATGATGAATGGTAGTTTCCTACTGGGGAATCTTGGTCGATGTAGTCGACACTTCCGCTTATGGGTTCTAGTTGGAGTCGATCATGGCTTGACACTTCAGGGTAGTCCAGCAAAGGGCAAGATAGGATGTGAAAGATATTCGAGATTAGGTAGATGATGTAGGTAGATAGGTGTAGATCGAAGTCAGGATGGAAAATAGATCTAACTGTGTGTGTGGGAAAAAGACCTTGATTGATTATGTGTCGTAACTCGGTAATGTATGAATTGTTGTAACTTAATAAAATGCAATTAGGTAAAAGACGACACCTTGCAAGCTATGTTAAAACATGTCTCAGTAAACAATAAGTTTCATGATTATGATTGGCGTGTGTGAGTTATTACTGTTAGTGTACTTCCACGAGGTATGTAAGCAGTAGCTACGCTTACATAACTCACCTACATATTTATAAATTGTGTGAAATATTGTTGAATAATAATGTTAGTTATTGTTGATTAACAATTAATTATTGTTGACCAGTGTTAATAATGTCGATTAATGTTAATAATGATGATTAATGTTAATGATGTAGATTAACAATTAATTATTGTCGATTAAGGTTAATAATGTTGATTAATGATTAATTATTGTCCATTAATGATTAATTAGTGTTGAGTAATAAACGAGCTATGGTTAACCTAGGTGGTAACCAATGCAATTAATTCGAATGCTTGATTGATGGTTATTAAATTTATTTAGTCTAAGACTAAGGGTTAAAACGTTAAAAGTAATGATCATATCAATTAGGTTAATATTAAATTGTTGGGGTAATATTAATTATATGTTATTAATGTTAATTGATGACAACAAATTTATATGGAACTAGGAATTGATTAAGTCTTAGTTAATTTAGTTAATTAATTTAAATGCGTATTCATAATATTAACTTGGAAGGGTAAGATTAATTGCGTACCAAACAATATTAATTAATTAATTTAAAATAGGAATAAGATTTAATTGATACATTACTCAATAATTATAATGTTATCGTAGTTGTTCAAAAACCATGGTGTAAATTACAAATAATACCACGTTCCTTTATTAAACAAGTGTTAAATTGTATTGAGTTAATTAATAAGAATATTAATTAAAATTGTCTATTATGCAATCGTAAAGTCAACAAAGATAAAATAAATGAAATAGGTTAATATCATTTATTGAGGAGTTATGGTTGAGAAGTGACCCCCAACCAACACATTTTAATATGATTTTAAATTATTAATGAGAGTCAAAGTTGAGGGCTCGAGGAATGACATGGGGGTTGAGGGATTTATGATGAGGATAGGGGTAGTAATGGGGAGGAAGAGTCGGCAAGACATGGGAGCGATAAGGGGGAGAAGAGAGGGGAGAAAGGGGGGATCTTCACCTTAGGTTATTTTGGAGAAAAAGTTGCAGAGCAGAGATAGAAGAGGAGAAGAAGGTTCTTGTTGGAGATTTGTTGAAGGGATCTAACAGGTTGGCTTGTACTCGGTTTGGGCTTGGAGGTCCAAAGGGGTACCTTTGGTGCTGGGTGGTCGGTGAGACCTTGCCAGTTGGAAGGGTGGTATACTTGTTTGGGCTGGTTGAGTTTCATAAGGTTTGGAGGGAAGACATTGTTGCAGGGCATACAGCAAGCATGAAACAAAAGGAATCAACAGCAGAAAGGGGAAATCTACTAGCTAACTAACATGTACTTATCCTACAGGTATATTTTACCATTTCTACCTGTGTCTAATTATTACTTCCATTACTTCCAGTTAAGAAATATTATATGTTGTTACACCTGCACAAACATAAAATGTTAGAAATAGTAAAACAATACATCATTACAGAGTGAAATAGCACACTTATTACCAACATGTAAATGATATTTTTACAGGTTTTTACAGTAACTAAACATGAAATCAAAAGTGAAAACATAGACAAGGTATGAAACAATAAAAGAATAGATTGTATTAATTATACTTAAATTGAAAAAGTTAGGGCTGGAACCCTACACATTTGGAGCATAACCTCAATTGGAATTATTGTTCCATGGTTTATTGGTTATGCCAGGAGTATTAACATTCCATGGTGAAGGGTTTCCCCTGGAAGTAGAACTTGGAAAAATGTTAGATATACCAATAGGATTTTGGTTTAATCCTTGATTATTTATACCTTGATTAGCCAAACCATATGGAAAACCCACATTTGGTAAGGCACACCCTCCAGTATGGATCCCTATAGATGAAGTGGATGTACTTCCGGGATTGAAACCTAAAACTGTACAAACAACCACTGAAGTACTGGTTGAACTTGCACTAATAAAAGTTATACTAACTATTGGGATTGATGTAGAGGTCAAATTGGAAATATTACTACTTCCAACAACTATTTGAGGTTGCGATGATGTAGTCCCTTGCGCTCCTCATGAATCCATAGGGTCAATTGTTGAATTTTTCATATTTGTCCAATAACTAAAAAAAAGATTGATGTAATCTGATGAATCACTGTTACATATAAAAAATTCATGTGGCTAGGGGAAGACCATAAAAGACAGATGACTAACAAAAATAAACTCAATTCCCAATGCAATTCTATATAAATGAAAATGATAAGATATGGAGAATAAGAACAACCTTCAATCGGATGTTCAAAGCAGATCCTCGTTGATCTTTCAATCTCTACACTTGACCCTGCAGGTCTCAGCAAAAGATACAAGTAAGTGCATATAATATATGAAAGACATTAGCATAATCAATAGCATGGTCCATTATATAACAAGCAAATGTAACCCAATGTAATTTAAACAATATTCACAAGATCAATTGGACGAGAAAATGAGTATTTCATTAATAATATCAAGAAGTACATGATATAACCTCTTGCCAGCAACCAATCTGAACCAAGAACTAGGTCTCTCCACTTGTGCCTCCACCACTTCAATCCCCCATGAAATGGCAAACTCAAACTATGAAAAGAGTTTGGGAGGTGAACATAAGAAGTTCACCACAACAAGGATTAATGGATTTAGACTCAAGTCACGACAAAAATCCAGTAGAGTTACGATGCTTTCTCTTTCTCCTCCTTCCATGTACCATAAGAGCTCAATATTTAACCTCCCAAAAGGTAGGTTATAGGTCAAATGAAGTCCTTTCGAAAGTACATGGAGGGCCAAAGGTCACCCTAAGACTGCTTTTTGGAGTAAAAAGTAAATTTCTATTGTTTTTTACAATTTAACTAGGTGTATGCTGGATATAGTGGAACAACTTGTGTGTGCGCTGGCTATAATGGAACAACTAACATACAAGAACAAAAATAAGAATTAATGTGTTCCTGGAGAATAAAATGTTGATCTGAGTCTATAAAATCAGTACTGAAGGCCAATCAATGCTGATGCTCACAAGGTGGAAAATTACCCTGTAATAGATGCCCCCTAATGTGTGAGGTTAGAGAAGGTACTATGATGGCCAGAATACATTATAAATCTCAAAAGTGGAGTGATGGATACACTAATGGAAGGAGTAGCCCACTCATCATAATACAATAATATCTCTTGATACATGTCAGTACAATACAACAATCTGATACAATGGCCATGATAGGCAGTACATATGTCATAAGTGGTATAACCATAACCCATACAGTAAGATATTGTCTCCTGCTGAAAAGGAAACAACTAGTGCAAACTAGAGGTACAAACTGCTGATGTATGAGAAATGAGATCTCATAAGTAGGCATACTGAATGCCCCTAACATCTGGGGTATTCTACGGTGCAAGTCCCATCAAGTGAATAAAAATTTTGAATTTCAACCTGATGTGACATCGTCTGATTACCAGTCAATGATGAATATCGTTAACAGACGCGAGATAACCCACCAATAATGAAAATAGGCATCAAGGCACATAGTACAATCATCAAATTGTGAATAGATGTGTTGATTTCGAACACTAGGATGAATCCATCGATCATGGGACATTGATGTATTCCCAAAACTATCGATGGCGAGAGAACCTACCACTAATGATTGCAAGCCTCAAGGTACTCAACCGAATCTAAGTATCAATTCCTGAATAAATGATTTGAAGTTTATGGAAAGAAACTCACTGGAGGGAGGGCATTAATGCATCCCCCATCAAACATCATGAGGTAATAGCTATGCTAAAAGATTTGGAAGAACTCAGATGAATAGAACTGATTGACTCAATAAGGATGGCTGACATACAATAGTCAAGAGATATGAGGAGTGGCCGACTCTGGTTGCAGGACTTCCTTTGAACAAGAGCACGAGTAGGTGGATAGGCTCAGGTAGCATAGACTTGAGTACTAGATGATAATAACATTGTGCAATGCAGGAGGCATCAACAAAGGCCTCCATAATGACTGGAAACTTAACTAGCCAGTGGAGTAAAATCTGAGGAACGAGTATGGCTCCTAAGGTCCTACTATAGTCCGGACTCATGATGGATGGATTGGAATGAATGCTCTATTCAAAGGAGACACAAAAACTTCCAACAAGAAGAGGTAAATATTTTTCGTCTGGCTTTTTGGAATATTTTAATTTTTTGGTCTTTTTCATATTAGGAAATTTTGAAAAAGAATAAAATTGATTATAGTACAACAGGTGAGGGAACGAGTGTCAAATGGAAAGAAAACTAGTCCCAAGCAATGGAACATACCTATGATCAATACAAGGAAGCATGTGTAGGATGTGGACACTCGTGGGGGTGTTCACTCATAGTGAAAGGGTCATCAAATTGTGAAAGGAAAATGAAAGCTTTGCTTGGATCGAAAGGGAAAGTGCTCAGGCACATGGATGATAATTGAGTAAGCGAGAGTGGGCACAAGGCTCAAGCGGCCAGCATAATGATGCAATGCAATCACAACTTCAGAAAAAATGGTGGAGTCCTTTGTTGATGTATATGTAACTTCGGAATGTATTTCATTTGTGTATTATATATATATTTATTGTACCCTTATAAGAGATGTGTTATTCCTCTATAAGGAAGTGTCGTCATGTGGATTGACAAGTGTCGCAAGTGTGTGTACTTGCCGATGGGTTATTAGACCACCTTATGGGTTCGGCCCTAATTAATATATAATATAATGTGGATGTATCCAAGTAGACAAGTCGGCCCCAGTAGGTCACTGGGCAAAAAGGTGAGTATAAATAGAGATAGGAGATCTCTATTTTACTCACTCGGAAAAGTAACTATCTCTCTCTCTGAAAAGTGGCACACTAGTGAGGAGGAGGAGGATCATCTGCTAGGAGACTATCTCAGTGTTATTTGGTTGTATTTTGGTTGAGCCATTGCTCTCTCTATCTCTGAGGAAGTTGTGGGGTTTTTCACCTTAGGGTTTTCCCCACGGAAACTCTGTGTCTCTTGTCTCTATGCTTTTGATTCTTGTGATGCTTGTGATGCTTGTCATATTATGATTGTCATGCATTTATATACTATAGATGTTATTCTCTTAGCAAAGATCCTATAGTATTGTAATTTAATACTAAAAATTTAACATGGTATCAGAGCTTAACTGAGAAGAAGACATTTTGCAGTGACGGAAGCTTGTATTCCTTGTTTATTGGGTTTCTCTCCACATATTTTTGAAATTCAGTATAGTAGATTGGATCTACTCATCAAGGTGCATCTATCTGTCCGATCAGAATTCAGTTCCGAGCATTTTCAGATTTGGCCCTAAAAATTAGGGTTTCCACAAAAATAGGAATTTCTGGAAACTGAAGGCACAGCTGGAAGCTCCTTGCAAAAATCGAAGGTTAGAGCTTTGGATCGAGATTTTTGGCTGGGTAGATCTGTGGAAAACTCAAACCCTAATTCAGGGCTCTCCCAGTGAACCCGGGAGGACAAAAAGGCAATTTTGAAGGGCAAGACTTTGCTGATCTCAAATTCTGAATGTACTAGGCTGATCAGCTCTCCAAGGTGCATCTTTCTATCCTTTCGGAATTTTGAAATTCACATTTTGAATTTTTAGGGTTTCTCTGACAAACCCTAATCTGGGACCAGATCCAGTTTTCAGCACTTCAAGTGGTAAGTTCTAAACCTTTTCTATTTCCATTTGAAGTACTCTTAAAGATGTCTCTCCACACTAAGCTTGAGGATAAGCTTGAAGGGGCTGACAACTTCCGAGCCTGGAAGTATAGGATTGGATTAATCCTGGAAGAGAATGAGTTGGACTCATATGTGAAAGAAGACATCCCTATCCCAGAGGATGAAGAAGCCAAGGCATTGCACAAGAAGAACTTGGTCAAGGCAAAGAGAATCATTGCTGATTCTATCAAAGGCCATCTCATACCTCATGTGTCTTCTCTTAAGACACCCAAAGAGATGTTTGAATCCTTGACCAAGCTATTTGAAGGAAAGAACATAAATCGGAAGATGACCCTGTGGAACTAATTGAAAGCAGTGAAGTTTCAGAATGGAGAAACCATTAAATCTTACTTTTCAAGGGTCTCCCAGATTAAGGAACAATTAGAAGCAGTAGATGAAATGGTGGAGAATGGTGAAGTGGTGATGACCACTCTAAATGGCCTACCCAGGTCATGGGATTCCTTTATTCAAGGAATTTGTGCAAGGAAGAAATTGATCTCCTTCAACAGATTGAGGGAAGAATGCTCTCAAGAAGAAGCTAGAGTCATAGCTTCTGAGGAAAATATGGGAGGAGAAGATCAAGCTCTTGCAGCTCACACCAAGAGAAGCAAAACCAAGAAGGATCACTCTCACCACAAAAGATTCCATCAAAAGAGTAAGAAGGACCTAAGATGCTTCACATGCAATGAGAAGGGTCACTTTGCTTCAGATTGTCCCAAGAACAAAAGGGATAATAACAACAACTCCAGTAAGAAGAAGAAGGGCAGCAAAAGAAGGTTTCATGCTCATGCTGCTGAAGATGATGAACCTCCAAAGAAGAAGGCTAGGGTAGAAAGTAGTAGTGATGATGACTCATCAAGTGAAGAAGAATATGTTCTAATTTCTGCTCTTACAGCTACCATCTCCCATGGATGTAATGATTGGTTGATTGATAGTGGGGCTTCCAAACACATGACTGGGTTTAAATAATCCTTTGTGAACCTATCTGAACATGAATCACCCCATAAGGTGAAACTTGGGGATGATTATCAATACCCAATCAAAGGAAGTGGTGAAGCCTCCTACAACCTAGATTCTGGAAAATCATTGAAGATGAAAGAAGTACTTTATGTACCTAGGCTCAAGAAGAACTTACTCTCCATCTCTGCATTGGATGAAAAAGGTATGAGGGTTGCATTTGTGGATGGCCAAGTCCTAATGTGGCCAAAGGGAAAGACCATAGATGATGCAGTAGTGATTGGAGAGCAAGAGGGAGGCTTGTATAAATTGAAGGGACAACCTGAACATGCCATGGTACATGAATCCATGGAGCCAAGTGAACTTTGGCATAGAAGACTTGCTCATATGCACTATAGGGCACTTCCAATTGCAAGCAAGGCAGTAGAGGGTCTTCCTGAAATCAAGACCAAACATGAAGGTGTTTGCAAAGGATGTGCAAAAGGTAAGAACACTAAGAAGGCTTTCCCAAGCAGTGAAAGCAAGGCAAAAGACATTCTGGAAATCATCCACTCAGATGTATGTGGCCCTATGTCATCCAACTTCCTGAGTGGGTATGTTTACTATGTATCATTTATCGATCACTTCTCCAGGAAGACTTGGGTATACTTCTTGAAGGGAAAAGATGAGGTGCTTGATAAATTCAAGGAATTCAAAACCTTGATGGAGAATCAAAATGTCAAGAAAATCAAGACATTCAGATCTGACAATGGTGGAGAATTCACCTCAAATGAATTCAAGAAGATTTGCAGTGATTCAGGGATTAAGAGGGAGTTGACTGCTCCTTATAATCCTCAATAGAATGGAGTTGCAGAAAGGAAGAACAGAACAGTCATGGAAGCAGCAAGGGCAATGCTACATGACCAGGATCTACCTATGCATCTATGGGCAGAAGTAGTTAGAACAGTTGTATATGTGCAAAACAGAACTCCCCACAAGATATTGAACAACAAGACACCAGAAGAGGTCTTTTCTGGGTTCAAGAATATTGATGTCAGCAAAGATGAATATAAGGACAGGTAATCCAGGAAGCAAAGATCAAAAGGGAGCACACTCCAGCAGCTCCTGCAAGGATGCAGATCTTCAGAGGGAGTTGACCGTCTTCCTACATTCCACAACAGAAAGGTGTAGAAGAAGCTACTTTAGCATCTCCTACTAGGATGCAAAGACTCAAAGGGAGTCCACCCAAACAAACAAACAAAGATAAGTATTTCAATTATCATTTCTTGCCTATTTTGTTTGTTTAATAATATTATGCTTATGTTCCTAGACCTAGGAGATGTATTGTGCATATTTGAATGATTGCATTAATGAACAGTATACTACTAATATGCATGTGATGGGTAAGTGGCTTATGGCACTGTACAACATTCCAGTGCTACTTATCTAGAATGAAACCTCTTTGCTGACATGTTGGGAGTAGTGCAAACTCTTAAATGTTCTGGTAGAGACTGGAAGGCATCTAGAAATTTGTGGAACATGGATAAATGTTGTATTGAAGCATTGGCTAAGATAACTGCATGACTGCATGACATATTTCTTTATGTGTAAAGAATTTGTTCTGAAAATTATGAGATGTTTCTAATCATGCAATTTAACTTGTTTTGTAGGAAAGACCGTATATCTTCACCTACAAAAGGACTACAACATTTGTTCCAGCAAGAAAGATATCTATTGAAGATATTGAAGTTCCCAGGATCTGGGATGAAGAAATGGAATGCCATGATCCGTAGATCATGAAGAAGATGTTTGGGATGCAGTCCCAAGACCTGACAGGGAGTCATATGTATGCAGATTGAAGAAAGCCTTGTATGGCTTGAAGCAAGCTCCCAGAACCTGGTATGGTAGGATGGACAGTTTCCTATCTAGCTTGGAATTTACCAAGAGTAAAGCAGATTCCAATCTTTACTACAAGGTTGAGGAAGGGAATCCAGTGATTCTACTCCTGTATGTGGATGACCTATTTGTGACAGGAGATGACAGACTGATTGCAGATACTAAGAGGAAGCTTGCAGCTGAATTCGATATGAAAGATTTGGGAATGATGCACTATTTCATAGGTATGGAGGTGTGGCAGAATGCAGGTGGAATCTTCCTTGGTCAAGGGAAGTACACAGTAGATATCCTGAAGAGATTCGAGATGATGGATTGCAAGGGCCATGGCCACACCTATGGCATCGAATCTGAAGCTTCTATGTGATGCTTCATCTGAGCCGATTGATGTCTCTATGTATCGTCAGATGATTGGGTCCTTGATGTACCTGACGAACACTAGACCAGACATTTGCTTCGCTGTGAACACATTGAGCCAGTTCCTGGCGGATCCGAGGAGTGTTCACCTGGTTGCTGTAAAGCATGTTCTGAGGTACCTGAAGGGTACAGTGGATTATGGGCTCAGGTATGAGGCGAATCAAAAGTTTAACCTGCAGGGTTATGTTGATTCAGATTGGGCTGGCAGTGCTGCAGATAGGAAGAGCAAATCTGGGTGTTGCTTCAGTATGGATCAGGTGTGATCTCTTGGTTTAGCAGGAAGCAGTCCTGCGTAGCACTGAGTACAGCTGAGGCAGAGTATGTTGCAGCCTACTCAGCTAGTTGTGAGGCAGTATGGCTATGAAAGCTACTGTCTGAGTTATTTGATCTCCCGTTGGAGGCTACTGGTATCTTCTGTGATAACCAGAGTTGTGTGAAGCTGTCCGAGAACCCAGTGTTTCATGACAGGTCGAAACACATAGAGATCAAATATCACTATATCAGGGAAATGGTGCAGAGAGGAGCTGTGAAGCTTCTGTATGTTGCGACGGACGAGCAGATTGCAGATGTGCTGACGAATCCACTAGCCAGAGTGAAGTTCAAGTACTTCCGAGAGAGGCTTGGCGTTCTTTAGATCGAGGACACTTCGAGGAAGAAATGATGGACACATTTGCTGAAGCCATTCCAAGCATGTTGGAAGGAGGATCCTTCACATGGCTGTGGATGTAAGCACTGGATAATGGGTATCAGGATGATGTTCTGGTTTCTGCTGGATATGATCAGTTGGATCATTTTTATGTATGTATGTACGCATCATGTTGGATGCTGGATATGATCAGTTGGATCATTTTTATGTATGTATGTACGCATCATGTTGGATGTTGGATATGATCAGTTGGATCATTTATGTATGTATGCATCATGTTGGATGCTGGATATGATCAGGTGGATCATTTATGTATGTATGTGCATCATGTTGGATGCTTGGACCATGTATCTGTATATGTATCAGGTGGATACATTGTATGATCAGGTGGATCATGTATGGTGATATGTATCATGTATCAGGTAGATACTTGGTATGCATCAGGTGGATGCATTGATGATCAGGTGGATCATGTATGATGATATGTATCAGGTAGATACTTGGTATGCATCAGGTGGATGCATTGATGATCAGGATGATCATGGATGATGAGCTTCAGGATGTTGCTCCAGATGACATGCAGCAGGATGTTGCAGTGATGATCAGGATGATCATGGATGATGAGCTTCAGGATGTTGCTCCAGATGACATGCAGCAGGACGTTGCAGTGATGATGATCAGGACGATCATGAGTACATTAGGATGATGTATGGTGAGTATCAGGTTGATACTCTATGGTCGTGGATCAGGTTGTGCAGATGAGCATGTCTGGGAGATCCTATAGGTCGGAGTTGTGTACCCGTAACAGCCTGGGATGCTCTTTCGAGACATTGCTCTGGGAGGACATGTAATAGCGCCCTGGGAGATCTCAGGTCGGAGTTGTGTACCCATAACATCCTGAGATTCTCTTGCGAGGTTTTGTCCTATGGCATGTAATTTGGGCCCTGGGAGATTTCAGGTCGGATTTGTGTACCCGTAACATCCTGAGATGCTCTTGTGAGGTTTTTCCATGACCACATGTAATTTGTGCCCTGGGAGATTTCAGGTCGGAGTTGTGTACCCGTAACATCCTGAGATGCTCTTGCTAGGTTTTGTGGTGGACCACATGTAATTTGTGCCCTGGGAGATTTCAGGTCGGAGTTGTGTACCCGTAACATCCTGAGATGCTCTTTCGAGGTTTTGTGGTGGGGTCACATGTAATAGCGCCCTGGGAGATCCTACAGGTCGGAGTTGTGTACCCGTAACATCCTGGGATGCTCTTTCGAGGTTTTGTGACGCACGTAATAAGTCCTGAGGATTCCACAGTATGGCCAGTGATGACGAAGACCTGCAGGTGGTGGGCCTACATCCAGTATGAAAAAGGACTGGCTCTGTAGAACTTCCTATGACGAGTAGAGTCAGAGATTGGTTGAGATAGTAGCAGCAGTGACGATGATGATGACGATGCATCGATGACGATGATCCAGAGAAGAAGACTTGTCTAGCATATCTATGTCGAGAAATACCTTCCTAGTTAAGAGGGAGTGTTGATGTATATGTAACTTCGGAATGTATTTCATTTGTGTATTATATATATATTTATTGTACCCTTATAAGAGATGTGTTATTCCTCTATAAGGAAGTGTCGTCATGTGGATTGACAAGTGTCGCAAGTGTGTGTACTTGCCGATGGGTTATTAGACCACCTTATGGGGTCGGCCCTAATTAATATATAATATAATGTGGATGTATCCAAGTAGACAAGTTGGCCCCAGTAGGTCACTGGGCAAAAAGGTGAGTATAAATAGAGATAGGAGATCTCTATTTTACTCACTCGGAAAAGTAACTATCTCTCTCTCTGAAAAGTGGCGCACTAGTGAGGAGGAGGAGGATCATCTGCTAGGAGACTATCTCAGTGTTATTTGGTTGTATTTTGGTTGAGCCATTGCTCTCTCTATCTCTGAGGAAGTTGTGGGGTTTTTCACCTTAGGGTTTTCCCCACGGAAACTCTGTGTCTCTTGTCTCTATGCCTTTGATTCTTGTGATGCTTGTGATGCTTGTCATATTATGATTGTCATGCATTTATATACTGTAGATGTTATTCTCTTAGCAAAGATCCTATAGTATTGTAATTTAATACTAAAAATTTAACATCCTTATGGGAGATGGACAACATGAGACTAAGTAGAGTATGAGTCTTCATCACAAAGTCATGGCATAACTATGAAGGAATCCCAATCCTAAGGAGGAACAACAACATCGGCGCCGAAAGACATAAAAAGGTTCTAACTAGGGCACCCATGGTCGGACATCTCTATCACCAAATAATGACACTTCTAGAATAGTATGAAAGGTTCCGACTCAATTACAAAGCGGGGTCGCAACTAGGGTTAATGACAAATGGTCAAAGGTTAAATGCATAATGTAGGAGAAAATGACATCTAACCTATATGACGGGTGTAAAATATACCTGTCGTAGGTGCTAGATGGTAAAAAAATCACTCTCATCGAAAAACTATGTTCTAAACAGTACTGCATAACGACATATTAGTCCAATAATAGTTCCAACGGTAAAAACTATAGGAAAGTGGGTTTTAAAAACTATAAATAGTAATAAAAAACTTACAATTACTATTCCATTTTAACATTTTACCCAAATAGTGGTTTTTGGTTAGTTTTCACCTTGGATTTCAGTTGCTGATTCCAGGAGATGCGGGCATCCATTCCACGAGCCATCTAGAGAAGGTTAGTCATCTCATCCTCCTCTTCCATTTCATAGCTTTTATTTCAATTTTTAATGGTCCAATTTTTTTATTAGACTAAACCTACATGTTCTCGCCGATGTACACGGGCTATAGCTTTGTGGATCGTGGGTAGGGCATCCTGGACGCGGTCAACGCAACTGTCCAGGACCTCATACGGACACGATTGTCCAATTGTTTGCCCACGTACAAGGCCGTGAATGTGATTTTTTAATGTGTAAAAGCTAAACAATACTTTGTTTTGCCTCCAATACGGTCCTAGAGTGGAGGGAGAGGGAACATGATGTTGTGGACAATCAAGTTCGCCAAGATCTACCCAAGCAACAAGCACTACAAGCATGCAATCTCTACAAATTTGGGAGCATTGGGGGTTTAAGGGCCCAAAACCAATTGCTCCGTCGATTGATTGATTACTGGGATGCAGATGCACAAAAAATTAACCTGGATGGTCAACCACTCTCACTAGAGGTGGAGGATATATATTTTATCACATGGTTGTCCTGTTTGTTGAGATATTGTAACTTCAAAGAATATTATATTTGTACTTTATTATTTCGGAGATGTTTCATTCCTCCATGAAGATCTTATTGTATATCCGGAGATGTTTATTCCTCCGTCGGAATGTGGTAACTCGGGTTATTAGACTTCCCTAGTGGGGGTCGGCCCTGTATGTGTTGTGTGGGTCAAAGGGTTATTAGACCACCCTAGAGGGGTCGGCCCAGTCAGTTTTAGTGGGGTATTTAACCCATTGGTTAAATACGAGCCTACGTGTACTTGTGTAAAAGATATGTCAGAGTAGTGTATAAATAGAGGAGGTGTGTTCCTCATTTGATACACACACTCACTCACTTGAGAGTAGTGCAATTGTGGAGAAGAGGTATGCGATGATGGAGGAGGAGATCATGTATTTCGTTTGCATATTTGTATATTGCTTGTCATCTATATTGAGGAAGCTTTACTGGGTTTTCTACCTCATGAGGGTTTCCCAGGATAAATCTGTGTCTCTTGTGTTTATGCTATGCTTGTTGTTTCTTCAGTGATCCTATATATGCTATTATTGTGAAATGGAATGTAATGCTGCTATTTTATGTCTTAGCATATTAAATCTTAACATGGAGTCAAAGCTAACCTGAAGGAAGGCAAGGTATGGCACTTACGACACTTGCTTTACTTACGACAATTTGAAGGTTAGGGTTTTACATAGCAAAAACCAATCATCGTGGAACTTTCGCTATAAATCCATTTATGCAATGTTTCAGGGTCTGAAATGTTTACAGGTCGAAGATAACAGCCCCATGTACCTTGTGTCCAAAGGGAACCCTCAGATTCATTGTACTTTATGACTTATGATCAGTACAAGTTAGGGTTTCTGCCTCTTCCAGATTTCAGTAAAAATCAGGTAACCTTGGAAAAAAGGTCATAACTTGGGCTAGGAAGCTCCAAATGAAATTTCGTAAAAATTGACAGGTAGTACACAGAATGTACTATGTCAGGAAATGTTTTAAGAGGCCGAAGGTAAACCAGTGACACGTGCCATGCCGTACAAGTTCATTGTCCTATTTTATCCCATAAACAGGTCACGTTGCGACACTTGGCATAACTCTCTCTCAGAGAGTCCAATTGAGGTCAGACCTGTAAGGATAGAAAGATAACAGGGAAAGATATCTCAGGAAACGTTTTCAGAGGCCGAAGTTCAAACAGTGACACGTGGCATGCCGTACAAGTTCGCTCTCTTGTTTTATCCCATAAACAGGTCACGTTGCGACACTTGGCATAACTCTCTCTTAGAAAATAAAATTGAGGTCAGACCTGTCAAGATGGAAAGATGACAGGTCAGGCTACTGCAGAAAATGTTTTCAGACCCTGTGGAGCAAAAATTTGAGAGTTATAGCAGAAACAATCAGGTGCATATTTCTGTCAAAACATAATTATTTTTGGAGCACCTTTATTCATGGCTTCCGAAATTTAGGGTTTCAGAGAAAGTTAGAATTTTTGGAATCGGAGTCCATGGCTGAATGCTACTCAGAAAAATCAAAATTTAGAGACCAAGATCGAATTTTTTGGTTGGGTAGAAGACCGGGCTTGATCAAACCCTAGTTCGAGATTTTGATCAGAAAGATGGAAAATTAGGGCTTCAACAAAAGTTGGAATTTTTGAAGTCTGTAACCACGGCTGGAAGCTCCTTAGAAAAATAAGAGTTTAGAGCCTTGGATCGAACGTTTTGATTGGACAGAAGGATGGGCTTCATCAAACCCTAGTTCGGGTTCCTGTCCAGAAGATCCAGAAGTTTCGAAGGCAATTTTGAGGGGTCAAATTTTGGAGATTTCAAAAGTGAAGTATGCTAGTTTGATCAGCTCAGCAAGACACATCCTTCCATCCATTCAGAAGCATGAAATTCAAAGATTGAATTTTTAGGGTTTCTCTAGCAAGCCCTAATCAAGCTCCAAATCAAGTTTCAGGGGGAGTTGAGGCTAAGGCCTTAGATAAGAAGACTACAAGAAGTCTCAAGAGTTATGACTTAAGGAGGTTCAGGTATGTCTTGAAATATGATTCTTGATTAAGTTCATAATGTGTTTATCTTCATATTGTTTATTAGTACAATCTTGATTATTGTTAGAATTGTCTTATCACCCTAGTAACAGTATGAATGCATGTGAATGATCGAAGACATTCATTGATTAGGGCTAAATGATTGTACTAATGCATTATGGTGTTGTATGAGGTTGATGTCGTTTTCTAACAAGATACAGGTACATCACAAAAGACAAATCATACTCCTTAAAACATGACAACATGAAGACAAAGACTCATCCATAATCTTTGTTCTACTTACGAGGTATGTATGACTTTGTTATATTATGCTTAACCTATGAGACATGCAGGTTCTAGCTCAGGATCTCTAAATCATTGAAGAGATTGTTTAGGTATGTTGTACATAACTAAGCAGGTATACTAATCCAGGTTTGTTTTCCTATGACAAGTTAGAATCTTACCTTAGGATCCCTTATATAAGTATACTTGGTATGATTGGTTATGCTTATTCATAAAGTTAGTAATCAAGCGTTTATGCATATTATGTCTCTTATCTTGATGATCTAATTAACCAGAAGAGTACTATGATCAAACAAGAATATGCAGAAGTAAAAGAAGACTTCCTTGAAACCTTGAATATTATCTATAATCATGACTATACATTTTCAAAGATTATTTAGAACTAGAATGTTTTGATAAGATTGAGAATATACTAATGAATGTATGTCTGTGTATGAGATCATGAGGATGACACTAGTGCACACTTGAGCATGCACAGTGGTACAGAATGAATAGAAGTTCAAAAGACATATAGAAGATCAAGCGGGAGGCAACCACACAAACATAAAAGATAAGTATTTGAGTTATTATTTGAAATAGTAAATGATATTGCTTGTATGCATATTTGTATTCCTAGAATATATCATGATGAGTGTAAACATTCATAGAGCATTGAACAGTATACTACTAATATGCATATGATTGGTAAGTTGGAAAAACATTCCATTGTTGCTTGTCTAGAATGAAACCTCTTTGCTGACATGCTAAGAGTTGTGCACACTCTCAATAGTATGTTCTGGTAGAGATGGAAGGCATCTAGATAGCCACTGTATGCATACAGGATATGGGAAAGTGTTGTGCCAAAGTATTGGTCAAAATAGTTACATAACTATGTAAATGATATCTGTATGCATAATAAGTTATCATGTCAATATGATTTGATGATTATGAAGTATTACTAATCATGTACTTAATTTTGATTTGTAGGAAAGATCATGATGAATGATGAACACTGAACAAGCGATGGATGTTCAAACAAAAGGATTTACAAATCAAACAGACTATAGAAGGCTTGTGGCTGGAAAATTCTCTTAGAAAGAGGAAGAGAATCATGATAAGATGTTTGCTCCAAGTGGCTAGATAAAACCATTCTCTTAATGGTGTAATTGAAGAAGAAGTGTGAATCAGGTTTTGTATGGGTACCCAGGATCGATAATCAATTGATGATCTTAATGATCACCATGGGTGATGAGGATGTCAACCTTTGCTACAAGGTTGAATATTGTTTCTATACACAGACGATATGGTGCAGAAAAGAACCAAAAGTTCGAATTTGTAACAATGTACTAACCAAACCTCTACCGATCCGATGTACTAACCAAACCTCTACCTCAAGTAAAGTTTTCTGAGACAAACTTAATATAGTTCAGAAGGACCCTCCTCGAAAGGGGGAGTGATGTAATAACTCATGATGAGATTGCCTACATCGACAGTGAGGTCGATGATGAGGATACCTATATTAGTGATGCCGACAGAGAGGTTGGTGGATGGTCCTTAGACAGGGTCTAAGGTGACAAGAGGATTGCATCATCCTTGAACATATATTCTAAAAGAGGCCGTAGACATGATGTCTCCGAAAATGAAGTCCTGGGTGGACATATAGGATTGCATCATCCTAAAGAGAGCCGTAGACGTATGTCTTCGAGAATGAAGTCCTTGGTGGACTTGAGGGGATTGGATCATCCCTAGATTTCAGTCCTAAAGAAGAGCCGTAGACGTATGTCTTCGAGAATGAAGTTATTGGTGAACATGTGAGGGGATTGGATCAACCCTGGGCTTCAGTCTGAAAGAAGAGCCGTAGACGTATGTCTTCGAGAATGAAGTCCTTGGTGGACGGTTGAGGATTAAGTCATCCTTGGATGTAGTCCTAAATGTACGGTTGAGGATTAAGTCATCCTTGGACATGGTCCTAAATGTACGGTGGAGGATTAAGTCATCCTTGGACGTGGTCCTAAATGTACGGTTGAGGATTAAGTCATCCTTGGACGTGGTCCTAAATGTACGGTGGAGGATTAAGTCATCCTTGGACATGGTCCTAAATGTACGGTTGAGGATTAAGTCATCCTTGGACGTGGTCCTAAATGTATGGTTGAGGATTAAGTCATCCTTGGACGTGGTCCTAAATGTACGGTTGAGGATTGAGTCATCCTTGGATGTGGTCCTAAATGTACGGTTGTGGATTAAATCATCCTTGGACAGTGATAAGGACTAATCATCCTGTAAATAGATTGGGATTGCCTCATCCCTAGACATGGTGAGATGTCTTAAAGTGATAAGGACTAATCATGCTGTAAATAGATTGGGATTGCCTCATCCCTACACATGGTGAGATGTCTTAAAGTGATAAGGACTAATCATCCTGTAAATAGATTGGGATTGCCTCGTCCCTGGACATGGTGAGATGTCTTAAAGTGATAAGGACTAATCATGCTGTAAATAGATTGGGATTGCCACGTCCCTAGACATGGTGAGATGTCTTAAAGTGATAAGGACTAATCATCCTATAAATAGATTGGGATTGCCTCGTCCCTAGACATGGTGAGGTGTCTTAAAGTGATAAGGATTGATTATCCTGTAAGTTGATCTGGATTGCATCATCCATAGACATGAGAGTTGTCTTAAACCGAGAGGGACTGATCATCCCGTAAGCGGATCAGGATTGTATCATCCTTGGACCCATGTCCTAAAGTGAGAGGGATTGATCATCCCGTAATTGGATCTTGTGTGTTGCAGGGTATGCTGCTATTGTGTATACTTGTATTGATGAGGATACTTGTATTGATGATATGTATACTTGTATTGATGAGGATACTTGTATTGATGATGTGTATACTTGTATTGATGAGGATACTTGTATTGATGACGTGTATACTTGTATTAATGATGTGTATACTTGTATTGATGAGGATACTTGTATTAATGATATTTATACTTGTATTGATGATGTTGTTGATCGTGATGATCTAGATGATGATGTTGTTGATCGTGATGATCTAGATGACGATGCTGTTGATCGTGATGATCTAGATGACGATGCTGCTGATCGTGATGATCTAGATGACGATGTTGCTTATCATGCGATGACGATGCTCATGATCGTGTGATGACGATGCTGATGATCGTGTGATGACGATGCTGATGATTGTGTGATGACGATGCTGATGATCGTGTGATGACGATGTTGATGATCGTGTGATGACGATGCTGATGATCATGGGATGACGATACTGATGATCGTGTGATGATGATGCTGATGATCGTGTGATGATGATGCTAATGATCGTGATGCTGATGACGATGCTGATGATTGTGTGATGACGATGTTGATGATCGTGAGATGATGATGTTGATGATCATGAGGATCCAGATGTTGATGTTGCTGTAGTTGTTCGAGTGCTGCAGAAGATAAAGACTCAGTACTGAGGATGTTGATGTTCCAGTATTGAAGATGTTCCAGTAACTGCTTGAGTTATTGATGATGTTGAGAAAGCTTCCAATAATTTATAGATGTATCATGTATGATGTTGATGACTCCTTGCTCGTGTAGATGTTGTTATAATATCCTTCTCATTAAGGGGGAGTATTGATATATTGTAACTTCAAAGAATATTATATTTGTACTTTATTATTTCAGAGATGTTTCATTTCTCCGTGAAGATCTTATTGTATATCCGGAGATGTTTATTCCTTCGTCGGAATGTGGTAACTCAGATTATTAGACTTCCCTAGTGGGGTTCGGCCCTGTATGTGTTGTGTGGGTCAAAGGGTTATTAGACCACCCTAGAGGGGTCGGCCCAGTCAGTTGTAGTGGGGTATTTAACCCATTGGTTAAATACGAGCCTACGTGTACTTGTGTAAAAGATATGTCAGAGTAGTGTATAAATAGAGGAGGTGTGTTCCTCATTTGATACACACACTCACTCACTTGAGAGTAGTGCACTTGTGGAGGAGAGGTATGCCATGATGGAGGAGGAGATCATGTATTTGGTTTGCATCTTTGTATATTGCTGGTCATCTATATTGAGGAAGCTTTACTGGGTTTTCTACCTCATGAGGGTTTCCCAGGATAAATCTGTGTCTCTTGTGTTTATGCTATGCTTGTTGTTTCTTCAGTGATCCTATATATGCTATTATTGTGAAATGGAATGTAATGCTGCTATTTTCTGTCTTAGCATATTAAATCTTAACATTGTTGAGGGGATGTTGCTAGTCTCCAGTCCCACCATGTAGTTGGTGGGATCACCATTACTGACTATATAGATAGGTACTGTATTCCCAGTACCGAAAAGGTGGGGAGTCAGATACCCATTGATGCCATTGTGATCTTGAGCATGAAGATAATAGTGCTCACTGACATGGTTCAATTGCTTTACATCAGGCTTCGAGGCCAGTGATGTTCTACGTAGTAGAGTGCATGAGACCTATAGTGTACGACTGGTGTACAACATTATTGGTTACCATGAAAAGGCAGTTAATGGAGTACAATCTTGGACAGGAAAAGAACTTCGGCGTTGGCAGTATACTCTTCAATTTATTCTTTGAGAGAGTTTCGGGGCTCAGTCCGAGGGTTGAGGTCCCGCTGCACAGTCTCTGTGATCTAGCCCAGACCCGATGGGCTGAAGTATTGACGTTACAAGGTGGTGGAAAACAGGCATCACCATATTAAAATGAGTTCTTCCACTATTGGGCTTGATAGGTCATTGCTATCGATGACTACCCATATGTGGGGATAAACTACCGGGGAGACCACGACATGTCGCTACCTACAGGGGCCACATTCGGAGACATCATTATGTTACTCTTTTTCTGTTTTGTGTATTTAATTCTTTGGGATTTTTTATTATAAATGAAATGCAAAAATATTTTTGGTGTAGTATCACATATTAATATATGATTGTTTGCTCGCAGATGCTGGTCTGCGAATACCAAAGGGCTACTCGAGACATCTTCATTGAGGCAAGGGTGGACAGGTGGTTGGCGCCGTAGTAGAGCGCACACTAGAGACAGTATGGGTCAATCTAACCCACATGACTACCAGAGTATGGCTCATCGATGTGGAGCACCTGCCAGAGGCGATGCAACGACATGATGTAGGAGTACCGGGCACCTAGGTGCGATTACTGTGGGGCATAACCAATGTAGTGCATTACTATATTCAGACACATCCTGCCGAGGAAGCTAGGACTCCCCGTAGGGATTAGATATCTCAGAGTCCTATATTTTTGTATTGGTTATGTATATTTTTGAGAGCTATGGGCTCCAGTTTTGTACTGTGACAACACATTTTGGTCTTATTATTTATGAAAAACTATGATTCTGTGGTTCTACTATATGTGTATGTACAATTGTGTGAATGAATGTTTGTTTGTGTGCTTCTTTATTGATGAGACTGTTACATCGTAATCTTCCACCCTGTGAGCATTAGCATTATTTGGCCTATAGGATCCATTTTGAGTGACTCAGATCCACTTATATCCTTCAGAGATACTATTTTTACCCATTTTTATTCCTACCCACATGTTGCATCACTATAGCATGCGTACCCGCGAGTTGCATCACTATATCCCACGGGTATCAAGTAAAATGGTAAAAACCACTATTAATTACTTTTTACTCCTAAAAAGCGGTCATTGGGTGACCTTTGGCTCTCCATCGGCCTGAGTAACGCCTCGATGTGTCCTTTCACCTACCTTTGAGAGGACTATATATTGAGCACATATGGTTTATGGATGGGAGGAAGAGGAGAATAGCAAGAGAACTCTAGTGGATTTTTGCCCTATCTTGAGTCTGCACTCATTGATCCTTGTAGTTGTGGACCATTTATGTTCACCTTCGAAACTCCTTTCTAGTTTCAGTTTTCCCTTCATGGAGGATTCAAGTGGTGGAGGCATAAGTGGATTCATCTAGATCTTGGTTCAGATTTGTTATCGGCAAGAGGTCGTATCACTTTGTACTTCTTCTTGTTCATTAATAGAAATGCTCATATTCTCGTCCATTCATGGTGTTAATGTTGTTTATTATACATTGGGTTACATTTGCTTATGATATTATGGACCATTGTTATTGATAATGTTAATGTCAATTATATATTATATGTACTTGTTGGATATTGGCTATCAAGACTAATTGTTTGAGATATTGTAACTTCAAAGAATATTATATTTGTACTTTATTATTCCGGAGATGTTTCATTCCGATCTTATTGTATATCCGGAGATGTTTATTCCTCCGTCGGAATGTGGTAACTTGGGTTATTAGACTTCCCTAGTGAGGGTAAGCCCTGTATGTGTTATGTGGGTCAAAGGGTTGTTAGACCAACATAGTGGGGTCGGCCCAGTCAGTTGTAATGGGGTATTTAACCCAATGGTTAAATACGATCCTACATGATTTGTGTAAAAGACAAGTCGGAGTAGTGCATAAATAGAGGAGGTGTATTCCTCATTTAACACACACTCACTCACTTGAGAGTGGCGCACTTATGAGAGAGAGGTCTACTTTGGACAAGGAGGATCTTATGCTCAGGGTTACATCTTTTGTATTTGTTGGTCATCTATATTGAGGAAGATTTGCTGGGTTTTCTACCCCATGAGGGTTTCCCAGGATAAATCTGTGTCTCTTGTGTTTATGATGTGCTTGTTGTTTCTTCAGTGATCCTGTATATGCTATTATTATGAAATGGAATGTAATTATGCTTTTTTCTGTCTTAGCATATTAAATCTTAACATGGTATTGGAGCTAACCTGAAGGAAGGCAATGTATGGCACTTACGACACTTGCTTCTCTTGCGACAATTTGAAGGTTAGGGTTTTATATAGAAAAACCCAGTCATTGTGGAACTTTCACTATAAATCCATTTATGAGAAGATTCAGGATCTGAAACGTTTACAGGTCGTAAATAACATCCCCAGGTACCTTGTGTCCAAAGGGAACGCTCAGATTCATTTTACTTTGTGAGTTATGATCAGTACAAGTTAGGGTTTCTACCTCTTCCAGATCTCAGTCAAAATCAGGGGACCTAGGAAAAAAGGTCATAAATTGGGCTAGGAAGCTCCAAATGCAATTTAGTAAAAAGTGACAGGTAGTACACAGACTTTAATATCTCAATAAACGTTTTCAGAGGCCGAAGCGCAACCAGTGACACGTGGCACGCCGTACAAGTACGCTCTCCTCTTTTATCCCATAAACAGGTCATGTTGCGACGCTTGGCATAACTCTCTCTAAGAAAATCCAATTGAGGTCAGACCTGTCGAGATGGAAAGATGACAGGTCACGCTACCATAGAAAAAGTGTTCAGACCCTGTGGAGCAAAAAGTTCGGATTTATAGCAGAAACAATCAGGTACATATTTCTGTCAAAACATAATTATTTTTGGAGCACCTTCATTCATGGCTTCCGGAATTTAGGGTTTCAGAGAAAGTTAGAATTTTTGGAATCGAAATCCATGACTGAATGCTACTCAGGAAAATTGAAATTTAGAGTCCAGGATCGAATTTTTTGGTTGGGTAGAAGACGGGGCTTGATCAAACCCCAGTTCGGGATTTTGATCGGAAAGATGGGAAATTAGGGCTTCAGCAAAATTTTTTAAGTCTGTGACCATGGCTGGAAGGTCCTCAGAAAAATAAGAGTTTAGAGCCTTGGATCGAAACTTTTGATTGGGAAGAAGGGTGGGCATCATCAAACCCTAGTTCGGGATCCTGTACAGAAGATCCAGAAGTTTCGAAGGCAATTTTGAGGGGTCAAATTTTGGAGATTTCAAAATTGAAGTATGCTAGTTTGATCAGCTTAGCAAGACACATCCTTCTATCCATTCAGAAGTGTGAAAGTCAAATATTGAATTTTTAGGGTTTCTCTAGCAAACCCTAATCAAGCTTCATATCAAGTTTTAGGGGGAGTTGAGGCTAAGGCCTTACATAAGAAGACTACAAGAAGTCTCGACTGGTATGACTTAAGGAAGTTCAGGTATGTCTTAAAATCTGATTCCTGATTAAATTCATAATGTGTTTGTCTTCATATTATTTATTAGTACAATCTTGATTAATGTCTTATCACCCTAGTAAAAGTATGAATGCATGTGAATGATCGAAGACATTCATTGATTAGGGCTATATGATTGTACTAATGCATTATGGTGTTGTGTGAGGTTGATGTTGTCTGCTAACAAGATACAGGTACATCACGAAAGACAAATCAAGTTCCATGACCATGACAACATGAAAACAAAGACTCATCCATAATCTTTGTTCTACTTACGAGGTATGTATGACTTTGTTATATTATGCTTAACCTATGAGACATGTCGGTTCTAGCTCAGGATCTCTAAATCATTGAAGAGATTGTTTAGGTATGTTGTACATAACTAAGAAGGTATACTAATCCATGTATGTTTTCCTATGTCAAGTTAGAATCTTACCTTGTGTTAGGATCCCTTATATAAGTATACTTGGTATAATTGGTTATGCTTATTCATAAAGTTAGTAATCAAGGGTTTATGCATATTATGTCTCTTATCTTGATGATTTAATTAACTAGAAGAGTACTATGATCAAACAAGAATATGCATGAGTAAAAGAAGACTTCCTTGAAACCCTGAATACTAATGATCATGACTATACATATTCAAGATTATTTAGAATTAGAATGTTTTGATAATATTGAGAATATACTAATGAATGTATGTTTGTGTATGAGATCATGATGATGACACTAGTGCACACTTGAGCATGCACAGTGGTACAGAATGAATAGAAGTTCAAAAGACATATAGAAGATCAAGCGAGAGGCAACCACACAAACATAAAAGATAAGTATTTGAGTTGTTATTTGAAATAGTAAATGATATTGCTTGTATGCATATTTGTATTCCTAGAATATATGATGCTGAGTGTAAACACTCATAGAGCATTGAACAATATACTACTAATATGCATATGATTGGTAAGTTGGACAAACATTCCAATGTTGCTTGTCTAGAATGAAACCTCTTTGCTGACATGCTGAGAGCTGTGCACACTCTCGATAGTATGTTCTGGTAGAGATGGAAGGCATCTAGATAGCCACTGTATGCATACAGGATATGGGAAAGTGTTGTGCCAAAGTATTGTTTAAAATAGTTGCATAACTATGTAAATGATATCTGTATGCATAATAGGGTATCATGTCAATATGATTTGATGATTATGAAGTATTACTAATCATGTACTTAATTTTGATTTGTAGGAAAGATCATCATGAATGATGAACACAGAACAAGCGATGGATGTTCAACAAAAATATTTACAAATCAAACACACTATAGAAGGCTTGTGGCTAGAAGATTCTCTTAGAAAGAGGAAGAGAATCATGATGAGATGTTTGCTCCAAGTGGCTAGATAAGACCATTCTCTTAATGGTGTAATTAAAGAATAAGTGTGAATCAGGTTCTGTATGGGTTCCCAGGATCGATAATCAATTGATGAGCTTAATGATCACCATGGGTGATGTGGATCTCAACCTTTGCTACAAGGTTGAATATGGTTTCTATACACAGATGACATAGATGCAAGAAGGAACTCACCATAGAGTTCGAATGATATTGAGGCTCATATCAGTAGACCCATCTAACGAGAGATGGCACAGATAGATATGCAGAAGATCATTCAATACAGAGTGTGAATGATTTTCAGTCACAAAGGGAGAATTGACAGTTTCTTTATAATCTTGGGCTTTACCAAAAGTAAAGTTGTTCCTAACCTTTACGTTAAGGTTATGGATCATACTATTATTGCATGTAGATGATATCTTTCTGACAGGGAATGAGAAACAGATCATGAAAAGAAAGAAGAAGATGGCTGCAGAAATGAAAATGAAAGATCTCAAATTGATGCATTACTTCCTAGGTCTAGAAGTATGGCAAGGCTCGTAAGGAATCTTTCTCAGCCAGGGAAAGTATGCTAAGAAATTTTGAGAAGACTTGATGTGTTGGAATGGCCATTCTCATGGATTCCAACTTGAAGCTGTTAGCGGATGACTCATCAGAGTTAGTGGATATAACTCTGTACAGAAAAATTATTGGGTCATTGATGTATCTAATGAATACTAGGTTAGATATATGCTTTGCTGTGAAACACCTTGAGACAGTATCTAGTGGAACCTAGACGAGTTCACCGGATAGCTGTAAAGCATGTGATGAGGTACCTAAAGGATACGATAGACTTTGATCTATGTTATCTTGGAGATCATGACTTCAGATGGCTACACAGATGTTGATTAAGCAGAAAGTGTATCAGACAGGAAGAGCACATCGAGAAGATGTTATTGTGTGGGATCAACCATGATCTCGTGGTTTAGCAGGAAACAATCTAGTGTGGCTCTTAGCAAAAGCATAATATATGGCTGCTTGCTCTACTAATTGTGAAGCGGTATGGCTTCAGAATTGTTTGACTTAGAGATGGACCCAACTATGATCCTATGTGACAAACAAAGTTGTACCAAAATGGCAAAGAATCCAGTGTTCCATGATAAGTCAAAAGCACATAGAGATCTGACATTTCTATATACGAGATATGGTGCAGAAAGGAATTAAAGTTCGAATTTGTAACAAGTTACCAATGTACTAACCAAACCTCTACCGATCCGATGTACTAACCAAACCTCTACCTGAAGTAAAGTTTTCCAAGACAAACTTAATATAGTTTACAAGGACCCTCCTCGAAAGGGGTAGTGATGTGATCACTTATGATGAGATTTCCCGCATCGATAGTGAGGTCAATGATGTGGATACCTATATTGGTGATGCTGACAAAGAGGTTGGTGGATGGTCCTTAGACAAAGTCTAAGGTGACAAGGGGATTGCATCATCCTTGAACATATGTTCTAAAACTAGCTGTAGACGGGTGTCTCCGAGAAAGAAGAGGGATTGCATGATCCTTGAACATATGTTCTAAAAGGATCCGTAGACGTATGTCTTTGAGAATGAATTCCTTGGTGGACATGTGGGGATTGAATCATCCCTGGACTTCAGTCCTAAAGAGAGCCGTAGATGTATGTATTCGAGAATGAAGTCCTTGGTGAACATGTGCAGATTGAATCATCCCTGGAATTCAGTCCTAAAGAGAGCCATAGACTGGGTCTCCGATAATGAAGTCTTGAATGAACAGGTAGGGGATTGTATCTTCCCCGGACTTCGGTCCCAGAATTGAGCCGTAGACTGGGTCTCCGATAATGAAGTCCTGAATGAACAGGTAGGGGATTGTATCTTCCCCGGACTTCGGTCCCAGAATTGAGCCGTAGACTAGGTCTCTGATAATCAAGTCCTGAATGAACAAGTAGGGGATTGTATCTTCCCTGGACTTCGGTCCCAGAATTGAGCCGTAGAATGGGTCTTTGATAATGAAGTCCTGAATGAATAGGTAGGGGATTGTATCTTCCCTGGACTTCGGTCCCAGAATTGAGCCGTAGACTGGGTCTCCAATAATGAAGTCCTGAATGAACAGGTAGGGGATTGTATCTTCCCCGGACTTAGGTCCTAGAATTGATCTGTAGACTGATGTCTTTGAGAATTGAAGATAGGACTGCATCATCCCTGGACCTCGATTCAAAATGTACGTGATGGGATTGCATCATCCCTAGACATGATACTTGTCTTAAAGGTACATGTGAGGACTGCATCGTCCATGAACTGGGTTCAAAATGTACATGATGGGATTGCATCATCCCTAGACATGAGACTTGTCTTAAAGGTACGTGTGAAAACTGCATCGTCCATGAACTGGGTTCAAAATGTACATGAGGACTGCATCATCCATGAACTAGGTTCAAAATGTATGTGAGAGGACTACATCGTCTGTGAACTAGGTTCAAATTGTACGTGAGGGGATTGCATCGTCCCTAGACATGAGACTTGTCTTAAAGTGATAAAGATTGATCATCCTGGAACTTGATCTGGATTGTATCATCCATGGACCTATGTCCTAAAGAGAGCGGGATTGATCATCCTATAATATGATCATGTGTGTTGCAGGGTATGCTGCTATCCATACTTGATTGATGAGGATACTTGTATTGATGATGTGTATAATTGTATTGGTGTGGATACTAATACTGATGATCTAGATAAAGATGTTGTAGATCATGATGATCCAGATGTTGTAGATCGAGATGATCCAGATGCTGTAGATCGAGATGATCTAGATGCTGTAGATCGTGATGATCCAGATGCTATAGATCGTGATGGTCCAGATGCTGTAGATCGAGATGATCTAGATGCTGTAGATTGAGATGATCCAGATGCTGTAGATCGTGATGATCCAGATGCTGTAGATCGTGATGATCCAGATGCTGTAGATTGGGATGATCCAGATGCTGTAAATCGAGATGATCTAGATGCTGTAGATCGAGATGATCTAGATGTTGTAGATCATGATGATCCAAATGCTGTAGATCGAGATGATCCAAATGCTGTAGATCGAGACGATCCAGATGCTGTAGATTGAGATGATCCAGATGCTGTAGATCTTGATGATCCAAATGCTATAGATCGAGATGATCCAGATGCTGTACATCGAGATGATCCGGATGTTGTAGATCGAGATGATCCAGATGCTATAGATCGTGATGATCCAAATGTTGTAGATCGATATGATCCAGATGTTGTAGATCGAGATGATCCAGATGCTTTAGATCGATATGATCCAGATGCTATAGATCATGATGATCCAGATGTTGTAGATCGAGATGATCCAGATGTTGTAGATCGAGATGATTTAGATGTTGTAGATCGAGATGATCCAGCTGCTGTAGATCGTGATGATCCAGATGCTGTAGATCGACATATTCCAGATGTTGTAGATCCTAATGATCCAGATGTTGTAGATCAAGATGCTCTCGATGTTGATGATCGTATGATGACGATGCTGATGATCGTGAGGATCTAGATGTTGATGTTGTTGTAGCTGTTCGAGTGCTGCAGAAGATAAAGACTCAGTACTGAAGATGTTGATGTTCCAGTATTGAAGATGTTCCAGTAACTGCTTGAGTTACTAATGATGTTGAGAAAGCTTCCAATGATTTGTAGATGTATCACGTATCATGTTGATGGCTCCTTACTCCTGCAGATGTTGTTATAATATCCTTCTCATTAAGGGGGAGTGTTGAGATATTGTAACTTCAAAGAATATTATATTTGTACTTTATTATTCCGAAGATGTTTCATTCCTCTATGAAGATCTTATTGTATATCCGGAGATGTTTATTCCTCCATCAAAATGTGGTAACTTGGGTTATTAGACTTCCCTAGTGAGGGTCGGCCCTGTATGTGTTATGTGGGTCAAAGGGTTGTTAGACCACCCTAGTGGGGTCGGCCCAATCAGTTGTAATGGGGTATATAACCCAATGGTTAAATACGAGCCTACATGATTTGTGTAAAAGACAAGTCAGAGTAGTGTATAAATAGAGGAGGTGTATTCCTCATTTAACACACACTCACTCACTTGAGAGTGGCACACTTATGAGAGAGAGGTCTGCTATGGAGAAGGAGGAGCTTATGCTCAGGGTTACATCTTTTGTATTTACTAGTCATCTATATTGAGGAAGCTTTGCTGGGTTTTCTACCCCGTGAGGGTTTCCCAGGATAAATATGTGTCTCTTGTGTTTATGATGTGCTTGTTGTTTCTTCAGTGATTCTGTATATGCTATTATTGTGAAAAGGAATGTAATGCTGCTATTTTCTGTCTTAGCATATTAAATCTTAACATAATTTGCAGATTTCAAGTGCATGGATTGAAAGCTCCAACGGGGATCTACATCAAATGCTTGGATCGAGGTTGGTTACATTTCTCCATTATCTTAACATTGTCATTTATAATAGCATTACTTTGAGAATTCAGCAGATTTCTGGTAGTCATCTGTCTGTTGTGGTATTCCCAAGCCATAGTGAGTTTTCTCCAATACAGAAATGGTGACTTTGCTAGGGAAAACATCCATGTTTTTGAAATTTTTTGAGCATTAGTCCATAATTAGAGTTGTTGTTTATCGAAGCCTTGTGTCACTAATTGGCCATTGAGACACACCATAGAAAACTTGCTTTTTTCTGAGCCATTGGACACTTATTTGCCCATTTTCTTTTCCTCACCCGCAGGATAGCTTAGCTCAGCTCGCGTATACCCGCCTATGTTTACACTACTGCTCGTGGGTACCCGCAGGTATTCCTTCGACAGTAGCGTATAACTCTAGCTTTTGTTGGTTTATGGGTATTGGTTGTTGCTGGGTTGGATTTTCTTATTCCTGAGTCTGTGTTGGCCTCTTTCTTGATTGTTTTATGCCTTGGTTGTGACCAGAACTCTTCGTTTCTCTTGGTTAAGCCTTTTTGGTTTTTTACCAAACTTTGGATTTGGCCTCTTGGTTTTTTCCTTTTGAGCTCTTTCCTTTGGCTAAATCTTGTTGTTTAGGATCTGCTGGGTTGTCTTAGTGATCTTCTCGGCACTTCAGTGACTGAAGAGTAGGATTTTGCTTGCATTTTTTCATTCCATTTATATTGAAAAAATACAAAAATATACATTTATTTTTTTGCATTTTCCTTGTTTTTTATAAGCGAAAATACAAAAATATTTTACTTTCATGTACTACATCTTGCATTGAGTACTTGTTTCCTTCATTTTAGGTTCTTCTTGTGCATCGAAAAGATAAAAGATTGCATATTTATTTCGGAATTATTGGTTGATTTTGCATATTAGTGACATTTTTTTATTGGATAGATGAGTCTAGGATTGGATGATTTTGCATACTATTGAGTCTACACATCACTAGTTTCATGATCATATCCCTTGAGTAACCACAGCCACTAAAATTAACGCTTAATCTTAAAATTGATTAGACTGATTTTATTTATAGGGTACACCAACTAGCATAGGTTTAGAGCCTTGGAATAGATCATTGTGAGTTAACAATCCAAGACTACTAGACAAAACATTAGGTGTCTAACCAGGGAGTTGAGGAATCCATGGTATAGATCGGTGTTCTCAGGAAGCTCTACTCAATCTAAAGTTAAGCACGAGGTCATGGGAGGTTGGTTGAGGAGATATCCCTCTAATACCGGCAGAACGTGGGAGATATATCTAGGATTTGTTTGTATCTGGGGGTACCAGAGGTTCGTCCTATTGTGCTTCAGGCTTAGCTACCCTGCACACATGACGGGTCCCACCTACGACTGTCCCCTTGAGCATTGGTTATATTATGGTGACCATAGTTTCCTTACCTAGGTATTGCACAAGGTACTTCCAGTGGTTATGTTGTTTGTGTCCTGAGTCAGACAGGGATTAGACAACATAGTTGTGTTTGTGAAGACTTGACCCTGTACACGCAGTGAAGCCTGGGTGTCTCTATAACTTATTATGTTACCTCCGGCTATAGTTTGGGAGTCTCAAGCCTCTCCTAGGTGAGACATACCGGCTCTAGTGTCGGGAGCTCATTTAGCCACTCTATTTGTCTACTCTTGGCTGTCATTTCTCTAGGTGTGTTCTTTTGATTTACTATTTTTGATCAATAGTTGGCCTTTAGGGGACGTTTTGGTTACATTTTCTTGCCGAATATATCGTGGTGCGGAGCCCTACTCTCCGTCGGTTCCGTCGTTTGGCTAGTTTAAAGCCACTCAAGTTTTCACGTCGTGTTGCTAGAGGACACCGAAGGGCTCCCTCTGAGTCTTCGGATTCATACGAGACTTATGTCCAAGACATCATGGCTGCACATCCTGATACTGAGGAAAAACCTTCGACTCCTTCGGGTAGAGTTGACCATACTTCCGATCCCCATACTCCTTGTGAGGAGTGGGGAGGTGATCCACCTGAGACTCAACTTGGTTCTATTTGGCCTAATCCACTTGATCGAGATCCGTTTGATCCTTCGAATCCAAATAATTATCTTTATGGAATTCCTGACTTACCCGAGGATGAAGAACAGGACGAGCCTTTTGTTCCTTCGTTTCCACATAGTTATAGATACGGGATGCTTGAATCACATAATGACACTACGATCAACCCCACCGCACTCTCTTTTGGTATGCCTAGTCACAGTACTGTCGAACCATCCACTACGGTTGGTAGTCACACTGGCACCAATCATGGTGTTAGCTATACTATACCCACTGGGGGCACTAGGTTGTCCAACCACACACAAAGTATGGGGACTGGTCAGATTCCTAACAATGCTAATGTTGGAAGACGACCACCTCCCAGGATTACCCAACCTAATCGAAACATTGTTTGGAACACGACTCGCCATCCACCACCTAATACTCGTGTCACTACTCATCAACCTAGGACTACTTTTACGAATGATAATGTTCCTCCCAACCACAGGGGTGGACACATATCGCGTACTTTTGTGTCCACTGCTGCCACTAGTAATGCTAATGTAAAGGGTGGGAATATCTCCTATCCACATGGACAACACACCACCATCCCTGCTACTAGTAACACCAATGTTGGGGCTGGGAATACTTCTCATGCTTATGGTCATCACACGACTGCTCAAGCTAATCCTAATGCTGGGGGTGGGAACATACCATACCATTACGGTCATTACAACATGGTTCCCACTATGAATAGTACATACATGCCCCATACTCATGGCGGCAACCCTTACTACAACACAGCCAGTGCTGGCCACCAGTATCACCCACCACCCCAATATGGTGCCCAAAACACGCATATACCTGCTTACTCTCAAATGGGTCAGGAAGGAGGAGGTTATCAATCTTATGGCTATGGGCAAGCTTATGGACCGTCAGGTCCTCATTATCAGCAGTTTAATCCTCATGGTCAATCTTTCAGTCCATCTTATAACACAGTTCCATTTAACCAACCTTTCTTGGGAGCTTATAATAAAGCTTTCCAGCCTCAGCTCCCAACCTACCAAGCTACCTTCGGACATTCTGAAGTTTGAGGGGAAAGGTGGTGAGGACTCGAGAGATCATGTCAAAATGTTTCACCTTTGGTGCTCCTCCAACTCTTTGAATCATGATTCCATTAGATTACGACTATTTCAATGCACCCTCATGGGGGTAGCCTCGAAGTGGTATGTGGAGTTGCATGGAAACACCTATAGGGGATTCAACAAGATTGCTTTGGTTTTCTTAAACCATTTCCAGTTACCGGTTCGTTATGATACTGGTACTGAGTTGTTTTCCACCTTCCATCAAAATAAGGCCACACATGTTTATAACCACGTTCAAGAGTGGCGTCAGCGGAAGAGATTAATGAAAGCCAACATTCCTCCAAAGTTCCTGTTGGAATCTTTCCTTAAGTCTCTACTTCCATACATTTCTAAGGATGTTTCAATGTCCAGCATTGTGACTGAGGAACAAGCTATCTTGAAAGTCCAATAGTTAGATCTACTTTATTCTCAATCTGCCATTTTGTTTGACACTATTCCTGATGCACCGAGAACAAGACATGAGCCCACGTCAGTTCCTGGACCACATGCCGATGGCATCGTGGTGTCCACATGCACTCGCCCTGTAGACTTGGTAGCTAATCAAACGCAAATTTTTTTGCTAAACCAGTCTCCTTCTGGATAGGATCACACCTTGTCCACTTCCACTCCATTGTCTGATGTACACAATGTTCAATCAACGAAACTGTCAGGTAACCAACAACCTAGTGGTAAGAAAAAAGGGAGAAATAATCGTAGGGGTGGAAACAATGGAAGTAATAACAATAGCAATGGTAATACTCCTCGTAAAGAGAATTACAACCCTCCTCAGGAAGGCGGTAATGCTGGCGAGGATCGTAAACCTAGGCGTAAGGTGAAATTCCCTTGCAAGCTTTGTGGGGAGGATCATCTTACTCACTTATGTCTTCGAATTGAAGAAGCATCGAAGCATTTGGCACAAAGCCCACATGTGTTGAAGGATCCCCTACCTCATCACCAAAACATGGCTTCGCATGCTCCCACCACTGGTTATGGTACTAATGAAATGACAATGTCTTCTTCTAATACTAGTGGTTATGGATGTGTGAATATGGTTCAGCCGGAGGTTTGTGTTGCTACTCATCAACACGATTATGGTGCACCACAACCCAATTTGGGGAGTGAGCCTCCCCCTCCTCCTGACAATTCCTTGCATATCGAGAAGCCCTCCATTATGCCGCAGATACCGAAAGGTGTTCTCAAGTGCTCCACGCATAATCCCAATGCTCGAGCCACCTAGAACTACTCCATCATAGAATATTTGGGCCAAACTTCATGTGCCATGTCGGCTTTTGAGGTCTTGCAAGCCTATCCCTCTCAGAAGCATGCCCTTTTGAGTGCGTTAGGAGTTCAATATGGGGAAATCTTAGTGTTATCAAGTTCGATATTACTGATGTCCAGCCTCACTTACCTTACCATGTGGCTTTTCAAATCCAGGTGGTTTTCCTTAAGAGCTTTGTCAAACGTACCATGGTTGATGAAGGTGCTTCCACATCAGTAATGTCATTAGCTTGTTGGAAAGCTCTTGGCTCTCCTCCTCTACTCATGTCTAGAACTACACTCACTGCATTTCACGGTAGATCTTTTACGCTGCATTGAATTATCCCTTCCCTTGTTGTCTTCTTGGGAGGTAAGTATGTGCCTATTGAAGTTGAAGTGGTTGATGTGCCCATCGACTACAACCTTTTACTGGGTCGGAACTGGATGTACGCTATGAAGGATGTCATGTCTACTATATTTAGAGTTATCTGCTTTCCCCATGAAGGCAATATTGTGACGATCGATCAGCTGGACTATGTTGGCACTCGTTCCACAGCATCCATGGGATCCGTAGTCCTACAAGTTTCTAATTCCCAGTCGGCAACTGCGAACATGGGTGTTGGAATGTATCCTTCATTGATGGGATCTTTCGACCTCCCTGCACCAATATCCTTCATAGGAAAACCATCTCCGATGATGCTCCTTCCTCATTGAATCATGTGCTTTTCTGGACATCATAATTTAGTGATCCGTGGGATCCACCTCCCATGAGTTTCTCGTCTGGAGACGTTTCTCACATTGGGATGGATATGCCCTTGTCTGCAGTCAAGATTGCTCGTCATGTTAAACCAGCCATTGCAGATTCGGATCTCTCTTCTTCATGGATAGTAGAGGAAGATCCTGTTATGCTTCCCACGTGTGTAGTCGACCTATCTTGTTCACATGGTTTCCTCGATGTTATTTTACCTTCAGATGAAGCTTTTATTGAGGCCATGAGTGGTGATGACAAGCCGTGGGGGGATCTTTATCATAGATCTCATTCCCCTCCTACCCTTGATCTTATTGAACAAGATGAGTCTAGAATACAGTTTGCCATACATTTTGATCCAGGCATAGTCTCTTCCTGTTGATGTATATGTGAAATCGGAATGTATTTTATATATGTATGTTGTATGTACTCCTATAGAGATGGTGTTATTCCTCTATACGGAAGTGTTGTCATTTATATTGTAAGTGTCGTAACTTATACTTGATGGGTTATTAGACCACCTTGTCGGGGTCGGCCCTGTATAAGTCATGTGGGTAGAAGGGTTATTAGACCACCCTATTGGGGGTCGGCCCAATCAGCATTATGTTATGTGGTTAAGTTCGAGCCTACATGATTTATGTAAAAGGCAAGTCAAGTCAAGTATAAATAGAGTGCGGGAGTCACTCTATTTTATCACTCACTTCTCACTCATGCACTCAAGGAGGAGTGGCGCACTTATGGAGGAGGAGGATCTGCTACTAGGATATGTCTATCTCTTATGTTTGGGTTGTATCATTTCTCTATCTATCTTTGAGGTTGTTATTGGGGTTTTTCACCTTCATGGTTTTCCCCAAGTAAATCTTTGTGTCTCTTGTGTGCTTGCATTATTGTCTCCATGATTGATATGATGTAGATATGCTGTACATGTTGTTCTCTCAGTTAAGATCCTAGATCAGATTGAAGTAAATTCTAAAAATTTAACATGGGATCAGAGTTAGCCTGAAAGAAGGCATGATATGGCATGTATGACACTTGTTGCACTTACGATGCTAGGGCTTGATATAGCAAAAACCTGTCGTCGTAGCACTTTCACTATAAATCCGTTTTGGCAATGTTTTCGGATCTAAAACCTTTACAGGTCAAATATTAAATCCCCATGTAGTTTGTGTCCAAAGGAAAACCTCTAATTCGTGGTACTTTGTGATTTACGATCTGTACAATATAGGGTTTCTGCCTTTTCCAGATCTGAGTCAAAATCAGGTGACCTTGGGAAAAAGGTCATAACTTGGGATAGGAAGCTCCAAATGAAATTTCATAAAAAGTGACAGGTAGTACACAGACTGTATTATCTCATGAAAATTTTTCAAAGGCCAAAGTGGAACCTGTGACACGTGGCACGCCGTACAATTCACTCTCATGTATTATCCCATAAACAGGTCACGTTGCAACACTTGGCATAACTCTGTCTCAGAGAATCCAATTGAGGTCAAACCTCTTGGGATGGAAAGATAACAGGTCGGCATATCTCAGGAAAATTTTTCAGAGGCCGAAGTTGAAACAGTGACATGTGGCATGACGTACAAGTTCTCTCTTCTGTATTATCCCATAAATAGGTCACGTTGCGACACTTGGAATAACTCTCTCTCAGATAATCCAATTGCGGTCAGACCTAGGAGGATGGAAAGATAACATGTCACGCTATCTTAGGAAACTTTTTCAGACCCTGTGGATCGAAAAGTTTAGAGTTACACCAGAAACAATCAGGTACATATTTCTGTCCAAACAGAATTATTTTTTAGTACCTTCATTCATGGCTTCCGAAATTTAGGGCTTTGGAGAAAGTTGGAATTTTTGTAATCAGAGACCACGGCTGAATGCTACTCATCAAAATAAAAATTCAGAGACCAAGATCAAAATTTTTGGTTGGGAAGAAGGCCGAGCTTGATCAGACCCTAGTTCGGGACTTTGATCAGAAAAGTGGAAAATTAGGGCTTTTGTAAAAATGAGAATTTTTGAAATCTGTGACCACGGCTGGAAGCTCCTCAGAAAAATAGAAGCTCAGAGATTTGGATCAAACCTTTTGATTGGGAAGAAGAGTGGGCTTCATCAAACCCCAGTTCAGGGTCACGTCCAGTGAATCTGGAAGTTTCAAAGGAAAAATTGAGTGAAACTTTGCAGTTTTCAAATTCTGAATATACCAGCTTGATCAGCTCATCAAGAAACATATTTCTATCCTTTCGGAAGTTTGAATTTCAAAGTTTGAATTTTTGGGGTTTCTCTGACAAACCCATATCCAGCTCCAGGTCCAGTTCTTGCAAATCAAGGGGATTGGGTTAATCCTAGAAGAAGATGGATTGATCACTTGCATAAGTGAAGAAGTTCCTGTTTCAGAGGGAGATGAGGCTAAGGCCTTACATAAGAATATTACAAGCGATCTCGACAGGTATGACTCATCGAGGTATGTTTCGATATTTTATGGTATGTTTGTCTTCATGTTATTACGGTTAGTACAATCTTTATTTTAGATTTGTCGTATCACCTTAACAAAATTATGAATGCATGATAGAAGATATTCATTGGTTAGGGTGTTGACACTTATGATTGTACTAATGCATTATGGTGTTGTATGAGGTTTATGTTGTCTGCTAACATAAAAGGTACACCAAGAAAGACAAATCATGTTATACTTCAAGAACGTATGATCATGGTGACATGAAGACAAGGATTCATCCATTGTCATGGATCACATAGAAGATCTACTTTCGAGGTATGTATAACTTGTTTCTACAATGGTTAACTTATGAGACATGCAGGTTACTAGCACAAGTCACTGAAGAGAACCAGAAGACATTATGCGGGTATGTTAGACATAACTAGCTAACATGCTAATCCAGGTATGTTTTTCCTATATCAAGCTAGAATCCTACCTTGTGTTAGGATCCTATATTGTTGTGTTGTTGATGATGATTATTCATGAAGTCATAGGTTTGAATAATCATGGTTGTATGCATATTATGTTTCTTACCATAATTGATGATATGACTAACCAGAAGAATCATGAAGGTATAGGTTTGAATAATCACAGGTTTTATGCATATTATATCTCTTATCTTGATTGATGATTCAACTAACCAGAAGAGTCCTATGGTTAAATAAGAATATGTATGAATAAAAGAAGACTTCCTTGAAACCTTGAATACTAATGTTTATTATCTATGTTTGAATTGATCCTGACTATACATGCTTGATATTATTGTGTTTTCATAATATTAAGATGATACTAATGAATTATGTATGAGACCTAGAGGATAACACAATGATGATACTAACAAGCATGCATAGGGATCGAGAATGAATATATGTTCAAGGACAGGTAATCCAGGAAGCAAAGATGAAGAGGGAGCACACTGCAGTAGTTTTTACAAGGATGCAGATATTCAGAGGGAGTTGACCACTTCTCACAATCCACATCAGAGTGGAGTTGCAAATATTTAAATGGAGTCCACCCAATAAACAAACAAAGATAAGTATTTGAATTGTCATTACTTGCATATCTTATTGTTTAAATAATATTGTTCAATAATGTATATACAAATGTTCCTAGAATTAGGTTGTGTATTATGCATACTAGAATAGTTGCATTGATGAACAATATACTACTAATATGCATGGGTAAGTGGTCTATGGCACTGTAGAACATTGCATTGCTACTTATCTAGAATGAAACCTCTTTGTTGACATGTTGGGAGTTGTGCACACTCTTAACAATGTTCTGGTAGAGATTGGAAGGAATCTAGAAAATTACGGGATATGGATAAATGTTGTATTGAAGCATTGGCTAAGATAATTGCATGACTGTATGACATATTTCTTTATGTTTAAGAATTTGTTCTAAAAACTATGAGATGTTTTCAAATCATGCAATTTAACTTGTTGTGTAGGAAAGATCGTATGCCATCACCTACAAAAGAATAACTACAACATTTGTTCAGCAACAAAATTATCTACTGAAGATATTGAAGTTCCCAAGATACGGGAAGAATGCCATGATCCGTCGATCATGAAGAACGATGTTTGGGATGCGGTCCCAAGAGCTGAAGGGACGTCTGTTGTGACTTCCAAATGGAACTATCAGATCAAGCATGCTGCAAATGACAGCATAGAGAAATGTAAAAGTGATGAAATAGAAGATACACCAGATGGATTTCAAGACAGCCTTCTTGAATGGTGTAGTCATATATGTGTGCAGAACATGGTAGGATAGACAGATTTCTATCCAATTTGGGATTTACCAAGAGTAAAGCGGATTCGAACCTTTACTACAAGGTTGAGGAAGGCAATCCAGTGATACTACTTTTGTATGTGGATAACCGGTTTGTTACAGGTGAAGATAGATTGATTGCCGACACGTAGCGGAAGCTTACTGCCAAGTTCGAGATGAAGAACTTGGGGATGATGCACTATTTGTTTTTGGCATGGAGGTGTGGCAAAGTGTAGATGGAATCTTCCTTGGACAAGGGAAGTACGCAGTAGAGATCCTGAAGAGGTTCGGGATGATGAATTGCAAGGCCATGGCCACACCTATGGCATCGAATCTGAAGCTTCTATGTGATGCTTTATCTGAGCCGGTTGATGTCTCTATGTATCGTCAGACGATTGGGTCCTTGATGTACCTGATGAACACAAGACCGGACATTTTCTTTGCTGTGAACACATTGAGTCAGTTCCTGACAGATCCGAGGAGTGTTCACCTGGTTGCTATAAATCATGTTCTGAGGTACCTGAAGGGTACAGTGGATTATGGGCTCAAGTATGAAGCGAATCAAAAGTTTAATCTGCAGGGTTATGTTGATTCATATTGGGCTGGCAGTGCTGTAGATAGGAAGAGCACATCTAGGTGCTGCTTCAGTATGGGATCAGGTGTCATCTCTTGGATTAGCAGGAAGAAGTCCTGCGTAGCAATGAGTATAGTTGAGGCAGAGTATGTTGCAGCATGTTCAACTAGTTGTAAGGCAATATGGCTACGGAAGCTACTGTCTGAGTTATTTGATCTCCCGTTGAAGGCTACTGGTATCTTCTGTGATAACCAGAGTTGTGTGAAGCTGTCTGAGAACCTAGTGTTTCATGACAGGTCGAAACACATAGAGATCAAATATCACTATATCAGGGATATGGTGCAAACAGGAGATGTGAAGCTCCTGTATGTTGCAATGGACAAGCAGATTGCAGATGTGCTGACAAAGCCACTAGCTAGGGTGAAGTTCGAGTACTTTAGAGATAGGTTTGGTGTTCTTCAGATTGAGTACACTTCGAGGAAGAAGTGATGGACACATTTGCTGAAGCCATTCCAAGCATGTTGGAAGGAGGATCCTTCACATGGCTGTGGATGTAAGCGCTGGATGATGAGCATCAGGATGATGTTCTGGTTTCTGCTTGGATATGATCAGTTGGATCATTTTTATGTATGTATGTATGCATCATGTTGGATGCTGGATATGATCAGTTGGATCATTTATATGTATGTACGCATCATGTTGGATGCTGGATATGATCGGTTGGATCATGTGTATATATTTTTGTATATGAATCATGTTGGATTCTTGGACCATGTATCTGTATATGTATCAGGTGGATACATTGTATGATCAGGTGGATCATGTATGGTGATATGTATCATGTATTTGTATTTGTATCAGGTGGATACATTGTATGATCAGGTGGATCATGTATGATGATATGTATCAGGTAGATACTTGGTATGCATCAGGTAGATTCATTGTATGATCAGGATGATCATGGATGACGAGCTTCAGGATGTTGCTCCAGATGACATGCAGCAGGATGTTGCAGTGATGATGATCAGGATGATCATGTGTACATCAGGATGATGTATGGTGAGTATCAGGTTGATACTTTATGGCCGTGGATCAGGTTGTGCAGATGAGCATGTAATTTGTTGCCCTGGGAGATTTGTAGACAGTCTTTCGAGGTTTTGCCTATGGCATGTAATTCGGTGCCTTGGGATATCTAGCAAATGCTCTTTCGAGGTTTTGCTCTGGGAGGACATATAATTTGTTGCCCTGGGATATCTGCAGATAGTCTTTCAAGGTTTTGCCTATGGCATGTAATTCGTTGCCCTGGGATATCTGGCAGATTCTCTTTCGAGGTTTTTTCCTATGGCATATAATTCATGTCCCTGGGAGATCCGATAGGTTGGGCTGTGTGCCCGTAATCAGTCCAGGGATGCTCTTGCGAGTTTTTTCCATGACCACATGTAATTCATGCCCTGGGAGATCCTATAGGTAGAGTTGTGTCCTCGTAACAGCCTGGGATGCTCTTGCGAGGTTTTGTGGTGACCACATGTAATTCGTGCCCTGGGAGATCCTATAGGTAGAGATGCATGCTCGTAATAGCCTGAGATGCTCTTGCGAGGTTTTGTGGTGAGGTCACATATAATATGGCCCTGGGAGATCCTATAGGTAGAGCCATGTGCTCGTAACAGCCTGGGATGCTCTTTTGAGGTTTTGTGACGCACGTAATAAGTCTTGAGGATTCCACAGTATGGCCAGTGATGACGAAGACCTGTAGGTGGTGGGCCTACATCCAGTATGAAAAAGGACTGGCTCTGTAGAACTTCCTATGACGAGTAGATTCAGAGATTGATTGAGATAGTAGCAGCAGTGATGATGATGATGACTCGATGATGATGATCCAGAGAAGATGACTTGTGCTAGAAGACCTATGCTGAGAAATACCTTCCTAGTTAAGAGGGAGTGTTGATGTATATGTAACTTCGGAATGTATTTCATATATGTATGTTGTATGTACTCCTATAGAGATGGTATTATTCCTCTATACGGAAGTGTCGTCATTTATATTGTAAGTGTCGTAAGTTATACTTGATGGGTTATTAGACCACCTTGTCAGGGTCGGCCCTGTATAAGTCATGTGGGTCGAAGGGTTATTAGACCACCCTATTGGGGGTCGTCCTAGTCAGCATTATGTTATGTGGTTAAGTTCGAGCCTACATGATTTATGTAAAAGGAAAGTCAAGCCAAGTATAAATAGAGTGCGGGAGGCACTCTATTTTATCACTCACTTCTCACTCATGCACTCAAGGAGGAGTGGTGCACTTATGGAGCAGGAGGATCTGCTGCTAGGATATGTCTATCTCTTATGTTTGGGTTGTATCATTGCTCTATCTATCTCTGAGGAATCTATTGGGGTTTTTCACCTTTATGGTTTTCCCCAAGTAAATCTTTGTGTCTCTTGTGTGCTTGCATTATTGTCTCCATGATTGATATGTTGTAGATATGCTGTACATGTTGTTCTCTCAGTTAATATGCTAGATCAGATTGAAGTAAATTCTAAAAATTTAACACGTCCAGCCCTGATTTGATGTTTGAGTCTGATGAGTCTTTGAGCTCTCCTATAGAGATGGGATTATGGTTACTACTTCTTGTTGGCAACTGTTGTGTCACCTTTGATCAGAGCATTCATTCCACTCCATACACTATGAGTCGGGACTATAGTTGGACCTTAGGAGCTGTACTTGTATCTCAGTTTATCCATTGATTGGTTAAGCTTCTAGTCATTATGGATCCCTTTGTAATGCCTCCTGCATTGCACAGTTTATGTCAAGTCTATGCTTCCTGAGTCTATCCATCTGCTCATGCTCTTGTTCAAAGGAAGTCCTGAAACCAGTGTCAGCCACTCCTCAGATCTCATGACTATTGCATGTCGACCATCCTTATTGAGTCAGTCCATTTCATCTGAGTTGTTCCAAATATTTTAGCGTAGCTGGTACCTCATGCTGGTTGATGGGGGATGCATTAATTCCCTCCTTCCAACGAGTCTCATTCTGTCGAATTCAACCCATTTATTCCAGGACTTGAGGCTTAGAGTTTAGTTGAGTACCTTGAGGCTTGTTGTCATTAGTGGCAGGTTCTCTCGCCATCAATAGTTTTGGGAATAGATCAATGTCCCCTGATCAATGGATTCATCCTAGTGTTCGACTTCAACTCATTTATTCACACTCCGATGATTGTACTATGTGCCTTGATGCCCATTTTCATTATTGGTGGGTCATCTCATGTTTGTTAATGGTATACATCATTGACCGGTAATCAGACGATGTCACATCAGGTTCGACTTCAACTCCTTTATTCACTTGATGGGACTTGCACCGTCGAAGACTTGTGTAGAAAACCCCAGGCGATGGTGGCATTCAGTATGCTACCCATGTCTTTGACTTTACATCTGAGATATCACCCCTTAGATATCAATAGTTTGTACCTCCAGTTTGCACCAGTTGTTTCCTTTTCAGTAGGAGACAATATCTTACTGTAGAAGGATCAAGGCTATGATCACTTATGACATATATCCATTATGTACTACCTATTTACGGCCATTGTATCAGATTCTTGTACTATACCGACATGTATTTAGAGATACTATTGTACTATGACGAGTGAGCTGCTCTTTCCACTTGTGTTTCCATATCTCCACTTCTGATTTTTATAATGTATTTCGGCCATCATAGCATCAGTCTCTAACCTCAGACATTAGGGGGGCATCTGTTATAATGTAATCTTCCACCCTGTGAGCATCAGCATTCTTTGGCCTGCAGGATCCATTTCACTGACTCAAATCCACTTTATATCCTTCAGATACTATTTTTCCCTATTTTTATTACTACCCACTTGTTGCATCACTCTAGCAGGCGTACCCTCGAGTTCCATCTATATAGCCCGCAGGAAGCATGTAAAATGGTAAAAATCACGAGTTAATTACTTTTTACTCCCTAAAAGTGGTTATTGGGTGACCTTTGACCCTCCATCTGCCCAAATAATGTCTCGACGTGTCCTTTCACCTACCTTTGGGAGGACTATATATTGAGTACATATGGCTTATGGACGGGAGGGGAAAGAAGAGCAAGAGAACTCTAGTGGATTTTTACCCTATCTTGAGTCTACACTCATTGATCCTTGTAGTTGTGAACCCCTTATGTTCACCTTCCAAACTCCTATCATAGTTTGAGTTTGCCATTCTTGAAGGATTGAAGTGATGGAGGCACAAGTGGTTTGATCTAGATCTTGATTCAGATTGGTTTCTGGCAAGAGGTCGTATCACATTGTACTTCTTCTTGTTTATTAATAGAAATACTCATATTCTCATCCATTAATGTTGTAAATGTTGTTTATCTTACATTCGGTTGCATTTACTTGTTATATCATGGGCCTTTGCTATTGATGATGTTAATGTCGTTTATATATTATATGTACTTGTTGGCTGCTTTTTGGACAGACCCGGGTTTTAATGAAGCGCAGCAACAAAACCCCTTGGCGCACTGGCCCTCTCGGCAACGAGCTGCGCAGCAGCTCGAGGTCTCACTCGAAGTGGCTATGGGGGGGCTGAGGAATCAGGTTTCCTTAACCTAGACGACGCGGAGACTTCTCTCTCTTCCTCGACGATTCCTCTAAGGTGAATGTCTGACCCCTCTTCAGACTTATGAGCGCAGCAGTGCTCAAACTCCTGCTCAGCAGCCTAGCTGCGCGGTACTTCCATTCCTACGCTAGGACCAATTATCCTCTGCGCCGATATTCTATGTGTCGTTTCGCTTGCGCGCCCATCGTAGCAACACATTCCCCTATCGCTGCGGCGACATCGTCTTACCGATTCCTTCGACCCTTAACGATCGCAATTCCCAAGGAAGCTTTAAGAACTTACTCAACACTCATAAAGATAATGCAACATTCCTGTATACGCTATTAGTAAACTAAAACAGGCAATCACATCAATCACAGCATCACAATGACGAGAAATATGAAGTCCACCTCCACGGGGAAATCCACGTCCACGGGAGTATCTTATATTAACCAGACAATGATAAATTTATACAATATGCCGCGCACACAGCTGCAGCCTTAGATCTTTCCAGGAAACTCCATGCACACAGCTGGGAGCCCTTCTCTCGATCTAGTCTCTTCCTCTTCAGAGATTACAATAGTTCAGACATCAACTCCGACTGTCTGCAACTCAAGGATTAGCTTCACTGCTAACCAGCTCTAACTCCTATTTTCTAGCAACACGGTAGAAAACAATCAACAAGATCGTAACAAAGGATGATCAACTCGATCAATCCTTCTTACATCTAGTATCTACTATCTTAGCTAGCTCACTCACAGGCTTAGATAATTGACTAACTAATTAACTAGCTCACTAACTAGCTAACTAACATCTACCCTTTACAATTATACATATATATAGGTGGCCATGGCGGTTGCACCTTTACAAAACTGTGGGCCTTTCCCAGTAGTAATCCCCAAAAACCCTAACCACAGACATGGCTAGGTTTACTGTAGGCGCCGCTTGCAGTCATGTCGCCGCTTCCTGCAGGCTCCATGATTTTCGGCGCAGCTTACGGGTATGGGTGCCTTGTCCTTTGCCTTCAATGATTTGGTCCGTTGCTCCTCCTTGATTCGAGCAACCATAACTTCTGTATTTAGCCTTAATGAGGGTAGCTGAGCCCTCTACTCCATTGCTTCATTCATTGTGGTAGCTGGGCTTTCCACGCAGCTGCCTTTATTCTCTTCTGACGTGCACGCGAGCTCCGCAATTTCCGGTCCGTAATCTGCACTGAGATTATCCATCTGGCACCGTACTGCGCACTGTCTGCTTCTGTCCCAAAATTGGCGCTTATTCAAAACTTAGCACTTTCTCTTCCATACTTGTGCTTTTTCCTCAAAATTCGTAGCTTTTACCATAGCTGCGGCCTTGGCTCCAACAGGCCCCTAACACTTACTTATGGCTCGCCCTCGAGCCACTCGCACTAGCGTGTGGTCTCTTTACTTGCGCATCTGCTTTTGCTTGGGTCTCCGTGAATGTTTTCTTCCACTGCGCAATAGCGGAGTCCAATTCATCGACACACTCCACAGCTATCTGCACCGTTTCTGCAGTGGCTTCTTCTTTAGTTATGCCATCAATCAGCTGTTGAGATTCTGCAATTTCTTTGATTTTTTCCTCGACTTGGGCAACGATGTCAGCATACTCATCCATAAATGGCTGAATGTTGTTGGTGAGCTTCTCATCTTCAGTTCTGAGCTTGTGCAGTTGCTATTGCATTCTGCGCACTTCACTCATTTTCTTCATTTTTGCTAAGCCTTCTAAGGCCTTAGCTTCTTCAGTCAGAACAGTTAAGGATTGTTCTGCGGCTTGCACCTGTTCCAAAAGACAAACTTTAAAAGGGAGCTTCTCAAGCTCCATCCAAGCTTCCGTAGCTTGGCTCATCAGGTTCTCGGCTTCCTGTATTTTTTCTTTCATTTGTGTGGAAACTATGCTCAGCGCTTCAAATTGTTCCTGCACATCATCTGTAAACTGCGCAGCAACACGAGCTTCCAGCTCGGCGATTTGGGTTCTATGGCCCTCAGCCATAGCAACTATTTCGTGCTCCAGGGTTTTCACCCTTCCTCCAATAATTTGAACTTTCTCAACCAGAGGGAGGTCTGGTTGAATCTCGCAAGCCGGCAACTCCTGGGCAATCTCATCCACTGCGTTTCTTATGCCAATGTCTTGCGCCTCATAAAGTGCGAGCTTCTCGGAGATATTCTTATGGCTTGCCTTCAGCTCTATCTCCTGCGATTGCAGTCGTTGGTTTGCCTGGAATGTAGAGAGCTCTCTAGATCTCAACTCAACAGAAACTTTCTCATGTACTAGCTGTAGAGTCTCTATAGGAATTAAAGACAAATTTATTTCGACGGGCCCAACTGCGCTTACCTGTAGTGCAACTAGAGGATCCGGAAGTGTCATGCTTGTAGGCAGAATGTGCACGACAGTATGCCTTTCTGCGAGTACTTCAACTCGCTCAGTGCTTGTGGTTACTTGTGGTTCCTGCGAAGTAGATGTTGGCGCATGGGTCTGCGCAATCCTTCCTGCGAGACCTTTTAATTCCACAAACTGCAAGTCTAGAGCACTTCTGATGTGAGCGTGCGTGGTCCGCAGCTCACGAAATTGCTCTTTCAAATACTGGTCGATCCTCGAGGGAATGGCCTCAGAGGGATGCGACACCTTTTGTTTCTTGGTTGCTGGTTCTGTCGAGCCTTCATCACTTCTTTGCTCGGGGGCTTCCTTTCCCTTATCCTTCTCTTGCACAGCAGCGGGTGGCATCGCGGCTGCGATGTCGGCGGCTTCCCTCCATTCGTCCGACCAAGACTTGATAGTTTCTTCGACATCTTCGGTGGTCATCCTGTAAAGGCCTACGGCCCATTCCTCTTGAATGACGCAGGGACGGAGGTAAAGTTGATGTAAGTCGGCAGTAAAGGCCAACTTTCCGTCATATATTTTCGCTGTCTCCTCACTCAGCCTTGGCATTTCTTGAATGGTATCTCTGAGGAGATAGTAGTATTCACAAAATACAGCGCGGTTCATCTTGCTCTTTGCGGGATTAGCAGACTCCCAAAGGTTGACATAGCGGATTCCGACAGGTTCTCCTGCGCGGCGCGGGAGGAATTGAGTGTTCGGGGGCTCCTTCCACCCGACGAGAGCACATAAAATTAAAAGCCAAGAAAAATGGAACAACTGACCGGGGTTATCTTGGACGTTCCGACAGTCTTCCAAGAAAGAATTGAGGAGGAAGAGGGACCAATTGTACTATTCTCCCTCCGCAGCTGCGATGGCGAGTTCCACGACAGCTCCAGTAACTTCCTTCGGTCTGCACTTTGTGAGAAGTCTTCCTACGAGCAGACTTCCTGTAAATCTAAGTGCTTCGTCTTCTACTATAGTGAGGTCATAAGTGTGACCTCCTCTTGTAAGGTTGTATTTCTGCACCAGCTGTGCAGCCAATTTTCTATCCTTGTCTTTTCCCACAAAATGAATATTGGGATCCTTACCAACCTTAGATAGGCCGGTAATATGGTGAATCAAATCGACATTTAAATCGATTGGCCTCCCTAGCCAAAGGTAACCTCCATGAACGCAGGATAGCAGTGTCTTAACAACTGCGTTCACTTCATTGCTACGCCCGAAATGCGGTAGCTTTAACAGGTTCAGGAGTCCAGGTCGCTCAAGATTTGCTGCAAATCCCTTCGAGATGAATTCGTCAACCTTTCTAGTGGGATTATGCGCTACCGTCAGATATCGATCTAGCGCGAACTGAGGATATGTTTTATAGTCTCCCAGGTTGAAATCAGAGAACTTGACCAGTGGAAGGTGTCCGAGCAGGGACCCTTCTAGTCGCACGCCAGCCGGTAGTGGAGGTAACGGAAGTGGATACTTTGCATTCTTCGGAATATGCACCTATGGTGCATCATCTGGACGCAGTGGAATATAATTCACCATAGTGGCCAACGGCTCTGGAACGGGCTCTTCTGGCTGTGGCTGAGACGCTCTTGTGGTCGGAGATTGTCTGGGATCATGATAACCAGGGTGTACATAAGTCGACACCGTCACCGGAGTAGTCATGCCGAAATCTAGGCCTCAGCGCAGGAATTGACGAACAACTTCTTTAGTTGACAGGTTCTCCGTCGTGAACGGGTATAGGTAACAAGAACCTGGACAGAAACGGCGGAACAATGTGGGATTTGAACGCTGACAACAAAGGAAGCAGTTCTGCACAACTCGACTCTGAAAACAATAGCTTAGATTCTCAAACAAGATTATGCAACTCGAGGAAAGTAACCCGAAAATATACAAGTGTGGGGTATTTATAGCCAAAGGTGATAGTAAATGCAGGCAAGTGGGGCTACTAGCTGTAGGTGGCTCTGCATGAATTGACAACCCTTCTATCCCCCTCACCTCTGCGGTGCATTTATTGTGATGGACGGGCTCTGACAGCCTTCCGGGAGAAGCTAAAGCTTTCGGCACATGGGTTAAATGCAAATCTTACGGAGATCAAGCCGAATCTTTCAGAGCGGCTACACTTAAATGGTGGGCTTATCTTTCATTTATTCTCAGACGCGGCTACATAACTGCTGTAATTCAAATTTTTCGGTGGGTCATTTCAACTTAGGTAACTGTGCCTATAGGTGTCCACATCAAGAACTCTTCAAGCGGCAAATTATCACAGGGAACTTCGCGGAGAGCGACAGTTCAACATTACGGGGAAAAAAACTTCGTCAGAGCGCAAAATAAGGTCGCTTCTTACAAACTTTTACTGATATGCGCGGATGGTTCAAGGAACTGCGCGGGAAGCCAGAGACTGATGGTATCGCGACTTCCTGTAGACTGATAATGCGATGCCTCTTTCAACTACACTGGACATCTGCATTTCTTTGAGCAGCTATTTAAGTCGACAGGGCGGAGTGGCCGTCGCGGTAAAGCTTGAGCTGACTCCCGTTGATCTTTGTAGGCAGTACTTCTCCATTTAGCTTCGCAAGCTGAAATGCTCCTCCTTCTGTTATTTTTATCACCTGAAAAGGGCCGAACCAGTGTACACGCAACTTGCCTGGAAACTTGATGAATTTACTATCATATAGGAGTACCAAGTCTCATTCCTGAAAGACTTTATTCTTAATATGCCTGTCATGCCAAGCTTTCTGCCTTGCCTTCTGCACCTGTTGATGGAATCCGGCTAAAAGTCTGTTTTCCTCTAAGGCAAGCAATTGTGAAAGTCTTTCACTCATGGTATCCGTATCTGCCATTTCTGTAATTTGCGCAATTCTGAGACTGGGAATAATGTATTCCATAGGCATAACTGCTTCTTGTCCATACACCAAACTGAAAGGTGTGTGGCTTGTTAATTTCTTGCATGTAGTTCTGTAAGCCCATAATACAGCTGTGACTCTAAGGTCCCAATCATCTCTTTGTTGATTACAGATCTTCGTCAGGGCATTCTCAAGAATTTTATTGAATGCCTCCACTGTGCCATTAGCTTAAGGGTGGTAGGGTGTACTCTTATGGTGACTAATTTGGAATTCTTCAGTAAGGGATTCTATAGTCTCATTGAGGAAATGTGTACCCTGATCACTCATTAGAATCAGTGGACATCCGAATCTAGTGATAATATTCTCAAAAATGAACTGCGCGGCCGTGGCAGCGTAGCAGTTCTTCACTGGCTTAGCCTCAGCCCATCTGGTGAGGTATTCAGTAGCTGTAATGATGTATCTTTCGCTGGTTCTCTTTCCTGGTGGGTTGATAGGACCTACAAAATCAATGGCCCATTTATCAAAAGCACGCAGTGTTATCTGAGGTCTTAGCGGCATCTCATCTCTTCTTGAAGGTTTTCCTGTTCGCTGGCACACATCGCAACATTTGCAGAATTCCTTAGTATCCTTATGCAATGTCGGCCACCAAAGACGTGAAGCTAAGATCTTCTAAGCAGTCGGCTTTCATGCAAAATGGCCTCCTGCGGTGCCTGAGTGCGCTTCTGCGATGATAGAGTTCTTTTCATGCGGTAAAATACATCTGTGCAAGACTTCATCAGGGCCCAACTTATAAAGCTGGCCTGCTATCAAAGTGAAGTCTGCGGCTTTGACGACAAGTTGTTTCTTCTGCTGGATTGTAAACTCAACTGGCGTTTTTCCGGTAGTGAGAAACTCAAGGATATCAGAATAATATTCATCTGCTGCTTGAACAAAAAATAGCTGTACATCAGGCAAATTGTCCTCCAGATTTGTAGGTTCTTCTCCTGACTCGATCCTAGATAAGTGGTCAGGTCCTGCATTCAATCTACCTGGCTTTACAATAACCTCAAAATCATATTCTTGAAAGAGCAGTAGCCATCTGCAAATTCTTCCCCCTAACACTGGCTTATTGACCAAGTATTTCAAAGTAGAATGGTCAGTATACATTTTAAAATGTGCGCCCAGTAAGTAGTGTCTGAACTTCTGTAGGGCGTACACCATATCTAGTCCTTCTCTCTCTGTAGTAGTGTAGTTCTTCTCGGCTGTGGACAGCTTCCGGCTAGAGTAAGCAATGGGGTGATCGATACCTCCTTCTCCCGGTTGTGTAAGTACGACCCCCAATGCTATGGAAGAAGCATCGACATGAACATGAAAGGGTTTATTCCAGTCTGGGAAAACTAGAATTGGCGCACTGATCATCTTGTCTTTAAGTGTGTCCAAGCTCTGTTGGCATTCTTCTGTCCATTGGAATTTCGAATCCTTTTTCAGCAATCTTTCCATAGGTGCTGTGATCTTTGCATAACCCTTGATAAATTTTCTGTAGTATCCTGTATGTCCCAATGTAGTGCGCAATTGTTTAACTGAGTTGGGCGCAGGTAAATTAGCAATGATGGCAACCTTCGCAGGATCCATCAGGAGTCCTTGTCTGCATACAATATGACCCAACAAAATACCAAAAGGAGTAGAGAAGATACATTTTTTCAAGTTAAGGGAAATCTGATGCTGTCTACATTTTTCTAACATCATTCGCAGGTTCCCCATATGGTTATTTAGTAAACCAAACACATTCCAATCATCAAAATAGACTTCTAAAAACTTATGGATGAATTCTTTAAAAACACCAACAACGACTCTAGAGAAGATAGCAGGAGCGGTTTTAAGACCAAAGGGAATTACCGTATACTAGAATGATCCCCATTCAGTCGCAAAAGTAGTCTTATGGCAGTCGTCTGGATGGATTCTGATCTGATGGTATCCCGAAAATCCATCAGTGAAGGAGTAAGCCTCTTGTCCTCCAACATTATCAAGCACTTCATCTGTACAGGGAGTAGGAAATGGATCATGCGCTGATGCATCATTGAGTTTGCGCAAGTCCACACAAATTCTTATTTCACCTTTTGTCTTCTTCTCTTGTACAACCATAGGGCTAATCCAATCACTCTCCTCTACTGGCTCAATAATACCTGCTGCGAGCATCTTGTCAATTTCTTCTTTGACTTTTTCTTTATAGCGCGGGTTCAACCTGTATGGGCGCTGCTTTACTGGCTTGGCGTCTGCTTTCAGAGGTATACGCATCACTCCTAAGTCTCATAGGATGCCTTTCATTTCTGTGAACTTGGTAGGAAAGATATCCTGGTAGTCACATAATAAATCTGAAATATGCCCAACAGTTTCGTCATCCCAATAGTCTCCGATAGAAGCAATTTTAGGTTCATTTTCTGTACCAATGTTAATCTTTTTGAGCTTGATGTGTTCTGTAATGGCAGGGATATCAAGCTGAGGACCTTCAACATTGCGTGTCCCTTCTGATTCTGGGATATTGATGTTGCGAGGATCATCCTCCTCTTCTCCAGCGGTGAAATTATAACATTCCAGGGCATGTTCTATCTGAACATCCCAATCCGGTTGGGAATATTCTGGTAATAGACATGGCTCAAATACCTTCTTTTTAATACACTTGAGAGCCTGATCAATACTTGGATGTTCTGACTCAAAGCTGAAGGTAAGTTGAAAACTTTCTATCATAAGAGGCCAACTGATAGTATCTCTACGCAATTCTGTTTCAGTATACCAGTTCCTTGGAACTGTGTCCAATGTGTGGATGAATAGGTGAACCCACTCATCATCCGGAATATCCGACCATTGCTGAATGCATGCTTCAATGTGTGACCTGGGGTCACTCTGTCCCTCGTATTTGCGTGACACTTCTGCTGTAGTGTCCTGGAATCTGCGCAGTATCAATCTGCGACAGTCTTGCCATGTGTGAATATTCTTTTTATGCGCACCCCACCATCTTGCGGGTGTGGCGCGCAGTGATACATCTAATGCCTGTATGCGCTGCTGTTCTGGAAGGTGTTGTTCATATGCATGTATGAATTCACTTACTTCAGTTAAACCATCAAAAATTGGAGTGTCAGTCAATTCTGTGCCAATCCATCGAATGGATTTAGTCATCATGGCGCAACGTCTTGTAGAAACCTCATGTAAGTGATTCTGCCAGTTTTCCAATCCTGCATCTGAGTCTGATGTGCACGAGCTATCGCATCGCCAGCTCATATGGCCATCTGCTGTGGGATTGACATAGTCACTCTGACTAGCAGTCATCTGATACAAACTTTCCATGTGGCGCGCTTCTTCTTCTGCCCGAATGGGTTCTATATACCTTGGTCCTTGAATAGGATCAAGCGGTGCAATGACCCTAATCTGGTCGTCCTCGAAGGTCATCTGTCTTTTCTTCAAATTAATGACAGCCAAATTATCAAATGCCCAGTCTATACTTAAAAGTGCTGGGTAAGGTCTACTATCATCCAGAATTTTGATTACTTCAAAGTCTGCAGAACTTCTTACTCCTTCGATATCAATAGGTACATTGGGTAATCTTCCCAATGGAGAGACTCGTTGCTGGTTCGCGAGTCTTAGCTGGATGGGGGATCTTGTAAGTTGAGGGCTTCGCATCTGTTCCCATGTCTGCATGGTGAGAACATTAACTTCTGATCCCAAATCTAAAATGACTTGTCCATCTCAAATGCTCCAATCTGCGCTGTGAGCCTCATCTCTTTTCCATTTCTAGTGTGACTCCCAATCTGGTGAACAGCACGCTGCGGCGTGTTTGTCGAAGCAGATTGTTGGCATTTATCCAATAGGTGTTGAAGTTCCATAGTTGCTTTTTCATTGCGCAACAACTTTAAGCAGTTCCTTAGAAAAGTATGGACAGTACCTAGTGCATCTTCTTCATCGGGCCTTCTGGATGTAGTGGCATGTTCTTGTACCAGGTTGTCTTGTCTTAGCACTTGCGATCTAATATCATTATGCGGAGTTGCGACAGAACTTGAAGCTCTCGGATCTGAGAAATACTCTTGGGATTGCTTGAATGCTTCTTTTTGCTTCTGCAGATTAAGTGGGGCTGGTTTAATATTAGCGCGGCGCACCCATTGCGTCGCTTGCTTTTCAGTTCCTGACTCTGGCGCACCAGTGGTTGTTCCACTGTGCGTCACAATATTAACTGTAGGATCTGGTTCCTTTTTTTCTGCTCCAATCAATTGAATATTCTGGTTGACTTGTGGTGTCTTTGCTTGCATCTTAGCCATCAACTGAGGGCATTCTTCAATGATATGATCATAAGATTTACAATATCTGCAAAGGGTTGTAGGGTTTTGGCAATCTCTTGCAAAATGACCTTGCGCTCCACAATTATAACAAGTGATCTGGCCTCTTCCACGGCCAAAATTTGTTGTGCGTCCGCGGCCCCTATAGTTTCCTGTTCATCCATCGCGAGTTTGGTCATACTGTGGGCCTGCTACGGGTCCTTGTGCTACTGATTGTACTCTATAAACATCGTGTTTCCTTTCCATCATAAGGTCATATGCTCTGCAATTGTTCTCATCATGGCCTACTGATTTACAGAAATTACAATATAGATTCTTTGGAGTTTGTACATATTTCTGAAGTAAGTGACATTCTTGTGGTCTATGACCTCTAGTTCTACAGATTTCACACCAAGGCCCCTGTGCCGGTGGTAAAGGGTTAGGTGCTCCAGTTGCAATATACTCTATGAAAATGGGACAATGGTCCTTTGAATGACCTTGTGCTTTACATTTTGTACACCATATCTCTTCCTTAGCATCCTTGCCTTTCTTAATATCATGCACTTGCAAGGTTAAGTTTGCTAATTGGTTCTGCAACTGCGCAACATCATTGCTTGTTCCAGCAATTGGTGAAGCTTCTAGTTTCATAGCTATCTCTAGAGCTTGTTCCTGAGTAGTGAGATTCTGTTGCATAAGAGGAAGTCTAATATGTGGAAGCAGCGCAGCAATGAACCATTCCTTATGCTGTTGTGGTGCAAACTCAAAGCTTACTTGATCTATCAAGGCTTTGAACTTTTGGTCAAAGTCCCATACTGACTCTGTAGGTAACTGCTTGATGTCTTTGAGCTCTGTTATACACTGTGATTCTGATTTAGGTTTCTTGAATTCTCTAATCATTGCATTTCTTACATCAGCAAGCGTTCTATTCTGTGCTACTGAGTATTTCATGAACCAAGTTAAGGCTCTTTCTCTTAGTGTGGTTGCTAACTGAACCAGTTTAACAGCATCATCATTAATTTGCTTAATTGTCCAAATGGCTTCACATAGGAACCAATGTTGCTCAGGGTCTTCTATCCCTGTTCCTCTAAAATTTGGTAGTTTCATGTCATCACCCATCTTTCTTGCGCTAGGTTGAGGTGGAGGTGCTGTAGCAGTTCTTCTGGGCTGGTTGAACAAAGGTGGCATAGAGGTACTAGAAGTACCGTGTGGGATACTAGAAGGTGTTATTGCAGGATTATACTGAGCTTCGTCTAGCTTTTGCGGTGTAAAAGGGTGATAAGGGATATGAGCGCTCCCTTGTCTTTCTATGTGGCTTGCTCTAGGAACTTGACTGTCTTCTGGGCTCGACTCAAAAGAATGTTGGTCAAGGCCTACTTTATACCGTTTTCCACTACGAGTGCAACCAATAACTTCAGGGTCACTATCAGAGTCTACGGACATTACTTGTCTATGCTATTCATCTTAAGCTATACATAGTTTTGCTTTTTCATACAGAAGCATTTTAATCCTTAAGTTCAAAGAATTTAAGAACTTACCTCTATGTGCTTGGAAGAAACTCCTCTCAGCTTCACTGAAACTCTTTCTTGTATCCACTGCAAACTCAGTGATGAAACCTTCCAGCAGACTATTCAACCAAAATTCTATTGCGTGGGACACAGAATTATCTACCCGCTTCAAAATACTGACTAGCTCAGGGGTCCAAACGACTGGTCGATCAATATGCACAGTGGGTCTAGTATCTGCTAACTTGGCTATCCAAGCATGCAACTCAAGTGCAAATGTGACAAAGAAAATTTCATGAAGGTCAGTATAGATATACTTCTGCAACCAGTCTTCTGTCCGGAGCCTAGAGCTTCTATTTTCTTGTTCAGCGAACTCTTTAGCCTTTAAATCGAACCAGTCCTGAATTTCTGTAGCTGTAGGATTCCAGTAACACATTTGTTAGCTGAGCAAGTCTCAAGGCAACAGAACCATTTGTTGGCTCAACAACAGGGTTCAAAGCAACGAAGTGAAGTGATCAAGAAGTCATAGGGCAACGGAACCATTTGTTGGCTCCTTCTTTCTCTGGGTTTCGCCTCAATCTTGCGTGTCGCTGAAATAACAAGTCTCAGTCACGTGGAAATGGAACCATTTGTTGGCTGCTTTTTTCTCTGGGTTTCGCCTCAATCTCGCGTGTCGCTGAAATAACAAGTCTCAGTCATGCGGCAACGGAACCATTTGTTGGCTTCTTTTTGGACAGACCCGGGTTTTAATGAAGTGCAGCAACAAAACCCCTTGGCGCACTGGCCCTCTCGGCAATGAACTGTGCAGCAGCTCGAGGTCTCACCCGAAGTGGCTATGGGGGGGCTAAGGAATCAGGTTTCCTTAACCTAGGCGACGCGGAGACTGCTCTCTCTTCCTCGACGATTCCTCTAAGGTGAATGTCTGACCCCTCTTCAGACTTATGAGCGTAGCAGCGCTCAAACTCCTACTCAGCAGCCTAGCTGCGCGGTACTTCCATTCCTGCGCTAGGACCAATTATCCTCTGCGCCGATATTCTATGCATTGTTTCGCTTGCGCGCCCGTCGCAGCAACACATTCCCCTATCGCTGCGGCGACATCGTCTTACCGATTCCTTCGACCCTTAACAATCGCAATTCCCAAGGAAGCTTTAAGAACTTACTCCACACTCATAAAGATAATGCAACATTCCTGTATACGCTGTTAGTAAACTAAAACACGCAATCACTTCAATCACAGCATCACAACGACGAGAAATATGAAGTCCACCTCCACGGGGAAATCCACGTCCATGGGAGTATCTTATATTAACCAGACAATGATAAATTTATACAATATGCTGCGCACACAGCTGCATCCTTAGATCTTTCCAGGAAACTCCACGCACACAGCTGGGAGCCCTTCTCTCGATCTAGTCTCTTCCTCTTCAGAGATTACAATAGTTCAGACATCGACTCCGACTGTCTGCAACTCAAGGATTAGCTTCACTGCTAACCAGCTCTAACAACTGTTTTCTAGCAACACGGTAGAAAAAAATCAACAAGATCGCAACAAAGGATGATCAACTCAATCAATCCTTCTTACATCTAGTATATACTATCTTAGCTAGCTCACTCACAGGCTTAGCTAATTGACTAACTAATTAACTAGCTCACTAACTAGCTAACTAACATCTACCCTTTACAATTATACATATATATAGGTGGCCATGGCGGTCGCACCTTTACAAAACTGTAGGCCTTTCCCAGCAGTAATCCCCAAAAACCCTAACCACAGACATGGCTAGGTGTACTGTAGGTGTCGCTTGCAGTCATGTCGCCGCTTCCTGCAGGCTCCATGATTTCTGGCGTAGCTTACCGGTATGGGCGCCTTGTCCTTTTCCTTCAATGCTTTGGTCCGTTGCTACTCCTTGATCCGAGCAACCATAACTTCTGTATTCAGCCTTAATGAGGGTAGCTGAGCCCTCTACTCCATTGCTTCATTCATTGTGGTAGCTGGGCTTTCCACTCAGCTACCTTTATTCTCTTCTGACGTGCGCGCGAGCTCCGCGATTTCCGGTCCGTAATCTGCGCTGAGATTATCCATCTGGCACTGTACTGCGCACTGTCTGCTTCTGTCCCAAAATTGGCGCTTATTCAAAACTTAGCACTTTCTCTTCCATACTTGTGCTTTTTCCTCAAAATTCGCAGCTTTTACCATAGCTACGGCCTTGGATCCAACAGTACTTGTTGTGTATTGGCTGTCAAGACTAATTTGCAGATTCAAGTGCATGGATTGGAAAAGCTGCAATGGGGATCTACATCAAACGTTTGGATCAAGGTTGGTTACATTCTCCATTATCTTAGCATTGTCATTTATAATAGCATAGTTCTGAGAATTGAGTTAATTTCTAGTAGTGAGCTGTATGTAGTGGTCTCCCAAGCCATAGTGAGTTTTCTCCAACACAAAGAAGTTTAAGATGGCTGATTGCAAGCCTTCTAAGACTCCATTCCTTTCTTGAGTTAGAATGGAAGAAGCAGAATCTACACCGCTTTTTGACAGTACTCTATATAGACAGTTGATTGGAAGCTTGCTCTACTTGACACACACTCGACCAAATCTTGCATATGTTGTGAGTGTGGCATCCAGATATATGGAGCAGCCACATGAGTTAGATTGGAGGGCTGCAAGAGGAATCCTTCATTATGTGCAGGGCACAAAGAATGATGGGATTCACTATGTGGCAAATTCGAGCTTGGATCTCTTGGGTTTCACAGATTCGGATTGTGCTGGTGATAGCCTTGACAGGAAATCCACATCAGGATTTGTTTTCATTCTTTGAGGTGGCCCTGTTTTCTGGTCCAGCAAGAAACAAAATTCCATAGCACTATCTTTAGCGGAGGTAGAGTACAGAGGAGCAGTAAATGCTGCTACACAGTGTGTTTGGTTGCAGAGGATTTTGTCTAAGTTTGAGATTTCCTTCAGTACTCCTACTTTCATTTATTGTGACAAACAGACTGCCATTAGAGTTTCATGTGATCCAGTAGATAGGAAACGGAGCAAGCACATAGAGATTCATATGCACTACATCAGAGGTCTAGTGCATGATCAGATCATAGACTTGTAGTATTGCCCCACAGGTGAGCAAACTGCAGATATCTTCACCAAGGCTTTCATAGAGAAGACATTCAGCTATCTTAGATCACTACTTGCGATGGTTGAACATGTGGTGGAGTAAAGGGTTGATCAGCAACCTTTGAATTTTTATATGTCCATGTTTTGAAGGAAGGTTTTTCCCATGAGGTTTTCTTTCTATCCTTGTTTTGTGGACCGATAGTATTTTGTACGAGGTGACCAAGTCTTGTTACTGGGCCCTTAGTATTTCATTTTCTGATATTTAGATAATTCAAGTCAGACTTATGAGAGGGTGTTGGAATATTTTAAGTCTTCCTACCATGTCATTATTTACATTAGATACATTAATTAATCTTTTATGGTTAAATCTATGTAATAGACTAGGAAATTGCCTTGTGTGGGCCACAAAGCAACATGAGAGGATAAGAATGCATCCAAGGTGTGATATACAAGCTACCTAGGCCACTTGGGTTCCTTCCTAAAGATTTATGGATAATTTTAAGGAAGAAAGGCACACTTGTTAAGAAACTGCTGCTTTTTACTACTTTTTCCTCCATAGGGAAAAGCTAGTCAACCTAGGAAAGTGTTTTTTACACCAAAAACTTTCCTTAATGTTATTTTCACTCAAATCTTGTATTTGGCATTTTGTTTGACCATATTTCACCTTCAACACACTAATTAGAGAATTTGTGAGCTTTTGGGCTGATTTGGAAAGTCAACTTGCCACCTAGGGGGGTTGGGCATATTTATTAAGTCTTATGATTAGGAGCTTTGTTTGGCACCTTTAGACATTCGATTTTCTGCTGTAAAGTTATTTAATGAAAAACTATTACATTCATATGTTGGCTTATGTAATTCTATTCATGAGAAGTTAATACAGAAATCTATTCTTGTGCATAATTTTTGTGTCTCTGACTAGTTGTGTGAGATTTTTCATATGAGATAGTGTAATTTCATGATTAGTTCTTGGATGTGATCAAAATTTCACATGGTATTAGAACCATTAGGCTATTCCTTTCATCTATTGTTTGTCTTGCAGGATCCAACAGTCTCAGGAAGGGCGCATTGATCAATTCACCGGGTGAATTCTATTCTCTACAGGGCGCATTTTGAAATCCAAAAGTGTTCTAAAATCAGTCCAAAAGTTGATATCAGTTGCAGCAATGGATCATACACAGTAGATCATCCTCACTCCTTTCAATTACTTTGATTGGAAAGCACAGATGGGGATTCTACTGAGGAGCAAAGGGCTCTATAGGGTGACCATGGCTACTGAAGCTGAGCCAACCTCTGCAGTGGAGAAATCGAAATGGCATAATTGAAGGGATGAAGCCTATGGGAAGTTATCTCTCACTACATCTAGAGAACTCTTATTTCATCTTGATGGCCTCAGTTCACCCAATGAAGTATGGTTGAAACTTCAAGAACTGTTCCATAAAACCGATGAATTGAGAGGCCACGAATTGGATAACAAGCTAGTCTCTTTGAGTCCAAATTTTTTTGATAATCTACAAGAATTCTTCTCCAAATTCAAGTCTCTTGTATTGCAGCTGAAGCAATTTGGTATATACAAGAAAGATGAGCAGTTAGTTTTGTCCATTCTCTCCATGCTTGGCCCCGACTATTCAATTTTTGTCTCCACCTTCCATTCCACCTGGAAAGAAATTAAAAATTGGAGTCATTAACTCAAGAACAAGACAAGCGGGTTTTAATGGGAGCCATTAAAAATCCATCCAAAGACCACTGTCTAAATGTTGGAGAATCAAAGAATTCAAAAGGCAAGAAGAAAGGAAACTTCAAGAATCCAACCGGTGAGTGGAAAGACAAGCAAAATTTTAATGGAGAGTCATCAAACTTCAAGAAGAATCCGAACAAAAAGAATGAGAGGACAAAGTGCAATTATTGCAGAAACGAATTTCATCCTGAAAGCTCTTGCATGATGAAGACTATCGACCAATTAACTGAACTATTGGAGAAATACAATATCCCTCTCCCAGAGAGCACAAGGAGGAAGGATGGAGGATCAAATTTTGATGATAAATAGAGAGTTCATGCATTCATGGCCAACACTTCCCAATCTTCATCATTCATCATTGATTATGGTGCTTCAAGACACATGGTGTCTGCAAGTAAGTATTTTACTTCACTTGACTCTTCCAGTGGTCCAAACATTGTATTGTGAGACAATTCTGAAACTTCTAGCAAAGGTAAAGGTAGCATAGATCTCAAGTTTGGGTCATTTAATAATGTTTTATATGTCTTTGGACTTGCTGCAAAACTACTTTTAGTCTATCAGATGACCCATATAGGGCTTCCCAAGAGAGTAACCTTTACCCCCAATGATGTTGAAATAGCAGAAATTTCAAGGGGAAAAATTATTGCATTTGGTACAGTTGATCATTGTTCTAGAATTTACAAATTCTCTCATTTTGTGCCAAACTCCTCACCTTCTTCTATATTAACTCATGCCAATGTGTCCAGCAAACTATGGCATGAGATATTTGGACACCTTAATTACAAATACCTTTCCCAACTTCATGAGAAAGAGATGGTTATAGGGCTGCCCAATATCAAATTTTCCAAAGGTGTCTATCCATCCTGTAACCTAGGAAAACATCCTGAGCACAAGTATGGGATATCTATCACTGAGAGAACCACTGCACCATTAGAACTTACACAAACTAATACATCAGGTCCATTTCCTCACGAGTCATTGAATTCAGCAAAATATATTCTCACATTCATAGATGATTTCAGCAGGTATTGTTGGATTTATTTCATCAAGCTTAAATCAGAAGTTTTTGGGTTATTCAAGTTATTGAAAGCCTCAGTTGAGAATCAGTCTGGTAGGAATATTAAAGTGTTAAGGTCTAATAATGGTCATGAGTATGTGAAATCAGAGTTTCAGCAATTTTGTGCTTCATCGGGCATACAGATGCAACATACAGTTCCATATACACCTCAGGAAAATGGGGTTGCCGAGAGGAAAAATAGATCTCTTAAGGAGATGGCCACATGCATGCTTGAGGAAAAAGATTTGTCTCCTAAGCTATGGGTTAAGGAAATAAATTGTGCCACTTATATTAAGAATAGGGTTCCACACAAAGCACTCAAAGGTGTCACTCCCTTTGAATCTTGGATATGACAAAAACCTAACATCTCTCATTTCAGGATCTTTGGCTCAAAGGCTTGGGCTAGGATTCCGATTGAGAAGATGAGGGCTATGCATCCCCAAAGCCAACCATGTTTTTTGTTGGATATACAAAGGACTCCAAAGCTTATAAGATGCTGAACATGACCACTCAGAAAGCATTCATCGAAAGAAGTGTGTAGTTTGAGGAAGAGCCCTTTCAGAGCGCATAAATTGGAGATCCATCTTCACCACTGACTAAAGAAGAAGTGAGTGATGTTCTTGATCATTTTTATTCTGGTATTTTCGATAATGAGGATCAATTTATTGCAGATGCTAACTCACCTACAAGGCCTAAGTGCGCTGCAAAAACTTTGCAAGCAGCAGGTGAACTAATAGGCAACCCTCAGGACCAAAGAAGGACTAGATCACAGTTTGAGATTGCTCTCAATGTGAATGATCCTTATATTTCTAAGAATTGCTATATGATGATAGATTCTAATCCACAAACATATGAGAATGGCTCACATGATCCTATATGGGATATTTCTATGGATGAGGAGTTTCAGTCATTGCAGAAGAATGAAACTTGGGAGCTAGTCAAGCTCCCCGTAGGCAGAAAGTTGGTAAGATGCAAATGGATTTATAATACTAAGTGTGCAGCGGATGGTACATCCATTAATTACAAAGCAAGTCTAGTAGCAAAGGGGTATTCTCAAGTCCAAGGACTTGATTATAATGAAACATTTGCACCGGTAGCTCAGAAAGACTCCATTAGACTAGTCTTGGCAGTGGTATCTTCCAAGTGGTGGGAAGTACATCACATGGATGTGAAAAGTGTTTTCCTCCATGGGGAGATTGAAGAAGAAATATATATGCAGTAGCCACAGGGGTACACATCAGATCCAAACCTCGTTTGCAGGTTGAAAAAATCTTTGTATGGACTCAAGCAAGCCCTCAGGGCTTGGTATGCAAAGATGGACAGTTTTCTACTGTCACAATCCTATGTTCACTGTAAATCTGACCCAAATGTCTATATGAAGTTTGCTGATGGTTTTATTATGTTAATAGTGTTGTATGTTGATGATTTGCTGATCACAGGTGATAGCACCGAACACATAGCATCACTAAAGACCGCAATGCACCAAGCATTCTCCATGAGTGACTTGGGAATTCTTAAGCAATTTTTTGGGCTTGAGATTTCTCAAACAAAATAAGGAACCAAGGTATGTCAGTCAAAGTATGCTTCTGATCTGTTAAAGAATGTTAGAACGTAATCTTCCACCTTGTGAGCATGAACATTCTTTGGCCTGCAGGATCCATTTCACTGACTCAAATCCACTTTATATCCTTCAGATACTATTTTGCCCTATTTTTATTCCTACCCACTTGTTGCACTATAGCAGGCATACCCACGAGTTGCATCTATATAGCCCGCAGGTAGCATGTAAAATGGTAAAAATCACTAGTTAATTACTTTTTACTCCCCAAAAGCGGTTATTGGGTGACCTTTGACCCTCCATCTTCCTGAATAACGTCTCGATGTATCCTTTCACCTACCTTTGGGAGGACTGTATATTGAGCACATATGGCTTATGGACAGGAGGGGAAAGAAGAGCAAGAGAACTCTAGTGGATTTTTTCCCTATCTTGAGTCTACACTCATTGATCCTTGTAGTTGTGAACCCCTTATGTTCACCTTCCAAACTCCTATCATAGTTTGAGTTTTCCATTCATGGAGGATTCAAGTGGTGGAGGCACAAGTGGATTGATCTAGATCTTGGTTCAGATTGGTTGCCGGCAAGAGGTCGTATCACTTTGTACTTCTTCTTGTTTATTAATAGAAATACTCATATTCTCATCCATTAATGTTGTAAATGTTGTTTATCTTACATTGGGTTGCATTTACTTGTTATATCATGGGACTTTTCTATTGATGATGTTAATGTCATTTATATATTATATGTACTTGTTGTATATTGGCTGTCAAGACTAATTTGCAGATTCAAGTGCACGGATTGGAAAAGCTCAAACGTGGATCTACATCAAATGTTTGGATCGAGGTTGGTACATTCTCCATTATTTTAGCATTGTCATTTATAATAGCATAGTTCTAAGAATTGAGTTAATTTCTAGTAGTCAGCTATCTGTAGTGGTCTCCCAAGCCATACTGAGTTTTCTCCAACACAGAAATGGTGAATCCACTAAGGAAAACATCCATGTTTGGGAATTTGTTTTTGAGCATTAGTCCATAATTAGAGTTGATGTTTGTCGAAGCTCTGTGTCACTGATTGGCGATTAAGATACACTATAGAAAACTTGCTTTTTCTAAGCCATTGGACTCCTTGTTTTCCCATTTGGCTTTCCTCATGCGCGGGCTAGCTTAGCTCTCCCCGCATATACCCACCTCTGTTTACACTGCTGCTCATGGGTACCCGCAAGTATTCCTTCGACAGTAGAGTACAACTTCGGCTTTTGTTGGTTTATGACTATTGGTTGTTGTTGGGTTGGATTTGGATGATCGTGATTCTTTGTTGGCCTATTTCATGATTGTTCCATGCCTTCATTGTGACCATAACTCTTCATTTCTCTTTGTTGAGCCTTGTTGGTTTTTTACCCATCTTTGGATTTAGCCTTGTTGGTTTTTTCCTTTTGAGCTCATTCCTTAGGCCGAGTCTTACTGTTTGGAATCTGCTAGGTTGTCTTAGTGATCTTCTCGGCACTTCAGTGACTGAATAGTAGGATTTTGCTTGCATTTTTCATTTCTTTATATTGAAAAATACAAAAAAAATACATATAGTCTTGCATTTTCCTTTTGTTTATAAGAGAAAATAGAAAAATTAAATAAAAAATTTACTTTCATGTACTACATCTTGCATTGAGTGCCTGCTTCTTTCATTTAGGCTCTGATTGTGCATCGAAAATATAAAAGGATTGCATTTTCATTTCAAAATCGTTGGGTTGATTGTGCATGTTAGTGACATTGTTTTATTGGATAGATTTTGCATACTATTGAGTCCTACACATCACTAGTTTCACGACCATATCCCTTGAGTAACCACAACCATTAAAATTAACGCTTAATCTTAAAATTGATTAGACCTATTTTATTTATAGGGTACACCAACTAGCATAGGTTTAGAGTCTTGGAATAGATCATTGTCAACAAACAATCCAAGACTACTACACGAAACACTAGGTTTCTGACCAAGGAGTGGATGAATACATGGTATATATCGGTGTTCTCAAGAAGCTCTACTCAAACCAGAGTTAAGCACGAGGTCACAGGAGGTTGGTTGAACGGATATCCCTCTGATATCGGGTGAACGTGGTAGATATTTCCAGGGTTTGTTCGTATCTAGGGGTACCAAAGGTTCATCCTCTTATGCTTCAGGCTTAACTACCCTGCCCATACGACGGATCCCACATTTGACTATCCCCCTGAGCATTGGTTATATTGCGGTGACCATAGTTTCCTTACATAGGTATCGCATAGGGTACTTGCAAGGGTTATGCTGTTTGTGTCCTGAGTCAGATAGGGATTGGACAGCACAGTTGTGTTTGTGCAGTGGACTTGACCCTGTACATGCAGTGAAGCCTGGGTGTCTCTAGAATTGATTCTATTACCTCCAGCTATAGTTTGGGAGTGTCAATCCTCTCCTAGGTGAGACATACCAGCTCTAGTGTTGGGAACTCATTTAGCCACTCTGTTTGTCTACTCTTGGCTGTAGTTTCTCTAGGTGTGTGCTTTTGATTTACTGTTTTTCATCGATAGTTGGACGTAGGATAAACTGTGATTTGATTTTCTCTTTGGAGATATCGTGGCATGGAGTCCTACTCTCTGTCGTTCCCATCGGTTAGCTGGTTTAAAACCGGCCGAGTTTTCATGCTGTGCTGCTCATGGACGTCAGCGGATTCCCTCTAAGTCTTCGGATTCTTATGAAACATACATAGCCGACGTTATGACGGCTACACATTCCAACAGGGAGAACATCCCCACGATTCCATCGGATGGAGTCGAACATACTACAGACACCCCCACACCTCGTGAGGCCTAGGGAGGTGATCCACCTGAGACTCAACCCATTTCTATTTGGTTGAATCCACTTGAGAACGATCCGTTCGATCCTTTGAACCGGGATAATTATCTTTATGGGATGCCAATCTTACCTGAAGATGAAGACAAAGATCCTACGATCAACATTAACCCATTCTCATATAGTATGCCCGGTTTCAGTATAGTTAATCCTCCCACTACTTTTGTTAGTCATGCTGGAACTAGTCATAGTGTTAGCAACACTAGAACCACTGGGGGCTTTACCCTCTAAGAGGGCACCACGTTGTCTACTCATGCACATAATAGGAGGGCTGGTCATAATCTTCCTAACAATGCTAAGGTTTGAAGAAGACCACCTCCAAGGACTGCCCCACATAATAGGAACACTATTCGAAACATGACTCACCATCCACCACCGAACACACGTATTGCTACCTATCAAGCCGAAGCCACTTTCACAAATGTTAATGCTCCTCCTAACTATGGGGATGGACAAGTACCACACACTTTTGCATCCACCACCACTACTAGTAATGCTAATGTAGGAGGTGGGTATATATCTTATCCTCATGATCATAATGCCACCATTCCTACTACTAGTAACACCAACGTTTGGGTTGGGAATACTTATCATTCTTATGGTTCCCACATGACTACTCACGCTAATCCTAATGCTGGGGGTGGGAACATGCCTCACCATCATGGTCATTACAACTCGTTTCTTGATACGAATAGTACGTATATGCCCCATATTTATGCTGGTAACCCTTACTACAACATAGTCGGTGTTGGCCACAAGTTCAACCCACCTCAATACAGTATCCAAAACACACATATGCCTGCTTACTCTCATATGGGTCAGCTCGGAGGAGGCTATCAACCTTATGGCCATGGTCAAGCTTTCGGTCCACTAGGTCCTCATTATCAGCAATTTAATGCTCATGGTCAAGCTTTTGGTTCACCTTATAATACGGTTCCATTCAACCAACCTTTTATGGGATCTTATAATCAAGCTTTCCAGCCGCAACTCCCGTTCCTTGCATGTCTGAAACTTCTATATATTTCGAAGCTCACGAATGATCCGGTGTGTCACGACCCTAGTTGGCCCCCGGTCCCTATGAATCTCCCTTTAGACATATCTAAGTTTGAGGGGAAAGGTGGTGAGGATCCAAGCGATCATGTCACAATGTTTCACATTTGGTGCTCCTTCTACTCATTGAATCATGATTCCATTAGATTATGACTATTTCAACCCACCCTCACGGGGGCAGCTGCGAAGTGGTATGTGGAGTTTCCTAGAAACACCTATAGGGGATTCAACGAGATTGCTTTGGTTTTCTTGGACCATTTCCAGTTACCAGTTCCTTATGACACTGGTACTGAACTATTGTCTACTTTCCATCAGAATAAGGCCACACATATTTCTAACCACATTCAAGAGTGACATCGACATAAAAGATTAGTGAAAGCCAACATTCCTCTAGAGTTTCTGTTGGAATGGTTCGTTAAGTCTCTACTTCGATACATTGCTAAGGATGTTTCGATGTCCAGCGTTGTGACTAAGGAACAAGCTATCCTAAAAATCCAGTAGTTCGACTTACTATACTCTCAGTCTGGCATTTTATATGACATTATTCCTGATGCACCGAGAACAAGGCATGATCCCACGTCAGTTCCAGGAACACATGCCGATGGCATCGTGGGATCCACAAGCACTCACCCTATAGACTTGGTAGCTAATCAAATGAAAAATTTGTAGCTAAACCAATATACTCTCATACAGGTTCACACCTTGTCCACTTCCACTCCGCTGTTTGATGTACACAATGTACAATCAATAAAACCGCTAGGTAACCAGCAACCTGGTTGTAAGAAAAAGGGGAGAAACAATCGTAGGGGTGGAAAAAATGGAAGTAACAATAATAACAATCACAATACTCCTCGCAAAGAGAATTCCAACCCTCCTTGGGAAGGCAGAAATGCTAGTGAGGATCTAAAACCTAGGTGTAAGGTGAAATTCCCTTGCAATCTCTATGGGGAAGATCATCTTACTCACTTATGTCCTCGAATTGAAGAAGCATTGAATCATTTGGCACAGAGCCTAGCTGTGTTGAAGGATCCCATTCCTCATCATCAAAACATGGCTTTGCATGCTCCCACCACTGGTTATGGACCTAATGAAACGGCAACGGCTTCTTCCAATACTAATGGCTATGGATGTGTGAACATGGTTCAATCGGAGGTTTGTGTTGCTACTCGTCAACGCGATTATGGTGCACCACAACCTAATATGGGGAGTGAGCCTCCCCCTCCTCCTAACAATACCTTGCATATCGAGAAGCCCTCTAATATGTCGCGAATACCGAAAGGTGTTCTCAAGCGCTCTACGCATAATCCTAATCCTTGAGCTGCACAGAACTACTCCATTGTAGAAGATTTGGTCCAAACTTCGTGCACCATGTCAGCTCTTGAAGTTTTGCAGGCCTGTCCTTCTCAGAAGCATGCCCTTTTAAGTGCGTTAGGAGTTCAGGATGGGGGAAATCCTAGTGTTATCAGTTTTGATACTACTGATGTACAACCTCGCTTACCTTACCATGTGGCTTTTCAAATCTAGGTGGTGTTCCTTCAGAGTTTTGTCAAATGTACTATGGTTGATGAAGGTGCTTCTGCATCAGTAATTTGGTTAACTTGTTGGAAAGCTCTTGGCTCTCCTTCTCTTTTCGCGTCTAGAACCATGCTCACTGCATTCAATGGTCGGTCTTTTAAGCCGCATGGAATTATCCCTTCCCTAGTTGTCTTCTTGGTAGGTAAGTCTGTGCCTATCGAAGTCAAGGTCGTTGATGCACCCATCGACTACAACCTTTTACTGGGTTTGAATTGGATGTATGCTATGAAGGTTGTCGCATCCACTATATTCATAGTTATCTGCTTTCTCCATGAAGGCAAGATTGTGACCATCGATCAGCTGGATTTCGTTAACACTCCTTCCACAACATCCACGGGATCCATAGTCTCGCAAGTTATTGATTCTCAGCTGGAAAATGGGAACATAGGTGTTGGTATGTACCCTTCATTGATGGAAACGTATACTCTTTCTGCACCTGTGAATTTCATCGGAACCATTTCCGATGATGCACCTCCTCCTTTGCATAATATGCCATTCCAGACTTCCTATTGCATTGATCCATGGACTTTACCATCCATGAGTCCTACATTTGGAGACATTACGCATGTCGGGATGTATGTGCCCTTGTCTGTAGCTGAGCTTGCTTATGAGCATATCCAACAAGCCAGTGTAGAACCGTATCTCTCTTCTTCCCAGACAGTCGAAGAAGATCTCGTTACGCTACTAGTTTGGGAAGCCAACTCGTCTTGTTCACACGATTGCCTTGATGATACTTTTTCATCTGATGAAGCTATTATGGAGGTCATGTGTGGTAGTGAGAGGCCTTGGGAGGATATGCATCATCGCTCTTATTTCCTTCCCAACCTCGAGCTCGTGGAGGAAGAAGAGTTTAGGATGACTCTAGCAGAGATGGTTGGTCACCCTGTGGCTCTTTTAGAGTCACATGGTGTTTTTACGGAGGGGAATATGGTCAATATTTCTCCAACCATATCGATCAACATCTCTCATACTCTCGGAAAGGTGGAGAATTTTTACATTGGTGTCGATTGCACTCCTGAGGATATTGCTATTTACACTGAATTGTTTACAGAACTCCAAGAAGCTTTCGCCTGGTCATATGAGGAGATGCCAGTAATAGACCCCCACATTGTTGAACATGAGATTAGAATGTATCCTAATGCTAAACCCATTCGACAACGCTTACGTGCTCTGAACCCTAGCAAGGCAGCTGCTATCAAGGCAGAGGTGGAGAAACTGCTTAAAGCTGGTTTCATCTACCCTGTTCCCCTTACCGAATGGGTGTCAGACCCCGTTCCTGTGGATAAGAAGCAGGGAATGATCCGTGTATGCACCGAGTTTAGAGATTTGAACCGTGCATGTCCGAAAGACAACTTCCCCATGCCATTCATTGATCAGATCTTGGATGCTTGCGCGGGAAGTGAGATTTTTTCATTCTTGGATGGCTTCTCAGGCTATAATCAGATTCAGATCAAACTCATGGACCAACATAAGACGGCATTCATTTGTCATGGGGAACATTTGCATATTGGAAAATGCCCTTCGGCCTTAAAAACGCCGGAGCTACATTTCAGCGAACCATGACTTACACCTTTCACGATCTTAAGAAGATTATGGAGGTTTTCTTAGATGATCTTGCTGGCCATTCTCACAAGAGAGCGGACCACCCTGAGCACCTCCGTATGATTCTCGAACGATGTATACACTAGAAAATTCAATTGAATCCCAATAAAAACATCTTCGCTATAAGGACTGGATGCCTTCTAGGCTTCATAGTTTCCAAAGAGGGTATTAGAGTCGATCCTCTAAAAGTTGAGGCAATACTTCAGTTGCCTCCTTTGTGTAATTTGTTACAACTTCAGAGCCTCCAAGGGAGAGCTACTTTTCTACATCGATTTGTAGTCAATTATGCTAATATTACTATTGGTTTCGCGTGCTTATTGAATAAAGACACACCTTTTATCTGGGATGAGTGAGCCCAATATTCTTTCAATGCCCTATTGTTGCAGCAACATCCCCCCCAAATTTTTGTACATATTGGGGCCCCTCCTTTAAAAATTTTAGAAAGGCTGCCTCAAGGGGCCATTCCCAGCTTTTATCTTTTGCTTTCCAATAGAAAATCTTTCCATAAGCCTTTCAATTTTCTTCCAAGGAACAGAAAAGGAACTTAGAATTTTTTCCCAAAATTTTGGAGCTTTTCAGACTATCTCCCCGCAGTTGCGTAATTTTTTGAGTTTTCATCCCGAAAGGCGGAAGCCTTTGTTTAAAACTCCCAAAAGGGACTTAGAGACTTTCGTTGAATAAATTGCGAAGAGATTCGAGTTGTTCTCCCGAAACGGCGGAAACCATTCGCCTAAGCTTCCCGAAAATATTTGAAAGTCTTCGTTAAAAAATTGCGGAAGCATTTGATGAATTCCACCGAAATGGCGGAAGAATTCAACGAAGCCGCCCAAAACTTGCGGAAGCCGTTCGCATAAAACTCCCGAAAGAGACATAGAAATTTTCGTTGGAAAGTTGCGAGAAACTTTGGGTAATTCTTTCCAAAACGGCGGAGTTATTCGTCAAAACTTTCCGCAGTCGCGGAGGAATTCGGTTTTTCCGTTCGAAACGGCGGGCGCCATTCGTCAAATCTCCCCGAAACTTTGAAAAGAACTTAGAATTTTTACTTTGAAATGTTGTGGAAGCCTTCAACTTTTCGTTCCGAAACAGCGGAAACCGTTGGCGAAAGCTCTCCGCAATTTCGAAGGCCTTCGCGATAGCATCCCGAAAAGGGGCGCCGAAAAGATTTAAACACTCACGTCCTGTTGCGGAAGCCGTTCATCAATCTCTCCCGAAACGGCGGGGAGCCTCAACATTTCTTTCCGGCTGATGTTTGAGTAAAACATCCGCGAAGACTTAGAAGCTTTTCGTTTGCGGGAACCATTCATGAGAAGCTCCTGAAACAGTGGAGGCCTTCATGATATCTTTCCGAAGAGACTCGACTAATTGCGGATGTTTTTCAGTTTTCCTTCCATGACTGCGGCAGTATTTAGCGGAAACCTTTGGCGAAACCTCTCCGAAACGCCGCGGGAACATTCACCATATCCTCCCGAGACCCCGCAAGACTTAGAAAATTTTTGAATTGCGGAAGCTATTGATGAACTACTCCCGAAATTGCGGAATGCTTTGAGTTCTCCTTCCGCAACACGGGAGCCTTTTTGCGGAATGTTTAAGTTTTCCTTCCGCGACGGCGGAAGCTTTCACTATGCCTTTCCACAATGGCAGATGGAATTAACAATTCGTCCCGCTGGTGGCGGCTGTGCATGCAAACCGATGCAACTCGATATGACCGCGGCGTACAACATTTAAAACTTGTTTTAATATGCCACCAACCGTATTAAAGTCCCACATGTGTTCGACTTATTTAAATATACGGTGGGGGCTCGAACCGACCCCATTCCTATTTGTGTCGATTAAACAACTATTGGACGTTGCACGACAGATCCAGCTCGGCTCGCTCATCCACGTTCACGGCCACCTCAGTCAGCTATCCTCGTCGGTGCTAGGTAGGATCTTAACCATTAAATGTGTCCCTTCTACGCGTCAAGTTTCTATTGGTTTGTACTTTTTTTGAAAACGATAGGAATTGGTTGGATTTCGACGGGAAAAATGCCCGTCATAGGCTATTTTGCCCGTCAAATGGTCTAAGTTGCATATTTCCCGTCAAAAAACATAGGAATTATAGAACGTTGCATAGTGGGTAAAGATCGTCAATTTGGACAGATAAATTTGTTCTAAATTCCTCCCCAGGCCGCGTCCTTCGTTGTTTAAAAATTGTCGCAGCCTCATGGACTTTTCGTGTCTCCAGTCGAGAGCAGAAGCTATAGCCACCCGGGCCTGTTGCATAAATCTTAGTCTCAGCAAGTCGCTACCCCGTTCAGATCCTGACCTTGACCATAGGACCTCACGCTAAAATGCGATAAATAAACCCTGTCGACCAAGCCCCTCTCCTGTTCATCAGCACGGAGAGCCATCGCTGGCTTAGTTTTTATCAAACCCAGCTAACCGGCCACTTACCATTTGAACCTAAATGAGGGACACCCTTTCCCACAGAGCTAGTCCGAAAGTAGGTTGCTTCCGCAACAGGCTCACCCTCGCGGGAGCATTCCAAACTTGCCCCTTTAAAAGAATCGGGATGACTAAAACTAGAATTCTTGTTTGAAATGGTGTATCTTTGCTTCCTAAGCATATAGCTTCACATTGCATTTATCTCATTGACATGTTAGAATGGTGATGCTCTTGAAATCTCACCGTATGTTGCTCAATTTTATAATGGCCTATATTTGGTTGCCATCAGGGATAAGTCAAAATGCCAAAAGGTGGGAAGAAGAAGGCTAAGATGACAGAGAAGAAGCCTGCACCACTTAAAACTGAGACCTCACTCCAGGATACTAGGTGCACCATCGGGGTTCCTCCAGAAATCCACTCGGGTGACATTTACAAGATGATCCGAGACCAGGATGTCCCGGACATGTTGTTAGAGGAGGGGGTGATTTATCTAAATATCAAAGCTTCAGGCATAACCAGAGCTGCTACCCGCCCTGAGCTATTCCCCTGTGCTGAAGTAATCGGATGGATAATCCAACATGCCGATGCGGAAGGAAGAGTGATAAATGACAATGGCAAAGTAGCCATTTCCTCATTCCACCCAGCATACATTGCCGCAGCCTATAAGTTTCCCCGCTCCCAGCAAGCTTTGACAGATGAATGGTTGGGAAAAATGAATAACGTTGAGATGGCCAAAAATCTACTAGTAGCAGGAAAGCATTTGAGAAAGAAAGGAAACGATGAATATGACGTACATAATCTGAAATATCCTTTTAGATTGATCGCCCTGATGCTGTGCAGAATCTTCGGCATGCCCGATGGCACCGTGTAGAAGATTCAGTAGGTCCCTATTATTCACTTTGTGGCGTTTCAAGGAACTGTGTTTGACTGGGCCACTCTCCTGTCAGATAGTTTGGCCTCAATGATAGTTGCTGCTAGAGAAGGACTAGCCTTGAAGAAGGCAGAATTTTTCATGTCCTCATATCTTATCGATTGTATTTTGGCCAAGGTGGACTTCCCCAAATTGGGCTGCACATGGGATAAAGCCATCACCCTGGTTTACACCGCTTTCAAGATGATGTGGGCCCAGAATTACAAACGTAGAATTACAAACTTATTCAGAGGCATTAGCAACATGGCTGAGATGCGAACCTTTCGCCAAGGCAGTGGAGTAAGTTCTAGCTCCACCAAGATCCTGAAGACCAGCCATCAAGAGGAGAAAGAAGTTGATGATGCCCGAGCTCAGGAAGAGCTCAGATTAAGAGAAGAAGCAAGGTTACTCCAGGAGGCTGAGGAAGCTGAAGCGGCAAGAATGCAAAAGAAGCCAAAAATGAAAGGCTGTAGAAAGAGGCTGAGGAAGCCCAGCAGCAGAAAGAGGCTGAGGATGAAAGGCTATGGAAAGGAGATGAAGGTCAGCCATAAGTTGAAGGAGGGGAAGGAGGACAGGATGCTGAGGAAGAAAGGAAAGCGGAAGAAGAGCTGAAAGCAGGGGAAGATGCCCAAGCAAGTGGGTCTGGTCTCTAGGACATGGAAATAGACGCATCTCAAGCAGGTGGCTCTGGTACCCAAAATGTGGGAGCAGATCCAGCTCAGGGAGTCTGGACCCCACTAGCTGAAGAGGAAATAGACATTATGGACCACCCAATTGTCCCGTACACTCCATCAGGAAAACATACGGTGTCCAGATGGAATGAGTTTGTCTATGACAAGAAAAGGAAAGCAATGGTCCATAAATCGTAAGAGAGGATCAAAGGTCCCTTCCACGAGGACATCATTACCCACCGAGAGGTCACTATAATGAATAATACAGATCAAGATCCCTTTGCTATGGAATCCGCAGCTGTAGAAACAGCAAAAGCATCACTGGACAATGTATGGGGTTATAGTTAGAGAAAATGTATTGACAAAGAAGAAAGCTCGTACGCTACAACAAACTGTGGCTAATGAGCAAGCCCACAGAGATCTGGTGGTGAACAAGTATAATTGTCTGTATGCCGAGCATAAAGAGCTATCAGGCAAGTATAACCAGCTGGAGGAGGAAAAGGACCAACTAACACTCCAAATGATGATTTTGGAAGCAGAGAAGAACGGAGTGGAAGATAAAGCATCTTAGCTAGAAGCAGACAAGCAGGCACTAGCTGAGCGGTTAGAGCAAGCTGAGAGCAGAACGATGGACATGTCTCCCTTCCATGACCTGTCCTGCAGCATCCTGAAGCAAATGCATGACACTCAGGAGCTAATCACTGATGAGGTTTGCAAGCTCAAGGCCATGGTAGTCAGGTTAAGAGAAATTAATGCGGAGGCCCATAGGATCAAAGCTAAGAATACCCGTGTCAAGGAAAATATCATGAGTCAGATGGCATGGAGAGAAGGAAAAGGGGGTTTCCCCACGCATCTCCCATTTAAATCTGTGGATGGTTTTAATGAGGACATAGCCCTGTTGGAGTTTGGCAGGAACTGTGCCAGTAAGCTGATAACCAGTGTGCAAAGAACAACAGATAAAATTAATAGTCTGTACCAAAGGCTCTAAGGGGTGCATGACAAATGCAAATTGAGCTTCCCTCAGACCCTGGAGGACTTTCCGGAAAAGGAGCAACGTTTGTCTCAACTAAAGGAAGAACTAGGCATTCAAACGGAGTATGTGAAGAGGATTGATGTCCTAGCTATTGATGACCTCCAAGATTATATTGGATTGTCATCACTCCACAACCATCTGCTGAAGGAAGTGCATCAAGCTGCAGTAGCAAAAGTTCAAAGCATTGGAGCAGGGCTCGGCAAGAATGTAACTTCCCAGAAAATCTTGTTCCCTGCTGCAGCAAACATAGTCGTAAGGGACACAGGTATGTGGTATAGCTAGATAGCGGAGGAGGAGAAGAAAGCTGCAGCAGTAGCAGGAGCAACAGCATATCCAGAATCTTCTCTCCCAGCAGCCACTCCAGCAACAACAGTGAGCTCAATCCCTTCTTCCCAAATAGAAGCAGCAACAACAATTGGTTCGAGTGTCTCTTCCCAGGCAGCATCAGCAGCATAAATTGACTTGGGCGATCCTCTGCCAACAGAAGCTAATGCACAGGAGTGAAATCACTGATTTCAAAGTATTATTTTTGTTATTTTTGTATTTGACTCTCAAATGTGTAAAGCGTAGAAACTATGGGACAGCTGTCCCTATTTTCTTTTAAATAATTTCTGTAAAAGAAAGGGAATCACTTTTTTTGTCTATTATAGGAGACAATTTTCTGTAGATGAAAAGTGGAAGGTGCTAGGTGGCAGCCCAAAGGGTAGATTTGTAATTATAAATAGAAGCTAGGAAGAATAGAGGAAGGACTTTTGGCAGGGAATGAAATTTTGAAACCCATACGAGCTATCTTGTATTGGTTCTGTAAAATTGAATTTTCTAATAAAAGCCAGGGAGATGGACGTTTTGCATGGGAACAAAAGATGGATGTGCATTGGACTATTTTGATGGCTTCCATACTGTAATGTGAAATATTTCTTGTTATTTGAACTATTTCTTTGCAACGAATGATTTTGCTTCTTTCTGTGTAAACGATTTCTCTATTTCATGGACAGTGAATGTGCTTCATATTAAATCAGGAGCTATCTGCTGATATATTTAGCTTTGTTGTAGAGTTCTCTTTTAGATTAAATGGCTAACTATTCTTTCTTCAAGATAACTCATATAGCTTATTGTTCATGCCTTTAAATTTGCTCCTTGCAGGGATCTTTAGAGTTATTTCAGTATGTTTACATCTAGATCTGTTTCTTCATTCTTTCCATTTAGATTAAATAATTTTACTTCTCTGTTTCATGAGCAATAGATGCATTTTATATTAAATTAGAAGCTATCTTCTAAAGATCTTTTATCTTGCTATAGCTTTACCTATGAGAATTGATGGCTACCTATTCTTTCTTTATGATATATGTTACAGCTCATTGCTCATCCTTAATGTGTTCCTTGCAAGGATAGGTAGATTTACTTCAGTTTTAGCATTAGATCTGTTTTAGTTTTGCATTTAGATCAGATATAGATTAGGCACTTGCATCTCATTTAAAACATAAAATCCAAAAGAAAGGTGGATTGGGCCATAACCGGTACAATCGGAATTAAAACTCCAAACCCACGGTTGCCGGAACCGCTAACCGAACGGATTCCCTATACCAAACGGTAGATAGTCTAATTGGGATCATCTATCGGGGAGGATCCCTTTCTGATTGATGCTACGATATCCAAGGCATCAACAGTTTTTGGCGATAGAAGGAGGGCCTGAAAGTGCATGGCTGATAGAGGAAAATCTCCCACTGCCATAGATGACATTGAAAACCCACTTAAAGAAAGCATTTCAAACAGCCCAGATCTTGAATTATTAAATCAAGAACGCCTCATTTCTGATCCTGAGCCTCAGGAATCTTTATACGCTGTCCCTTTTACAGAAATAGAGGATTTGAGAAGACATACCAGATCCTACGTTAGGAAGCTAGGTGGTTTAAACGCTGTCAATTTCCTCCCTAAGAAAACTACCCCTAGAAAGGAGCCACAATATACCCGAGATTCATTTCTTGTTCAAAGCTTTGAAGAACTTGTGAATCTGACTTTGGAAGAAATTTCAGACACTTTTAACAAGGCAGATCTTGAAAACTCAAAAAAATTTCAGACCAAGAAAACTTTGAAGAAATTATCACTCCGAAAAGTACCCCACAGGATTCACCTTACAATTCTCCACCAGGGTCTCCACATACAAACATGGTTGTACCTGCTTGGAGAGCAAGGGGAGTGCTGAACCTAGCTGGACCATTCCATAATCTTCCAAAAAACTCAGAAAAGGTCTTGCCTAAGTTCGATCCAGGGAAAGCCATTTCGGCGGAAGATCATCTCAAGAGTTTTAACTTAGCTCTGAACCTTTTGAACGTACAACATGAAGACGTAGTCTGTAAGTTGTTTCCATATACATTCGAGCCAAAGGTATCATCTTGGTACTTTAGCCTACAACCCAGATCAATCTCTAGTTGGGATGAATTCGAAAATTGTTTCTTAAAGAAATACGGAAACCAAAAGACCGTGGCAACACTTATGAAAGAACTCTTATCCATGAGAATGGAAAAGAAAGAAAAGGTTCAAGATTTCAATCAAAGATTCACAACACTGTTAAATAATTTTAGCGAGGCTAATAAACCAGTGGAGGAATCTCTGATTGAATACTACACAACAACTCTTGAAGGACCAATAGCAATGTTCGTAAAACGATCCAAGAAAACTACCCTAATAGAGAACTTTGAGGAAGCTAGAAAGGTAGAAGAAGAAGCCGATAGCATTTCTAAACATGCCTTAGATGTAGAACCAAAACCAGCAGCTAGCAAAAAACCTTTGTTTCTCACTAGAGGTAAAGAAGAGCCATCTACAGACATGGAAAATGTAGTCAAGATGATGCAGAAATTATCTAATAAAATTGTAGATCTCGAGAAAGACAAGGCTGCTAGCACATCTAGGAAACCTTTCAAGCCATTTTATAAAAGAAGGGAAGACGGTGACCAAACTCATCCACCAATGAATACTGCCCCTGTCTTAAACTTAAATGAAATCGGGATGGAAAATTTCTGCACTTTTCATCAGGAACCACATTCGGAAAAGAGCTGCCCGCAATGGATTAATTCCATGAGCTTAGTCATGAACCAAATGCTAGATTCACAGATCCCAGACCAAGATTATTCTCCAGAGGAATCGAACCGTGAGTTAGAGGAACCAACCCCGGACACTACTATGGTGCTATGGGATTGGGTACCTATGACTGAATTAGCAAAAGAGGATCCCATAGATAGCTCTCCCTCTACCGTAAACATTGCTACTCACAGCAAAGGCCCAATTGTCGATCCTGTGCTAAGCACAGCTCCTCATAAGCCTAAAGTTTCAAAAGAACCACCTAGGAGGCACATAACAATCATCCCACCATAGCCAAAAGTCAGCCAAACAGCGACCAAGCAGCCAAGCGCTGACACCATAGTTCAGCCACCTAAGGTCACAATGAGCAAAACAGATCAACAAGCTCGAATTGGGAACGGATCTGACATAGGATGTTGATTTTTCTGAATTTACTTCAATATGATCTAGGATCTTAACTGAGAGAACAACATGTACAGCATATCTACAGCATATCAATCATGGAGACAATAATGCAAGCACACACAAGAGACACAAAGATTTACTTGGGGAAAACCATAAAGGTGAAAAACCCCAATAACTTCCTCAGAGATAGATAGAGAAATGATACAACCAACCAATAGAGATAGCCATAACCTAGCAGCAATCCTCCTCCTCCATAAGTGCGCCTCTCCTCCTTGAGTGCATGTGTGAGAAGTGAGTAAGTAAATAGAGTGCCTCCCGCACTCTATTTATACTTGACTTGACTTGCCTTTTTACCTAACTCATGTCGGCTCGAACTTAACCACATAACATAATGCTGAGTGGGCCGACCCCCAATAGGGTGGTCTAATAACCCTTTGACCCACATGGCCGACCCCCAATAGGGTGGTCTAATAACCCTTTGACCCACATGACTTATACAGGGCCGACCCCAAACAAGGTGGTCTAATAACCCATCAAGTATAAGTTACGACACTTACAATATAAATGACGACACTTCCTTATAGAGGAATAATACCATCTCTATAGGAATACAATATACATATATGTGAAATACATTCCGAAGTTACATATACATCAACACTCCCTCTTAACTAGGAAGGTATTTCTCAGCACAGTTCTTCTAGCACAAGTCATCTTCTCTGGATCATCGTCACTGGATAATCGTCATCGAGTCATCATCATCGTCACTGCTGCTGCTATCTCAATCAATCTCTGAATCTACTCGTCATAGGAAGTTCTACAGAGCCAGTCCTTTTTCATACTGGATGTAGGCCCACCACCTGCAGGTCTTCGTCATCACTGGCCATACTGTGGAATCCTCAGGACTTATTACGTGCGTCACAAAACCTCGAAAGAGCATCCCAAGATGTTACGGGTACACAACTCCGACCTGTAGGATCTCCCAGGGCGCTATTACATGTGACCCCACCACAAAACCTCGCAAGAGCATCTCAGGATGTTACGGGTACACAACTCCGACCTGAAATCTCCCAGGGCACAAATTACATGTGGTCCACCACAAAACCTCGCAAAAGCATCTCAGGATGTTACGGGTACACAACTCCGACCTGAAATCTCCCAGGGCACAAATTACATGTGGTCCACCACAAAACCTCGCAAGAGCATCTCAGGATGTTACGGGTACACAACTCCGACCTGAAATCTCCCAGGGCAACGAATTACATGTGGTCATGGCAAAACCTCGCAAGAGCATCCCAGGACTGATTACAGGCACACAGCCCAACCTATCGGATCTCCCAGGGAAACGAATTACATGCCATAGGACAAAACCTCGCAAGAGCATCTGCCAGATATCCCAGGGCGCTATTATATGCCATAGGCAAAACCTCGAAAGACTATCTGCAGATCTCCCAGGGCAACGAATTACATGTCCTCCCAGAGAAAAACCTCGAAAGAGCATTTGCCAGATGTCCCAGGGCACCGAATTACATGCCATAGGCAAAACCTCGAAAGACCATCTGCAAATCTCCCAGGGCAACGAATTACATGCTCATCTGCACAACCTGATCCACGGCCATAGAGTATCAACCTGATACTCACCATACATCATCCTGATGTATCCATGATCATCCTGATCATCATCACTGCAACGTCCTGCTGCATGTCATCTGGAGCAACATCCTGAAGCTCGTCATCTATGATCATCCTGATCATCACTGCAACATCCTGCTGCATGATCCACCTGATCATCAATGCATCTACCTGATGCATACCAAGTATCATACATGATCCTCCTGATCATCAATGTATCCACCTGATACAAATACATGATACATATCATCATACATGATCCTCCTGATCATCAATGCATCTACCTGATGCATACCAAGTATCATACATGATCCTCCTGATCATCAATGTATCCACCTGATACAAATACATGATACATATCATCATACATGATCCTCCTGATCATCAATGCATCTACCTGATGCATACCAAGTATCTACCTGATACATATCATCATACATGATCCTCCTGATCATCAATGTATCCACCTGATACAAATACAAATACATGATACATATCACCATACATGATCCACCTGATCATACAATGTATCCACCTGATACATATACAGATACATGGTCCAAGCATCCAACATGATGCATACATACATACATAAAATGATCCAACTGATCATATCCAAGCAGAAACCAGAACATCATCCTGATGCTCATCATCCAGCGCTTACATCCACAGCCATGTGAAGGATCCTCCTTCCAACATGCTTGGAATGGCTTCAGCAAATGTGTCCATCACTTCTTCCTCGAAGTATCCTTGATCTGAAGCACGCCAAGCCTCTCTCTGAAGTACTCGAACTTCACCCTGGCTAGTGGCTTCATCAGCACATCTGCAATCTGCTCGTCCGTCGCAACATACAGGAGCTTCACAGCTCCTCTCTGCACCATATCCCTGATATAGTGATATTTGATCTCTATGTGTTTCGACCTATCATGAAACACTGGGTTCTCGGACAGCTTCACACAACTCTGGTTATCACAGAAGATACCAGTAGCCTCCAACGGGAGATCAAATAACTCAGATAGTAGCTTCCGTTGCCATACTGCCTCACAACTAGCTGAACAGGCTGCAACATACTCTGCCTCAGCTGTACTCAGTGCTACGCAGGACTGCTTCCTGCTAAACCAAGAGATCACACCTGATCCCATACTGAAGCAGCACCCAGATGTGCTCTTCCTGTCTGCAGCACTGCCAGCCCAATCTGAATCAACATAACCTTCCAGGTTAAACTTTTGATTCGCCTCATACCTGAGCCCATAATCCACTGTACCCTTCAGGTACCTCAGAACATGCTTTACAGTAACCAGGTGAACACTTCTCGGATCCGTCAGGAACTGGCTCAATGTGTTCACAGCAAAGCAAATGTCTGGTCTCGTGTTCGTCAGGTACATCAAGGACCCAATCATCTGACGATACATAGAGACATCAACTGACTCAGATGAAGCATCACATAGAAGCTTCAGATTCGATGCCATAGGTGTGGCCATGGCCTTGCAATCCATCATCCCGAACCTCTTTGGGATCTCTACTGCATACTTCCCTTGTCCAAGGAAGATTCTATCTGCACTTTGCCACACCTCCATGCCAAAAAAAAAATAGTGCATCATCCCCAAGTTCTTCATCTCGAACTCGGTAGTAAGCTTCCGCTGCGTGTCGGCAATCAATCTATCTTCACCATACCAAGTTCTGGGAGCTTGCTTCAATCCATACAAGGCTTTCTTCAATCTGCATACATATGATTCCCTGTCAGGTCTTGGGACTGCATCCCAAACATCTTCTTCATGATCTACGGATCATGGCATTCCATTTCTTCAGCCCAGATCCTGGGAACTTCAATATCTTCAATAGATATCTTTCTTGCTGGAACAAATGTTGTAGTCCTTTTGTAGGAGATGGCATATGATCTTTCCTACACAACAAGTTAAATTGCATGATTAGAAAACATCTTATAGTTTTCAGAACAAATTCTTACACATAAAGAAATATGCCATACAGTCATGCAATTATCTTAGCCAATGCTTCAATACAACATTTATCCATATCCTGTAACTTTCTAGATGCCTTCCAATCTCTACCAGAACATTGTTAAGAGTGTGCACAACTCCCAACATGTCAGCAAAGAGGTTTCATTCTAGATAAGTAGCAATGGAATGTTGTACAGTGCCATAGGCTACTTACCCATGCATATTAGTAGTATACTGTTCATCAATGCAATTATTCTAATATGCATAATACACAACCTAATTCTAGGAACATCAGTATATACATTATTGAACAGTATTATTTAAGAAATGACAATTCAAATACTTATCTTTGTTTGTTCGTTGGGTGGACTCCCTCTGAGTCTTTGCTTTCCTTGCAGGAGCTGCTGGAGTCCTAATCTGAGGTAGCTTCTTCTACACCTTTCTGTTGTGAAATGTAGAGAGATGATCAACTCCCTCTGAATATCTGCATCCTTGCAGAAACTACTGAAGTGTGCTCCTTTGCTTTCTTGCAGGAACAACTAGAGTGTGCTCCTTTGCTTTCTGGCAGGAGCAACTGGAGTGTGCTCCCTCTTGATCTTTGCTTCCTGAATTACCTGTTCCTGAACTCGTATTCATCCTTGGTCCCTATGCATGCTTATTAGTATCATGAATGTGTTATCCTTGTGATCTCATATAAAATCATACATTCATTAGTATACTATTAAAACACAATAATCTCAAGCATGTATAGTCATGATCATTTCAAACAGAAATAATAAGCATGAGCATTCAAGGATTCTTATGGTTAGTCAAATCATAAGAAACATAACATGTCTAAACCTGTAATTACTCAAGCCTATGACTCTTCAGGTTAGTTGAATCATCAATCAAGATAAGATATAAAATGCATAAAACCTGTGATTATTCAAGCCTATACTTTCATGATTCTTCTGGTTAGTCATATCATCAATTATAATAATATACATCCAACCATGATTATTCAAACCTATGACTTCATGAATAATTATTATCAACAACAGTATAAGATCCTAACACAAGGTAGGATTTTAGCTTGATATAGGAAAAACATACCTGGATTAGCATGCTAGCTATTTATGTCTAACATACCCGCATAATGTCTTCTGGTTCTCTTTAGTGACTTGTGCTAGTAACCTGCATGTCTCATAAGTTAACCATTATAAAACTAAGTTATACATACCTCGAGAATGGATCTTCTATGAGATCCATGGCAATGGATGAATCTTTGTCCTCATGATCATATGTTCTTGAACTAGAACATGATTTGTCTTCTTGGTGTACCTTTCATGTTAGTAGACAACATAAAACTCATACAACATCACAATGTGTTAGTACAAACATAAGTTTCATACTCCTAATAAATGAATGACTTCTATCATGCATTCATAATTTTATTAAGGTGATATGACAAGTCTAAAATCAAGATTGTACTAACCGTGATAATATGAAGACAAGCATACCATAAACTTAATTATGAACAAATCTCAAAACATACCTCGATGAGTCATACCTGTCGAGATCACTTGTAATCTTCTTATGTAAGGCCTTAGCCTCATCTCCCTCTGAAACAGGAACTTCTTCACTTATGCAAGTGATTAACCCAATCCACTTGATTTGCAAGAACTGGACCTTGAGCTGGATATGGGTTTGTCAGAGAAACCCCAAAAATTCAAACTTTGAATTTCAAACTTCTGATAGGATAGAAATATGTGCCTTGATGAGCTGATCAAGTTGGTATATTCAGAATTTGAAAACTGCAAAGTTTCACTCCTCAATTTTGCCTTTGAAACTTCTAGATTCACTGGACGTGACCCTGAACTGGGGTTTGATGAAGCCCACTCTTTTGCCCCATCAAAATGTTTGATCCAAAGCTCTAAGCTTCTATTTTTCTGAGGAGCTTCCAGCCGTGGTCACAGATTTCAAAAATTCCCATTTTTACAGAAGCCCTAATTTTCCACTTTTCTGATCAAAGTCCCGAACTAGGGTCTAATCAAGCCCGGCCTTCTGCCCAACCAAAAATTCTGATCTTGGTCTCTAAATTTCTATTTTGATGAGTAGCATCCAGCCGTGGTCTCCGATTACAAAAATTCTAACTTTCTCCAAAGCCCTAAATTCCGGAAGCCATGAATGAAGGTACCAAAAAATAATTCTGTTTTGACATAAATATGTACCTAATTGTTTCTGGTGTAACTCCGAAATTTTTGATCCACAGGGTCTAAAAAAGTTTCCTGAGATAGCCTGACCTGTTATCTTTCCATCCTGACAGGTCTGACCTCAATTGGATTCTCTGAGAGAGAGATATGCCAAATGTCGCAACGTGACCTGTTTATGGGATAATACAGGAGAGCGAACTTGTACGGCGTTCCACGTGTCACTGGTTCGACTTCGGAAGGAAACCAATGCCGTGGAACCTAGTAGATGCCTCGTGCATTGTCGTAAATTGTTATGGGTTAGTTTGTTGGCCACGTGTTGTCGTGTATTATTAAGCAGAGCCATTTTCTAGCATTTAAGACTTCCTATTATTAGAGCAGTTGACCACTAAAGGGTCGACTGGCTCCCCCATTTGTAACTATTTTTATATAGACGTCTTCGTGACTGAGACGAGTTAGTCTCTTATTATCTTAGTTTTTTGAGTTTTTAGTCTTTTCAGCTGCAACGCTGTAACTCTATTTTAATTTAATATACAACTGTTCTAGTTTTATGAGAGCTCAGTAGTGTGCGTGTTGGTTGATTGATCAAGGCGCAGCCTGTGATTGTTGAGAAGGGCCCCTCAACAACCCGTGGTCTTCCGTCTGTGTATATAATTTGTCTTTGTCTTCTATAGATAAGTTGTGTTATTTGTTTAATTTATGAATTCATTTTGTATATGATATATTTGTCTTGTAATCTATATGTTGTTTTGCCACTTATGTAAATGATACCTCTGTTTTATGAAATGTATATCTTATTTGTTGTTCATGTTAATGATATTTCCATAATGTAATTAGTGACCAGTCATGCTTAGTTTCTTAGTTTGCTTAGTTTGCTTAGTCACGCTTAGTTGCTTAAGCTTAGTTTGCTTAGTTTGCTTAAATTGTTAAGTTTCTTAGTTTGCTTTTAGCCCTGTAATTACAAACACTTAAAGTTTAGTTAGCTTAACATTCCAAGTTCAGTTGTAGTTAGAATTAGTTATGTTAGTTCCTTTCCTGTAGGTATAGGTTAGTCTTCTTTATTTCAGCTTTGTTTTCTTCTACCATAGAAATAATTCATTCGTTAGACAATGGTTAGAATAGGATAATTCTCATTATCTTAGCTCCTAAACACTCCATTCAATGTTCTTTGCACCGTAGGTTCATATGCATCAGTCAGATAACATTAAGATCATCCAAACCGCTTCTTTCCTTAGTTTAAATCGTTTTCCTCCATCCGAACTGTCATTCGGACTGTCATCCGAATCGTCATATGGACCTTAATACTTTCTGCATTATTTTTATGCTTATTTAGAATCCAGTTTCTTAGGTCTTTGAATTGTAATTGGTCTTACCTTTAATTCACATTCTTAGAGGTAATTTAGATCTTGTTTTATCTTGCATAGAGTTTTAATTAAGTTTGTCATCATCCTTAGTTTTCATTCTATCTTTCCTTAAACTTTTCTTTAGTTTCTTTACAAGTTATGTTTCTCTTATGTCTGGTTCATTAATGCTTTACTGTTACAAAATTTATCAGTTTCATTCTTAGTGTAGTTTATCATATGTCATTGAGATTAATATCAGATTAGGTTTAATAATTTCATTCTCCAAGTTATATTAATTTTGATAGTTCTTCATTAAGCATAGGATTAGTTTTTCCATTCACAGTTTTTTCTTTTGTTAAGGTGCTTTCTGATGGGCTTTAATAAATTCTAACCTTCTTATAGCTAACCCTTTTTACTATGGTTAACCCCTTTTATTCTCTGAAGGTCCCTTATATTCTCTGATGGCTAACCCCTTCTATTTTGGGTCTGGAAAACTATATTATGGTAATATGCTTTCCCATTGACTTGGCTCATTTTGGGTTGATGTCTCTTTAAAGGGCTTACCTCCTTGCCCGATGTGGACAAGCAATTCTTCCTTAATTGCGCTTTCTTTTAATATTACTTATTTTCTACTTAATACAGTAAGAAGGGTCATACTTTATGCCGATAATGAAGATGTTCATAGGGTAGGATTTGGTTCAGAAGTAAAACATCTTTTTCATGTTTTCTACTTGCTCCTGAATACAATATCTTTATCAAGTTTTCTACTTGCTTCTAGATTTCATCAGTTCCAATCCAATTGCTTATGGATAGAAGATAGGCCATAATGTTTAGAGTTCATTGTAGTTGGACAATCTTTAGTTTGCATTTATTTGTAGAATTTAAACTAGATTTGTTTCCATTTTGTTTCCTTGTCACGTTTGAAAGTCACTTCGATACATTCACTCTTATCCCCATTAAATTTGATACACTTCCTCAGAATCCCCAAGGAGAATGGAATTAGGTAGTTTAGTGTAGTCTTGAAATGTTAATTGAATGCATACATAGTTGTTGAATTCACTCAATCATTTGTAGTTTTTCTTTAAGTTCTTTGTTTCATAATTATTTGTTAGTTGAATTATCTCATAGATTGGTTTCTGAACTCATTTACAATTGTTTCTAATTCCTGGTTCCAATTTTTTCAGTAGTTTTCAATTTCATCAAAGTAGTTCTGTTTTTTATTTAATTTTGCTTCCTAAAATAATGTTGTTTCCTTTATCTTCTTTCCAATTATTCTCCATAGAATAGAGTAGTATAGCTTGATACTATTCTGATCCTTTGATTTTGTTAGGTTTAATTAGTTTGTTTGATGTATTTCTAAAGTTTGACTCGGTTTTTCATTTTGAAAGATCTTTCGATCTTTTCTTTATTAAACATTTCTAAGGTTTTCCAAGACGAAACTTAGGTCCCATTCTACCTCAGCATATACTGTGCCACAACTCTAAGATTACCAACCCTGGTCGATAATTAAATATTTTGGTGATTCTTTAAGATAGTAAATACACCTCAACATGTTGGCGCCGTTGTTGGGGAGTTGTAGATAGGTAGAATTTAGTTGTAGATAAGTAGAACTTAGTTGTAGATAGGTACAACTTAGTTGTAGATAGGTAGAACTCTCCTTTAAAACTTTGTGATAGATTTGAATTTTTCGCTTTGAAATTTAGAAATAGGATGGTGGCGGATGAGTGGTAAGACGAGAGGTAAGAAACTGCACATCTGTTATAACAGGCATCCCCAAAAACCAGCACTAGTAGTGATGCAGTTAGAATTTATTTTAGTTATAGTTTGTTTTCATTAATAGGTCTAGATACTCACAAGGTAGATTTATTAAAACTAGCCCTCCTACTAAAATCCCTACTAACGTGTACGGGGGGCGCGCCACCCCAACTACTAACTCAGCAGAAAGGTATGGGAAGACACCTAAAGGGGATAGTCCTACTTGGAAAGCAAAGGAAATCCTTTCTAGAGATCAATTAGGGGAAACCATAGGGACATCAGAAAAGTTTGTTCATAAAGAAATTCCGTAGGAACCTCAAGCTCATATTGAGACTGAACTTAGACAAGAGGAAACTCCAAAGGATAAAAATTCAGAACCTCCCAACCCTCCATTAGTCCAAAAACCCAAAGACACTACTTTTTCAATAGTAGGTGGTCCAAACTTAGTAGATTTTGTTGATACTGCACAAGTAGATGCTCTTTTTGAGAATTCTATGAACATAGTCATCTCACAGATTGAGACAACAAATGTAGGACCTACAAAACTAGACTCCCACATAGCTGATAATTATTCTCTTAAAAAAGGAAATATTTTCCCTGAAACAGAATGTTGGGACATCCCATATTCACCAAGAAAGGAACCACCTAAGTACACTCTCTTTGGAAATTGAATCTTCATGGAGGAGGAAAACGAAGTTCATGTCCGACAAGATGAAGAAGAAGGAGAAGTTAGAACTGAAGGTACGTTCGAGTTCCCTATCTTAGAAACTGCACAAGATCTAACTATGAAAAGCATCCCTCCTTCCTCAGTACCAACCTTTTATGGGAAGAGTAGTGAGGATCCGGATACATTCTTATTCGAAATTGAAATTTTGTGTAGGAGTTATAATTACCTACAAGATGGCCAAAAGCTAAAAATATTTCCTGCCAGATTAAAAGATTCTTCTCTTCGATGGTTCATGGGGTTAGGAGAATCTAGTATTAGAACTTGGGAAGACATGAAGATTGCATTTCTACGGAAGTATCAAGATTACTGTAAACCTAAGGACTCTCGCAATGATATTTTTAAAATACAACAACTTGAAGATGAGAACCTAGAAGACTATCTCAAAATATTTAACTATGTGTTACATAAATCTAAATATAGTGATCTTCGAGAAGATGCAGTAAGAACACTCTTCCTCAAGGGAATCTCAGAAGAATTCTTAAAAAACCTTAATCTCATAGCAGCAGGAGATATCTCTCATAAGTCTTTTGCAGAGATTTGTGAACTATGTAGGAATTACTCTAGGAGGAGAGGGAAAATTTGAAGACACTTTTGAGAATCTTATGCTACGAACCTAAAAGGAACACATCCGGTCTTGGTGGAGTTACAAGGGTAGAGTTGGGAAACCTATTGGAAAATTTCAAGACAGATATCTTGGGATCCATGGGTTCTCAATTGGATGCATTACAAGCTAAAAAGAGGAAAGATGAAGAGCGTCCAGTAATGAGTGTTTTCTGTCCTACATGTAGAACTAAACATCCCTAACAAGAATGTCCATTGAACAATGTTTTAGTTTGTCACCTTTGTACAAAAGAACATCCAACTGATAATTTCCCATTGTTTCCTGGGTTGCTGATCCAGGTGGATATCGGTGGCAGCCCACCTCTTCCAACTGGCTCAAAACAGTGTTCTGGCAACTTTGGTAATTTACTATTTTTAGCAGTTTTTCGGGTCCTGAACTTCCGGAGCCATTTTGAGGCCCTAAACGACATTTTTTGGCGATTCGGGGGACCAAATGGCTGCCTCCGGCATACATTTGGGCCCAGTCGAAAGTTGTAAATCTCGGATAGACCTTTCCAACGGGCTACCGAGCGCCCTAAACGGAGATCGTATGCAAAAGTTATGACCCCGGGAAGTTGACTGTTCAACTAACCACCTTGGGGCCGCAAACTTTATGACGGTTCATCTTCTAGGGTTAGGTTTTTGGATGATTGGGATTCTTTCCCTCATGCTTATGATAAATAGGCCCTTTCGGCCTCTCTTTGTATTCATCTTGGCACGAATGAGCATAGCGGCCACATCTCTTCTCAGAGATAGCTACCACCATTCTAGCTATTGTATTTTACAGTCTGTTCTATTTCCGCTATTTAATAGAATATGTGTTTACTGTATCACTGTGTTATTTGCAATATATCTCTGTATATGATTATGTATATGCTATCTTTTGTTTCGTTCCCACATAAATCCGGATCAGTGGTATCAGAGCAGTCTGCTCTTTGATTGTTTCTCGGTGCATGTCCCCGACGAGGTCAGGATACAGAGAGTTGGGTCTCGAACTAGTTTCACTTGGGGAAGACCACTCTCGCCGCCCCAAACGGCCTCCCATGGCGGAAGAAAAGAGAGACGACGGAGCAGTAGATCCTATCAAGTTGTTGCTCGAGGAAGCCCTCGCGCGACAGAGGAACGAGATGATGGATAATTTCGCCCAAATCCTTCAACGCATGCCAACAGCGGCAAATGCACCCTCAACGAGCAGCCATTTCGGAGATACGACTCCCTTCAAGGTACAAGTTAATTTTGATATCCCTTTATTTGAAGGCCAAATCGATGCCGATGCCCTAGATAAATGGTTGAATCTACTAGAAGGGTATTTCTCTGTCCACCAATTTTCCGACAGGGAAAAGATCATCTTCGCGCTCCTTAAGGCCGCCCCCCATGTCAAAAATTGGTGGGAAACTTATTGTGAGCAAAACTCATCAGACGAGTCTGGATTGTTTGAATATTCCAATCCCACTTGGGCCTCTTTTATAGATGCCGTCAAGGAACAATATTACCCTGTTGGAAACTATGATGACCAGTACACAAAATGGACCATTCTGCATCAAGAGAGGGACCAAACGGTGTCGGAGTACACCAACAAATTTCATACCTTGCGCACAAAGCTAGGTACCAAGGACTCCGAGCGGCACCTAGTACTGAAATATCGCAGTGGCCTACACCGGTACATCCGAACAGAGATGGATTTCCAGGAAATCTCTTCACTCGGATCCGCCTATCGATATGCTGTCAAAATTGAGCAGAAATTTCAGCAAAAGAACAAGCGTGACTTCGGACCTGCGCAGAAGCAGGGCAAGGGAAACTCTGGCTCGCAGAGCACGGGGCAAGAAAAGGACAACCAGTCCCAACCACAGGCGAAGAAGGGTAAAGAAAAGACAAAGAAGGACACCGGGAAGTGGTGCGAGTTCCACAAAAGCCCCTGGCACAACACTGATGATTGTCGCTCAAAACAGTCATTGGTGGCTGAGATCAAAGCTTCAGAATCAGATCCCAGTTCCGATTCTGACTCGGAACCTAATTTCACAGCCGCGCAAAAAGGGAAGCAGATCATTGATGCAGAACCCAGTGCCGTTGTTGCCACCACACAGATTCAGCCAGAGGAGCCTGAAGAGTCGGAGGCAGAGGAGCGCCTTTTCCACTCACAGATGTGGGTGAAGGGAATTCCCCTACACTTTGTTGTGGACAGTGGCAGCCAGAAGAACCTGATATCAGAAGAAGTCATCAAGAGATTGGAGCTACCAATAACGCCACACCCACAACCATACACCATTGGATGGCTAAGCCAAGGACGAAGAATCCGCGTTAGTCACCAATGTCGCCTACCATATGGCATCAAGCCCTTCAAAGATGAGGTATTGTGTGACGTGGCCCCACTTGAAGTATGTGATGTTCTTTTAGGACAACCATATATGTGGAAGCGTCATGCTGTATATGAATCACGACCTCGCAGTGTCATTGTCACTTTGGGAGGACAACTCTATCGTATACCAGAGATAGTTGCACCTACCCCAAACGAGCGGGGAAGGAAGATAATCTCCCACACTGGGAAATTTTCCCTATTCGCAATTGCCACTAAAGGTGAACATCAGATCGCGGAGACATCCACAACCTCTGCAGATTATCCTTCTACTCAGCAGCAACAAGAAAAACACAAAGTCAGTGCAGCATCGCCTATTCGGGTACCTCTACAGTGCAAGGCCACGCATTCAAGGTGCTCCTCCAAAATGAAACCATCCACGCCGGTGCATACCAAGGATGCCACAACAACCAAAACTGTTGAACAGCTCCAACGCATCCATCAACAACAATTACAACCCTCTGAAGATGTCAAAGTAAGGCAACCTTTCCACTCCAGCAAATGTCGCACCAAGAGCTCAATTCGACACACAGCTCGACATATGATAAGGGATTTAACGCAATGGAGACCATTGCTTCCTAAGGAGGGAGGATTGATCCAGGTGGATATCGGTGGCAGCCCACCTCTTCCAACTGGCTCAAAACAGTGTTCTGGCAACTTTGGTAATTTACTATTTTTAGCAGTTTTTCGGGTCCTGAACTTCCGGAGCCATTTTGAGGCCCTAAACGACATTTTTTGGCGATTCGGGGGACCAAATGGTTGCCTCCGGCATACATTTGGGTCTAGTCGAAAGTTGTAAATCTCGGATAGACCTTTCCAACGGGCTACCGAGCGCCCTAAACGGAGATCGTATGCAAAAGTTATGACCCCGGGAAGTTGACTGTTCAACTAACCACCTTGGGGCCGCAAACTTTATGACGGTTCATCTTCTAGGGTTAGGTTTTTGGATGATTGGTATTCTTTCCCTCATGCTTATGATAAATAGGCCCTTTCGGCCTCTCTTTGTATTCATCTTGGCACGAATGAGCATAGCGGCCACATCTCTTCTCAGAGATAGCTACCACCATTCTAGCTATTGTATTTTACAGTCTGTTCTATTTCCGCTATTTAATAGAATATGTGTTTACTGTATCACTGTGTTATTTGCAATATATCTCTGTATATGATTATGTATATGCTATCTTTTGTTTCGTTCCCACATAAATCCGGATCAGTTGCAAGCTGTGTATAAGAGTGGAAACTTTGGTGAATCATCTAGGAGGCCTTGGAAACCTAGAGATCAATCATCATATCAAGATCCATCATCAAAATTTCCATCCTATTACTATCCTTATCAACCTTCTCAACAATGGAACACTTCAGGATGGAAAAATTGGCCACCTCGGTACCCTCCTCAGAACGCTCAACAACAGCAATGGTCACACGGATGGAGAGGACAAGCTTATCCCCAAATACCTCCTCCTATGCATAACTATCCTTACCTACCTAATATCTAGCAACGTTTGCCTGGATTTGCACCTCCTTCACTACCCCCTATCCCAAATCAACCTCGCCATTTCTAGAACATGAACCCTCCAAGACCCCCAATATTACTTGCACAACCGATACCGAATCCTAACAACAAACCAACCGAAGCTCTTAATAGCATTGGGTTGTTACCTCTTCCACCATATTCCATTTCGACCGCACCAATACATGAGATTCAACCGTGGTCTGGAAGAGTTTTGCAAGATCATACCAAGTCATCAGTTGTTATTCGAGAAGTGAATGAAGAAGAAAACATACCTAATGAAGTTTTAAATGATATTATTCTTGAACATGTGGTTATTCCTAAATATTCAACACACAACTATCCACATAAATAAGTAAGTACATGAGAAAAATCACCCCCATATCCGGAGCGTCTAGTGATAGAAAAACCTGTAACTTATCCAGAGTATGATATCATTAACGAATTGAAAAATATTTGTATTAAGATCCCTTTCTTACAAGCCATTAAGGATATACCAATTTATAGGAAATTAATAAAGGAACTATGTACTAAAATACCAGGTAGAAAACAAAAGACCCTTTGACGATTCATGTAATAGGTGAAATGTCAGATTACATAGCCAACCAACCTAGAATCCCAAAGTATTCAAATCCAGGAAACCCTGTGGTGACTATTATCATCAATAACACCACAATAGGGAACACACTTATTGATCGAGGAGCTGCTATTAATATGATGACTACCACAGTTTTAGAAACTCTCAATTTAATACAGTTCCTTCACTCTACCCCAACAATGCTAGAATTAGTAGATTTCCCTATGGTGCATCCTGCTGGGATCTTAGATGACATCACTGTATCAGTAGCTTCGTGGGAATATCCTGTGGACTTCATGGTCATTGAATCAAAATACCCTTCCAAAGGTCACCCCATTATTATGGAAAGACCTTGGTTGGCTTCTGCCAATGCATTTATAGGATGTAGGGATGGAGAAATGATTATCTCTTATAAGTTATCTACAATAAAGCTAGCTTTATACCCACCAGCACAACCAGTAACTGAAAACTTGTTTTGGTTAGATTGTCCTTTTGGTGATGAGAACTTGGAAGAACTTTCCCTTGTTAGTGATTTCTCCTAGGCACTTCAAGAACAGAATACCGAGAATGTGTTGAATCAATTTATCTCTTCCACAACATGTATAGACTTTCCTTGGTCTTTTTCCCAACTTGACCAGATCTTAGGAGATGAATTTTAAGAAAACATGACCCTCTCAACATTTACGAGTACACCCTGTGTCTTCGCAATCGAAGAACATCTAGGATCCTATACCATACCTTGTGAGGTTAGTTCCGACAAATTTCTACATATAAATGCAGGTTTAGATGAGAGTCAGCAAAAACAATTATTAAAAGTTCTCAAGAGTCAAACTGGAGCATTTGCATGGGAATATACCGATATGAAAGGTATACACACAAATACTTGTGTCTACCACATTTACATCGACTCAAACATACCTCCTGTTAGGAAGCCCCAGAGAAGAATGAATGCAACCCTAAAGCATATAGTCAAAGATGAATTACAAAAACTCCTTAATGTTGGTTTCATTTACCCAATTTCCAACAGTAAATGGGTGCCTCCTCTGGTGGTAGTTCCAAAGAAAGTCACAGGGAAATGATGTATCTGTGTTGACTTTCAAGAATTGAACAAGGCCACTCTTAAGGACTACTTCCCTTTTCCTTTCATTGAATAGGTGTTAGATACCTTATCAGGGAAACAATATTTGTCATTCCTTGATGGGTATAGTGGATACAATCAAATATTAATAGCACATGAAGATCAAGACAAGACAACCTTTACTTGTTCTTTGGGGACATATTCCTATCGAGTGTTACCATTTGGCCTATGTAATTCACCTGCCACTTTCCAGCGTGCAGTACTAGGAATCTTTGTTGATCTGATACATGATTGTGTAGAATTTTATATGGATAATTTTACAGTTTATGGTAATACCTTCCAAGAATCCCTTGAAAACCTTGAAACAGTTCTTATTCGGTGCCAAGAAACAAACTTATCTCTTAGTCATGAAAAATGTAAAATGTTACTAGCTGAGAGCATAGTTTTAGGACATCATGTCTCTCTTCAAGGTATCAAGGTGAATCCTGCCAAGATAGAAATAATTGTTAATCTTCCTCCTCCAAAAACTCCATAGGAAGTAAGAAGTTTTCTTGGCCATGCAGGCTATTATAGACATTTTATTGAAAATTTCACTAAGATAGCCACACTTATTTTCATGTTTCTCATGAAAGACATAGAATTCCAATGGACTAAACCTTCCCAACATGCCTTCAAAACTTTGAAGGAAAAGTTATCAGTGGCACCAATACTTAGGGGCCCCAATTGGTCCCTTCCCTTCCATATATCCACCGATGCTTCCGACATAGCTTTAGGGGCAGTCTTAGGCAAAAAATACGGACAAAAGTCACATGCCATTTACTTTGCTAGCAAAACTTTGACTCCTGCAAAATCAAAATACATGGTTATTGAAAAAGAGTTTCTAGCAGTAGTCTATGCCATCAACAAGTTTCGTCATTATATCACAGGATATGAAATTTTTATACACACTGACCACGCCCCCATCACATTTTTAATATATAAACCTATTACCAATGGCAGAGTGACTCGGTGGATTCTTTTGTTACAAGAATTTAACATCACCATTATTGATCGTCCCGATCGAGAGAATGTAGTAGCATATTTTATCTCTCGAATTCAAACTGACGATAATGCTAGTCCTGTCGATGATAGTTTCCCATATGAACATTTTGTTGTTGTGTCTGTTTGAACCCCATGGTTTGAATACATAGTCAACTATTTAGAAACTGGAAAGCTACCAAACCATCTCTCCCCACCTGAGAAATGTAGGATCATAGTTCAGAGTTCTAATAACTTTTGGGTGGACAATGACCTCTTTCGTACTGGTTGTGATCTTATTATTAGATGATGTGTATGGAAGGATGAGATGACATATATCCTACATGCATGTCATGGTGGACCTTGTGGCAGGGATTTTTCTAACAAGAGATCTTTAAAATGAATCATGGATGACTAGTTTCCTATGGCATTTTTCGCATTCATTACACTATCATTCTTCATATGGTCTTCTTAAGCACTGTTGTATTCTTTTTTATGAATGTACATATCTGAATCATCTACATTTAATAGTTAATATTTCATTTTCTTACAAACATTATCACAGAATTTTTAGAAGTTATTGCCTGAACCATGTATTTGAAATATTTGAATAATTATCAATTTTTCTTTGATGGCTTGAGGACATCCCATATTTTTCGTTTGGGGGAGATTCATAACTGTTTTTACCTTCTGAATAATTATGAAAAAAAAATGTTCATTTATCTCTAACAAATGATAGGTGTTTTCAGGATAATGCAAAAAGCAGAAAGAAGCTCGTTCTGATCAATGAAAAATAAGGAAGAACATGAATAAAGTTCCAGAAAAAACAGGTTTTATAATATCTCTTGTGTGCTGACAAGTCCTAGAAAAATTCTCTGCATAATTAATAGCAGTAAGATCCATCAAAGCACATTTTTGTACAAAGGTATGTATGAAGGTTTGAATGAAGGGTTGAATGACGATCCGAAATAGGTGACGAATGAGGCAAATGAATAACAATATGAATGAAGTGCCGAATGAAGCCTTAGCTTGTAATGATATTAATAAGTGTGCTAAAATATTTAAAAATTTTGATTTTTACTGATATATCTAATCAACTAATCATGTCAATGATCAAATTAAAAGCCATCTTTGCATACTCATTTCGTCTCATCAAATGAATTGATTAACCATCACATGGCTATCATACGATTTTAATCCTCTAGCAAATTTTACCAGGCGATCTATCATTTCATTATTAAGTCATCATGATTTTTTATGTGTAATTTATGGCTAAAATTTCATAATGAGGATTACATTCAACCTGTCAAAAGTTTCACTTTGGACATGGTTGAACATATCATAGCCATACGAATTCATAAACCCACGTAGTTCTATGATGGCACATCACTCAAGATAGCTAAATGATAGTGTATCATTCGAACGCGCCAAATCTATCTCCACAATCATTCAACCGCTCAAACGGATCTCAATTTAAAATTACTCCTACGTAAACTCTGCTTCATCTTGCTCATTTTTCATCCACCCTGAACCTATCAAGCTCCATCCCTTGCAATTTCGTGCATCCTCTCTATCCATCCAAATCCTTCGATCTCTGTTCAATATGCCAATCCGTTACGAGCTTGGTAGTTACGAGGACCTCCTCCGCATTCCCGAATTTAAGGCATGTCGTGAAGTATTTTTGCCAGCTGGCTGGATTCCATTTCTTCACCTCCTTGATGGCCATGATGCCGAGATTTCACTACTGTTTGCTAAGGTCTTCAATGGTAAGACATCCAAGGTTGTCCATCTCACTTTTTCGGTGACAGAACAATCCATTGCATTGGCCACGAAAATGCCCAGGGAAGGATCCCATTGGCACAAACATCTCTTTCTTCCATGGACGGAGCTCGAGTTTGCTCTTAAGGATGAATATCAACATCTTGCTAGCACCAAAGGGTTCCACAAGGAATGGGTTAAGCCTGAATACCCTGAGCCACTGACTGTCATTATCCATTTGATCACTTGTGAAGGTAAGTACACATCTTCAAAGCTTGCCACCTCAGGTTACTGGCACATTTTGTTAGAGATCAGTCTCTCAATTTCACCTTCTATTTTTTGAAAAGTTTAGAGAAAATGTCAAGCTAGGTTAGGAAGAATACCACTAACCCCTCTGGAAGCTTATACTACCACTGTTTGATCAAAATATTGATCACTCACTAGTTGGAAGAAAAGGGGCAAACCTGGGAATGCTTTGTCTTTGAAGTCTTGAACCCTCATCTAGTCAAGAATCCTACGGTCAAATCCCCTGCATCTCATAAACATGATCGTTTCCTAAACCGTGCTAAATGAACTAGCCCAAACCCCTGCCCAAGAAGGAAAAGTTGTCAATTCTGTAAGATTTAGTGAGGGTGCCTCAACAAAAATACACCCTGATCATTCATCATCTGCTGAGCATGTCCACAAGGACACAACCACAGAACTCCCATTCTTTTCACCCATACCCACAAAGCCAAGATGGGATAATCACGACCAATCGATTGACTAGACTGTCATCTAGTCCATCAACCAGACCGTTGTTTAGTCCATCAATTAATCAGTCATTTGAACGTGCCAAATCTATCTCCACAATCATTCAGTCGTTGAAGCGGATCTCAATTTAAACTTACTCCTGCATAAAATTTGCTTCATCTTGCTCATTTTTCATCCACCCTGAACCTATCAAGCTCCATCCCTTCCAATTTAGCGCATCCTCTCTATCCATCCGCATCCTTTGACCTCTGTTTAATATCCCATTCCGTTAAGAACCTTGCATTTACAAAGACCTCCTCTGCATCCCCGAATTTAAGGCATGTCGTGAAGTATTTTCGTGAGCCGGCTGGGCTCCATTTCTTCACCTTCTTGACGGCCATGATGCCAAGATTTCACTACTGTTTTCTAAGGTCTTCGATGGTAAGACATCCAAGGTCAGACATCTCACTTTTCCGGTGACGGAAGAATCCATTGCATCGGCCACGAAAATGCACAAAGAAGGAGCCCATTGGCACAAACATCTCTTTCTTCCACTGACAAAGCTCGAGTTTTCTCTTAACGATGAATATCAACATGTTGCTGGCACCAAAGGGTTCAACAGGGAATGTTTTAATCCTGAATACCTCGAGCCACTGACTACCATTATCCATTTGATTACCTGTGAAGGTAAGCACACCATCTTCAAAGCTTGCCACCTTAGGTTACTGGCACATTTTGTTAAAGATCAGGCTCTCAATTTCCCCTTCTATTTTTGGAAAAGTTTAGAGAAAATGTCAAGCCAGGTTAGGAAGAATACCACTAACCCCTCTAGAAGCTTATACCACCACTGTTTGATCAAAATATTGATCACCCACTAGTTGGAACATTGATTAGTTAATCATTGAGAAAATGTACTCGGACAGCCCCAAAAACCAAGCAAATGACCCTGTCTTTGAGTCCCCTCTCCTTGCATTAGCCAATTTATCAACCAATTTACTTGAAGACCCTATCTTGGAGCCTGCCTCTTCTCAAAATGGAGATAAGGCCCCTGAGGCACACATTACACCTGCTGGTCCTGAACCATAACTAAGGGGATAAAGCCCTCAAAAGGACCCTACGTCCCTTGTAGAAGCATTTACTCCACTCCATCAGACTATGGACAGATTAACCGAAGAGATAGCAGAGTTGAGAATCTAGAACGAGAAGTATGTTGAGATCATCTCTGGGCTTCGTCAAGAGAACACGAACTTACATTTTTAGGTGAAGTGTGTGGAACATTTAAATGAAGCCAAGACAGCCTCCCACCTTTCTCTCTAGTTGAAGCAGGACACTTTGAAGGAGCAGTTTCATAAGCTTAGAGCTAAATCCACTTCCTCTTCCAAGTCGAAGGTAGCTACTACCGCATCTCAACCTTCGTCCCGAATTTCTCTTTCTTTTTTCTCAGTGGGACCTAGCATATCTCTGGTTTGGGGGAATCCTGGTGTCCATTTTGTCACCACTTTTGATAATAAAAAACACTCTGATTGACGTCATTTTCACAATTTTTGATATAATAAGTTATTATTTCTGCCATTTAGACCATCAAATAGATCATGTATGCATGTATTCACACATTACATGAATTTTGGGTAAAAATCATCATATTGTGATTTATTGATGTTTATTTGATATTTCTTGGCTTGCTTGGAAAATATATTTCATTCCCCAGGTTATAGCTCTCAAACAAACCTCCATTCAGCTGCGTATTCATGGTGCAAACGATCAACCATGTAACATACCCTCCCATGGTCCCAATGCAAGGAAGGGAACATGATGCCATTCTGGGTATTTTACATAAAGTCAACCCATTCATTAAATTCACAACAATGAAAATCAAATGTGTGCAGATTCAATTTAAAGAAAACATGCACAACGGAATAACATCATCCACACATATTAAATGATGCCATTCAATTTAACACAGTCAATAATTTTATACATTTGCGGAAGTAATTACACATAAGAAAATACTCATCTTGATGTAATGCTGCCCCAAAAAACTACCTATGTCACTACAGTGTTCCACCCAACCATAGGCCAGTTGTGTTCATCAATTCTCTTAACACAACTGCCACCCCTGAGCTGGGCATGATTCTTACAAAGAAAAGGGGAGATTCAATCTCATGCACAGCCAAAGCAAGAGATACCCATCTCAATCCAAAAACTCACTCACACACAACAAACTCAAAACTGGGCATGGATACACATTTCCAACAATTGGATCTACAAATAGGATGGCCATGGGTTTTCCCCAAATCGCGGGCACACGAAAATGGAGTAAAAAGAGGGATTCAACTACATGGAGAAAATCCGATTTCTCCCACAGGTTATGAGCATTTCAAATTGCCAAAAAAGCCTCATTGAAACCCCAAATCGAGCTCCCTCTTCTTCCAATATCTCTGCAACACAAAAACGCCTTCTTCCCAACTAAAAACAAGGAAACACAGGAAAAACATGGAGCAAAAATGCCCAGGCAACTCCAAAAATGTGAGAGAGGCAAAACTGGTTAATGGGTAATTTCTTGTGGAGCAATTCATGGATGTTTTCTTCCCCAAGAAGCAAACACGTTTTTCCATGAAGGGTGGATTTCCCATACTCAAATTTGGACAGCCATACCTCTCCATTCCCAAGGCATTAACTACCTCAACCAACTCTTGGGAGAAAATGAATGATTGGGTACAAAATTCAACATGGGTAGTTGAGGGTTTGATGGGTTATCTCATTGACACTTGGCTTGACTTGATTAGCTCAAGGGTTTTACTATTTCCCTCCTAATTCCTTGTAAAATCATACCCCCATCTGTTATTGCATTGCATAACTAGTTGTGGGTATTTTATTGAAATGCATATTTACAATTCCAATGTGCCTGGCTAGCATGTAAACCATATGCATCAATAAATCGATGGCGGGGCCTTGGCCTTGAGATACTCACCACGATTTTATAACAATATTACATTATTTACATTTGAATGTAATAGGGTCAAGATGGGAATGTTACAAGCCACATTCAGCCCGCTGTTCCAACCCGCATTCAACTCGCGAAATTGTCCATTGAGATATTCTCGGGCCATTAGAAAGAAAAATGTCACATGGGTTCTGTTTAGAACGTAGCCCTTATGGTGTTCTGGAAGATTCCCTCTCCTGCACGATGAGCTTCAAAAAACATCTCTCTGCCCATGTCAACGAAGGATCAACGTCTCAACGACCGCGTGAAGGAAACCAATGCCGTGGAATCTGGTGGATGCCTTGTGTGTTTGGGATCGTTCCTTGGCCATGTGCTGTCGTGTATTGTTAAGAAGATCCATTTTCTAGCATTTAAGACTGCCTATTATTAGAGCAGTCGACTACTAAAGGGTCGAACTTCTCCCCCATTTGTAACTCTATATATATAGACGTCTTCGTGACTGAGACAAGTTAGTCTCTTAGTCTCTTAATTTTTTGAGTTTCTAGTCTTTAGTCTTTTCAGCTGAAACGATGTAACTATGTTTTAATTTAATATACCACTATTCTAGTTTTATGAGAGCTCAGTAGCATGTGTGGTGATTGATTGATCAAGGCGCAACCTATGATTGCTGAGAAGGGCCCCTCAACAACCAGTGGTATTCCATCTGGGTATATAATTTGTCTTTGTCTTCTGCAAATAAGTTGTGCTATCTGTTTAATTTTTGAATTCATTTTGTATATGATATCTTTGTCTTGTAATCTATATGTTGTTTTGCCACTTATGTAAATGATACCTCTTTTTTATAAAATGTATATCTTATTTGATGTTCATATTAATGATATTTCTAGAATGTAATTAGTGGCCGGTCATGCTTAGTCTGCTTAGTCACGCTTAGTTGCTTAAGTTTAGTTTGCTTAAATTGTTTAGTTGCTTAGTTTTCTTTTAGCCCTATATTTACAGACACTTAGAGTTTAGTTATATTAACATTCCAAGTTCAGTCATAGTTAGAATTAGTTCTATTAGTTCCTTTCTTGTAGCTCTAGGTTAGTCTTCTTTATTTCAGCTTTGTTTTCTTATGCCATAGAAATAATTCATTCTTTAGACAATGGTTAGAATAGGTTACTTCTCGTTATCTTAGCTCCTAAACACTCCATTCATTGCTTTTTTGCACTATAGGTTCATATGCACCAGTCAGCTGATGTTAAGGTCATCCAAACTGCTTCTTTCCTTAGTTTTAATCGTTTTCCTCCATCGGAACTGTCATTCGGACTATCATTTGGATAGTCGTCCAAATCGTCATACGGACCTTAATACTTTTTGCATTGTTTTTATGCTTATTTAGAATCTAGTTTCTTAGGTCTTTGAACTGTCAATCTTTCTTATCTTTAATTAGCATTCTTAGATGTAATTTAGATCTTGTTTTATCTTGCAGAGAGTTTTAATTAAGTGAGTCATCATCCTTAGTTTTCATTATATCTTTCCTTAAACCTTGTTTTAGTTGCTTTACAAGTTATGTTTCTCTTATGTCTGGTTCATTAATTATTTACTGTTACAGAATTTATCAGTTTCATTCTTAGTGTAGTTTATCATATGTCATTGGGATTAATATCAGATTAGGTTTAATAATTTCATTCTCCAAGTTATCTTAATTTTTATAGTTCTTCGTTAAGCATGGGATTAGTTTTCCCATTCACACCGATAATGATGATGTTCATAGGGTAGGATTTGGTTCAGAAGTAAAACATCTTTATCAAGTTTTCTACTTGCTTTTGAATACAATATCTTTATCAAGTTTTCTACTTGCTTCTAGATTTCATCAGTTCCAAGCCAATTGCTTATGGATAGAAGATAGGTCATAATGTTTAGAGTTAATTGTAGTTGGACAATCTTTAGTTTGCATTTATTTGTAGAAGTTAAATTAGATCAGTTTCCATTTTGTTTGCTTGTCATGTTTGAAAGCCACTTCGATACATTTGATACTCTTCCTCAGAATCCCCAAGGAGAATGGAATTAGGTAGTTTAGTGTAGTCTTGAAATTGTAATTGAATGAATACATAGTTTTTTAATTCACTTAGTCGTTTGTAGTTTTTCTTTAAGTTCTTTGTTTCATAATTATTTGTTAGTTGAATAATCTCATAGATTGGTTTCTAAACTCATTTACAATTGTTTATGATTCCTAGTTTCAAGTTTTTCAAATAGTTTTGACTTTCATCAAAGTAGTTCTGTTTTTTATTTAATTTTGCTTCCTAAAATAATATTGTTGCCTTTATCTTATTTCCATTTATTGTCCATAGAATAGAGTAGTCTAGCTTGATACTATTAAGATATGTTGGTTTAGTTAGGTTTAATTAGTTTGTTTGTTGTATTTCTAAAGTTTGACCCGGTTTTTCATTTTGAAAGATCTTTCGATCTTTTATTTATTAAACATTTCTAAGGTCTGCCGAGCCGAAACATAGGTCCCATCCTACCTCAGAATATACTGTGCCACAACTCTAAGATTACCAACCCTAGTCTATAATTAAATATTTTGGTGATTCTTTAAGATAGTAAATACACCTCAACAATTGATGACACCTTTTGCTAGTGTATAGGGTGCATTGGTGACCCTTCAATGCACCTTTCCTTCATACAGACTGCATTGAATTTTCAATGTTTTTGGGTGTTTAGGAGTAGATCTAAACTGGTTTTGAGCTTCTAAACCTGGACCATAGGTTCTTTAAGATATATTGAGCAAAACTGTAAGTAGATGTGAAAGATTAAAAGACCAAAATATTGAATAAATTTTCAAAAAAAATCCCCAGTATGGTCACCAATCTGATAATAGCCTTTAAGATAGGGATGAATCTACCTTAAACATCTATACTATTATGAATATGTGAATTCATTGTGATATATGAAACAATTAGCTAACATTTATTAATATATTAACCATTTTAGAATTCAAATCAAACTTGGAAGAAAAAATTTAAATTCATGGATAGAAAGAAAATTGAATTGATTCATATTATGCAAAGGAATAAAAATACTTACTTACAATAGAGCTTGAGATGCATCCATCCTCCCTAGCTTATAGCCATCGTTTTCCATCCTTGTTTTGATGAAGATGAGCTTTTCAATATCCAAATCTCTCCAACATGACTTTGCTTTCTCCTTTTTTCTCCCTTACCATGCACCAAATGCCTTTGTTCTATAGTATTGGGAAATGGGATCGCAAGTTTCACCTTTCAATGTGGGATTATCCCTTTTCTTGATTTTTGATTCTTTTTACCCCAAAACCCACTCTCTATAGTATTTTTAGGCTTTTCATAATCTCATCTTTCTTAAGTACAATTAATGAAATCTTATGCACTTCTTTTCACTGTTGACTAGTGGAGACTAGATTTGAACCTTCAATTGAGTAGTTCAATCACTTAACCATGTCTCTTTAAAATCATTCTTTCTTCACTCAATACTTTTGACCATGGAAGTAATGATTAGACAAGAGAGGATTGTTCTATTATGTACTTGTCCTATATCTTCATGTTGTAGGCGCATAGTAAAGTGTGCTTCTACCTTTCACTTTGTTAAGGGTACTAATTTGATTATTAACAAGGGGGTAGACAAATATGATTTCACCCACTAGATCTAAAAATATGATCACTAGATCCAATTGTTCATTTACACACAATGTATGGAGAGAGAGGGAATAAATATTGACACACCTTAACTTATGTGAGGTCCTTTAGTGAAGTTCAACCCCAAGTATTGCAGATCCGATAGACATGGCTCCAGCTCCACTTAGTATTAAAATACGCGCAAAGAGACAAGAAATACCTTTCTTCAAACCTTTCTAACATATATAACAAATGCATGTAAATGATATGAACCATGTATATCTAAACACAATATATCTAGATCTAATATGATTTATTGTAGAAAAAATAGATCCTCTATGAACATCATGTTAAACACATAGATATGAATCATACATATCCATAAACACCATGATGTGTAGGGGAGATAAATGCATATATCTATATATAATATAAATGAGAATAGGTACATAAAATCATACATTGAGTCATGATGTAGATATCCTCTAAGCTTCTTACTCCAAACCTTCCTTATCTCAACCAAAATGATCACAAATGGTTGTAGTATGTAGTAGGGATTCGAATAGCATAACAATGCTAAGGAAAGCGTCTCCACTTTCTCATAGAATGGCCTCAATATATAGGTGGATGGTGGATGAGGGAAGGATGAATGTAAACTACAAAGGACACATGGAATCGAGTTGGTGTGTGAATTCCCATGTCAAAATGAGGTTGAATCTAATCATAGACATGATCCTCGGGAACCTCATCCAAAAACTAGGAAAAGAAGGACCATTTCCACCCTAAGTCAGAGAAATAAGTGATGTGTCACTCCATGACATATATGCAAGGAGTGATGGAAATGCGACCATCACCCCCCCATAGGCATGAAAGGGGTGATGGTGGTAAAAAATGGGCTAGGAAAAGGGTGTAAAATGTGGTTTCATCTAGGAAGATAAGTAATGTTTCTAAGGAGCTCATAGGGTGGAAAATAAGGGTATAATAGTTCCATAAATCTATGATACAAATTTATATTTATGTATCAAGGAATTAGTAACAACAATAATCATTTATTGTTTAATAACATATTTACTTGGAACACAAAGGAGTTATATTGAAATTCACCAAACCTATTTTATGCATAGACTATTTTTCCTCATATTTAGATACTCTTTAACAATTCTCATGTAATAAATATAAGACATAGTCGCCCTTATGCCACTTAAACATTAGCATGCTATTACATATCCATAATTAATTTATCCATCCGAGAATGATTACTAGTAGCACTATAAGTAGAATACATTACCACACTTTTGTTGATGTATTTGTAACTTCGGAAGATATTCGTCTATGTATTACATTTGTACATTATTGTATATCCTACAGAGATGTATTATTCCTCTGATTGGAAGTGTCGTCATTTGTATTTGCAAGTGTCGCAAGTTAAATTGTAAGTGTCATCATTTGTATTGATGGGTTATTAGACCACCAGTGTGGGGTCGGCCCTAGTAAGGTCATGTGGTTGGGTTATTAGGCTTCATTAAGAACTTGGCCCCAGTGGATTATTGGTAGGTCAAGTCAGTGTATAAATAGAGAGGTTGTGTCTCTCATTTGATTCGGTAACTCACTTCTCAACCTCGCATCGCTAAGAGAGAAAGTGGCACACATGTGGAGGAGGAGGAGTATCTGCTAGAGACATCTTATTGGGTTTTATCCTTGTGATTGTGTATTTGGGTTTAATCTATCTCTGAGGAAGTTGCGAGGTTTTTCACCTTCTTGGTTTTCCCCGGTGAAACTTTGTCTCTCTTTTGGGATTGCTTTTTTGTCTATGATTGATATGCTGTAGATATGATGTACATGTTATTCTCTTAGTGATCCTGAATGAGAATGGAATGAAATTATCAAAAAATTAACATGGTATGAGAGCTAACCTATGAAGAAGGCACTGTGCAGCTACGGAAGCTAGGGATTCTTAATATTTGGGTTTCTCTCCACAGATCATCAAAGGAAGGAGGCTATATTGACTCTCCTAGCAAGGGCGCATTTTTCTGTCGAGACATAATTCAATTCAAAGCATTTTCAGTTTTTGACCTAAAAATTAGGGTTTCGGCAAAAATTGGAATTTCTGAAATATGAGACCATGGATGGAAGCTCCTATGAAAAATAGAAGTTTAGAGCTTTGGATCAAAATTTTTGGTTGGGTGAAGCTCTGGGAAAATCCAACCCTAATTCAGAGTTCTGTGAAGTGAATCCAGAAGTCTCAAAAGCAATTTTGAGGGGTGAAAATTTGCAGTTTTCAAATTCTGAGTATACTAGCTTGACCAGCTTAGCAAGGTGCATCTTTCTATCTTTTCAAAAGTTTTGAAATTCAAATTTTGAAATTTTAGGGTTTCTTTGACAAAACCTAATCCAGCTCCAGATCCATTTTTTAGCAAATCAAGTGGTAAGACCTAAATATTTTCTATATCCATTTGAAGTACTCTTTAAGATGTCTCACCACACCAAGCTTGAGGATAAGCTTGAAGGGGATGATAAATTCTGATCCTGGAATTATAGGTTTGGGTTAATCCTAGAAGAGAATGAGTAGGACACTTACATAAGTGAAGAGGTTCCTATTCCAGAGGGAGAAGAGGCTAAGGCCTTACCCAAGAAGAAACTGGTCAAGTATAAGAGAATCATTGTTGATTCTATAAAGGACCATCTCATACCCCATGTGTCTTCCCTAAAGAAACCTAAGGAGATGTTTGACTCCTTGATGAAATTGTTTGAAGGAAAGAACATAAATCGGAAGATGACTCTGTGGAACTGTTACAACGTAATTTTCCACCTTGTGAGAGTCAGCATTCTTTTGCCTGCAGGATCCATTTCACTGACTCAGATCCACTTTATATCCTTCAGACACTATTTTTCCCTATTTTTTCCTTTGTACTCTAGCTGCATCATTACAATGGGCATACCCACGAGTTGCATCACTATAGCTCGCGGGTAGCATGTAAAATGGTAAAAATCACTAGTTTATTACTTTTTACACCCCAAAAGCGGTTATTGAGTTACCTTTCACCCTCCATCTGCCCCAGAAATGCCTTGATGTGTCATTTCATCTACGTTTGAGAGGACTATATATTGAGCACATATGGCTTATGGATGGGAGGAGAAAGAAGAGCAAGAGAACTCTAGTGTATTTTTGCCCCATCTTGAGTCTACACTCATTGATCCTTGTAGTTGTGAACCATTTATGTTCACCTTCCAAACTCCTATTCTAGTTTGAGTTTTCCATTCCATGGAGGATTGAAGTCATGGAGGCACAAGTGCATTGATCTAGATCTTGGTTTAGATTGATTGCCAGCAAGACATCGTATCACATTGTACTTCTTCTTGTTTATTAATAGCAATACTCATATTCTCGTCCATTAATGTTGTAAATATTGTTTATCTTACATTGGGTTTCATTTACTTGCTATATCACGGGCCATTGCTATTGATGATGTTAATGCCATTTATATATTATATGTACTTGTTGTATACTGGCTGTCAAGACTAATTTACAAATTCGAGTGCATGGATTGAAAAGCTCCAATGGGGATCTACATCAAACGTTTGGATCGAGGTTGGTTATATTCTTCATTATCTTAGCATTGTCATTTATATAGCATAGTATTAAGAATTGAGTTAATTTCTGGTAGTCATCTGTCTGTTGTGGTCTACCCCAAGCCATAGTGAGTTTTCTCCAACATAGAAATGGCAACTCCATTGGGGAAAACATTCATGTTTGGGGATTTTTTGAGCATTAGTCCTTAATTAGAGTTGTTGTTTGTTGAAGCTCTGTGTCAGTGATTGGTCGTTGAGATGCACTATAGAAAAATAGTTTTTTCTAATCCAGTAGACTCTTTGTTTGCCCATTTTCCTTTCCTTACCTATGATCTAGCTTAGCTCTTCCCACGTACACCCACTTTTGTTTACTATACTGCTCGTTGGGTACCCACAAGTATTCCTTCGACAGTAGCGTACAACTTTGGCTTTGGTTGATTTATGACTTTTGGTTGTTGGTGGGTTGGCTTTGGATGATCCCGAGTCTTTGTTGGTCTCTTTCTTGACTGTTTCATACCTTGGTTGTGACAAGAACTCTTCTTTTCTCTTGGTTGAGCCTTGTTGATTTTTTACCCATCTTTGGATTTAGCCTTGTTGGTTTTTTCCTTTTGAGCTCATTCTAGTGGTTGAGTCTTACTGTTTGGTATCTATTGGGTTGTCTTAGTGATCTTCTTAGCATATCAGTGACTAGATAGTAGGATTTTGGTTGCATTTTTCATTTCCATATATTAAAAAATACAAAAAAATACACATAATTTTGCATTTTCCTTTTGTTTATAAAAGAAAATACAATTTTTTTTCTTTTATGTACTGTATCCTGCATTGAGTGCTTTCTTCCTTCATTTAGATTCTGATTGTGCATCAAAAATATAAAAGGATTGCATTTTATTTCGAAACCGTTGATTTGATTTTGCATGCTAGTGGCATTGTTTTTATTGAATAGATGAGTCTAGGATTTGACGATTTTGTGTACTATTGAGTCTTACACATCACTAGTTTCACGAAAATATCCCTTGAGTAATCACAACCATTAAAATTAACACTTAATCTTAAAATTGATTAGATTGATTTCATTTATAGGGTACACCAACTAACATAGGTTTAGAGTCTTGGAATAGATCATTGTGAGTTAACAATCCAAGACTACTAGACGAAACATTAGGTGTATGACCAGGGAGTGGAGGAATTCATGGTATATATCGATGTTCTCAGGAAGCTCTACTCAAGCCAGAGTTAAGCACAAGCTCACAAGACGTTGGTTGAAGAGATATCCCTCTGATAGCGGCTGAACGTGGGAGATATTTCCAGGATTTATTTGTATCTGGGGACTCTTGGGGGATTTGACCCTCATTGTGTTTTAGGCTCAGATACCTTGCCCATATGATGTATCCCACCTGTGACTGTCCCACTGAGCATTGGTTATATTGCGGTGACCATAGTTTCCTTACCTAGGTATTTAATGGGGCACTTGCAGTAGTTATGTTGTTTGTGTCCTGAGTGAGATAGGGGTCGAACAACACAGTTTTCGTTGTATAGGGTCTTGACCTTGTGCACGCAGTGAAGTCTGGATGCCGTTATAACTGATTCTGTAACCTCCGGCTATAGTTTGGGAGTGTCAAACCTCTCCTAGGTGAGACATACCGGCTCTAGTGTCGGGAGCTCATTTAGCCACTCTGTTTGTCTGCTCTTGGGTGTAATTTCTCTAGGTGTGTGCTTTTGATTTACTATTTTTGATCGATAGTTGGCCTTTAGGGGACGTTTTGATTCTATATTCTCTCTGTAGATATTGTGGCGTGGATTCCTACTGTCCACCGATCCCGTTGGTTGGCTGGTTTAGAACCTGCCGAGCTTTTATGCCGCATTGCTAGGGGACGCCAACAGGCTCCCTCTGAGTCTTCGAATTCTTACGAGACATACGTCCTAGATGTCATGACTGCTGCACATTCTGATAGTGAAGAAATACCTACGACTCCATTGGGTAGAGTCGAACATACTTCAGACACCCCTACTCCTAAAGAGGCATGGGGGGGGTGATCCACTTGAGACCCAACATAGTTTGTTTGGTCCAAATCCACTTGAGGACAACCCGTTTGATCCTTCGTTTCCACATAATTATATACACTGGATGCCAGAGTTACATGATGACACTGGTCCTACGGTCAACCAAACAACATTCTCTTTTGGAATTCCTAATTATAGTACAGTTTATCCTTCCACTATGTTTGGAAGTTGGTGAGCTCCTAATATGGATGCCTAATGAGGGCAGCTATACCAAGAGCCTACTTTAAATGTCAACCCGGGGAACATAGAAATTTTGAAGGTGCATGCACTATCTGTGCTCTTATAGGATAATATCTGTCACAGTTGGATGTCGGTATCGATGTTCTAAAGGTTGTCTACTAAAGATGTAAACTGGTTATGCTACTGAATTAAATACTGGAAAGCAATAAATCTAATTAAAAGAATTAAAGTACCAAAAGCAGTAAATCTGTTCTAAGAAATAAAGATACCAAAAGCAGTAAATCTGTTCTAAGAAATAAAGCAGTAAATCTATTTTAAATAATTGAAATGATGAAAGTGAAGGAGATGATCTTATGAAATTACTCAATGCGGAATGGTAAATCTAGAAAATGAAAATGTCATAACAGATCTATTCTAAGATTTGGGAAAACGAAGTCTGTAGTTACTTTATACCTAAAACTAGAATTCTGATCTAAACCATTTTAAATCCCAAGACTAACATTGAAGTGCAATCATTTCAAGCTATCCATCTACTACTAAAGAAATTGATCGTGATGAGAAACAGTCAAAAACCTCATATATAAACCATGATATTGAAAGCAAAGTTGATACACATGCAATCGTTGATTCAAATATGTGTTGAAAGAAAGAACGTATAGGACTACTGAAACTGTTCTGCTGTACTACAGAATGTATTATAAACTACTACAGAAATAATAAATCATTCAAGTGCTTCCATATGTAATAGAATTGTTCATCAATGTAAAATGCATAATTGAAAGAAATACCTGCAAATAGAAATCTCCTGACCTACGTGTTGGAGGGGCCCTCCCCAACCCATACTCAAGAGAGAATAAAACTTAGAAATGCTGGCTGGAATTAATCGTCAATCTCTTATTAAAATATAAAATCCATGTCAAAACAAAGGTCTGTACTTCGCAGTATCGATAGGGCAGAAACGTTAAAACAATATTTTTCTCAAAATAACAGCAGGGGCCTCTCGCTACCCGAGAGGTCCATATTTATATGATTTTAATGTTGATCCTAACTGATTGTCAAAATGTCGATTCTTCTTGAAAGTGGGAGTGCATCCTCTATAAATCAGGAAACAGGGCGTCGAGCTTGGTGATCCTTTAGTCTTCTACACGTTAATCCTTTAATGACCTTGAAGCTGCTCAATCATGCTTGGTTTCCATATAATTAGTTTATTTGATATGCATTCTAACATACAAGAATAATCATAAAAACAAATTCATTAAATAATTAAAGTAAAACGCTTTTCCCACAATTGAGTGTGTTTCTTCGCCATTGCTTGAGTTGGACTGTGGAAAAAGGGTTATCAAATACCTGAAAAATTGGACCCATCAGAAGTCATGTTGTTAGCCATACTATACCCCCTAGGGGAAATACCCTCACTGGGGGCACTACATTGTCCACTCACACACATAGTATGGAGACCGGTCAGATTCCAACTAAGAATGCTAATGTTGGAATACGACCACCTACTAGGGCTACCCAACCTAATAGGAACACTATCCGCAATACAACTAGTCATCCACGACCTAATACACATGCTCTTACTCATCAAGCCAGGACTACTTTCAGAAATGTTAACGCTCCTCCAAACCATGGTAGTGGACACATACAACATACTTTTGCATCTGTTGCCGCGACTAGTAATGCTAATGTAGGAGGTGGGAATATACCCTATCCACATGGTCATAACGCCACCATTCCTGCTACTAGTAACACCAATGTTCGGGTTGGGAATACATCTCATGCTTACGGCCACCACACGACTTCTCACGCTGATCCTGATGCTAGGGGTGGGAACATACCATACCATTATGGTCATTACAATTCAGTTCCCGCTACGAATAGTACGTATATGCCCCATACTTATGGTAGCAACCCTTACTCCAACACAGTCGGTACTGGCCATCAGTACAACCCACCCCAATATGGTGCCCAAAACACTTATATACCTGGTTACCCTCACACGGGTCAGCTCGGAGGAGGTTATCAACCTTATGGCCATAGTCAAGCTTATGGTCCGTCAGGACCACATTATCAACAGTTTAATACTCATGGTCAAGATTTTGGTCCACCTTATAATTTGGTCCCATTCAACCAACCTTTTATGGGAGCTTATAACCAATCTTTCTAGCCGTAGCTCCCATTCCTTGCATGTTTGAATCTTCCATATGTTTCAAAGCTCACGAATGATCCAATGTGTCATGACCCTAGTTGGCTCCCAGTTCCTACCAAACTCCCTTCTGACATTCCTAAGTTTGAGGGGAAAGGTGGTGAGGATCCGGGAGATCATGTCACGATGTTTCACCTTTGGTGATCCTCCAACTCATTGAATCACGATTCCATTAGATTGTGACTATTTCAATGCACCCTCACGGGGGCAGCCGCAAAGTGGTATGTTGAGTTGCCTAGAAACACTTATAGGGGTTTTAACGAGATTGCTTTGGTTTTCTTGGATCATTTCCAATTGTCGGTTCGCTATGATACTGGTACTGAACTTTTGTCTACCTTCGGTCAGAACAAAGCCACACATATTTCTTACCATGTTCAAGAGTGGTGTCGACAGAAGACGTTACTGAAAGCCAACATTCCTCCAGAGTTCCTGTTGGAATGGTTCCTCAAGTCTCTACTCCCATACATTGCTAAGGATCTTTTGATGTCCGAGATTGTGACTGAGGAACAAGCCATCTTGAAAGACCAGTAGTTAGACTTTCTATACTCACAGTCTAGCATTTTGTATGACATTATTCCTGACGCACCACACACACGTCATGAGCCTCAGTCAGTTCCTAGACCACATGTCAATGACATCATAGGATCCGCAAGCACTCGCCCTGTAGATTTGGTATCTAATCAAATGCAAAATTTGTCGCTAAACCAGTTTACTCCTAGACAGGTTCACACCTTGTCAACTTCCACCCCGTCATCCGATGTACACAGTTTGCAATCGATGAACCAATTAGCTAACCAGCAACCTCGTGGTAAGAAAAAGGGGAGAAACAACCATAAGGGTGGAAACAATGGGAACAATAATAGCAATCGCAATACCCCCTGTAAGGATAATGCCAACCCTCCTCGAGAAGGCGAAATGCTGGTGACGACCGTAAACCTAGGTGTAAGGTGAAGTTTCCCTTCAAGCTTTGTGGGGAAGACCATCTTACTCACTTATGTCCTCGAATCGAAGAAGCATCGAAGCATTTGGCACAGAGGCCAACTGTGTTAAATGATCCCCTATCTCATCATCAAAACATGGCTTTGCATGCTCCCTGTTGGGCACCATTTTGACCTCTTTTTGTCATCTAAATATCCTCCATTTTCCTCCATAAAACCCTCATAACCGATCTATAAAGCTTGTAGTTCACCACAGACTTTGTTTAAAAAGGTATTAATGTCATTGCTTGTTAACAAATTGAATTTTGAGATTTTTAGAGCATTTAAACTAAGGTTTTATTCAAAATTATAGGATGTGCTAACTTCCCGTAATGTCTCCAAAGTTGAGCACTTGCAGGACAGCTAGGCATTAACTGAACGATGGAGGAAAGATCCTCAGTGTCCAAGGATGGACGAATTTCCAATGAATAGATGATGTGGCGCTCACAGGTGGCAAGTCAAAGTCGGTCAAAGATGACCACCTGTGCTACCACTCAGCACAAAAGCAGGGCAGTTTGGATTCTGTTGAAGTTTCACGATTCTGCATGAGGATCTTGATGGCTATGTTCATTAATTAGTTTACAGGATTATAGCATTTCCAATTTTCTTTCAAATTTGTATAAATACTTCACAAAACATTGGATCAATAATCAAGATTTGGGGAGGAACGCATACTGCTTCTGAACTGCGTGGTTTTATTGTGTAATCAATTTATGGTGAATACAATTAGACTTTCAGTTCTGTAAATCTTCGACTATGTGTGGAACGAGGCACTGGAGGACCCCCATTGTTGAGTTCGCACACCATTACATTGCCAGTGTATGCGATTTAGATGTTTGCAGTGATTTAATTTGATGCATGCGATTTAGATTGAGCCATTGGTATGTGTTACTCTCGGTAGTATCTAGCTTATTGTTGCAGGACGAATTCAGTTAGTTTTTAAATTAATTTTATTACAGCTCTATTCTCATTTAAATAGTTCAAGCCACGATTTCATTATGCTACACATCACTTACATTTCTACATGCTCTGTCTTCCATTTTGCTAAATGTTAAAAGAATGGTTCAGACTATGATTTCAATATATCATACATTGCTACTCAAGTGTTTAGAACAATTATCAATTACGAATAATGTCCTGTAAGGGAATTCAATGGTTAATTGTTCATTCATTAGTGGGATGTCAGGAAAAACTTTGTAGTCTGTATCTTAGGGTTAGAATCATTGTTAAATTGCTTTCACTATATCAGTTATTTCATCAATAGATTGGTTTGTTAAATAGATTGCTGTGTACTTAAAAGAACAGATGAAGTTATCCCTGTAAAAGGATTTTTCTATCTTTAAAGTTACAGTACTTCTCATCTGACAGCAGATTCAATTCACAGAAAATTAGGTTAACCAAACAAATCTAGCTCTAGGTCCTAAAACTTGGATATGCCTCTAAGCTTACAGACCCGGATTGATATATAAATTTAAGGTTCGATCTGCATTAGTGGATTGAAGCCCAACATTTTGGCGCCGTTGCCGGGGAGGCATTGTAGAAGCAGGCTTAGAAACTTTAGTTTTCTGGTAAAAACAAAAATTTCAAACAAAAACACAGACTAGATTTCACTTTTATGTTTAGACTAAGAGACGAGAAAGGAAGATTTCTTAAAAACCCGCCAAAAACAGAAATAACAGGAGCTTCTCTTCCAAAAGGATTCATCTCAACAGTTGGTAAGTTCAAAATGTCTGAGGAAGAAACATCAAAAGGACCAGCTGCAGAACAGAGAAGGGAGTATGAGAGGATGTTGGAAATAGAAAACAAACACAGACAGGAGAGAAGGGAAGAAGAGCGAAGGGAAGAAGAGAGAAGACATGAGAGGGATGATAGAACAACAGAAGATCAGGAAGCCACCTTTAAATTTCCTATCTTATACACTAGCGTTATCCTAGGAGAAGAGGTGAAAATGAAGAATATTCCACCATATGTCTTACCAAATTTCTATGGCATGACCTCTGAAGATCCTGACTCTTTCCTTTTCGAATTTGACATCTCGTGTCGAACTTATGGGTATACTGATGACACCCATAAGCTCCGTCTTTTCCCTGCTACTATTAAAGAAGCTGCCTTGAAATGGTTCATGGGTTTAGGAGAACATTCTATCACTAGCTGGGATGACATGAGGAAAATCTTTCTTCGAAAATATCAAGCATATTGCAGATCAAAGGGGCTGAAAGATGACATCTTTGGCATGACTCAACAGGAAGATGAGAGTTTGGAGGAGTATTTGGAAAGATTCTCATACAATTTACAGAAATCTAAATACAATTCTTTAACACCTGAAATGATTAGAACAATATTTTTGAAAGGAATAAGAGAAGAGTACTTGGATATTTTGAATGTTATGGGCAAAGGTGACATCTGCTACCTTCCCTTTGATGAGATACAAGACTTATGCCAGAAAATAGTCAAGAGGAAAGGCTTGAACTAGAAAAAGAGATAGCAATACCAAAGCAACTAAATCTGCAAACAGTGGTATTTCTAGAGCTGAGCTTGGAAATATGCTAGAAGATTTCAAGACTGATTTATTAAGTACCTTGGGCACACAAGTCAAGGCAACTAAAACCAAGAAGAGGCAAGAACAACAGGACCAACAAGATCAGGCTTTGTCTATTTTTTGTCCTAAATGTAGAAAGAAACACCCACTTAGAGAATGTCCTTTAAATACTATTGAAATTTGTGGCTTATGCACTTTTAATCACAAAACTGATGATTGCCCTAGATTGAAGGAACTGCAGGCAGCACGAATGGAGGAAAATCACAACAGGGAGTCTCTCTACTTCATGGGACAACGGAGACCTTGGCAGCCACGGTTTTCAGGTATGTCTCAAGATCCTATGCAGCAATTTAATACAAATTATCAGACTCCTATTCAGAATTCATGGAATGCACCCATGCCTTGGCAAACTTGGTCTCCTCCATTAGCTCAATCTGCTCCAAATTGGAGAGGGTATGCCCATGGTAACTAGACATATCAGCAGGCTTATTTGCAGCCCTATCAACAACCTTCTGCCTATCCTCAATATCAGTAGAATCAAGTCCAAGCCCCATCTTTTCAAAATCCATCTTTTCAACAACCCAACAACATGGCTCCTCAATTGGGTACACCACCTCAACAACTTCAGTTGCCATCTAATCAGCCTCCACCTCAGCCTACACAACTGCCAGCTCAGCCAATTCCAAATCCAAATAATAAAACCAACAGACCTATGTATAATGTTGATGATGGAACGGTGCTTCCCTACTCCATTCTCCCACTGCAAAATATCAATTTGAGATCTGGGAAAACCTTACAAAAACAATCTCTTGTTATCTTAGAAGAACCACCAGAAAAAGACAAAACTCCAAAAAAATTAAATACAGAAAAATCTCAGTCAGAAAATCACAGTCAACGAGGGAACACAACAGCATCTTATCCACCTCCTTTTCCTGATAGGTTAGTCAAAGAACAACCTTCAATTTCCTTACCTGATTTTGATGTTCTGAACGAGTTAACAAATATATATGTCAAAATTCCTCTACTGCAAGCTATAAAAGATATCCCGATTTACACTAAAGCAGTTAAGGAACTCTGCCTTAATAAAAGGAGGAAGGATCCATCGAAAATTCATGTGGTAGGCAATCTAGCCGGGTTAATGTCCAACACCGTTTTTATTGAAAAGTATGTAGATCCTGGAATTCCAATGGTTACAATTACTATTAATAATTTTTCCATCCCAAAAACATTGATTGATTTAGGTGCCGCCATTAACGTCATGACACTAGAGACAATGAATTACCTTCATTTAACAAATCTCAGACCCACCACAACTGTCTTAGAATTAGCTGAAAGGTCTAAAATTACACCTGAAGGGGTCTTGGAAGATATTATTGTTTCTTTAGACTCTTGGGAGTATCCTGTTGATTTTATCATCCTACATCCAAAATCTAACTTAGGAGGTCACCCATTGATCCTTGGCAGACCCTGGATGGAAACAACGGATGCTTTCATAGGATGTCGATCAGGAAGTATGCTCATTTCACATGGGACAGAGAGAAAACAAATTGCACTTTACCCTTCTGCCCAATGACCTTCTACATTAGATCAGCTGTCATGGATTAATGAAACCAAAGATCAAGAAGAAGAGGTGATTCAGCCTGTTCTGAGTATAAATCAGTACTTTGATTTTCAGGAAGACAACCACGAAGATCTACTAGATTATTTCATTGCTGAGCTTGATATTTTTGTAGAATTACGAGATATGGAATATGTTGTAGCAGAGCAAGTTATGGGTCATAATTTCCAGGAAAATTGCAATGTTCATTCCCTAGCATTAGCACTTCATGACATTTTTAATGTTCATTCCATCACCGATATTCACAGTAAAACGGTAGAAATCAGTCCAGGCAAAACTCTGAAAATAAATGCACATCTTACCACATCACAGGAAGAACAGTTGATTACTTTGCTGAATAAATATTCCCATGCGTTTTCCTGGGAGTACACTGATATGCCAGGTATTCATCCTGAGACATGCACTCACCACATTTACCTAGATGACACAATACGACCTCTGAGACAGCCACAACGCAGAATGAACCCTATGCTAAAGGAAATAGTCAAAGACGAGTTGCAAAAGTTGTTAAAAGTGGGATTTATTTACCCCATCTCTGACAGCCAATGGGTCTCACCCTTGGTTGTTGTTCCTAAAAAAAATGGTAAATGGCGCATATGTATCGATTACAGGGAGTTGAATAAGGCAACTTTAAAAGACTATTTTCCATTTCCTTTCATTGATCAAGTGCTGGATGCTTTAGCTGGAAAGGAATATTTTTCATTTTTAGATGGCTTCAGTGGTTATAATCAGATTAGTATTGCAAACGAAGACCAAGACAAAACCACCTTTACATGTCCCTGGGGCACTTATGCCTACAAAGTTTTACCTTTTGGCTTATGTAATGCCCCAGCTACCTTTCAGAGGGTTGTCTTGGCCATCTTTGCAGATCTAATTCATGAGTGTGTTGAGGTTTACATGGATGATTTTTCTGTATATGGACGTACCTTTGAAGATTCCTTAGCAAACTTGGAGAAAATTCTGAAAAGGTGTGTTGAATCAAACCTTTCCCTGAGTAACGAAAAGTGTTTCATGATGATGACTGAAGGGATAGTTTTAGGACACCACATTTCTTCATCTGGAATAAAAGTAGATACTGCTAAAATTCAAGTCATTAAAAATTTATCTGAACCCACAACTCAAACAGATGTGAGAAGCTTTTTAGGGTATGCAGGCTATTATCGTAGATTCATTCCAAATTTTAGTAAGATAGCCCTGCCATTGTTTAAATTGCTTTCAAAGGACGTGTGTTTTACTTGGGATACTGACATTTAATATCCATTTCAGACACTTAAGGAAAAGCTCTCCACTGCTCCCATTTTAAGAGGACCAAATTGGACATTGCCCTTCCATATTTCAACTGATGCCTCTGCTACTGCAATAGGATCCTCATTGGGCCAGAAAGAACATACTTCGACTTATGCTATCTATTTCATTAGTAAAAATCTGACACCTGCAGAGCTGAATTATACAGTCACTGAAAAAGAGATGTTGGAAGTGGTTCATGCTGTAAACAAATTCCATCATTATATCATTGGCTATGAAATTTTTGTTCATACAGATCATTCAGCCTTATGCTATTTAATGAATAAATCTATCACTAATGGTCGGATTACTAGATGGTTGTTATTAATGCAGGAGTTCAATATCACTGTTTTAGATAGGCCTGGACGAGAAAATCAGGTGGCGGATTTCCTGTCTCGCTTACACAATACTGGTGAGGTTGTTCCGGTTTTAGATAGTTTTCCTGATGAGCATCTATTTGCAATTTCTGTTATCACTCCTTGGTATGTTGACATTGCCAATTACTTATCATCAGGCCAACTACCACCATCTATGACATCTAAAGAAAAAAAGAAGATTATTAAACAAAGTGCTAGGAATATATGGGTTAATGGTGATCTCTTTTACACAGGATATGATTTAATCATAAGAAGATGTGTCCGACACGATGAAATCTTAGATATTTTAAAGGCATGCCATGATGAACCGTGTGGTGGCCATTTTGCAGACAAAAGGACAGCATACAAGATACTCAATTTGGGGTATTATTGGCCTTCCATTTTTAAAGATGCTAAAAGGTATGTTAGAAGTTGTGACACTTGTCAACGAATGGGACGCCCAGTCCGGTCTGATGAAATGCCACTCCAACCACAAATTCTCATTGAACCATTTGAAAAGTGGGCCCTTGACTTCATTGGTCCCATTCATCCACCATCACATGGACAGAAGTACATTTTGGTCTGCACAGACTATGTTACTAAGTGGGTAGAGGCCAAACCATTGCCCAGAGCCACCGAACAAACTGTGGTAAACTTTCTGTTTGAGGAGATCTTTGTCAGATTTGGGGTGCCTCGAGAGATTGTAACTGATCAGGGTGCCCAGTTTACCTCTAAATTAGTGCAGGAGATAGCAGAAAAGTATAAAATTAAGCATCGAAAGTCTACCCCTTACCATCCACAAGCAAATGGCCAAGTGGAATCTACAAACAAGACTTTAGAAGGAATCATTACCAAAACTGTCCAGATGCATCGGAAAGATTGGTTAGCTAAGCTGACTGACGCTTTATGGGCATACCGGATCACATGGAAAAATAGTACTGGGTTTTCTCCTTATCAACTGGTTTATGGTAAGCAAGTCCTCCTTCCCATAGAGTTTCAAGTTCATACTTTCAAGTTAGCAGCAGATTTGGGCATAGATCTTTCAAAAGCTCAGTAAGAATGAATACTTCAGTTGAATCAGCTGGATGAGATGAGACAGGCTGCCATAGAACATAATATTCTGATACAACAGCAGAGAGCTCAATGGCATGACAAATTTATCAAAAAGAAGCAATTTCACATCGTTGACTGGGCACTGTTGTTTGACTCAAAGTTTAAAGACTTCAAAGCCAAATTTACTACTCACTAGCTTGGTCCATATGAGATTGTTTATGTCTATGACAATGGTTTAGTAAAACTTCAAACCATAGATGATGAAGCACATAACTTTCTAGTCAATGGCCACCGGCTCAAGCTGTACAACAAACCTATCAACATGGCAGATTTTATACAGCATATTTCACAGCAAAAGGAACTGCAAGTGCTGGATAGACACATCAGTGTTTCTCCTTCACCTGCTCCTTAGATGATCTGATACCGCATGCAAATAAAACAAAAAGATACAAAGAAAATAAAAATCGAAAAAAAAAAACAAAAATATAAAAAATATAAAAAAAAGGAGGTTTAGTTGTGAAAACCAGTTCACTGGCACAATATAAACTTGAATTTTCTCTGGAAAACCAGGTTTACCTGGCCATTGAAAATTCACAAAAATATCTTTTTCCAATTTTCTGTTTGTTTTCCAAATAATGAAGATCTTGTTTGACTTGAGGACAAGTCAAAAGGTAGGCCTGTGAGGGGGATAAGCATTTTCATGAACCCTCCAAGTCTTTTCCATATGCAGAAGATAGTGATATTTCATATGCAGAAGGGACCTGATTTTCAGCAACACAAGTGATTTTTAAACAATGCAGAGGGACCTGACTTCCAGTGAAACTGAAGACATCAGAAGATGGCAGACAAAAGACATCAGAAGGACATGAATAAATCAGGATACAAACCGACTTCATCAGACAGCAAGCTCATCATACAGGGACATCAAGCAAAGTCTGTAAGAATTTATAGTTTTTATGTTTTAAAAAGTTTCAGAATTCTTTGTTTTTAAGCAATGACATATTACCAACTGTTGAAAAGCTTGACTGCCTATTTCTTTCATTATTCTGATAATCTCTGCCAGTACCTTACTTACCTTCCATTAGCATCTGCCAACACTTCATTTTTCCACCCTAGGGGTCAAAATGGTTGTCGGGATCAAACCCAAGGGAAATTTTAAATACTGCATTCTACAGGACATATACTGCACTCTACAGGATACAAGCTGCATTCTACAGACAGAGTTTTCTTCTTGGTTTAAAGACAAACAGGGTCTCCTTTTCAGCAAGAAGTGAAATATTGACATAAAGGAATTTTAAAAGTTTCTTTGTATATGTATTTAGTGCATCAGGCATTAAGTAATATATAGAATTTAAGGAGGGAAACAATGGTCATATATATCTTCAGTGCATTTAAAAAAAAGGGGGGGGGGGTTCATTTTAAGAGAAATAGCCTGTTCAATAAAACATTGGTTATACAAAGAAACCGAGGTGTATTTTACAGTTTATGCATTAAACGTTGGGCATATAAAAAAAGAGGGGATTAAAGTGTTTTATAAACCAAAACCTTACCTTTCATTTTTTTTTAAATTTGAATGAAGTGGCATGTTATGAAATGATGAAAGGAAAACGTGGAATGATGCCCCATGACAGCATGTAAATTCCTGCATGATGTATTGATAAAATTAGGAACCACGACTGTGTTATTCTCCCTGAGGCTGAGTCCAGTTGTTATCTTTGCAAAATCGACTGCTGTGTGAAGATAATTGATAGTGAGAAGGGGCCGTGGAATTATAGGAAGTGTGAATACACGATTTGTTCAAGAAATCGCGCAGGCAGAAAGACAGTCAGTAAAAACAAGTTGCACTAGAGAAGAGGTAAAAATTTAAACCCTTTTCTTTGTTGAATACTCTGCTCAAACCAACAGAAATTTCATAGATTCGGAGTATTATTGAGGGGATAGGAAGACAAAGGCAGCGTTAAAAGATAAAAGGTTCCTGTTTTCTATTTGTTTTTCAAAATTTCATCTAGACTGGAACCAGAGGTATTTGAGCCCGTAGACGTTCATGAAAAATGCCTGGAAATTTTCAAAAAAAATCAATGGGTGCCTTTCTTTGAAAAATTTGATGGGCACAATGATAACGTTAGCCTAGCCTTCGCTGGCTCGTTCGATGGAGAGAGGGCTACAATAGGGAATTTAAATTTCATACTGTCTGAAGACATTTTGGCACAAATTATTGGCCTACCACAACAAGGAGAAAGGTTTTTCAAAACCAATCAATTGAAAGAAAAATCATGGATACCCTTTTTGTGTAGATCAAGAGTAGGATCAATAAAATGGAAGAAAGGTATACCAAGAAGCTGGCTGGTTCATCCCTGGGATGAAATAGTGTACATCATACAAAGATTCATCACCTGTGAAGGGAAATTCAGTATTGTTTACCTTTACCACATCAAGCTGTTGCAGCATTTGACAGGTGAATGTGAGATCAATATGCCCTTTTTTCTGTTGCAGAGTCTAACTAAGATGGCTAAGGCTGTCCAAAGGCGTGAAAAAGACAAATTGACAAGTCTTTTTCACTGTGGACTCATCAAAATCATCATCCAGCATGAGTTACGAAAGCAGAATTCAACATGGATAGAATTTTTAGTTCAAAATCAGTTTGAAGAGCAGGAAGAATTGCATGAAGAGGTTTCAAAAGAAGAGGAATTGCTGATGATAACATGCCCTGAGGCAACAAGTTCAAAACTGCGAAAGGAGAAAAAGAAGAAAAAGGAGGTATTGCTGATTACTGATGATGAAGACAACTCTGAGGCAACAAGTTCAATGGAGACATTGTCCACTCATTGTCCACTCACACACATAGTATGGAGACCGGTCGGATTCCTCCTAAGAATGCTAATGTTGGAATACGACCACCTCCTAGGGCTACCCAACCTAATAGGAACGCTATCCGCAATACGACTAGTCATCCACGACCTAATACACATGCTCCTACTCATCAACCCAGGACTACTTTCAGAAATGTTAACGCTCCTCCAAACCACGGTAGTGGACACATACAACATACTTTTGCATCTGTTGCCGCGACTAGTAATGCTAATGTAGGAGGTGAGAATATACCCTATCCACATGGTCATAACGCCACCATTCCTGCTACTAGTAACACCAATGTTCGGGTTGGGAATACATCTCATGCTTATGTCCACCACACGACTTCTCACGCTGATCCTGATGCTGGGGGTGGGAACATACCATACCATTATGGTCATTACAATTCAGTTCCCGCTACGAATAGTACGTATATGCCCCATACTTATGGTAGCAACCCTTACTCCAACACAGTCGGTACTGGCCATCAGTACAACCCACCCCAATATGGTGCCCAAAACACTTATATACCTGGTTACCCTCACACGGGTTAGGTCGGAGGAGGTCATCAACCTTATGGCCATAGACAAGCTTATGTTCCGTCAGGACCACATTATCAACAGTTTAATACTCATGGTCAAGATTTTGGTCCACCTTATAATTTGGTCCCATTCAACCAACCTTTTATGGGAGCTTATAACCAAGCTTTCCAGCCGCAGCTCCCATTCCTTGCACATTTGAATCTTCCATATCTTTCAAAGCTCATGAATGATCTGGTGTGTCATGACCCTAGTTGGCTCCTAGTTCCTACCAAAATCCCTTCTGACATTCCTAAGTTCGAGGGGAAAGGTGGTGAGGATGCGGGAGATCATGTCACAATGTTTCACCTTTGGTGCTCCTCCAACTCATTGAATCACGATTCCATTATATTGTGACTATTTCAACGCACCCTCATGGGGGCAGCCGCAAAGTAGTATGTTGAGTTGCCTAGAAACACTTATAGGGGTTTTAACGAGATCGCTTTGGTTTTCTTGGATCATTTCCAGTTGTCGGTTCGCTATAATACTGGTACTGAACTTTTGTCTACCTTCGGTCAGAACAAAGCCACACATATTTCTTACCATGTTCAAGAGTTGTGTCGACAGAAGTGGTTAGTGAAAGCCAACATTCCTCCAGAGTTATTGTTGGAATGGTTCCTCAAGTCTCTACTCCCATACATTGCTAAGGATCTTTTGATGTCCGAGATTGTGACTAAGGAACAAGCCATCTTGAAAGACCAGTAGTTAGACTTTCTATACTCACAGTCTAGCATTTTGTATGACATTATTCCTGACGCACCACACACACGTCATGAGCCTCAGTCAGTTCCTAAACCACATGTTGATGACATCGTAGGATCCACAAGCACTCGCCCTGTAGATTTGGTAGCTAATCAAATGCAAAATTTGTCGCTAAACCAGTTTACTCCTAGACAGGTTCACACCTTGTCCACTTCCACCCCGTCATCCGATGTACACAGTGTGCAATCAATGAACCAATCAGGTAACCAGCAACCTCGTGGTAAGAAAAAGGGGAGAACTAACCATAAGGGTGGAAACAAAGGGAACAACAATAGCAATCGCAATACCCCCTGTAAGGATAATGCCAACCCTCCTCGAGAAGGCGGAAATGCTGGTGAGGACCGTAAACCTAGGTGTAAGGTGAAGTTTCCCTTCAAGCTCTGTGGGGCAGACCATCTTACTCACTTATGTCCTTGAATCGAAGAAGCATCGAAGCATTTGGCACAGAGGCCAACTGTGTTAAAGGATCCCCTATCTCATCATCAAAACATGGCTTTGCATGCTCCCTGTTGGGCACCATTTTGACCTCTTTTTGTCATCTAAATATACTCCATTTTCCTCCATAAAACCCTCATAATTGATCTATAAAGCTTGTAGTTCACCACAGACTTTGTTTAAAAAGGTATTAATGTCATTGCTTGTTAACAAATTGAATTTTGAGATTTTTAGAGCATTTAAACTAAGGTTTTATTCAAAATTACAGGATGTGCTAACTTCCCATAATGTCTCCAAAGTTGAGCACTTGCAGGACAGCTAGGCATTAACTGAACGATGGAGGAAAGATCCTCAGTGTCCAAGGATGGATGAATTTCCAATGAATAGATGATGTGGCGCTCACAGGTGGCAAGTCAAAGTCGGTCAAAGATGACCACCTGTGCTACCACTCAGCACAAAAGCAGGGCAGTTTGGATTCTGTTGAAGTTTCACGATTCTGCATGAGGATCTCGATGGCTATGTTCATTAATTAGTTTACAGGATTATAGCATTTCCAATTTTCTTTCAAATTTGTATAAATACTTCACAAAACATTGGATCAATAATCACAATTTGGGGAAGAACGCATACTGCTTCTGAACTGCGTGGTTTTACTGTGTAATCAATTTATGGTGAATACAATTAGACTTTCAGTTCTGTAAATCTTCGACTGTGTGTGGAACGAGTCACTGGAGGGCCCCCATTGTTGAGTTCGCACACCATTACATTGCCAATGTATGTGATTTAGATGTTTGCAGCGATTTAATTTGATGCATGCGATTTAGATTGAGCCATTGGTATGTGTTACTCCCGGTAGTATCTAGCTTATTGTTGCAGGACGAATTCAGTTAGTTTTTAAATTAATTTTATTACAGCTCTATTCTCATTTAAATAGTTCAAGCCACGATTTCATTATGCTACACATCACTTACATTTCTACATGCTCTGTATTTCATTTTGCTAAATGTTAAAAGAATGGTTCAGACGGTGATTTCAATATATCATACATTGCTGCTCAAGTGTTTAGAACAATTATCAATTACGAATAATGTCCTGTAAGGGAATTTAATGGTTAATTGTTCATTCATTAGTGGGATGTCAGGCAGAAATTTGTAGTCTGTATCTTAGGGTTAGACTCATTGTTAAATTGCTTTCACTGTATCAGTTCTTTCATCAATAGATTGCTTTGCTAAATAGATTGCTGTGTGCTTAAAAGAACAGATGAAGTTATCCCTATAAAAGGATTTTTGTATCTTTAAAGTTACAGTACTTCTCATCTGACAGCAGATTCAATTCACAGAAAATTAGGTTAACCAAACAAGTCTAGCTCTAGGTCCTAAAACTTGGATATGCCTCTAAGCTTACAGACCCAGATTGATATATAAATTTAAGGTTCGATCTGCATTAGTGGATTGAAGCCCGACACTCCCACCACTGGTTATGGACCTACTGAGATGGAAATGTCTTTTTCCAATACTGATGGTTATGGATTTGTGAACATGGCTCAATCGGAGGTTAGTGTTGCCACTTGTCAATGCGATTATGATGCACCACAACCCAATTTGGGGAGTGAGCCTCCCCCTCCTCCTGACAATTCCTTGCATATCGAGAATCCCTCTAATATGTCGTGGATACTGAAAGGTGTTCTTAAGCGCTCTACGGATAATCCTAATGCTTGAGCTACCCAAAACTACTCCATTGTGGAAGATTTGGGCCAAACTCCATTTGCCATGTCAGCTCTTGAAGTTTTGCAGGCCAGTCCTTCCTCAAAGCATGCCCTTTTGAGTGCATTAGGAGTTCAGGACAGGGGAAGTTTCAGTGTTATCAAGTTTGACACTATTGATGTCCAACCTCGCTTACCCTACCACGTGGATTTTAAAATCTAGGTGGCGTGCCTTCATAATTTTTTCAAATGTACGATGGTTGATGAAGGTGCTTCCGTGTCAGTAATGTCGTTATCTTGTTGGAAAGCTCTCAGATCTCCTCACCTACTCGCGTCTAGAACCACGCTCACTGCATTCAACGATCGATCATTTAAGCAGCATGGAATCATCCCTTCCCTTGTGGTCTACTTGGGAGGTAAATCTATGCCTATTGAAGTCCAGGTGGTTGATGCGCCCATCGACTACAACCTTTTACTGGGTCGGAATTGGATGTATGCTATGAAAGTTGTCACGTCCACTGTATTCAGAGTTATCTGCTTTCCTTACGAAGGCAAGATTGTGACCATCAATCAGCTGGATTTCATTAATTCCTCTTCCACAGCATCCATGGGATCCATAGTCCCATGGGTTACTCATTCTCATCCGGCAACTGGGAACATGGGTGTTAGTATGTACCCTTCATTGATGGGAACTTATGATTTTGCTTCACCTGTGAATTTTATTGGAACCATTACCGACGATGCATCTCCTCCTTCCCATAATATGTCAGTCCATACTTCCTAGTTTAATGATCCATGGACTTTATCGTCCACGAGTTCTACATCTAGAGACATTATGCATATTGGGATGTCTATGCCACTGTCTGTAGCTGAGCTTGCTTACCAGCATATTCAACAAGCCACTGCAGAACCAGATCTCTCTTTTTCTTAGACAGTCGAGGAAGATCTTGTTACGCTGCCAGTTTGGGAAGCCAACTCGTCTTGTTCACATGACTACCTTGATGATACTTTACCTTCATATGAAGTTATTATTGAGGCCATGTGTGGAAGTGAGAGGCCTTGGGAGGATATGAACCATCGCTCTTATTTCCTTCCCAACCTCAAGCTCATCGAACAAGAAGATTTTAGGATGACTCTAGCAGAGTTGGTTGGTCACCCTGTGGATCTTTTAGGGTCACATGATGTTTTTGCGGAGGGGAATATGGCTAATATTTCCCGGACTACGTTGATCAACATCTTTCGTACTCCTGGAAAATTCAATAATGTTTCGATCAATGATGATTGCACTCCTGAGGAAATTGCTATCTACACTGAATTGTTTACAGAACTCCGGGATGCTTTCGCCTTGTCATATGAGGAGATGCCAGGAATAGACTCCCGCATTGTTGAACATGAGATTAGAACATATCCCAACGCTAAATTGTTTCGATAATGCTTACGTGCTGTGAACTCTAGGAAAGCAGCTGCTATCATGGTAGAGGTGGAGAAACTTCTCAAAGCTGGTTTCATCTACCCCGTTCCCCTTACCAAATGGGTTTCAAACCTCGTTCCTGTGGATAAGAAGTAGAGAACGATCCGAGTATGCACTGATTTTAGAGATTTGAACCGTGCATGTCCGAAAGACAACTTCCCCACACCATTCATCGATCAGATCTTGGATGCTTATGCGGGTAGTGAGTTTTTTTCATTCATGGATGGATTTTCAGGTTATAATCAGATCCAGATCAAACCCGAGGACCAACATAAGAAAATTTTCATTTGTCCTTGGGGCACGTTTGCATATCAGAAAATGCCCTTCGGCCTTAAAAACGTTGGAACTACGTTTGAACGTGCCATGACCTATGCCTTTCACGATCTTAAAAAGATTATTGAGGTTTTCTTGGATGATCTTGCTGGCCATTCTCGCAAGAGAATGGACCACCCCAAACACCTCCGTATGATTCTCAAATGATGTATATGCTACAATATTTGATTGAATCCCAACAAATGCATCTTTAATGTAAGGATGGGTCACCTTCTAGGCTTCATAGTTTCAAAAGAGGGTATTACAGTCGATCCTCTTAAAGTAGAGGCAATACTTCAGTTGCCTCCTCCGAGCAACTTGTTACAACTTCAGAGCCTCCAAGGGAGAGCCACTTTTCTACGTTGTTTTGTAGTTAATTATGCTAATATTTCCAAAGGTTTCGCACGCTTATTGAAGAAAGAAACACCTTTTATTTGGGATGAGCGAGACCAGCAATCTTTCAACGCCCTTAAGAAAGCTTTGTTATCAGCCCCTGTGCTTAGTCCACCGGACTTCGCACAAGATTTTATCCTTTATGTGGCCACGTCTCAAGAGATGATTGGCATGGTCTTGGTTCAGGTTGACAATGCGCTTGTAGAGCATGTCATTTATTACCTCAATCAAAATCTAGTAGATGCTGACCTAAGGTATACTCATATGGAAAAATTGGCACTTGCGACTGTTCATTCAGTCCAGCGGTTACGACATTACATTTTTCTTAGAAGAACCACAGTTGTAGCACATATCAATCCATTTGAGTTTTTGCTATCACGATGCCTTATAGGGGGGAAATACAATAAATGGATTGTGATCCTTCAGGAGTTCGATCTCGATTTTTCTTCGGTGAGATCGGTGAGATCGGTGAAATCGTTGGTGTTTGTTGAGCTTATGTCAGACCTTCCGAGGATTGATGAGGATGTCATTCATGAAGATTCATTTGTGGATGAGAACTTACTCCTTATCTCATCCAAAGACCCTTGGTATGGGGATGTCATTGTATATCTCCAAAATCTGAAGTTTCCTTTGCATTATTTACGAGATGAGCGACGGCGTGTGAAACATCAAGCTAAAGATTACACTATCGTCGATGACACTTTGTATTTCCAAGGAAAGGACTCTATTGTTCATTGTTGCTTAAATGACGAAGAAAAACTCTGTGTGCCATGTTGGCTCATGAAGTTTTGCAGGCCTGTCCTTCTTAAAAGCATGCCCTTTTGAGTGCATTAGGAGTTCAGGATAGGGGAAGTCCTAGTGTTATCAAGTTCGACACTACTGATGTCCAACCTCACTTACCCTACCACGTGGCTTTTAAAATCTAGGTGGCGTGCCTTCATAATTTTTTCAAATGTACGATGATTGATGAAGGTGCTTCCGCGTCAATAATGTCGTTATCTTGTTGGAAAGCTCTCAGATCTCCTCACCTACTCGTGTCTAGAACCACGCTCACTACATTCAATGGTCAATCATTTAAGCAGCATGGAATCATCCCTTCCCTTGTTGTCTGCTTGGGAGGTAAATCTCTGATTGAACCATGTTCACAAATCCATTAACCACTAGTATTGGAAGAAGACGTTGCCATCTCAGTAGGTCCATAACCAGTGGTGGGAGCATGCGAAGCCATGTTTTGATGATGAGGTAGGAGATCCTTTAACACAGCTGGGCTCTATGCCAAATGCTTCGATGCTTCTTCGATTCAAGGACATAAGTGAGTAAGATGGTCTTCCCCACAGAGCTTGGAGGGAAACTTCACCTTACGCCTAGGTTTACAGTCCTCACTAGCATTTCGGCCTTCCCGAGGAGGGTTGGCATTATCCTTACGGGGGGTATTGCGATTGCTACTATTGTTCCCATTGTTTCCACCCTTACGGTTGTTTCTCCCCTTTTTCTTACCACCAGGTTGCTGGTTACGTGATTGTTTCATTGATTGCACACTGTGTACATCGGACGACAGGGTGGAACTGGACAAGGTGTGAACCTGTCCGAGAGTAGACTGGTTTAGCGACAAATTTTGCATTTGATTAGCTACCAAATCTATAGGGCGAGTGCTTACGGATCCTACGATGTCATCGACATGTGGTATAGGAACTGACTGAGGCTCATGATGTGTGCGTGGTGTGTCAGGAATAATGTCATACAAAATGCTAGATTGAGAGTATAGAAATTCTAACTACTGGTCTTTCAAGATGGCTTGTTCCTCAGTCACAATGTTGGACATCAAAACATCCTTCATCTGGCTGTCACCATCGGTCCCTTCACCAAGTGGGGGGTGGATTTCATGGATTTCAAACCAGCTTCGGCTATGGGCCATCACCATATTATAGTGGCCATGGACTATTTTTCCAAATGGGCTAAGGCCATGCCTACCATAAAAGCCGATGGTGCTACAGCAGCCCATTTTGTCTTCAATCAAATTATCACTTGATTCGGTATTCCGAAAGAGATTGGCACTGACCATGGCAATCACTCTCATAACAAGATGATGGAGGATTTGTCTCTCAAGCTTGGGTTTTGTCAAGAACACTCATCTTCTTATTATCCCCAAGCGAATGGTCAAGTTGAAGCAGTTAATAAGTCTTTGAAGTCCATTGTCCACCGTACAATCCAACAAAGCAAGAACAACTAGCACATCATGTTATATCTTGCTTTCTGGGCATATCGAACCGCAGTCAAGACTACCACCGGGTTCTCACCGTTTCAGCTAGTTCACGATGTGGAATCACTTTTACTGATTGAATGTGAAATCCCTTAGCTTAAACTGGCCATAGAGCTCCTCCCTGATACGATGGGTCTCTAGCAATGCTTAATCCACCTTGAGCAGCATGACAAGCAACGTCGAGATTTCGATATGGCTATCGATGCCAACAAACATCGTGTTAAGGTTCAGTATGATAGATCTGTCCATCCCTGACAATATGTTGAAGGTGAATTGGTCCTCTTATACAACCAAGCTAAATAATTCCTGGGGGCAGGCAAGTTCAACCCCATGTGGCACGGTCCTTCCATCATGAGGCATGTCCTGGAAAAAGGATCCTATGAATTAGAAGACTATGAGGGGGTTGTCTTGAAGGATTCTAGAAATGGGCTCTACCTCAAGCTGTATTACGCTAAAACTTATGGCTCAGGTTAATACTTTTGTACACTATTGTATAGTTGCTTTTGTACGTAGTTTATCGTTCTTTTGATTTTTTGGGTTTGCTGATTAGCTTCCATTTGATTGACAGATGTCAGCAGAGTTTCCTACGTTCTTAGGATTCGCGGATGGTGCTAGCTGTCATACATAGCAGCTTGCTTCTGTTGCCTGGGTTATTTTCTCACCTGACCACCTAGTTGTGTCCTCAGGAGGTGTTTGTCGCGGTCCTACATCGAACAATGTGGCTGAGTATAGTGGCGTCATTGAGCTACTTCAGGATGTTATTTCACATGTATTCCAATCTTTAGAAGTCCACCTAGATTCACAGCTAGTTGCGTCTCAGCTGAATGGGTAGTACTGTGTGTGAGATCCTATGTTACTACGGAAATTCCTATGGGTAAGACTCTTGGAACGACATTTTGTTTCAATTACATACATTCATATTCCAAGAAGTGTTAATCATATATCTCATGCATATGCTAACTATGTATTAGATTGGCATTTGTCACATTCACAATGAAGCACACAAATAAAAGAAGACATTCACACATTTGTACATACAAAAGTATAGTAGAACCGGAGAACCAAAGTTTCTATAAATAATATGTCAAAAATGATAGTGTCATGATACAAAACTGGAGCTTGTAGCTCTCAAAAATATACATATCGATACAAAAAATGAGATCCTCAGATATCTACTCCCTACGAAGAGGCCTAGCTGTCGTCCCGATGCGATGTGTCTCGTAGAAACACCTAACTACATTGGCTACCCACTGCAATAACCGCACCCATCTAATCGAAATTCGCACTACCTGGCGTTGCATATCCTCAGGTAGTCGTGCCACCTCTATTTCTGGTACTCGGGAAACCATCCATGATAGGTTACCCAGAAAGGTCTGTAGAGTGCCCTCTACTGCGGAACCTCCTGCCTCATCACCCTTGCCCCGATGTCGATGTCTCGGGAAGCCATCGGGTCTCACTGGGCCCTTGTCTATGAGCAAACAGTCAAACTTTAATACATGATATTATCCCCAAAAATATTTTTTTCATTTACATCTATAATAAAAAATACATACAAAATTTAATATACCAAAAATCTAAAAAGAGTACTCACCAATGTCTCTGAATGCTGCATCCGGTGGGAGCGGCATGTCCCGGTCCTAGCGGAAGTCTATCCCTGCATAGGGGTTTTCATATATCGCTATGACATGTCGATCCCACCAGGAAAATAAATCCTCTATATATGGTGATGCTAGATGGACACCACCCTGTTGTGTCAAGATCTCAGCCCATTAGGTCAATGCTGGATCATGGAGACTATGAGGAGGGACTTCAACCCTCGAACTAAGCCCCGGAACTCCCTCAAAGAAGAAGCTGCACAAGATACTACCATACCCGAAGTTTTTTCCTTCCCTTCTTTGCATTCTGTCAGTTGGGTCTTCATAGACCCCAGTAGCGTGGTACACCAATCGAATGCTATAGGCTGCATACACTATGATGCATAGAACCTCACTGGCCTGAATGCTTGGTGTAGAGCTTTTGAACTAGTTATCTGCACTAAGGTAGCCGCAATAATCTTCATACTCAGATTTACTATGGCATTGATGGGCACCTGAGTCCCCACCGCTCATGTATTTGCGGGACAATACCGTGCTATATAATCAAGGATGATGATACCACCACCCACAGTACGAGACCAAAGACTTGCCACCTCACCTCGACGAGACAAACCGGTAATGAAGTAGATATCTTCCACTTCCAAAGTAAGTATTTTCCCATTGATATTGAAATTCTGTGCATCAACATCCCAATAATCTATCAAGCGGCGAAGTAGTAGGTTTTGGGCGCTTAAACCCCCTATACTCCAAAATTTATACAACCCACATGCTTGTAATGCTTGCTGCGCTTGCACATCATTGCAGACGGCCTTGTCTACTTGGTCATGTTCCCTCTCCCTCCACTCTAGAACCATCCTAGAGTGAGAGAAAACAAATATTTTAGTAAATTTAATTTGCAAAATCAACTTCACGGTCGTACCCGCGAGCAAATTTGTGTACAGTTGCGGGTACCCATGGTCAACCTGTGCATTGACTGCGAGTATGGTGCCCTAGCCGTGACCCACATAGTAGTAGCTCGTGGGTAGCGCCAAAGCCATTTAGGGCTTGGCCAAACTAAAAATCCAACCACTAAAATTTGAAATAAAAGCGTTGAACTAGAAGGTGGGGATGATATTACGAACCTACTCCTGATGGTTCGATGATTGGATGCTTGTAGCTCTCGGAATTAGAAACTGAACTTTGAGGTAAAAACTAACCACAAAACTCCAAATGGGTGAATAGTAAAAATGAATTGTAATTTGTAGATTTTTGTTACTATTTATAATTCTCTAGACCCACTTGTCTATAGTTTTTGCCATTATATGTTGTTTTGGACTAATACAATGTCATGGAGTAGCCTTTTTTACCAGTTTTCTTTAGCAAAAGTTGTTTCCGACCATTTCACACCTATGGTAGGTACGTTTCACACCTGGCATATAGGTTAGATGCCATTTTCACATCCATCACACATTTGACCTGTTGACCACTTTCATAAACCCTAGGTGTGACCCCGCTTCATAACTGACACGGAACCTTCACACTATTATAGAAGTGTCGTTATGTGGCAGTAGGGCCTTTCTGAACATAGGTACCATAGTTAGAATATCTTTTGGCATTATGGTGCCCATGCTATTGTTTGTCCTTAGGATTGGGAGTCCTTTGTAGTTACGCCATGATGTTGCAATAAAGAATCATACTCTACTTTGTCTTATGCTGGCCATTTCCCATGAGGACTCCCCATTTATATCAAGTTGTGATTGCATTGCATCATTCTACTTGCTGCTTAAGCCTTGTGCTAGCTCCCACTTACTTTGTTATTAGCTTGGTGTCTGAGCACTTTTTCCCTGTTCATCCCTTCAAAGCTTCCATTTGTCCTTCGCAATTTGATTCCCTTTTGACCCTGAGGGATCACCCCTGAGTGTCCACATCCTACATGCGCTTCCTTTCATTGATCATAGGTATGTTCCACTACTTGGGACTAGTCTGCTCGCTATTTGACACTCGTTCCCTCACTTGTTGCACTATAAGCAATTTAATTCTTTTTCAAGTTTTCCCAAATATGGAAAAGACCAAAAAAATCAAATATTCCAAAAAGATGGACGGGATTATGGTTACTACTTCTAGTTGGAAGCTGTTGTGTCGCCTTTGAACAGAGCACTCATTCCACTCCATACATTATGAGTCAGGACTATATTTGGACCTTAGGAGTTGTACTTTTTTCTTAGTTTACTCCACCGATTGGTTACGCTTCTAGTCATTATGGATCCCTTTGTGATGCCTCCTGTATCACACAGTCTATATTGAGTCTATGCTACTTGAGTCTATCCATCTGCTCATGCTCTTATTCAAAGGAAGTCCTAAAATCGGAGTCGGCCACTCCTCAGATCTCTTGACTATTGCATGTCGACCATCCTTATTGAGTCAGTCCGTTTCACCTGAGTTCTTCCAAATATTTTGGAATAGCTGGTAACTCGTGATGGTTGATGGGGGATGCCTTAATGCCCTCCTTCTAGCGAGTCTCATTCCGTTGAATTCAACCCATTTATTCCGGAACTTGAGGCTTAGAGTTCGGTTGAGTACCTTGAGGCTTGTAGTCATTAGTGGTAGGTTCTCTCATCATCGATAGTTTTGGGAATTCATCAATGTCCCCTGATCGATAAATTCATCCTAGTGTTTGACTTCAAATCATCTATTCACACTCCGATGATTATGCTCTGTGCCTTGATTCCCATTTTCATTATTGGTGGGTTATCTTGCATCTGTTAATGACATACATCATTGACCGGTAATCATACGATGTCACATCAGGTTCGACCTCAACTCCTTTATTCACTTGATGGGGTTTGCACTTTCGAAGTCTTGTGTAGAAGACCCCAGGCGATAGTGGCATTCTGTACGGTACTTATGACTATGACTTTACATCTGAGATATCATCTCTCATATATCAACAGTTTGTACCTCCAGTTTGCACCAATTGTTTCCTTTTCAGCAGGAGACCATATCTTACTGTAGAGGGATCATGGCTATGATCACTTATAACATATATTCACTATGTACTGCCTATTCATGGCCATTGTATCAGATTGTTGTACTTCTGACATGTATTCAGGGATACTATTGTATTATGATGAGTGAGCTACTCCTTCCACTTGTGTCTCCATCACTCCATTTCTGATATCTTCTTATAATGTATTTTGGCCATCATAGTATCAGTCTCTGACCTCATAAATTAGGGGGCATCTGTTACAACGTAATTTTCCACCTTGTGAGAATCAGCGTTCTTTGGCCTACAGGATCCATTTCACTGACTCAGATCCACTTTATATCCTTCAGATACTATTTTTCCTTATTTTTTCCTCTATATGCTAGCTACATCATTACAATGGGTGTACCAGCAAGTTGCATCACTATAGCCCGCGGGTAGCATGTAAAATGGTAAAAGTCACTAGTTTATTTCTTTTTACTCCCAAAAAGCGGTTATTGGGTGACCTTTGACCCTCCATCTGCCCCAGAAACACCTCGATGTGTCCTTTGATCTACCTTTGAGAGGACTATATATTGAGGACATATGGCTTATGGACGGGAGGAGAAAGAAGAGCATGAAAACTCTAGTGGATTTTTGCCCAATCTTGAGTCTACACTCATTGATCTTGTAGTTGTGAACCATTTATGTTCACCTTCCAAACTCCTATTCTAGTTTGAGTTTGCCATTCCATGGAGGAATGAAGTGGTCAAGGTGTAAAATTAGTCACAGCAGATCTAATGAACAAGTAAATCAATCACAACAGATGAACATAGAAAATATGGTGCAAAACTGTGCAAAACATGCAGCAGTGCTCTCTATCCCAGAAAGGGTGAATGAATTACAATACGATCTATCGCAATGACTGAGCAATTCGAATTGCCTAAGGAGGTCATTCGAATCACTGAATGGAGTAGCTTGACTCTAACTAGGAGTCCTCATCAATCAATCGGTGGTGCTCATCAATGCACAACAACCAGTCATCCAGGTGTCAATCTGAGTCTAACTGAGTGTAATAAGTGTAACTGAAGTGTGTAGCACTGATTTAGGATCTGGAGGCTCAGTGGGGGCGCATGGGAGGCTAACTGAAGTCAGAACAAGTCACCTAATCGAACTGGAGGTCCAACGGAAGTGATACAGTCAGTCGGGAGTGAAACTAGCCTCAAATCAGGGAGAATCGGAGCTAACTGAATGTAACTGAAGTGGAACTGCAGTGGTAGGTGAACAAGTGCGCCCTTCTCTGGCAGTAGGTGAGAAGTGGGTGCCTTTCAGCTTAGGAGGGCTAAAACTCTGTGGTAGGTGGCTCCCGGGTGCTAGAATGAAGTGGATAAGGTGCTGGAGGCATCAAACTAGTGACTGGGATGCATGCCAATGCATGCAGGTGCATGAAAACCCTAGATTCTGCATGCAAACCCTAATTTGCATGCAAGATCCTGAAAAAGATGATGTGGATATCCGAACACCCCCCCTCAAGCTAGACTATGATGTGCCAACAAAAATAATGTGGGGCCCTGGTAACTAAGACCAAAGGTCACCCCAATACAATAATCCAAAAAATGCTGAAAATAAACTAAGTGAGGAAAGAGGTAAAACCCAGTGGGAAGAAAGCCCCCCCTCAAGCTAAAGCATAATAATGAATCAATCTGTCTCCACCATGATGGAACTCACCCCCAACAGTGAACGGAGGTAAGAGAACTTCTTCTCAGTGAAGCTCTTGGTGAAGATGTCTGCAATTTGCTCATCAGTAGGGCAATATTGCAGAATGATGGTGCGGTCATGCACCAACTGTCGAATGTAATGCATATGAATCTCAATGCGTTTGGTCCTCTGCTGCTGAACTGGATCTGTGGAGATCTTGATAGCACTTTGATTGTCACAAAATAAGACAGTCGAAGTAGTGCCACCAAAAACAAACTCGGAAAGAATACCCTGCAACCAAACTGCCTGAATGCAGGCATTGACTGCCCCTCGATACTCTGCCTCTGCTGAAGAAAGTGCAATGGCTGCTTGCTTTTTGCTGGACCAGCAAATAGCACCATGACCAATCATGAAAACATAACCGGAAGTGGACTTCCGATCAATGCTATCACCTGCCCAATCTGAATCAGTAAAACCAATGAAATCTAGCTCAGAATCTGCAGCATAATGTATGCCAAACTGTCTCGTACCTTGCACATACTGCAAGATCCGCTTGGCTGCTCGCCAATGAATCTCATGTGGCTGCTGCATATATCTTGACACGGCACTCACGGCATATGAGATATCAGGCCGTGAGTGTGTCAAATAAAGTAGTGAACCAATCAACTGTCGATACATACTGCAATCTGCAAGCGGTGTGGAATCTCCCTCCTCAAGACTGATTCCTGAGAGGAATGGGAACGGGGCTGCCTTACATTCAGCCATATTAAACTTCAATAACAGGTCGGAATCATATTTTTTCTGAGATATAGTGATCCCATCAAAATTTTGAGCTATCTCCAAGCCCAAAAAGTGACTCAGCAAGCCCAAATCGCTCATGTCAAAAGCTAGATTTAAGGCAGATTTTAGCTTGTTTATTGAAGTAAGTGTGCTACCAGTAATAAGCAGATCATCAACATAAAGTACAATAACCAACAAATTACCTTTAACTCACTGAAGATACACATTTGGATCAGATTTGCATCTTTGCAAATTCTAAGAAAGAAGGAAGGAGTCCATCTTTGCGTACCAAGCTCTTGGGGCCTGTTTTAACCCGTACAAAGATTTCTTCAATCTACAAACCAATGATGGATCTGATGTATAACCCTCTGGCTGCTGCATATAGACCTCTTCAGCAAGGTCTCCATGTAAAAATGCACTCTTCACATCCATGTGGTGCACTTCCCAGTGCTTGGATGCGGCAATAGCTAAAACAAGGCGGATGTAATCCATCTTTGCAACCGGTGCAAAGGTCTCTGTGTAGTCCACTCCTTGGACTTGGGAAAAACCTTTTGCCACCAACCTTGCTTTATATTTGCTGATAGTGCCATCAGCAGCAACTTTAGTACGGTAGACCCATTTACACTTCACTAATTTTCTTCCAGGTGAAAGAGAAACTAGCTCCCATGTATTGTTCTTTTGAAGAGAACTGTACTCTTCGTCCATGGCACTTTTCCATCTCGGATCTCGATGGGCTGAATAGAATGATGTAGGATCTGAACCAGCCATAAAATGACAAATCTCAGGAAGAAATGGATCAGCAATAGAAAGAGCCATACCTGCTCTTTGAAAGTCTCCTCTTGTTCATCTCGGATCAGCAGGATTTCCAAGATTCGAACCAGCAGAATGTAGAGTGTTTTGGGCCCACTTTGGTAACTGAGGAGGATCATAATGATCGGATTCTGAACCTGATATGTCATGATCATCATATTCTGCTACAATATCAGAAATATCAGAACTCATACCTTCATTATCGCTGCTCGGATCTTCTTCTGGTGAAGGCGGTGAATCGGCAGTCTTTTCCTCGACTAGTTGCAATTCTTGAAGCAGTTCTTCAAACTGCACACTGCGCTCTATGAATATCTTTTTAGATCTGATATCCATGAGTTTATATGCTTTTGATTCTTCCCCATATCCTATCAATATGCACTCGATACTTTGTGGATCCAAAGCTCGTCTCTTTTCAGAAGAGATTCTAGCCCATGCAGTAGAGCCAAAAACTCTCAAATTTGACACATCCGGTTTGTGACCAAAGAATGCTTCGAAAGGAGTCATACCTTTCACGGATGAATGTGGAACATGGTTCTGTATATATGCAGCAACATTGATTGCTTCAGCCCAAATATTTGCAGCCAAACCTTTCGATTCAATCATGCATGTAGCCATCTCTTTCAGTGACCGATTTTTCCTTTCCGCTACACCATTCTGCTGGGGTGTGTAGGGAACTGTATGTTGGATCTTAATTCCGCTTTGGGAAAAAAGTTGCAGCAACTCGGACTTGATATATTCCCCACCATTATCATATTTAAGAGCTTTGATCTCGCTCTCAGTGGTGGTCTCAACAGAAGCCTTAAAATCCTTGAATTTTTCAAGCACTTCTGACTTGTTTTTGAGAAAGAATACCCATGTAAAGCGGGAAAAATCGTCAATAAATGTCAAAACATACCTTGAACCATTTAATGACATATGGGGCAGCGGACCACTGATATCCGAATGGATCAATCCCAAAATAGTAGAGGCTCTGCTAGCCTTGCCGTGGTCGAATTTGTGCTCGGGGTGCTTCCCAATAATGCAACCAGTGCATATTCCCTTCGAGGAATGGAGTTGTGGAAGCCCATCTACCATGGATTTATTTGATAGCAGCAGCAAATACTTATAATTTAGATGTCCAAATCTTTCATGCCAAAGCCTACTAACCTCATTACCATGTGTGCGAAGAGCAGTGGGCTTTGCAAGTGGAATAAAGTGCGAAAACTCATAACATTTTGCAGTGTGGTTTGCCTTTCCAACCGCAACTAGTCTTCCACTTTTGATATCAGAAATTTCAACTGTATTAGGGCTGAATGTGACTTGCTTTGGTTCACCAATATGTGTCATTTGATACACAGAAAGGAGATTCGAAGCTAAGGAAGGCACATAGAGAACATTCTGAAAACTTCCATGTTCTACATGAATCGTACCTTTGCCCTTTGAAGAAATTTTTGAGTCATCTCCCAAATGGATGGGGATGGAGCTGTTTGGATCGAATGAGGAAAAAGAATCAATATTTGCAGCCATATGATTTGATGCACCCGAATCTATCAAGAGAGTAGTGGGCTTCGAAACTGTTGCCATGAGTGCTTGTCCTCTTTCATGATCATCATTCCGATCCTTCTTCCTTGCACCGTCAGGAAGGGTTATGTTGTTCTTTTCCAAAAGGAGGGCCATTTGATCTATAGTCTTCTTCATACATGAACTTTCGGGATGAAAGCCACGGTTACAATAAGTACATTTAGATTTTTGGTTACCTTCTTTGCCCTTTTGCTTGGATTTCGAACTGGATGGTGCATCTGTTTGCTTGCCTTTGTCTTTTTGCTTGTGAGGCTCGAATTTGGGCTTCTCCTTCTTTTGCTTTCCTTTACCATTCGAGATCTTGGGTCCTTGAACAAATAGGGCTGAATATTTGGAGCTTATGGACCCCATTTGAATCAACTTGTCATGCTCTTTTGTAACGGACTCAATGAAGGCATTCAAGGTAGGCATCTTCCAATTCGGGGTAGTTAGCCAATCGGAATTGAAAGTAGAGACAAATACCGAATAATCTTTCCCAAGCTTGCTTAGAATGGAGAGAATCAACTGTTTATCCTCTTTGATAACACCACTGTTCTTCAATTGCAAGTTCAAGTTCTTGAATTTTGTGAAGAATTCATTGATGGTCTCGAAATTCTCAGGATTAAGGCCAATCAATTCATTCTCTAATTGAAAAGCCCTAAGCTCATCCTGCTTGCCGAATAGTGTTTCAAGTTGCTCCCATATGGCTTTTGGAGTCTTCAATCCGCTGAGATGGAAGTGAAGATCCTTGGAGATGGAGAGACAAAGAAGACCATAAGCTTCATCAAGCTTGTTGTAGTGTTTGGTTCGATCTGACACATTGTTTGGCTCCAATTCAAGACCAAGAGTGACTCGGTAGTAACCTTTTGAACGTAATATGATCTCCATATCATCTTTCCAATCAAAAAAATTTAATGGGGTGAGGATAGGCTTTGAAGAAGAGTATTCCATTGCTAGGAGCGAGTCAAACTGATGTAGAATAGGCTTGCAAGCACAAGATATCGAATGCAATTGCTGTAGGGAAGCTTGCATGCACAATGTAGCGAGTGCAATTGAAGGAGACAATAAACCTGCAAATCACATAAAATCAACCACAATAAGGTCGAACAATCCACCCTTTGAGAGTTGCATCACACCTGGGATTGGATTTCAAGCAATGTTGAATAGGTCCAATGTATCAGATCCAGGAATTATGTGGTAACTCAAGCTTCTGGAGTGGTATTGGAATATTTTTCAAGCTTTGTATGCACAGGAGCGAATGCCCTTGAGATATCTCATGCCAAACTTTTTGCAATTTTTAGCAATTCAGTCAAATCTTCTTGTATAAACACCTGTAGAAAAGAGATCTTGTCCCTGCAATGGCTCTGATACCATGTAAAATTAGTCACAGCAGATCTAATGAACAAGTAAATCAATCACAACAGATGAACATAGAAAATATGGTGCAAAACTGTGCAAAACATGCAGCAGTGCTCTCTATCCCAGAAAGGGTGAATGAATTACAATATGATCTGTCGCAATGACTGAGCAATTCAAATTGCCTAAGGAGGTCATTCGAATCACTGAATGGAGTAGCTTGACTCTAACTAGGAGTCCTCATCAATCAATCGGTGGTGCTCATCAATGCACAACAACCAGTCATCCAGGTGTCAATCTGAGTCTAACTGAGTGTAATAAGTGTAACTGAAGTGTGTAGCACTGATTTAGGATCTAGAGGCTCAGTGGGGGTGCATGGGAGGCTAACTGAAGTCAGAACAAGTCACCTAATCGAACTGGAGGTCCAACGGAAGTGATACAGTCATTCGGGAGTGAAACTAGCCTCAAATCAGGGAGAATCGGAGCTAACTGAATGTAACTGAAGTGGAACTGCAGTGGTAGGTGAACAAGTGCGCCCTTCTCTGGCAGTAGGTGAGAAGTGGGTGCCTTTCAGCTTAGGAGGGCTAAAAATCTGTGGTAGGTGGCTCCCGGGTGCTAGAATGAAGTGGATAAGGTGCTGGAGGCATCAAACTGGTGACTGGGATGCATTCCAGTGCATGCAGGTGCATGCAAACCCTAGATTCTGCATGCAAACCCTAATTTGCATGCAAGATCCTGAAAAAGATGATGTGGATATCCGAACACAAGGCACAAGTGGATTGATCCAGATCTTGGTTCAGATTGGTTGTCGGCAAGAGGTCGTATGACATTGTACTTCTTCTTGTTTATTAATAGAAATACTCATATTCTCGTCCATTAATGTTGTAAATGTTGTTTATCTTACATCGGGTTGAATTTACTTGTTATATCACGGGCCATTGCTATTGTGATGTTAATTCCATTTATATATTATATGTACTTGTTGTATATTGGCTATCAAGACTAATTTGCAGATTCGAGTGTATGGATTGAAATTCTCCAACGGGGATCTACATCAAATGTTTGGATCGAGGTTGGTTATATTCTTCATTATCTTAGCATTGCCATTTATATAGCATAGTATTGAGAATTGAGTTAATTTCTGGAAGTTAGCTGTCTATTGTGGTGTACCCCAAGCCATAGTTAGTTTTCTCCAACACAAGAACCAATTGAAATGGGTAAAGCTTCAGAATGGAGAGACTATACAATCCTACTTTTCTAAGGTCTCTCAAATCAAGGAACAACTTGAAGCTGTGGATGAAGTACTGGAGAATGGTGAAATTGTAATGACCACATTCAATGGCCTACCTATGTCATGGGACTGCTTCATCCATGGAATCTGTGTAAGAAGGAAACCGATCTCCTTCAGTAGTCTATGGGAGGAATGTTCACAAGAAGAAGCTAGGCTCGTGGTCCAAGAAGAAAAGATGGGAAATGAAGATCAAGCTCTCACAACACATACCAAGAAGAGTAAGTTCAAAAGGGATCCAACTCATAGAAAAAGATCTTCACACCATCATTATCATAGAGATAAGAAAGATCTAAGATGTTTTACATGCAAAGAGAAGGGACACATTGCGTCAGATTGTCCTAAGAACAAAAATAACAACAACAACAACTTCAACCAGAAGAAGAAGGGAAGCAAGAAGAGATATCATGCTCATGCTACTGAGGATGATGGACCACCCAAGAAGAAGGCTAAAGAAGAAAGTGATGACTCATCAAGTGAAGACGAATATGTTCTAATCTCTGCTCTCACAGGTACTATCTCTCATGGATGTGATGATTTGCTTATTGATAGTGGGGCTTCCAAACACATGACTAGGTTTAAAGAATCCTTTGTAGATCTATCTGAACATGAGTCACCTCATAAAGTGAAACTTGGGGATGACTATCAATATCCTATAAAAGGAAGTGGTGAAGCCTCTTATAAACTAGACTCTGGGAAGTCTTTGAAGATGAAAGATGTTCTATATGTACCCAGGATCAAGAAGAATCTCCTATCCATATCATATTTGGATGCAAAAGGAATTAGAGTTGCATTTGTAGATGGCCAAGTACTCATGTGGCCAAAGGGTAAGACCATATATGATGCAGTAGTGATTGGAGAGCAAGATGGAGGATTGTACAAATTGAAGGGACAACCTGAACATGCTATGGTACATGAATCCATGGAGCCAAGTGAACTTTGGCATAGAAGGCTTGCACATGTGCAATATAGAGAACTACTAATTGCAAGCAAAGTTGTAGAAGGTCTTCCTAAAATCCAGTCAAAGAATGAAGGTGTTTGCAAAGGATGTGCAAAAGGAAAGAACACAAGGAAGCCATTTCCAAGCAGTGAAAGAAAAGCAAAAGGAATCTTGGAGATTATCCACTCCGATGTATGTGGTCCAATGTCATCGAGTTCTCTGAGTGGGTATGTATACTATGTTTCTTTCATTGATGATTTTTCTACGAAGACTTGGTTTTATTTCTTGAAGAGTAAAGATGAAGTGTTTGATAAGTTCAAGGAATTCAAAGCCTTGATAGAAAATCAAACTGATAAGAAGATCAAGACCTTCAGATCTGACAATGGCGGAGAATTCACTTTAGTTGATTTCAAGAAGCTATGCAGTGATTCAGGGATTAAGAGGGAGTTGACTTCTCCCTACAATCCAGAACAAAATGGAGTTGCATAAAGGAAGAACATAACTATCATGGAAGCAACACGGGAAATGCTTCATGATTAGGATCTACCTATGCACCTATGGGCCTAAGCACCTAGGACAGTTGTATATGTGCAGAACAGAACACCTCACAAGATACTTGACAACAAGACACTAGAAAAAGTCTTCTCTTGTAAGAAACCAGAAGTTAGCCATCTCAGGATATTTGGTTGTCCAGTATATACACACATTCCAAAGGAAAAGAGGACAAATCTAGATCCTTGAGGAAAGAAGGGCATCTTTTTGGGTTACAGTGAAAGCTCGAAGGCTTACAAAATATACTTTCCAGGGTTCAAGAAGACTGACATCAGCATGGATGTAACATTTTATGAAGAATCAACATACATCAAATCGAGGAAGACACGTGTTGAAGACCATGAAGAACCAAAGGAAACCAGATTTCAAGACACCACTATGAATGAAGCAATTCTAGAAGAATATCGTGAAATTGAAGATCCACAAGAACCTATCGATCCAACCCGTGAGAAGAACTCTCACAAGAGGAAACCTGCATGGGCCAGAGAGCACATTCAAGATGTAGAAAGATATGGCATTCTAGAAGAAGAACATAAAGAAAGGAAGAGGACTAGATCACATACCAGTTATGTTGCCTTACTCTATGAAATTATGAATAAAGAACCTTCCAGTTATGAAGAAGCAGCAAAAAAGAAATAATGGAAGGATGCCACGGTTGAGGAGTACCAGTCGATCATGAAGAATGATGTTTGGGATGTGGTCCCAAGACCTAAAGGGAAGTCTGTTGTGACTTCCAAGTGGATCTATAGAGCAAGCATGTTGTAGATGGTGGCATAGAGAAATACAAGGCAAGTTTTGTAGCTCATGGATTCTACCAGAAAGAGGGAATAGATTATGAAGAGACTATTGCTCCTATAGCCATATACACTTCCATCATAATAGTACTTGCTCTGGCTATAGTGATGAAGTGGAAGATACACTAGATGGATGTCAAGATAGATTTCTTGAATGGTGTAGTCGAAGAGGAAGTGTATGTGGAGCAGCCACTCGGTTTTGAGACACATGACAGGAGCTATATGTGTGTAGGTTAAATAAATGCTTGTATGGCTTGAAGCAAGCTCCTAGAACTTGCTATGGTAGGATGGATAGCTTTCTATCCAGTTTGTGCTTTACCAAGAGTAAAGCGGATTCCAACCTTTGCTACAAGTTTGAGGAAGGAAATCCAGTGATACTACTGTTGTATGTAGATGGCCTATTTGTTATATTTGTAGACGGGTTGATTGCCGACACCAGGAGAAAGATTGCTGTCGAGTTCGAGATGAAGGACTTGGGGATGATGCACTATTTTCTAGGCATGGAGGTGTGGCAAAGTGCAGATGGAATATTCCTTGGATAAGGAAAGTATGCAGTATAGATCCTGAAGAGGTTCGGGATGATGGACTGCAAGGACATGGCCACACCTATGGAATCAAAACTAAAGCTTCTGTGTGATGCTTCATCTGAGGTGGTTGATGTCACGATGTATCGTCATATGATTGGGTCCTTGATGTACCTGATGAATACAACACCAAATATTTGCTTTCTGGTGAAGACATTGAGCCAGTTCCTGACAGATCCCAGAAGTGTTCACCTAGTTGCTGTAAAGCATATTCTGAGGTACCTAAAGGGTATGGTTGATTATGGGCTCAAATATGATGCGAATCAAAATTTTAACCTACAGGGTTATGTTGATTCAGATTGGGCAGGCAGTGCTGCCGATAGAAAGAGCACTTTGGGGTGCTGCTTTAGTATGGGATCAGGTGTGATCTCTTGGTTTAGAAAGAAGCAGTCCAAAGTACCACTGAGTACAGCCAAAGCAAAGTATGTTGCAGCTTGTTCGGCTAGTTGTGAGACAATATGGATTAGGAAGCTATTGTCTAAGTTATTTGATATCCCGTTGGATGCTACTAGTATCTTTTGTGACAACCAGAGTTGTGTGAAGTTGTCTGAGAACCCGGTGTTCCATCGCATTTCAAAGCACATTGAGATCAAATATCACTATATCAGGGATATGGTGCAAAGAGGAGTAGCAAAGCTCTTGTATATTGCGACGGACGAGCAGGTTGCAGATGTGTTTACGAAACCACTATCTAGAGTGAAGTTCGAGTACTTAAGAGAGAGGCTTGGTGTTATTCAGATAGAAGATACTTCGAGGAAGACATGATGGGACACATTTTGCAGGATCCATTCCAAGCATGGTGAGAGGAGGGTCCTTCCAATGGCTATGGATGTAAGCGTTGTGTGATGAGCATTAGCATGATGCTCAACTTACTGCTTTGTATATGCATCAGTTGGATGCTTTGTATGATCATTTGGATCATGTATAATGACATGCATCAAAACGATGCAGTGACGATGATAAGGATAATCATGTCTGATGAGTATCAGGACCATGCTCTAGATGACATGCATCAGGACAATGCAGTGACGATGATCAGGATGATCATGTGTGATGAGTATCAAGATGATGCTCTGGATGACATGCATCAGGGAAATGGAGTGACGATGATTAGGGTGATCATGTACATCAGGATGATGTATGTTGAGTATCAAGTTGATACTCTGTGGCCATGGATAGGTTGTGCAGATAAGAATATAATAGTTCCCTGGGAGGTTTGCAGATACTCTTTCGAGGTTTTGCCTATGGCATATAATAGCGCCATGGGATATCTAGCAAATGCTCTTTTGAGGTTTTGCTTGGGAGGATATATAATAGCGCCCTATGAGGTTTGCAGATACTCTTTCGAGGTTTTTCCTATGGCATATAATAAAGCCCTAGAATATCTGGAAAATTCTCTTTTGATTTTTTGTCCTATATCATATAATAGCACCCTGGGAGATCCGGACAGGTTGTGCTAGTCACGTAAAAGGCCTCGGATGCTCTTTAGAGTTCTTTCTAGTCAAGACACTCTTTTAAGGTTTTGTGGTGGGGGTCACATGTAATACGTCCTGGAGATCCAAACAGGTTGTGCTAGTCACGTAAAAGGTCTCGGATTCTCTTTAGATTTCTTGCTAGTCAAGACACTCTTTTAAGGTTTTGTGATAGTCAACATGTAATAGCACCCTGGGAGATCTTATCGTTCGTGCTTAGGCACATAAAGGATCCCGGATAGTCTTTTGAGGTTTTTTTGACACATGTAATAATTCCTGAGGATTCCAAAGTATGGCCAGTGATGATAAATACCTACAGGCGGTGGGCCTACATCCAACATGAAAAAGGGCTGGCTTTGTAGAAATTCCTATGACGAGTAGAATTCAGAGATAGCTCAGTGATTGAGATGTCGAGTATAGTAGCAGAGTTGATGATGATGCTCTGTGATCCAGTGATGATGATCCTGCTCCAGAATTGAAGACTTGTTCCAATATGTATTGATGACCTGTGTTCATAATACCTTCCTAGTTAAGAGGGAGTGTTGATGTATTTGTAACTTCAGAAGATATTCTTCTATGTACTACATTTGTACTTTATTGTATATCCTACAGAGATGTATTACTCTTCTGATTGGAAGTGTCATCATTTGTATTTGCAAGTGTCGCAAGTTACATTGTAAGTGTCGACATTTGTATTGATGGGTTATTAGACCACCAGTGTGCGTTCGACCCTATTAAGGTCATTTGCTTGGGTTATTAGGATTCATTGAGAAGCCGGCCCCAGTGGATTATTGGCAGGTCAAGTCAGTGTATAAATAGAGAGGTTGTGTCTCTCATTTGATTCGATCACTCACTTCTCAAGCTCGCTTAGCTAAGAGAGAAAGTGGCACACATGTGGAGGAGGAGGAGCATCTGATAGAGACATCTTATTGGGTTCGATCCTTGTGATCGTGTATTTGGGTTTATTCTATCTCTGAGGAAGTTGCGGTGTTTTTCACCTTCTTAGTTTTCCCCGATGAAACTCTATGTCTCTTGCGTGATTGCTTCGGTGTCTATGATTGATATGTTGTAGATATGTTGTACATGTTATTCTCTTAGTGATCCTGAATGATAATACAATGAAATTATCGAAAAATTAACAACTTTCAAATGATTAATCATAATCAAATAATAATTGACAAATGTAACATAACATAGATGACTACTTATCAATAGTTTAACTAGTTATAAACAAAAATAAATTAACCATAATTAACAACACAACAAATGATGAACACTTATCTCAATTAAATTGGTTTGGTGACTTAATGTGAAATTTCAACATTCCTCCCAACCATAAGCACTCTAAAAGCCTATACTCTTCCAACTATGAGGCCACTTGTGAGCTAGGAAATGTATCTACTACCGTAAGGGGACAATGATGATTTTACAATTTAGGTGTTATATCTATTGACATTATATTATTCTATTTCACATGTTTTTTCTTTATTTATTAATCCTTTATGAATTTTGAGGAATTTAAAGTAAAAGACTCCAAATTTCTACATCTTCTTTGCTGTAAGATATTAAGGTTTGTACACAACCAAAAACAGAAAATTGTATAATAGATCTTTCAGCTCTTGTAGTTTTATACATTCAAATCTCTTGATCATTTAGCGAATGGTATTTCGATAGTTTTATACATTCAAATATCTTGATCATTTAGCCAATGGTATTTGGATCTTAACAATTAAAGTTATAGAGCTCATCTAATTTTAAAAACTCAGTTTTCAGCTAAATAAATTTACAAGCTAAATTCTTAATCCACAACTATTATATATCTATAAAGCTCGTATCATTTTCTTGTAAACATATAGTGTGAGTGAGCCTAACGGTTAAGAACATGTGCTCCCTCTTAGGAGGTCATAGGTCCAAATCCGAAGGAGGTTAGGGTATGTACACCTCTGTAGACTTTAGCAGTTAAAATCGCGAAGAGGGGAGTCCCTTGTCCCACAAACAAAAGGGTCTCATACACCAAATTGGTGTCTCGCTTGGCAGTGACCTTAAAAATAATTTATTATTATATAATGGGGTTTTCTCTTCAACTCTAGAGCTTAACTTTAAAGCTTTTAAGACTCGACCTTCATCCATTATAAGACTCGATTATCACACCCAAATTTCAATAGACCTCGATAGTTATAGCGTGAAAATATAGAATTCGTTATTGACTTAACTCTATCGGAATACTCAATTATTGGATTTGACTTTCAATGAACATAAGACAAAACCTCGGCTCCTAATGAATGATCATATAGTCTTAAACTGCACATATGATCCCTCTAAAAAATGGGTAGGGTTAATATATATAAATTTTCGAAAAAGAGGTCATTCTCTTCGCATTTTGGGTAAATAGAAAATAGTAAATTTCAAATTGGAGCAGTTTTAAACAAACAATATTTAGGATCAACCAAACGTCCCTCTACACTTAGAAGAAAGACAAATAGGAAATCCATTTTCTCTATGTAATGAATGTCGACTCCTTTCACGTTATCTTCAAAGTTTTTCTCTCTTTTTCCTAACGATAGTATCCTTCTCCCAAGAATAGCAATGAAAACATATATCTAAAAAAAATATGAGAGATCCCACTTGTAAAGTGGATTATCTTCCCCAAAAGGAGAATGTTCCTCCAATATCTCCTCTCTTTTCTCTTCATAAGATACCATCTATTCAAACAGTAGCAACAATAACTACCATCCCTTATCCCTTGAGGGATACCTCTAACTACCTTTAAACTATGGAGTAATGGTTTCGTTACCACACTCCAAACCCTAACCGTCCAATCTTCACTAATCATTTATTTCTTTGTGTTTTAACTTTTCCATGAATAACAAAAAAAAATACATATATACCCTAACCTTCAAATCTTCAGTAATCATCTAGTTCTCTTTTAACTTTTACATGAATAATTATTCTTTGCTCATATATATATATATGAGAGAGAATTTATCACTATATATAAATGTATATATATATATATATATATATATTGTGTGTGGGGGTGATTCAAAATTAGTTAAGTCCATCTTCAAAATGGAGATTAAATTCTATAAATATGTCCTAGCAAAACATTAGGCATCTCATGATTATTAGTGTTTTACCTCGAGTAATTAATAAAAATCTTATTAATTAATAATCAAAACTATGAAACTCACAATCACACTTAATGACTTAGGCTAATAAGCAAGCATTCACAACTCACTACATTTCAACACCCAAAAGCACCATGATGACTGTTACAACATAATTTTCCACCTTGTGAGCATCACCATTCTTTGGCCTACAGGATCCATTTCACTGACTCAGATCCACTTTATATCCTTCAGACACTATTTTTCCCTATTTTTTCCCTTGTACGCTAGCTGCATCATTACAGTGGGCGTACCCACGAGTTGCATCACTATAGCTTAGGGGTAGCATGTAAAATGGTAAAAATCACTAGTTTATTACTTTTGACTCCCAAAAAGTGGTCATAGGGTGACCTTTGGCCCTCCATTTTCCCCGAAATGTATCGATGTGTCCTTTCACTTACCTTTGAGAGGACTATATATTGAGCACATATGGCTTATGGACGGGAGGAGAAAGAAGAGCACGAGAACTCTAGTGGATTTTTGCCCTATTTTGAGTCTACACTCATTGATCCTTGTAGTTGTTAACCCTTTATGTTCACCTTCCAAACTCGTATTCTAGTTTGAGTTTGCCATTCCATGGAGGATTGAAGTGGTGGAGGAACAAGTGGATTGATCCAGATCTTGGTTCAGATTGGTTGCCGGCAAGAGGTTGTATCACATTGTACTTCTTATTATTCATTAATAGAAATACTAATACTCTTGTCCATTAATATTGTAAATGTTGTTTAGATTACATTGGGTTGCATTTACTCGTAATATCATGGGCCATTGCTATTGATGATGTTAATGTCGTTTATATATTATATGTACTTGTTGTATATTGGCTATCAAGACTAATTTGCATATTCAAGTGCATGGATTGAAAAGCTCCAACGAGGATCTACATCAAACGTTTGGATTGAGGTTGGTATATTCTTCATTATCTTAGCATTGTCATTTATATAGCATAGTACTGAGAATTGAGTTAATTTCTAGTAGTCAACTGTTTGTTGTGGTTTACCCCAAGCCATAGTGAGTTTTCTCCAACACAGAAATGGAAACTCCGTTGGGGAAAACATCCATGTTTGGGGATTTTTGAGCATTAGTCCTTAATTAGAGTTGTTGTTTGTCGAAGCTCTGTGTCACTGATTGGCCATTGAGATAAACTATAGAAAACTGGTTTTTTCTGAGCCATTGGACTCTTTATTTTCCCATTTTCCTTTCCTTACCCACGGGTGAGCTTAGCTCTACCCGCGTACACCCGCCTCTGTTTACTCTACTACTCGTGGGTACCCACAAGTATTCCTTCGACAGTAGCGTACAACTCCAGCTTTGGTTGATTTATGAATTTTGGTTGTTGCTGGGTTGGATTTGGATTATCCTGAGTCTTTGTTGGCATATTTCTTCACTGTTCCATGCCTTGGCTGTGACCAGAACTCTTCTTTTCTCTTGGTTGAGCCTTGTTGGTTTTTTACCCATCTTTGGATTTAGCCTTGTTGGTTTTTTCCTTTTGAGCTCATTCCGTTGGCTGAGTCTTTCTGTTTGGCATCTGTTGGGTTGTCTTAGTGATCTTATTGGCATATCAGTGACTAAATAGTAGGATTCTCCTTGAATTTTTCAGTTCCTTATATTGAAAATTACAAAAAAATACATATAGTTTTGCATTTTCCTTTCGTTTATAAGAGAAAATACAAAAAAAAAAATCTTTTATGTACTGCATCTTGCAGTGAGTGCTTGCTACCTTCATTTAGGTTCTACTTGTGCATCAAAAAATATAAAAGGATTGCATATTTATTTTGAAACCGTTGGATTGATTTCGCATGCTAGTGGCATTGTTTTTATTGATAGATGAGTCTAGGATTTGACGATTTTGCATAGTAGTGAGTCATACACATCACTAGTTTCACGACCATATCCCCTGAGTAACCACGGCCATTAAAATTAACACTTAATCTTAAAACTGATTAGACCAATTTTATTTATAGGGTACACCAACTAGCATAGGTTTAGAGTTTTGGAATAGATCATTGTGAGTAAACAATCAAAGACTACTAGACGAAATATTAAGTGTCTGACCAGGGAGTGGAGGAATCCATGGTATACATCTTTGTTCTCAGGAAGTTCTACTCAAACCAGAGTTAAGCACGAGGTCACGAGAGGTTGGTTGAGGAGATATCCCTCTGATACCGGCTGAACATGGGAGATATTTCAAGGATTTGTTCATATCTGGGGACTCTTGGGGGATTTGACCCTCATTGAGTTTTGGGCTCAACTACCCTGCCTATACGATGGATCCCACCTGTGACTGTCCCCTTGAGCATTGGTTATATTGCAGTGAACATAGTTTCCTTACCTAGGTATCGCATAGGGTACTTGCAGTGGTTATGTTGTTTGTGTCTTGAGTCAGATAGAGATTGGACAGCACAGTTGTTTGTTGCTGAGGGTTACAACCCTTTGCACGCAGTGAAGCCTGGGTGTCTCTATAACTAATTTTGTTACCTCTTGCTATAGTTTGGAGTCTCAAGCCTCTCCTAGGAGAAACATACCAGCTCTAGTGTCCGCAGCTCATTTACCCACTTTGTTTGTCTTCTCTTTGTTGTAGTTTCTCTAGGTGTGTGCTTTTGATTTAATTTTTTTGATCGATAGTTGGCCATTAGGGGATGTTTTGATTTCACATTCTCTCCAGAGATATCATTGGCGTGGAGTCCTACTCTCCATAAATCCCATCGGTTGGCTGGTTTACAACCCACCGAGATTTCATGCCGCGTCGCTAGGGGATGCCGGCGGGCTCCCTTTGAGTCTTTGGATTCTTACGAGACATACATCCTAGATGTCATGACTGCCGCACATTCTGATACTGAAGAAATACCTACAACTCCATCGGGTAGAGTCGAACACACTTCATACACCCCTACTCCTCATGAGGTGTGGGGGGGTGATCCACTTGAGACTCAACGTAATTTTTTTGGTCCGGATCCACCCGAGGATGACTCGTTCGATCCTTCGTTTTTGCATAATTATATATATGGGATGTAAGAGTTACATGACGACACTGGTCCTACGGTAAACCCTACCATATTCTCTTTTGGTATTCCTAATTATAATATAGTTGATCCTTCCACTACGTTTGGTAGTCACGCTGGCACTACCCATAGTGTTAGACACACTGCACCCGCTGGGGGCAATACCCTCACTGAGGGCACCACGTCGTCCACTCACACACATAGTATGGGGACCAGTCATATTCCTCCTAACAATGCTAACGTTGGAAGACGACCCCCTCCTAGGGCTACCCAACCTAATAGGAACACTGTCTCCAACACGACTCACCATCCACCACCGAATACACATGCTGCCACCCGTCAACCCAAGATTACTTTCGCAAATATTAACGCTCCTCCCAACCACGGTAGTGGACGTATACCACATACTTTTACATCCACTTCCACGACTAGTAATGCTAATGTAGGTGGTGGTAATATACCCTATCCGCATGGTCATAACGTCACCATTCCTGTTACTAGTAACACCAATGTTGGGGTTGGGAATACATCTCATGCTTATGGTCACCACATGATTGCTCACGCTGATCCTAATGCTAGGTGTGGTAACATACATCACCATTTTGGTCATTACAACTCGGTTCCTACTACGAATAGTACGTATATGCCCCATACTTATGGTGGCAACCCTTACTACAATAAAGTCGGTGCTAGCCACCCATACAACCCACCCCAATATGGTACCCAAAATACTTATATACCTGCTTACTCTCATATGGGTTAGGTCGGAGGAGGTTATCAACCTTCTGGCCATCGTCATGCTCATGGACCGTCAGGTCCTCATTATCAGTAGTTTAATGCTCATGGTCAAGCTTTTGGTCCACCTTATAATTCGGTTCCGTTCAACCAACCTTTTATGGGAGCTTATAATCAAGCCTTCCAGCTGCAGCTTCCGTTCCTTACACGATTGAATCTTCCAGATCTTTCGAAGATCACGAATGATCCGTTGTGTCACAACCCAAGTTGGCGTCCGGTCCCTACCAAGCTCCCTTCATACATTCCTAAGTTTGAGGGGAAAGGTGGTGAGGATCCGAGTGATTATGTCACAATGTTTCACCTTTGGTGCTTCTCTAACTCATTGAATCACAATTCCATTAGGTTGCGACTATTTCAACGCAACCTCACAGGGGCAGCTGCGAAGTGGTACGTCGAGTTTCCTAGAAACACTTATAGTGGTTTCAACGAGATCGCTTTGGTTTTCTTAGATCATTTCCAATTGCCAGTTCACTATGATACTGGTACTGAACTTTTGTCTACCTTCCATCAGAATAAGGCCACACATATTTCTTACCACATTCAAGAGTGGCGTTAGTGGAAGAGGTTAGAGAAAGCTAGCATTGTGATTGAGGAACAAGCCATCTTGAAAGTCTAGCAGTTAGACTTATTATACTCTCAGTCTGGCATCTTGTATGACATTATTCCTGATGCACCGCGAACACGCCATGAGCCTTGATCAGTTCCTGGACTGCATGCCGATGGCATTGTGCAATCCACAAGCGCTCGCCCTGTAGATTTGGTAGATAATCAAATGAAAAATTTGTCGATAAACTAGTCTACTCCCGGACAGGTTCACACCTTGTCCACTTCCACCCTGTCATCCGATGTACACAGTGTGCTATCGATGAACCAATTAGGTATCCAACAACCTGGTGGTAAGAAAAAGGGGAGAAACAACTGTAAGGGTGGAAACAACGGGAACAACAATAGAATTGCAATACCCCCCATAAGGATAATGCCAACCCTCCTCGAGAAGGCGGAAATGCTGGTGAGGACCGTAAACCTAGGCATAAGGTGAAATTTCCTTGCAAGATCTGTGGGGAATTGAAGAAGCATCGAAGCATTTGTCATAGAGCCCAGCTATGTTAAAGGATTCCCTTCCTCATCATCAAAACATGGCTTCACATGCTCCCACAACTTGTTATGGACCTACTGAGATGGCAACATCTTCTTCCAATACTAGTGGTTATGGATGTGTGAATATGGTTCAATCGGAGGTTAATGTTGCCACTCGTCAATGCGATTATGATACACCACAACCTAATTTGGGGAGTGAGCCTCCCCTCCTCCTGACAATTCCTTTCATATCGAGAAGCCCTCTAATATGCCGCAGATACCGAAAGGTGTTCTTAAGCACTCTACGCATAATCCTAATGCTCGAGCCACCCATAACTACTCCATCATGGAAGATTTGGGCCAAAATCCGTGTGACATGTCGGCTCTTGAAGTTTTGCAGATCTGTCCTTCTCAAAAGCATGCCCTTTTGAGTGCGTTAGGAGTTCAGGATGCGGGAAGCCCCAGTGTTATCAAGTACGACACTACTGATGTCCAACCTTGCTTACATTACCATGTGGATTTTCAATTACAAGTGGTGTGCCTTCAAAATTTTTTCAAATGTTTGATGGTTGATGAAGGTGCTTCCATGTCAGTAATGTCGTTTGCTTGTTGGAAAGCTCTCGGCTCTCCTCCTCTACTCTCCTCTAGAACCACGTTCACTGCATTCGATGGTCGGTCATATAAGCCGCATGGAATTATCCCTTCCCTTGTTGTCTGCTTGGGAGGTAAATCTGTGCCTATTGAAGTCGAGGTGGTTGATGCACCCATCAACTAAAACCTTACTGGGTCGGAATTGGATGTACGCTATGAAGGTTGTCACATCTACCGTATTTAGAGTTATTTGCTTTCCTCATGAAGGCAATATTGTGACCATCAATCAGCTGGATTTCGTTAATTCCTCTTCCACAGCATCCATGGGATCCATAGTCCCGCAGGTTACTCATTCTTAGCCGGCAATTGGGAACATGGGTGTCAGTATGTACCCTTCATTGATGGGAACTTATGATTTTGTTGCACCTGTGAATTTTAGTGGAACCATCTCCGACGATGCGTCTCCTCCTTTGCATAATATGTCATTCCGGACTTCCTATTTTAATGATCCATGGACTTTCCCTTCCATGAGTTCCATGTCTATAGACATTATGCATGTCGGGATGTCTATGCCACTGTCTGTAGTTGAGCTTGCTTACCAGTATATTCAACAAGCCACTGCATAGACGGATCTCTCTTCTTCTTAGACAGTTGAGGAAGATATCGTTACGCTACTAGTTTGGGTAGCCAACTCGTCTTGTTCACATGACTGCCTTAACGATACTTTACCTTCATCTTAAGCTATTATGGAGGCCATGTGTGGTAGTGAGAGGCCTTGGGAGGATATGCACCATCGCTCTTATTTCCTTCCCAACCTCGAGCTCGCCGAATAAGAAGAGTTTAGGATGACTCTAGCAGAGATTGTTGGTCACCCTATGGCTCTTTTAGGGTCGCATGATATTTTTTCCGAGGGGAATATGGCTAATATTTCCCTGACTACATCGATCAACATCTCTCGTACTCCTGGAAAAGTTGAGAATGTTTACATCGGTGATGATTGCACTCCTGAGGAGGTTGCTATTTACACCGAATTGTTTACAGAACTCCGGGAATCTTTCGCATGGCCATATGAGGAGATGCCAGGAATAGACCCCCGCATTGTTGAACATGAGATTAGAATGTATCCCAACGCTAAACTGGTTTGACAATGCTTACGTGCTTTGAATCCTAGGAAAGCAGCCACTATCAAGGCAGAGGTGGAGAAACTGCTCAAAGCTGGTTTTATCTACCCCATTCACCTTACCGAATGGGTGTCAAACCTCGTTCCTGTGGATAAGAAGCAGGGAATGATCCGAATATGCACTGATTTTAGAGATTTAAACCATGCATGTCTGAAAGACAACTTCCCCGTGCCATTCATTGATCAGATCTTGGATGCTTGTGCGGGAAGTGAGATTTTTTCATTCATGGACGACTTTTCAGGGCATAACCAGATTCAAATAAAACCTGAGGACCAGCATAAGATAGCTTTCATTTGTCCTTGGGGAATGTTTGCATATCGGAAAATTCCCTTTGGCTAGGGGGCATCACCATATTATAGTGGTCGTGGACTACTTTTCCAAATTGGTTGAGGTCATGCCTACCATAAAAGCCGATGGTGCTACAGTAGCCCATTTTGTCTTCAATCAAATTATCACTCGGTTCGGTATTCCGAAAGAGATTGTCACTGACCATGCCAGTCACTTTCAGAAGAAGATGATGGAGGATTTGTCTCTCAAGCTCGGGTTTCTTCAAGAACACTCATCTTCTTATTATCCCCAAGCGAATGGTCAAGTTGAATTCGTTAATAAGTCTTTGAAGACCATTCTCCAGCGTACCATACAACAAAGCAAGAACAACTGGCACATCATGTTATATCCTGCTTTGTGGGCATATCGAACCACAGTCAAGACTGCCACCAGGTTCTCACCATTTCAGCTAGTTCACGGTGTGGAGTCACTTTTACCGATTGAATGGGAAATCCCTTCACTTAAACTGGCCATAGAGCTCCTCCTTGATCCGACGGGTCTTGAGCAATGTTTAATCCACCTTGAGCACCTTGACGAGCAGCGTTGATATGCCACCGTGGCTATCGATGCCAACAAACATCGTGTTAAGGTTCAGTATGATAGGTATGTCTATCCCTAGAAATATGTTGAAGGTGATTGGTCCTCTTATACGACCAAGCTAAATAACCCCTAGGGGTAGGCAATTTCAAGCCCATGTGGCACAGTCCTTACATTGTGAGGCATGTCCTCGAAAAAGGAGCCTATCAATTAGAAGACTATGAGGTGATTGTCTTGAAGGAGCCTAGAAATGGGCTCTACCTCAAGTGGTATTATGCTTGAAACTCTGGTTCAGGTTAATACTGATCCGTATTGTGTCCAGGAAGCAGAAGTGGGACAACAGTTCGACTGAAAGAGTCGGCTCTATTATGGGGGAAGCTTAATAAATAGAATAAGAAAAAAGCAGGATTATGCAATACAGATAACACAAATACACATAGACAATATGCAGGAATGTGAACTGTTCTAGATTGATCCAGATAAGATGTATGTTACAATAATTTACATGCTTATAAAGAAATATGAGATGCTTGGGTGCCTACCCGTTATGTTCAATTACTATAAGAAGTTAGAGCGGTTCAACTGTTCAATCGTTACAGTCGACTGGAAGACAGAGAGACAGTCTGTAGAGGTTCAGCAGTCATTGGTCGCATGTCGATGTTGTATGTTGATGTCATAAAGTTTGAGGTCGTTGAACATGTAAAAGGTGATAAAGTTGTCGAAGTCATGTCGCGTCGAAACTTGTCGAAGTTGTATCAACAGTGAAGACTAGTTGAGGATGTCAAAGTTAGTATCCGATAACAAATGCCAACTACGATGTGGATTAGACCTCCTTCCTTAAGAAACAATGGACCCCATTGTTTGCTGACGAAGGTGAGGAAACTTGTCAGTCACTTTAGTAGAATAGTACCACTTTCCTTGAGATGGAATCTCGCTAGCTTTGGTGACCTGAAACAAGGGAATTGTGTTCATCCTTGTAAGGTGTACCCGTTGTCCGACAATGGTGTCTCAAGGAAGAGGCTCCTGAACATCTGGGTTGATGTCTGCGGGATCTGCTATTGAGAATTCATTCTGTTCCAACAAGCGTGCATGGTATGGTCGAAGTAGATCCACATTAGAGACTGGATGCAGACCCAGGCAAGCAGGAATGTCGAGCTGGAAAGCGTTGTCGCCAATCTGTCCAAGAATACTGTATGGACCATATCGCAAAGGTTTTAACTTCTTGAAAGGACCTATGAAGCGCTCCTTCTTAAGATGTAGCCAGACCTTATCCCCAATGAAAAATGTATGAGGAATGCAATGCTTGTCATGTCGGGTCTTAGCTTTCTCATTTTCTCTATGCAACATATCTTGTGCTTGTTGATGAATGTCACCAATCTATTCTTGAAACTTGACTGCTTTATCAACTTCTCACTGACTACGATCTATGTCAGAGTTTGGCTATGTCAAGGCGCTGATCAAGTTGATAGGCACTGAGGGTTGAAATCCATAACTGACTTCAAAAGGACTCTTGCATGTAGAGATGTGCTTAGCACGATTGTAGTTGTGCTGAATGTATGGAAGACTTTCATCCCATGTGCATCGATGTTGGTGATTGTACATGCGAAGCAGTTGTACTACCAAGCGATTCACAACTTTCGTATGTCCGTCGGTCTGAGGATGGAAAGCTGTCCACAATGAGAGTTGTGTGTCTAGCTATTGCCAAAGGGTCTTCCAATAGATGCTGACGAATCTGGGATCTCGGTCGGAAATGATGGTTGGGGGTAAACCAAAGTGTTTCCAAACATGTGTAAACAAGAGCTGAACAGTCTGCTCAACTGTCTTGGTCTTCTTACATTGTATGTGAATGGCCATGTTGGAAAATCGGTCAACTACTACTAATATCGCATCATGCTAATGTTTGGTAGTAGGATAACCCATCAAGTAGTCCATAGAAATAGATTCTAATGGTTGGCTAGGAACTGGCAGAGGTGTGTACAATCCTTGTCGTCGATTAGGTGGCTTAGGAATGGCACAAACCACGCATGATTGAATGTACTTGTTGATGTCAAATTTAAGTGTAGGCCAGAAGAAATACTTCTGCATAATAGCAAGTGTCTTTGCTACTCCAAAGTGTTCTGTGGTCTTGCTATAGTGCGCGTCCCAAATGAACTGCTGTCGTTACTCATCGGTTGGTACACAAAGCTGTCTGAGCTTGTATAGCAAGGTATCTTTTAGGAAGTAAGTGGAGTTTGAGGTCAATGAATTTTTAGTCTGTAACTATTGGTAGAATGCTGAGAAGTCGCTGTCGTCCTCATATAAATGTTTCTAAGTGGTCATGTCATAACCTTGCATATGTTGATGTATATGTAACTTCGGAATGTATTTCACATATATGTATATTGTATTCCTATAGAGATGGTATTATTCCTCTATAAGGAAGTGTCGTCATTTATATTGTAAGTGTCGTAACTTATACTTGATGGGTTATTAGACCACCTTGTTTGGGGTCGGCCCTGTATAAGTCATGTGGGTCAAAGGGTTATTAGACCACCCTATTGGGGGTCAGCCATGTGGGTCAAAGGGTTATTAGACCACCCTATTGGGGGTCGGCCCACTCAGCATTATGTTATGTGGTTAAGTTCGAGCCGACATGAGTTAGGTAAAAAGGCAAGTCAAGTCAAGTATAAATAGAGTGCGGGAGGCACTCTATTTACACACATTCACCTCTCACACATGCTCTCAAGGAGGAGAGGCGCACTTATGGAGGAGGAGGATTGCTGCTAGGTTATGGCTATCTCTTTTGGTTGGTTGTATCATTGCTCTATCTATCTCTGAGGAAGTTATTGGGGTTTTTCACCTTATGGTTTTCCCCAAGTAAATCTTTGTGTCTCTTGTGTGCTTGCATTATTGTCTCCATGATTGATATGCTGTAGATATGCTGTACATGTTGTTCTCTCAGTTAAGATCCTAGATCAGATTGAAGTAAATTCTGAAAATCTAACATGGTATCAGAGCTAGCCTGAAAGAAGGCATGATATGGCATGTATGACACTTGTTGCACTTACGATGCTAGGGCTTGATATAGCAAAAACCAGTCATCGTAGCACTTTCGCTATAAATCCGTTTTGGCGAAGTTTTCGGATCTGAAATTGTTACAGGCAGAAGCTAAGATCTCCAGGTATCTTGTGTCCAAAGGACAACCTCTAATTCGTTGTACTTTGTGATTTATGATCTGTACAATATAGGGTTTCGGCCTCTTCCAGATCTGAGTCAAAATCAGGTGACCTTGGGAAAAAGGTCATATCTTGGGCTAGGAAGCTCCAAATGAAATTTCGTAAAAAGGGACAGGTAGTACACAGTCTGCACTATCTCAGAAAACTTTTTCAGAGGCCGAAGTCGAACCAGTGACACGTGGCACTCCGTACAAGTTCGCTCTCCTGTATTATCCCATAAACAGGTCACGTTGCGACATTTGGCATAACTCTCTCTCAGAGAGTCCAATTGAGGTCAGACCTGTCAGGATGGAAAGGTAACAGGGCAAGATATCTCAAAAAACGTTTTCAGAGGCTGAAGTTAAAACAGTGACACGTGGCACGCCGTACAAGTTCGCTCTCCTGTTTTATCCCAAAACAGGTCACGTTGCGACATTTGGCATATCTCTCTCTCAGAGAATCCAATTGAGGTCAGACCTGTCAGGATGGAAAGAGAACAGGCCAGGCTATCTCAGGAAACGTTTTCAAACCCTGTGGATCTAAAATTTCGGAGTTACACCAGAAACAATCAGGTACATATTTCTGTCAAAACAGAATTATTTTTTGGTACCTTCATTCATGGCTTCCGGAATTTAGGGCTTTGGAGAAAGTTGGAATTTTTGTAATCGGAGACCACGGCTGGATGCTACTCATCAAAATAGAAATTTAGAGACCAAGATCAGAATTTTTGGTTGGGCAGAAGGCCGGGCTTGATTAGACCCTAGTTCGGGACTTTGATCAGAAAAGTGGAAAATTAGGGCTTCTGTAAAAATGGGAATTTTTTAAATCTGTGACCACGGCTGGAAGCTCCTCAGAAAAATAGAAGCTTAGAGATTTGGATCAAACATTTTGATGGGGCAAAAGAATGGGCTTCATCAAACCCCAGTTCAGGGTCACGTCCAGTGAATCTAGAAGTTTCAAAGGAAAAATTGAGGAGTGAAACTTTGCAGTTTTCAAATTCTGAATATACCAACTTGATCAGCTCATCAAGGCACATATTTCTATCCTATCAGAAGTTTGAAATTCAAAGTTTGAATTTTTGGGGTTTCTCTGACAAACCCATATCCAGCTCAAGGTCCAGTTCTTGCAAATCAAGTGGATTGGGTTAATCACTTGCATAAGTGAAGAAGTTCCTGTTTCAGAGGGAGATGAGGCTAAGGCCTTACATAAGAAGATTACAAGTGATCTCGACAGGTATGACTCATCGAGGTATGTTTTGAGATTTGTTCATAATTAAGTTTATGGTATGCTTGTCTTCATATTATCACGGTTAGTACAATCTTGATTTTAGACTTGTCATATCACCTTAATAAAATTATGAATGCATGATAGAAGTCATTCATTTATTAGGAGTATGAAACTTATGTTTGTACTAACACATTGTGATGTTGTATGAGTTTTATGTTGTCTACTAACATGAAAGGTACACCAAGAAGACAAATCATGTTCTAGTTCAAGAACATATGATCATGAGGACAAAGATTCATCCATTGCCATGGATCTCATAGAAGATCCATTCTCGAGGTATGTATAACTTAGTTTTATAATGGTTAACTTATGAGACATGCAGGTTACTAGCACAAGTCACTAAAGAGAACCAGAAGACATTATGCGGGTATGTTAGACATAAATAGCTAGCATGCTAATCCAGGTATGTTTTTCCTATATCAAGCTAAAATCCTACCTTGTGTTAGGATCTTATACTTTTGTTGATAATAATTATTCATGAAGTCATAGGTTTGAATAATCATGGTTGGATGTATATTATTATAATTGATGATATGACTAACCAGAAGAATCATGAAAGTATAGGCTTGAATAATCACAGGTTTTATGCATTTGATATCTTATCTTGATTGATGATTCAACTAACCTGAAGAGTCATAGGCTTGAGTAATTACAGGTTTAGACATGTTATGTTTCTTATGATTTGACTAACCATAAGAATCCTTGAATGCTCATGCTTATTATTTCTGTTTGAAATGATCATGACTATACATGCTTGAGATTATTGTGTTTTAATAGTATACTAATGAATGTATGATTTTATATGAGATCACAAGGATAACACATTCATGATACTAATAAGCATGCATAGGGACCAAGGATGAATATGAGTTCAAGAACAGGTAATTCAGGAAGCAAAGATCAAGAGGGAGCACACTCCAGTTGCTCCTGCCAGAAAGCAAAGGAGCACACTCTAGTTGTTCCTGCAAGAAAGCAAAGGAGCACACTTCAGTAGTTTCTGCAAGGATGCAGATATTCAGAGGGAGTTGATCATCTCTCTACATTTCACAACAGAAAGGTGTAGAAGAAGCTACCTCAGATTAGGACTCCAGCAGCTCCTGCAAGGAAGCAAAGACTCAGAGGGAGTCCACCCAACGAACAAACAAAGATAAGTATTTGAATTGTCATTTCTTAAATAATACTGTTCAATAATGTATATACTGATGTTCCTAGAATTAGGTTGTGTATTATGCATATTAGAATAATTGCATTGATGAACAGTATACTACTAATATGCATGGGTAAGTAGCCTATGGCACTGTACAACATTCCATTGCTACTTATCTAGAATGAAACCTCTTTGCTGACATGTTGGGAGTTGTGCACACTCTTAACAATGTTCTGGTAGAGATTGGAAGGCATCTAGAAAGTTACGGGATATGGATAAATGTTGTATTGAAGCATTGGCTAAGATAATTGCATGACTGTATGGCATATTTCTTTATGTGTAAGAATTTGTTCTGAAAACTATAAGATGTTTTCTAATCATGCAATTTAACTTGTTGTGTAGGAAAGATCATATGCCATCTCCTACAAAAGGAGTACAACATTTGTTCCAGCAAGAAAGATATCTATTGAAGATATTGAAGTTCCCAGGATCTGGGATGAAGAAATGGAATGCCATGATCCGTAGATCATGAAGAAGATGTTTGGGATGCAGTCCCAAGACCTGACAGGGAGTCATATGTATGCAGATTGAAGAAAGCCTTGTATGGCTTGAAGCAAGCTCCCAGAACTTGGTATGGTGAAGATAGATTGATTGCCGACACGCAGCGGAAGCTTACTACCGAGTTCGAGATGAAGAACTTGGGGATGATGCACTATTTGTTTTTGGCATGGAGGTGTGGCAAAGTGCAGATAGAATCTTCCTTGGACAAGGGAAGTATGCAGTAGAGATCCCAAAGAGGTTTGGGATGATGGATTGCAAGGCCATGGCCACACCTATGGCATCGAATCTGAAGCTTCTATGTGATGCTTCATCTGAGTCAGTTGATGTCTCTATGTATCGTCAGATGATTGGGTCCTTGATGTACCTGACGAACACGAGACCAGACATTTGCTTTGCTGTGAACACATTGAGCCAGTTCCTGACGGATCCGAGAAGTGTTCACCTGGTTACTGTAAAGCATGTTCTGAGGTACCTAAAGGGTACAGTGGATTATGGGCTCAGGTATGAGGCGAATCAAAAGTTTAACCTGGAAGGTTATGTTGATTCAGATTGGGCTGGCAGTGCTGCAGACAGGAAGAGCACATATGGGTGCTGCTTCAGTATGGGATCAGGTGTGATCTCTTGGTTTAGAAGGAAGCAGTCCTGCATAGCACTGAGTACAGCTGAGGCAGAGTATGTTGCAGCCTGTTCAGCTAGTTGTGAGGCAGTATGGCTACGGAAGCTACTGTCTGAGTTATTTGATCTCCCGTTGGAGGCTACTGGTATCTTCTGTGATAACCAGAGTTGTGTGAAGCTGTCCGAGAACCCAGTGTTTCATGACAGGTCGAAACACATAGAGATCAAATATCACTATATCAGGGATATGGTGCAGAGAGGAGCTGTGAAGCTCCTGTATGTTGCGACGGACGAGCAGATTGCAGATGTGCTGATGAAGCCACTAGCCAAGGTGAAGTTCGAGTACTTCAGAGAGAGGCTTGGCGTGCTTCAGATCAAGGATACTTCGAGGAAGAAGTGATGGACACATTTGCTGAAGCCATTCCAAGCATGTTGGAAGGAGGATCCTTCACATGGCTGTGGATGTAAGCGCTGGATGATGAGCATCAGGATGATGTTCTGGTTTCTGCTTGGATATGATCAGTTGGATCATTTTATGTATGTATGTATGCATCATGTTGGATGCTTGGACCATGTATCTGTATATGTATCAGGTGGATACATTGTATGATCAGGTGGATCATGTATGGTGATATGTATCATGTATTTGTATTTGTATCAGGTGGATACATTGATGATCAGGAGGATCATGTATGATGATATGTATCAGGTAGATACTTGGTATGCATCAGGTAGATGCATTGATGATCAGGAGGATCATGTATGATGATATGTATCATGTATTTGTATCAGGTGGATACATTGATGATCAAGAGGATCATGTATGATACTTGGTATGCATCAGGTAGATGCATTGATGATCAGGAGGATCATGTATGATGATATGTATCATGTATTTGTATCAGGTGGATACATTGATGATCAGGAGGATCATGTATGATACTTGGTATGCATCAGGTAGATGCATTGATGATCAGGTGGATCATGCAGCAGGATGTTGCAGTGATGATCAGGATGATCATAGATGACGAGCTTCAGGATGTTGCTCCAGATGACATGCAGCAGGACGTTGCAGTGATGATGATCAGGATGATCATGGATACATCAGGATGATGTATGGTGAGTATCAGGTTGATACTCTATGGCCGTGGATCAGGTTGTGCAGATGAGCATGTAATTCGTTGCCCTGGGAGATTTGCAGATGGTCTTTCGAGGTTTTTCCTATGGCATGTAATTCGGTGCCCTGGGACATCTGGCAAATGCTCTTTCGAGGTTTTGCTCTGGGAGGACATGTAATTCGTTGCCCTGGGAGATCTGCAGATAGTCTTTCGAGGTTTTGCCTATGGCATATAATAGCGCCCTGGGATATCTGGCAGATGCTCTTGCAAGGTTTTGTCCTATGGCATGTAATTCGTTTCCCTGGGAGATCCGATAGGTTGGGCTGTGTGCCCGTAATCAGTCCTGGGATGCTCTTGCGAGGTTTTGCCATGACCACATGTAATTCGTTGCCCTGGGAGATTTCAGGTCGGAGTTGTGTACCCGTAACATCCTGAGATGCTCTTGCGAGCTTTTGTGGTGGACCACATGTAATTTGTGCCCTGGGAGATTTCAGGTCGGAGTTGTGTACCCGTAACATCCTGAGATGCTCTTGCGAGGTTTTATGGTGGGGTCACATGTAATAGCGCCCTGGGAGATCCTACAGGTCGGAGTTGTGTACCCGTAATATCCTGGGATGCTCTTTCGAGGTTTTGTGACGCACGTAATAAGTCCTGAGGATTCCACAGTATGGCCAGTGATGACGAAGACCTGCAGGAGGTGGGCCTACATCCAGTATGAAAAAGGACTGGCTCTGTAGAACTTCCTATGACGAGTAGATTCAGAGATTGATTGAGATAGCAGCAGCAGTGACGATGATGATGACTCGATGACGATTATCCAGTGACGATGATCCAGAGAAGATGACTTGTGCTAGAAGAACTGTGCTGAGAAATACCTTCCTAGTTAAGAGGGAGTGTTGATGTATATGTAACTTCGGAATGTATTTCACATATATGTATATTGTATTCCTATAGAGATGGTATTATTCCTCTATAAGGAAGTGTCGTCATTTATATTGTAAGTGTCGTAACTTATACTTGATGGGTTATTAGACCACCTTGTTTGGGGTCGGCCCTGTATAAGTCATGTGGGTCAAAGGGTTATTAGACCACCCTATTGGGGGTCAGCCATGTGGGTCAAAGGGTTATTAGACCACCCTATTGGGGGTCGGCCCACTCAGCATTATGTTATGTGGTTAAGTTCGAGCCGACATGAGTTAGGTAAAAAGGCAAGTCAAGTCAAGTATAAATAGAGTGCGGGAGGCACTCTATTTACACACATTCACCTCTCACACATGCTCTCAAGGAGGAGAGGCGCACTTATGGAGGAGGAGGATTGCTGCTAGGTTATGGCTATCTCTTTTGGTTGGTTGTATCATTGCTCTATCTATCTCTGAGGAAGTTATTGGGGTTTTTCACCTTATGGTTTTCCCCAAGTAAATCTTTGTGTCTCTTGTGTGCTTGCATTATTGTCTCCATGATTGATATGTTGTAGATATGCTGTACATGTTGTTCTCTCAGTTAAGATCCTAGATCAGATTGAAGTAAATTCTGAAAATCTAACAGCATACTCATCACTGTTAAAAGAGAGTAATGGGTGGTCGAATGAGGCAATCTGCAATGGAATTAGCCTTGCCTTTTCGATACTTAATCACCAACTAAAATTGTTGTATGTAATTAATCCACTTGAGTTGTCGGTTTCTCTACAACTTTGATTGTGTCGGAGAAAAATCTAGAGGCCTGTGATCAGTAAGAATGACCATTTCCTTGCCAAGGATGTAATTCCTCCATTGCTTGAGACCTTGCACAATGGCATACAATTCTTTTTCATACGTCAATAATCTTCTAACCGTATCGTTAAAAGTCTCGGAATGAAAAGTGATTGGGTGACCAGACTGAGTGATCACTACACCCAAGGCATAGTCCGATGTGTCCGTCTCAATCTCAAAGGGATCATGTAAATAAGGTAACAAAAGTACTGGTGCAGTGGAGAGCCTGGTTTTGACTTGTTCAAAAGCTGCTTGATGTGTTTCTATCCATTGGAAGACAGTTTTCTTGTTTACCTTCGTCAACTGATTCAAGGGCCAGGCTATGTGACTGAAGCCGATTATGAATCGTTGATAGAAATTCGCCAAACCAAGAAAACTTCTTAGTTCTTGAATGCTTCCAGGAATGGGCCAATCTTTGAGGATCTATACTTTGTCTGGATCGACGTGAATGCCTGCAGAGTCAATTACATACCCCAAATATTTGATGATGGTCATCGTAAAAGAGCACTTGTCCATGTTCAAATAGAGCCAATGTTGCTGGAGAGTGTCGAGGATTTGTCGAAAATGTCCGAAATGTTCTTCCCATGATCGACTAAAAATCAATATGTCATCGAGATAAACAATAATGCATTTGTCGATGAAAGGTCGGAGAAGGTTATTCATATGTCGCATGAAGGTCGCAGGTGCGTTGGTTAAGCCGAAAGGCATGACTAACCATTCGAACAATCCTTCCTTGGTCTTGAAAGCAGTTTTCCACACATCTGAGGGCTCGATTGAAATATGATGGTATCCCGACTGGAGGTCGAGCTTAATAAAGAATTTAGCACCTTTCAGACAGTCGATAAGCTCGTCTATCCATGGCAGAGGGTACCCATTCTACACCGATATTTTGTTGAGAGCTTTGTAGTCGATGCACATGCGGAAAGTCCTGTATTTATTCGAAACTAGGATGACTGGACGTCCACAAGGAAAGGAGCTACGTCGGATATGAACTTTGTCAATTAACTCTTGTATTTGTCTGCGAATCTCTTCATTTTTGAGAATGGATCTTTTGTAAACAGATGCATTAGGAAAAGAAGAACCAGGAACAAGCTCAATGGAGTGTTTTACCTGGAAATGCTGAGGTACTCCGTTTGGAGCTTGAAAGAGGTTTTGGTACTCATCAAGAAAATGATCGACTTGCTGCTTCTTTCGAGAGCTGCATTGGTTGGTGACTCGACAAGTTACTACAATCTTTTTAGAATGTTGCAGCTAGATCATGATTAATGCAAATTTCTGAGCATGATTGATGAGCTTCTTCATCTATTTGGCATATATCAGTGCAACTGTCGATGTAGGTTGACTCTCTGGTATACTGAACCATCGATTTTGGATTCTGACAATCACCTCTGAGGCCGTGACTAATAAATTCCATGTCTATCCCAAAGGTAAGGTTTCCCAAACAGGGCGTCAGCTATGAAGAGTGGTGCCACGTCACAGAGTACTTCATATTCAAAAGGTTTTATGAAGTAGGTGAGCTTGCATTGTCGACTGATCTGTCGTTCTTGTCCATCCTTCCTCCAACCGATGTTATAAGGCTAAGGATGCGAATTGGTAACAATACCTAATTTCTTCACCGGTTCTTCAGAAATGAAATTATTTTGGCTCCCATTTTCCACGATCAGATTCAATGGGTTGCTTTGGACCCATATTCGTGTATGGAACAGGCGCTCTCGTTCCTCCTCATTGACAATAGTCAAGGTTGCTTGAGTTGTCGAGGTTAAAAGGGTCGTCGCGTCTGGATCAGATTCCTCTACCGTCTTGTCGAATGTGTCGGAGGTCGACACTTTCGCCAAAAATGTCTTCCAAGCTTTGCATTCAGACGTATCATGGCAAGATGAGTGGTGGTAATCGCACCATTTTTCGGTCGGTGGTTGTTTGCTATGTTCCCTTTTGTGAAAATGCTTCTTACCGTTGTCAGGATGTGGCCGTGTCAGCTGAGAAGATTTTGACTTGTCGTAGTCGGCTGGTGTCTTCTTATCGGGTGGTCGTCCTAATGTTGGCTTTGTCATGAAATGTGCTTTTCCTTTCTGCTTGGTTTCTAATTTTTTGGCGCAGTGGAAAGCATCTGCAAGCATATTGACAGTAAAAAATTCCATCTCCTACTGGATATACTAAGACAATTCGTTGATGTATTTCAGAACAAGTAATTTCTCTTCTTCTTGGACGCCAAGTCTTTCCATGAGTCGATAGAACTCGTTAGTGTAACTTTGTACTGATTGGTCTTTCCATTGCCTTAGCTGTTGTGACTTCTTATACTGTTGCTCGAGGTATTTCGACAGGTAAAATTCCTTCTTGATGTGTTTGACGAATTTATCCCATGTGTCGATGGGGTCTTTCTTTTTCTCCATCTTTGTCGAGAGGTTCTCCCACTAGCAGTGCACGGAGGTTGACATCTTTAAGGACGCAACGGTGACTTTTTCAGCTTCAGAGAGTTGACTTACATCATAATAGGATTCCAATTGTTGTACCCAATTATCGCCAGATTCCGCGTCAATATTTCCTTCAAGATTCGATATTTCGAGATTCATTTACACTTTGAAGGGGCTGATTTTATCGGAGTGAGTTCTCGTCGAGGATCCTCCGGATGTTAAAGCGAATCGCAAGAGAATCTCATTGAGCTGGGCAAACATTTCAGTTCGTTGTCAAGCCAGACCTTGCTCAATAAGCTGTGCTATCTTATCAGCTGCACGTCTATCATCTGTTTCTTCTGCCATATCTGGAGATCATGTCTGCTTGTATTGTTGAGATTGTGAGTGATTTTGAACCGGCATAAGTCAGGTAACTTTGAGAGAAGTGTATATGTAGAACTTAAGCAAGAAAACTAAGTACGCTTTGATACCAATGATCTATATCGTGTCCAGGAAGCACGAGGGGGACAATAGTTCCACTGAAAGAGTCGGCTCTGTTATGGTGGAAGCTTAATAAATATAATGAGAAAACGCAGGATTACACAATACAGATAACACAAATACACACAAACAATATGCAAGAATGCGAACTGTTCTAGATTGATCCAGATAAGATGTATGTTACAATAATTTACATGCTTATAAAGAAATCTGAGATGCTTGGGTGCCTTCCCGTTACGTTCAGTTACAAGAAGTTAGAGTGGTTCAATTGTTCAACCATTACAGTCGACTGGAAGAAAGAGAGACAGTCTGTTGAGGTTCAGCAGTCCTTGGTCGCATGTTGATGCTATATGTCGATCTCGCGAACTGTGAGGTCACTGAACATGTCGAAGGTGATGAATTTGTCGGAGTCATGTCGCATCGAAACTTGTTGAAGTTGTATAAACATCAAAGACTAGTCGAGGATGTCGAAGTTAGTATCCGACAACAAATGCCAATTGCGATGTGGATCAAATACTTTTGTACACTACTGTATAGTTACTTTTGTACATAGTTTAGCTGTCTTTTGGTTTTTCGGTCTATTGATTAGCTTCTGTTTGATTTGTTAAATTTTTAGTATTAAATCACAATACTATAGGATCTTTGCTGAGAGAATAACATCTACAGTATATCAATGCATGACAATCATAATATGACAAGCATCACAAGCATCACAAGAATCAAAAGCATAGAGACAAGAGACACAGAGTTTCCGTGGGGAAAACCCTAAGGTGAAAAACCCCACAACTTCCTCAGAGATAGAGAGAGCAATGGCTCAACCAAAATACAACCAAATAATACAGAGATAGTCTCCTAGCAGATGATCCTCCTCCTCCTCACTAGTGCGCCACTTTTCAGAGAGAGAGATAGATACTTTTCCGAGTGAGTAAAATAGAGATCTCCTATCTCTATTTATACTCACATTTTTGCCCAGTGACCTACTGGGGCCGACTTGTCTACTTGAGTACATCCACATTATATTATATATTAATTAGGGCCGACCCCATAAGGTGGTCTAATAACCCATCGGCAAGTACACCCACTTGCGACACTTGTCAATCCACATGACGACACTTCCTTATAGAGGAATAACACATCTCTTATAAGGGTACAATAAATATATATATAATACACAGATGAAATACATTCCGAAGTTACATATACATCAACACTCCCTCTTAACTAGGAAGGTATTTCTCGACACAGATCTGCTAGACAAGTCTTCTTCTCTGGATCATCGTCATCGATGCATCGTCATCATCATCGTCACTGCTGCTGCTATCTCATCCAATCTCTGTCTCTACTCGTCATAGGAAGTTCTACAGAGCCAGTCCTTTTTTCATACTGGATGTAGGCCCACCACTTGCAGGTCTTCGTCATCACTGGCCATACTGTGGAATCCTCAGGACTTTTACGTGCGTCACAAAACCTCGCAAGAGCATCCCAGGCTGTTATGAGCACACAGCTCTACCTATAGGATCTCCCAGGGCAACGAATTACATGTGACCTCACCACAAAACCTCGCAAGAGCATCCCAGGCTGTTACGAGCATACAGCTCTACCTATAGGATCTCCCAGGGAAACGAATTACATGTGGTCATGGCAAAACCTCGCAAGAGCATCCCAGGACTGATTACGGGCACACAGCCCAACCTATCGGATCTCCCAGGGAAACGAATTACATGCCATAGGACAAAACCTCGCAAGAGCATCTGCCAGATATCCCAGGGCAACGAATTACATGCCATAGGCAAAACCTTGCAAGACTATCTGCAGATATCCCAGGGCAACGAATTACATGTCCTCCCAGAGCAAAACCTCGAAAGAGCATTTGCCAGATGTCCCAGGGCAACGAATTACATGCCATAGGCAAAACCTCGCAAGACCATCTGCAAATCTCCCAGGGCAACGAATTACATGCTCATCTGCACAACCTGATCCACGGCCACAGAGTATCAACCTGATACTCTCCATACATCATCCTGATGTATCCATGATCATCCTGATCATCATCACTGCAACGTCCTGCTGCATGTCATCTGGAGCAACATCCTGAAGCTCGTCATCTATGATCATCCTGATCATCATCACTGCAACGTCCTGCTGCATGTCATCTGGAGCAACATCCTGAAGCTCGTCATCTATGATCATCCTGATCATCATCACTACAATGTCCTGCTGCATGTCATCTGGAGCAACATCCTGAAGCTCGTCATCTATGATCATCCTGATCATCACTGCAACATCCTGCTGCATGTCATCTGGAGCAACATCCTGAAGCTCGTCATCTTATGATCATCCTGATCATCACTGCAACATCCTGCTGCATGTCATCTGGAGCAACTTCCTGAAGCTCGTCATCTACGATCATCCTGATCATCAATGCAACATCCTGCTTCATACCAAGTATCTACCTGATACATATCATCATACATGATCCTCCTGATCATCAATGCAACATCCTGCTGCATGCCAAGTATCTACCTGATACATATCATCATACATGATCCTCCTGATCATCAATGTATCCACCTAATACAAATACAAAACATATGATATATATCACCATACATGATCCACCTGATCATACAATGTATCCACCTGATACATATATAGATACATGGTCCAAGCATCCAACATGATGCATATAAAATACATACACATGATCCAACTGATCATATCCAGCATCCAACATGATGCGTACATACATACATAAAATGATCCAACTGATCATATCCAGCATCCAACATGATGCGTACATACATACATAAAATGATCCAACTGATCATATCCAGCATCCAACATGATGCGTACATACATACATAAAATGATCCAACTGATCATATCCAGCATCCAACATGATGCGTACATACATACATAAAATGATCTAACTGATCATATCAAGCAGAAACTAGAACATCATCCTGATGTTCATCATCCAGCGCTTACATCCACAGCCATGTGAAGGATCCTCCTTCCAACATGCTTGGAATGGCTTCAGCAGATGTGTCCATCACTTCTTCCTCGAAGTGTCTTCGATCTGAATAACGCCAAGCCTCTCTCTGAAGTACTCGAACTTCACCCTGGCTAGTGGCTTCGTCAGCACATCTGCAATCTGCTCATCCGTCGCAACATATAGGAGCTTCACAGCTCCTCTCTGCACCATATCACTGATATAGTGGTATTTGATCTCTATGTGTTTCGACCTATCATGAAACACTGGGTTCTCGGACAGCTTCACACAACTCTGGTTATCACAGAAGATACCAGTAGCTTCCAACGGGAGATCAAATAACTCAGACAGTAGCTTCCGTAGCCATACTGCCTCACAACTAGCTGAAAAGGCTGCAACATACTCTGCCTCAGCTGTACTCAGTGCTACGCAGGACTGCTTCCTGCTAAACCAAGAGACCACACCTGATCCCATACTGAAGCAACACCCAGATGTGCTCTTCCTATCTGCAGCACTGCCAGCCCAATCTGAATCAACATAACCCTGCAGGTTAAACTTTTGATTCACCTCATATCTGAGCCCATAATCCACTGTACCCTTCAGGTACCTCAGAACATGCTTTACAGCAACCAGGTGAACACTCCTCGGATCCGTCAGGAACTGGCTCAATGTGTTCACAGCAAAGCAAATATCTGGTCTCGTGTTCGTCAGGTACATCAAGGACCCAATAATCTGACGATACATAGAGACATCAATCGGCTCAGATGAAGCATCACATAGAAGCTTCAGATTCGATGCCATAGGTGTGGCCATGACCTTGCAATCCATCATCCCGAATCTCTTCAGGATATCTACTGTGTACTTCCCTTGACCAAGGAAGATTCCACCTGTATTCTGCCACACCTCCATACCTAGGAAATAGTGCATCATTCCCAAATCTTTCATATCGAGTTCAGCTGCAAGCTTCCTCTTAGTATCTGCAATCAGTCTGTCATCTCCTGTCACAAATACGTCATCCACATACAGTAGTAGAATCACAGGATTCCATTCCTCAACCTTGTAGTAAAGGTTGGCATCTGCTTTACTCTTGGTAAAGCCCAAACTAGATGGGAAACTTTCCATCCTACCATACCAAGTTCTGGGAGCTTGCTTCAAGCCATACAAGGCTTTCTTCAATCTGCATACATATGACTCCCTGTCAGGTCTTGGGACTGCATCCCAAACATCTTCTTCATGATCTACGGATCATGGCATTCCATTTCTTCATCCCAGATCCTGGGAACTTCAATAGATATCTTTCTTACTGGAACAAATGTTGTAGTCCTTTTTGTAGTTGAAGATATACGGTCTTTCCTACAAAACAAGTTAAATTGCATGATTAGAAACATCTCATAATTTTCAGAACAAATTCTTTACACATAAAGAAATATGTCATGCAGTCATGCAGTTATCTTAGCCAATGCTTCAACACAACATTTATCCATGTTCCACAAATTTCTAGATGCCTTCCAGTCTCTACCAGAACATTGTTTAAGAGTTTGTACTACTCCCAACATGTCAGCAAAGAGGTTTCATTCTAGATAAGTAGCACTGGAATGTTGTACAGTGCCATAAGCCACTTACCCATCACATGCATATTAGTAGTATACTGTTCATTAATGCAATCATTCAAATATGCACAATACATCTCCTAAGTCTAGGAACATAAGCATAATATTATTAAATAAACAAAATAGGAAAGAAATGATAATTGAAATACTTATATTTGTTTGTTTGTTTGGGTGGACTCCCTCTGAGTCTTTGCTTCCTGGTAGGAGCTGCTGAAGTAGCTTCTTCTACACCTTTCTGTTGTGGAATGTAGGAAGATGGTCAACTCCCTCTGAAGATCTGCATCCTTGCAGGAGCTGCTGGAGTGTGCTCCCTTTTGATCTTTGCTTCCTGGATTACCTGTCCTTATATTCATCTTTGCTGACATCAATATTCTTGAACCCAGAAAAGACCTCTTCTGGTGTCTTGTTGGCCAATATCTTGTGGGGAGTTCTGTTCTGCACATATACAACTGTTCTAACTGCTTCTGCCCATAGATGCATAGGTAGATCCTGGTCATGCAGCATTGCCCTTGTTGCTTCCATGACTGTTCTATTCTTCCTTTCTGCAACTCCATTCTGTTGAGGATTATAAGGAGCAGTCAACTCCCTCTTAATCCCTGAATCACTGCAAAGCTTCTTGAAGTCACTTGAGGTGAATTCTCCACCATTGTCGGATCTGAATGTTTTGATCTTCTTGTCAGTTTGATTCTCCATCAAGGTTTTGAATTCCTTGAATTTATCAAGCACCTCATCTTTGCCCTTCAAGGAGTATACCCAAGTCTTCCTGGAGAAGTCATCAATAAATGAGACATAGTAAACATACCCACTCAGGGAACTAGATGACATAGGACCACATACATCTGAGTGGATAATTTCCAGGATGTCTTTTGCCTTGCTTTCACTGCTTGGGAAAGCCTTCTTAATGTTCTTACCTTTTGCGCATCCTTTGCAAACACCTTCATTTTTGGTCTTGATTTCAGGAAGACCCTCTACTGCCTTGCTTGCAATTGGAAGTGCTCTATAGTGCATGTGAGCAAGTCTTCTATGCCAAAGTTCACTTGGCTCCATGGATTCATGTACCATGGCATGTTCAGGTTGTCCCTTCAATTTATACAAGCCTCCCTCTTGCTCTCCAATCACTACTGCATCATCTATGTTCTTTCCCTTTGGCCACATTAGGACTTGGCCATCCACAAATGCAGCCCTCATACCTTTTGCATCCAATGCAGAGATGGAGAGTAAGTTCTTCTTGAGTCCAGGTACATACAGTACTTCTTTCATCTTCAATGATTTTCCAGAATCTAGGTTGTAGGAGGCTTCACCACTTCCTTTGATTGGGTATTGATAATCATCCCCAAGTTTCACCTTATGGGGTGATTCATGTTCAGAAAGGTTCACAAAAGATTCCTTGAACCCAGTCATGTGTATGGAAGCCCCATTATCAATCAACCAATCATTACAACCATGGGAGATGGTACCAGTGAGTGCAGAGATTAGAACATACTCTTCTTCACTTGATGAATCATCATCACTACTACTTTCTGCCTTAGCCTTCTTCTTTGGGGGTTCATCATCTTCAGCAGCATGAGCATGAAACCTTCTTTTGCTGCCCTTCTTCTTCTTACTAGGATTTTTGTTATTATCCCTTTTGTTCTTAGGACTATCTGAAGCAAAGTGACCCTTCTCATTGCATGTGAAACATCTTAGGTCTTTCCTGTTCTTCTTTTGATGGGACCTATTGAGGCGAGAGGGATCCTTCTTGATTTTGCTTCTTTTGGTGTGAGCTGCAAGAGCTTGATTTTCTCCTCCCATCTTTTCCTCACGAGCTATAAGTCTAGCTTCTTCTTGAGAGCATTCTTCCCGAAGTCTACTGAAGGAGATCAACTTCTTCCTTGCACAAATTCCTTGAATAAAGGAATCCCATGACCTGGGTAGGCCATTTAGAGTAGTCATCACCACCTCACCATTCTCCACCATTTCATCTACTGCTTCTAATTGTTCCTTGATCTGAGAGACCCTTGAAAAGTAAGATTGAATGGTTTCTCCATTCTGAAACTTCACTGCTTTCAATTGGTTCCGCAGGGTCATCTTCCGATTTATGTTCTTTCCTTCAAATAGCTTGGTCAAAGATTCAAACATCTCTTTGGGTGTCTTGAGAGAAGACACATGGGGTATAGGATGGTCTTTGATAGAATCAGCAATGATTCTCTTTGCCTTGACCAAGTTCTTCTTGTGCAATACCTTGGCCTCTTCATCCTCTGGGATAGGGATGTCTTCTTTCACATATGAGTCCAACTCATTCTCTTCTAGGATTAGCCCAATCCTATACTTCCAGGCTCGAAAGTTATCAGCCCCTTCAAGCTTATCCTCAAGCTTGGTGTGAAGAGACATCTTTAAGAGTACTTCAAATGGAAATAGAAGAGATTTAGAACTTACCACTCGAAGTGCTGAAAACTGGATCTCGTCCCGGATTAGGGTTTGTCAGAGAAACCCTAAAAATTCAAAATGTGAATTTCAAAATTTCGAAAGGATAGAAAGATGCGCCTTGGAGAGCTGATCAGCCTAGTACATTCAGAATTTGAGATTAGCAAAGTCTTGCCCTTCAGAATTTCCTTTTTGTCCTCCCGGGTTCACTGGGGAGAGCCCTGAATTAGGGTTTGAGTTTCCCGGAGATCTACCCAGCCAAAAATCTCGATCCAAAGCTCAAACCTTCGATTTTTGCAAGGAGCTTCCAGCTGTACCTTCAGTTTCCAGAAATTCCTATTTTTGTGGAAACCCTAATTTTTAGGGCCAAAACTGAAAATGCTCGGAACTAAAATCTGATTGGACAGAAGGATGCGCCTTGATGATTAGATCCAATCTATTATACTGAATTTCAAAAATCTGTGGAGATAAACCCAATAAACAAGGAATACAAGCTTCCGTCACTGCAAAATGTCTTCTTCTCAGTTAGGCTCTGATACCATGTTAAATTTTTAGTATTAAATCACAATACTATAGGATCTTTGCTGAGAGAATAACATCTGCAGTATATCAATGCATGACAATCATAATATGACAAGCATCACAAGCATCACAAGAATCAAAAGCATAGAGACAAGAGACACAGAGTTTCCGTGGGGAAAACCCTAAGGTGAAAAACCCCACAACTTCCTCAGAGATAGAGAGAGCAATGGCTCAACCAAAATACAACCAAATAATACAGAGATAGTCTCCTAGCAGATGATCCTCCTCCTCCTCACTAGTGCGCCACTTTTCAGAGAGAGAGATAGATACTTTTTCGAGTGAGTAAAATAGAGATCTCCTATCTCTATTTATACTCACCTTTTTGCCCAGTGACCTACTGGGGCCGACTTGTCTACTTGAGTACATCCACATTATATTATATATTAATTAGGGCCGACCCCATAAGGTGGTCTAATAACCCATCGGCAAGTACACCCACTTGCGACACTTGTCAATCCACATGACGACACTTCCTTATAGAGGAATAACACATCTCTTATAAGGGTACAATAAATATATATATAATACACAGATGAAATACATTCCGAAGTTACATATACATCAACATGATTGACATATGTCAATAGAATTTCCTACATTCTTAGGATTTGCGGATGGTGCTAGCCGTCATATGGAGTATCTTGCTTTTGTTGCCTGGGTTCTTTTCTCACCTAACCACCTAGTTGTGTTTTCAGGAGGTGCTTGTCTCGGTCCTACATCTAACAATGTGGCTTAGTATAGTTCCATCACTGAGCTACTTCGGGATGCTATTTCACATGGTATCCAGTCTTTAGAAGTCCTCCTAGATTCACAACTAGTTGTGTGTCAGCTAAATAGGCAGTACCATGTGCGAGATCCTACGCTACTACGGAAATTCCTAAGGATAAGACTCTTGGAACTAAATTTTGTTTCAATTACATACATTCATATTCCAAGAAGTGTTAGTCATATATCTGATGCATATGCTAACTATGTATTAGATTGGAATTTTTCACATTCACAATGAAGCACACAAATAAAAGAAGACATTCACACATTTGTACATACACACATATAGTAGCACCGGAGAACCAAAGTTTTTAATAAATATTATGTCCAAAATGAGAGTGTCATGATACAAAACTGGAGCCCGTAGCTCTCAAAAATATACATATCGATACAAAAACAAGATCCTGAGAAATCTAATCCCTACGAGGAGGCCTAGCTACTTCCCAGACAGGATGTGTCTGATAGAAATAATGCACTGCGTTCTCGACACGCTGCAGTAGTCGCACCCAGTTGCTTGGCACCCCCACTACCTAGCGCTGCATGTCCTCTATAAGCTACGCCACCTCTTCTAGTGGTACCCTAGAAGTAATCCATGATATGTTGGACCATAGAGTTTGTAGTGTCCTCTCTGATGCAGAACCTACCATCTCATCACCCCTACCTCGGCGATGATGAAAACCATCGGGTCTTACTAGACCCTTATCTGCGAGCAAACAGTCAAACATTAATACATGATACTGTCTCCAAAAATATTTTTGCATTTACATCTATAATAAAAAATCCATAAAAATTTAATATACCAAAAACCTAAAAAGAGTACTCACCAATGTCTTCGAACACTACATCTAGTGGGAGAGGCTTGTCTCGGTCATGTTGAAAGTCTATCCCTGCATAGGGGTAGTCATCGATCGCTATGATCTGTCGGTCCCACCAGTGAAAAAACACATCTGTATATGGTGACGTCTGATGGCCACCACCATTTTGTTTCAAGACCTCATCCCATTGGGTCATGACTGGGTCACGGAGACTATGAGGAGGGACCTCAACCCTTGGACTAAGCCCTGGAACCCGCTTGAAGAAGAAGCTACCCAAAATTCTTCCATATCCAAAGTTTTTCACATCCCCCTACTTGCACTCTGTCAGCTAGGTCTTCATGAACCCCAGTAGCGTAGTACACCAATCGAATATCATAGGCTGCATACACTGTGATGCATAGAACATGAATGGCCTAGATGCTTGGTTAAGAGATTTTGAACCAGTAATCCGCACTAAAGTTGCCACGACAACCTTCATGCTCAAGCTGGCTATGGCTCCAATGGGCACCTGACTTCCCATTGATCAAGTATTTGCAACACAATACCTCTCTATATAGTCGGGGATGGTGATCCCACCACCCACAGTTCAAGATCGAAGGCTTGCCACCTCACCTCGGCAGGACAAACCTGTAATGAAGTAGATATCTTCCACTTCCAGTGATAGTATTTTCCCATCTAGGTTGAAGTTTTGTGCATCAACATCCCAATAGTCTATCAAACGGCGGAGCAATAGGTTTTGGGCCCTCAAACCCCCTATGCTCCAAAATTTGTATAAACCACATGCTTGTAGCGCTTGCTGTGCACCCACATCGTTGCGAATGGCCTCATCTATTAGGTCATGTTCTCTCTCTCTCCACTCTAGAATCATCCTAGAAAGAGAAAAAGCCAAAGATTTAGTCTTCTTTGATTAAAAAATTTTATTCACGGCCGTACCCGCATGAAGTTATGCTAACAGATGTGGGTACTCGTAGTCAATGTGTGTGTTGACTGCGCGTACCAGACCCTACCCGCGACCCGCATGGTTATAGTCCGCGGGTAGCGTCGTGACCATGTAGGGCATGGACAAATAAAAATTTTAACCAATGAAAATTGAAATAAAAACACTTCAATGAAAGGTGGGGATGAGATTACCAACCTTATCCTAACGGTTCGATGATCGGACGCCCGTAGCTCCCAGAATCAGTAGCTAAACTTTGAGGTGAAAACTAACCACAAAACTTCAAATGGGTGAACAGTAAAAATGAATTGTAATTTGTAAATTTTTGTTACTATTTATAATTCTCTAGACCCACTTGTCTATAGTTTTTGCCATTATATGTTGTTTTGGACTAATACGATGTCATGGAGTAGCGTTTTTGACTAGTTTTCTTCGGCGAAAGTTGTTTTCGACCATTTCACACCTACAGCAGGTACGTTTCACACCTAGCATATAGGTTAGATGCCATTTTCACACGCATTACGCATTTGACCTATTGACCACTTACATAAACCCTAGGTGCGACCCCGCTTCGTAACTGACACAGAACCTTCACACTGTTATAGAAGTGTCGTTATGTGGCGATAGGGCCTTTCCGAACATGGGTACCCTAGATAGAACCCCTTTTTGCGTTCTAGTGCCCATGCTGTTGTTTGTCCTTAGGATTGGGAGTCCTTTGTAGTTACGCCATGACATTGCGATAAAGACTCATACTCTACTTTGTTTTATGCTGGCCATCTCCCATAAGGACTCCCCCGTTTATATCAATTCTTGATTGCATTGCATCATCCTTCTTGCTGTTTGAGCCTTGTGCTGGCTCCTGCTTACTCTATTATTAGGTTGGTTCCTAAACACTTTTCCTTGTCGAGCCTTGCAGATCTTACATTTTTCCTTCACAATGTGATGACGTTTTGACCTTGAGGGAACACCCCCCAAGTGTCCACATCCTGCATGCACTTCCTTGCATTGATCATAGGTATGTTCCACTACTTGGGACTAGTCTACTCGCTATTTGACACTCAATCCCTCACTTGTTGTGCTATAAGCAATTTTATTCTTTTTCAAGCTTTCCCAAATATGAAAAAGACCAAAAAATCAAATATTCCAAAAATCCGGACGGGATTATGGTTACTACTTCTAGTTGGTAGCTATGGTGCCGCCTTTGAATAGAGCATTCATTCCACTCCATACCTTATGAGTCGGGACTATAGTTGGACCTTAGGCGCTGTACTTGTTTCTCAGTTTACTCCACTGATTGGTTAAGCTTCTAGTCATTATCGAGCCCTTTGTGATTCGTCCTGCATCACACAATTTATATTGAGTCTATGCTGCTTGATTCTATCCATCTACGCATGTTCTTGTTCAAAGGAAGTCCTGAAACCTGAGTTGGCCACTCCTCAGATATCTTTACTATTGCATGTCAGCCATCCTTATTGAGTCAGTCTGTTTCACCTGAGTTCTTCCAAATCTTTCAGCATAGATGGTACCTCATGCTGGTTGATGGGGGATCCCTTAATGCCCTCCTTCCAATGAGTCTCGTTCCGTTGAGTTCAACCCATTTATTCAGAACTTGAGGCTTGGAGTTTGGTTGAGTACCTTCAGGCTTGCAACCATTAGTGGCAGGTTCTCTCTCCATTGACAGTTTTGGGAATTCATCAATGTCCCCTGATCGATGGATTCATCCTAGTGTTTGACTTCAACTCATCTATTCACACTCTGATGATTGTGCTCTGTGCCTTGATGCCCATTTTCATTATTGGCGGGTTATCTTGCATCTGTTAATGGTATACATAATTGAATGATAATCAGACGATGTCACATCAGGTTTGACCTCAACTCCTTTATTCACTTGATGGGGCTTGCACCATTGAAGACTTGTGTAGAAGACCCCGGGTGATCGTGGCATTCAGTATGCTACTTATGACTATGACTTTACATATGAGATATCACCTCTCAGATATCAATAGTTTGTACCTCCAGTTTGCACCAGTTGTTTCCTTTTCAATAGGAGACCATATCTTACTGTAGAGGGATCATGGCTATGATCACTTATGACATGTATTCACTATATACTTCCTATTCATTGCCATTGTATCAGATTGTTGTACTACCGACATGTATTCAGGGATACTATTGTATTATGATGAGTGAGCTGCTCTTTCCACTTGTGTCCCCATCACTCCACTTCTAAGATATTTTTATAATGTACGTCGGCCATCGTAGCATCAGTCTCTGACTTCACACATTAGGGGGCATCTGTTACAACGTAATTTTCCACCTTGTGAGCATCATCAATCTTTTGCCTGCAGGAACCATTTCACAAACTCAGATCCACTTTATATCCTTCAAACACTATTTTTCCCAATTTTTTCCCTTGTACGCTAGCTGCATCATTACAGTGGGCCTACCCATGAGTTACATCACTATAGCTCATGGGTAGCATGTAAAATGGTAAAAATCACTAGTTTATTACTTTTTACTCCCAAAAAGTAGTCATAGGGTGACCTTTGGCCCTCCATTTTCCTCTAAATGTCTCGATGTGTCCTTTCACTTACCTTTGAGAGGACTATATATTGAGCGCATATGGCTTATGGATGGGAGGAGAAAGAAGAGCAAGAGAACTCTAGTGGATTTTTGCCCTATCTTGAGTCTACACTCATTGATCCTTGTAGTTGTGAACCCTTTATGTTCACCTTCCAAACTCCTATTCTAGTTTGAGTTTTCCATTCCATGGAGGATTGAAGTGGTGGAGGCACAAGTGGATTGATCCAGATCTTGGTTCCGATTGGTTGCCGGTAAGAGGTCGTATCACATTGTACTTCTTGTTGTTCATTAATAGAAATACTCATACTCTTGTCCATTAATATTGTAAATGTTGTTTATATTACATTGGGTTGCATTTACTCGTAATATCATGGGCCATTGCTATTGATAATGTTAATGCCATTTATATATTATATGTACTTGTTGTATATTGGCTGTCAAGACTAATTTACAGATTGAAAAGCTCCAACGACGATCCACATCAAATGTTTGGATTGAGGTTGGTTATATTCTTCATTATCTTAGCATTGTCATTTATATAGCATAATACTGAGAATTGAGTTAATTTCTGGTAGTCGGCTATTTGTTGTGGTCTACCCCAAGCCATAGTGAGTTTTCTCCAACACAATGACAACTAGTCATCATCTACGATATTCTCAAGACTTTATTAGCCTTCAAGCCCTCCCCTAGTAGATACCATGCCCCTTTGTCTCCATTGTGTGCATATTTAGTCTCCTAGATGTATTTTATTATTCAACATTTGTAATTATAATAGACACATGATGTCACCATGTTAATGCATGGTTTAAACACAAAATCATAACAATGCTACAATGTTCACTAGTGAGGCCTTAGCTGTGAGCTCCTTGCTAGGAACTAGTATGAAATTACAAAATTACTTCATATAAATTGCCATAGTAGGTGGTAAATAGCAAAGGATAATACATCCTTTCCCCACTAAAATAACACCATCCTTGGTGTTCCTAATATTTTTATACTGCATCTAGACTTCTCGTGCCTGCACACAATGACAATTCCATTTTAAATTTTTAGTTTCCCTTGTTGGGCCTTCCAAGACATCTGTGTGTCCAACATTTCGTTCAAATGTCTTCAAAGTTCCTTTCATTCAGTCACACCAATGTTCTACAACAAACAAATGCAAGTTTTTCCAAAACCAACAAAAAAGCTTAAGCTCATATGTATTCATTCTTAAATAAAAAGGAAAGCACAATAGGAATCAATTGCTTTAAATTAATTTACTAATCACTAGGAATTACCATCCTGCTATCTTCAATATTGCGGTATAATTCACTCTCAAAGATTTCAATGGATGACTTACACTTGATTCTTTTTTCTTCTACGTTTTAGTAGTAATTTGACTACATCTAGCTTTACTATCAAAGATTTTAACACCCCAATTCAATAAGTCAGTTTGCGTATAATATATGAACATACATTTCGGGGAAACACTCCCAAGGCATCATAGCCTATTTATTATATTGTACCTGTAATATTTGTTAGCATCATAAAATATATTATAATCACATGTCATGCAACATTGAGGTTGGTACTTCAAACAAACATGTTGAACACTTAAGTAATCATTTCAAAGCTACACATATCATACCATTAAATAATATTCAAGTATGTACCTGTCATTTGGCTATACTTTTCTAAGATAATTTTGAAGCAACAAGCATCCTCAACTTTTCTTGGAAGTTATGTTATCTTAACACACATATCAAGGTCATCTCTTTTTGGAACTACCATTTATCATACAATCCTCCTCAAAGAGTACATAGAGAATTTACTAGTCATTATTTCACTTCCTATAAACATACGATGCACTCTTTGTGGTTCCTATGATAATGCAGTTAAAGACCTCTTTATCATCTCTTTTGTGTTCCACATGTGCACTTGGACTTGATAATGTGTTATATTCCCCATCCAAGATGAGGATGACACCCCTTCAGTGCTATAGAGTCCCTTAGGTGTATCTCCTACTTGTTCTCTTCAAGATGTGCATTCAACCACAAGATCCCCGTAGTTGTTTAAAATAACATTTCTTATCCATTTATTCCTATTAAATATACCAATTTGTTTGTCTTTGATTTAAGTCTCACTCTCAGGATAATATACAAACCCAAAAGATTATTGCCTTGTACCGACATTATATTTAAGGAATTTACTACTTTTATTAATCTTTTATTCAAGTATGTAATATGTATTGTAATGGTTCTACATATACCAATTGTCATCCCACTTTGAGTATACTAGTAGTACTCCTTCTTTCTAGACAGTAAACTCTTGTCTTAGACAATAAAATCCTATCTTAGCACCTCGTGCTTAGCACAATTTGATGCACTCTATGGCCATAGAGATTCTTTGTGCATGAAATGGACTGAACTTGGAATTTCAAGTTTTATGCTCCCATATATAATCATTTGTTATCGAGTTGGAGTCCACATTACCTACCCCACACAACACTAGGAAGGTACTCTCTTCTCTTGGTTCTATTCAGTGTATTCATAGAAAGATCACCCAAGCTATTGTCATCCTTAACTAAGGTGCTTCATGTCTGAAGTCTATTCAAGAGTGTTACATGCTAGGCCTATGGCTTTCTCAAAGGATTATTAGTCTTTCGACTACCATAGTGCACTTGAACAAAAATGTCATAACTTCCTTGTTTCCACAAGTCTTTGCTCAATATCAATTTTTTGTGTAACGTTTCAGTGTAATGTTTGTATAGTGGGAGTTTGTAGCTTTGTTTCTTATAAAAAATAGAATTCACAAACATGAGGTTTTTCCTCATAGTATTTTGCTTCTCGCAAAACATGGAACTTTGGTCCTTATTATGGCCTTATTGATACTTTCATAACAAATTCCCTATTACTTGCAGCTGCTTCAAACATTGTCAATCAAAATAAAATATAATTGATTTTAAATGAATTTACTTACAATGATTCTTGGTCATGTCCATGGTTTCAACCATCTTTCCATTACTGGAAATCAAGGGATTACTTTCCCAACCATAACACCACTAGATGCATCAGTCTAATTCACAGTATTAATTTCTTTAAGCATTGAATTTCTTACACAAAATATTAACTTTTCATATTAGTGCCCTTTTTGGCACAACTAGCATTTTTTGAAATCATGAAAAACATCAAATTTATACATGTCCATTTATGTTACTATTTTCTTGAATCATATACTCAACATAAGCATGTCATTACTTTTCTAGATGTAATGCATTTACTAATAATTTTAATAGATGACCAAAATATTTTAGCAACGCCAGTTTTCTTTTGCAAAATAATCATTGTATGATTAGCGCGCATTAAGATATCAAATTTATGTGCATACCGTGTTACTACCATTTACTCAAACGTAGGCTAGGTGAGAGCACATAGAGAAAGGTTCAAACCTCACAATTATAGTTCTACTTGGTAGATAAATTCACCATCAAGATTTCATTTATTCAAGGCACATAACTGTTATATCAATGTATTTCATTCCATTCTAAGGTTTACAACACCATTATTCACTATAACTTTATATTGTGATTACTAGTACAAAATGGGTAATAAGTGACTAAAACATGAATACAAATTGGTGGTAAATGACTAAAGTTGGTCACATGACCACTGGTGACAAATTAGCAATCACTTATCTCCCAAGCAAATTGGCCATTTATCACTTAGTCATGAATTGCTCGAATTGCTTCATGAGTTGGTCATATATTTAGTAATTTATTTGGTCATCAATTGTTGTTATTTGGTCACTAATTGTTTCTATTTGTTCTAGTACATTTAGTCGTTTATTTATTCATTGATTCTTGTAAGTGGTTATTTATTTAGTCATCAATTGTTTTTCACTAGTCATTTAATTAGTCTTTGATTTATGTAGATAGGGCATGGAGGAATAGAACCACCAACCTCCTTCCTATAAGGAAGGTGCTCTTCAATTGAGATAGCACCCTTAAATAAAATCAAAATTCAGACTGAGTCAAAGTTCACACTAAAAATATATTACAAACTCTTAGAAACATTAACACACTATGATTCCAACTATAACATAAATTTGTATCATAAACTCTTAAAAATATTAACTCATTATAAAAAAGGTATCTAAATTATACATACATGTACTTTATAGAATTCAATAGTTTGGATCTTGAGGTTTGGTTTGTAGAATGTGTTGGATAGGAAGTCATATTTTGAGAGTGGAGCTTTGATTTATACTTACCTCCTAGATGATTTATTTATATATTTTCATTTCAATGTAATTAATAAAAATAATCATTCATGCAAGGTACAGATACCTTTAAATGATTAGTATATTAAAAAACATCTTGTGAATGCAAATTTTGAACTATAATATAAATAGATGTAAAATCTATGAATATGATGATATTTAACGTCATAATACACCTGCATATAAGAGTATTTTAAGCTGAGATATGTAAGTTGAATATTTTTTGGAATAGACTTACAACATCTATCTGATGTATTACTTTATCAGATCCAACTAATGGCCTTTCTTAAAAGATCTTGTGCTCCTCAAATCATAGATCAATCTCTTATTCCTCCACATGTTTCCCGTTCGACTTGACCTCTAATGCCTCATGATCCCTCTCTTGGATCAAAAGCTACAATTTGGAAGAGAGTAGAAATTAGTCTCGGTGACAGAAATCATGCCTCCACCAGAATTGTCCTAATAAGAGAAATCATGCTTAGCAAGTGACGGATACCTAGATCATGGTTCTAGTATAGAGATTAATTTTATTCTTCACCTCATATCTTACTTTCATCTCATGATCTATTTCAAACTTGAATATACGTGATAGAATCCTTGCACATTCATCTAAGAGAGTGCAACCATTCCTATGGCTTCTTTCTTAGACAATAGATCACACATTGTGACAACCATCCTATTGTTGTTATTTGATAGGTTGAACTCATAAATATATTGTTGTAATGGCCCAAAAATCCTTGAGCTTCTACAAAATTTAGTTGATCATAGGTACCAACCTCAAAATGAGAGTAAGTACTTTGTTGGTTTCGCGAGGATATGTATTTCATGGAAAAAGTAGGAGCTTTGCAACATTGATATTTGTTTGCATACATATTTATATGTATTTCCTAAAATCGCTATTGTGCTTGTTGCATCCAGAGGCGCTCTATAGTCCAAGTGGAGTGTTTGTCGAGTAACAAAATAATACAAAGTAAACAAAAAAAAAGAATAGTACAAAGTAAAAAGTAATAAACATTATGTGGGCCATAAACAAAAAAGAATAATACAAAGTAAAAAGTAAATATTAAACTAGAGACTTTAGAGCTTAGGATTAGGTGGTAAATATTATGTAGGCCATAAACAAAAAAGAATAATACAAAGTAAAAAGTAAATATGAGACTTAAACTAGAGACTTTACTTTTTACTTTTAATACAAAGTAAAAAGTAAATATGAGACTTTAGAGTGTTTGTCTCTCAAGTAACAAAATAATACAAAGTAAGCAAAAACTAATAATATAAAGTAAAAAGTAATAAATATTATGTTGGCCATAAACAAAAAAGAATAATATAGTTGAGTAAAAAGTAAATATGAGACTTAAACTACAGACTTTAGAGCTTAGTATAAGGTGGCTTAGGTATTGCACTCAAGGAGTTATTCAAGGAGAGGTTTGCACCTTGGGAGATTTGATCCCTCTGAGTACTTAATAGAGCCTAGGATTTTGGATCTAGACTGGTTACATTATATCCCTCATATATACTCCAACTTTTTTAGAGGTAATGTGCTTAAAAGTGTCACATTAAATTGTTATAACCAACACTTAGTATCATAATTCCATCTCATCACATTCAAACATAAGAGATTCTATTTAGTCATGTCACATTAAATTGTTATAACCAACACTTAGTATCATAGTTCCATCTCATCACATTCAAACATAAGAGATTCTATTTAGTCTTAGTTTTCTTGTATACGACCTTAAACATAGTATCAAAGAGTAAAAATTGTCCCAATAAGGCCAAGTAAACAAAAAAAATAGGATCAAAATACACTATATATATAGTAGCATCTAGAGATGTATTTTCTTCACTTATTTTTAAAAGTGAAAGTAGTGTGTACAATAGCACACAATGAGACAACATACATCTAGTTACCTCAACATATATCTAGTTACCTCAATGTAATCACACTCTATGTTCAAACATCAAGCAATGTGCTAGACAATTCATACGATTAAGTCTAAATTCTTGTTTCTTAATCTAGATCACTCAACAATACGACCAGCCTAGCTATCAAGTGCAGAGAGGGGTCAACTCTCGCTCATACTGAACTGTAGAGCGCCTCTAGACACAATAAATAAAATTTATATCAGTGGCAAAATCATTAAGATATAAAACTCTTATCTACAACTAAAACTTGATTGCCAAAAAATGAAAAATAATACTTATCCAAATATATATATTAACTTTAGTTTTTTCGTAAATAACAGTAGAAAAATTCTTATATTATAGTTATTTATGATCAGTTTCATATATATATAATTTAAAGCTCATGGAGAATAGAAATAAACATCACCCAAAAAAACATGGTAATTATTTACATGCCCTCATCTTTCCAGAGTTGCATATTGAACATGTTTGGAGTTATCACCTGCATTCAAACCATCATATAAAATTCAGTAAAAGAATAGTATTGCAAACATCTTCCGATTTGAAAATCAACTGGAAAACCAAAAACACATTAAAAAAACATAATTTATGGTAACCCCTCTTCCTGTACACATTGCGTATAAAATTCATCAATTTATTGTAGATTCTTGTACCATGCAGAAAAAAGATGCAACCAAGGATGCAGAACATTAGAATATTAAGCATACAAAACATTTAGCACCAATTTGGGAACCATCTAGAAAATTCATAAGAGGAGAAAACAATAAAATTTTCAGAAACTATTAAAAAAAAAAATTTGTTTAACACACTTACTCCTTTCACTCAAACTGATCTGCGTAATGACTGTTTTCAAACAAACAAAGAATAAATTGAAAGTTCCAACGAACTAAGTGGATGAAAAAAGAAAAGCTCTTGATTCGGTCCCAGGACCCTGTGATCACGTTTCTTAGCTTCTTCTAACTGCATAATATATTCCTACATTTCACAGTTCAGAGTGAGTTAACACCATCTCATGGACTGGTTTGGACATCTGGAAAGTAACAATATTATATAAACAAAGATCAATGTAAAAAACTTCTACATAATTTACATATAGGTATGTACGTCTCTGTATATATCTATATATTTTTAAATTTTAAAAACAAAGTACACATACTTTTAGCATATTTTGGAATCTGGGTATGAAATCCCATAAACCCTCTAGAGACTTTCACGATCTGATTTGGCTCTAGAGTAAGATGTTGAAGCCTAAAGGCATGGGAAATAACATTTAAAAAATTTTAAAGGAAAAAGAACACAAGATATAGACCAGCAATTAAGTCATTTTTCCGATAATGAATGTTTAATGCAACCACCTTCATAGAAGCAAATGCTTTCACATGAGATGTATTATGGATATGTGGTCGACAACTAAGATCAACCATAGGTCCACATCTGTACATTTAGTATTTTTTTATCATCGAGAAGTTCCTTTATAATTCCAACCTGCATGAAAATTTAAACAAAATTAGTCAATAAAAAAATCTAATAAGATATATCATTCTCTGTCAAAGAATATAAAGCACAATCTTGAATTCCAATAAACAGTTTGAATATATAGGATCAAATATTGCCAATGAAATGCAATGGTTTACTTATTCAGAAGCAACAATTGGAAAACTGATAAAACATAGATGCCATTTAGCTATAGTTGGAGGAAAAAAGAGCATACAGAAAATCATTGTATTGTTCGCTTTACTAAAAAGGATAATAATTTTGCAGGATGAACTTGTCTTGAAAGGATTCTCAGAAAAAAAATTCAAGAGCCTGCTGGCTTGATACTTCTATTCGTTCAAATGGACGTTTTAACTGAAAACTCAAAAGACAAGAGCACATTGTCATTCAAGCTCAGTATTAATAAAGTAAATGGAGAGGCACAACACAATATTCAAGAGCCTGCTGGCTGGATCCTGATTTTTCTAACTCACTCATAGTTACAATATCCTAGCTTTAGCTTTTACAACACGTGAGGTTGAATCTCACATTTATTCACATCTAAACTTAACAAATTCAAACTTTAAAAAAATCCCACTCATTAAGTAGCTTCAATCTTCTACATTCTAGAGTCAAAATATTATGTTCCTTTGCTCCTGCATCAAATATACATTCAATAGGAATTATATAAGTGTCACTGGAATTACATGTACACTACAAAAATTGAATAGCGTTGCCAAACTTCGCTTGGGTGCATAGGAACATCGACGAAATACAAGAGTATTCAATCTTGCTTATAATGTGTCTTTCTGTATTGACAGACCCTATCACTATCTCAGATTCATTTAATCACAGAAGCTTCCTTGAATCTTTAAGTGGCTTCATCCATTTTCAAACTGATTTCACTTTCCAATGTATAGATATTGTTCACACCTTTACTTATTCTAATTTGATTCACTACCAGTATAGATTCATCTAAAAAGGGATGTACTAAACCTAGAGAAATTAAATCTCTCAAAGTTACAAACCTTTTTATAGATATATTGAGAAAATGTGTGGTTTTATATATATGTTATTCTGAATATTTTAAATCTAATTTGAACTGATATGTTATTTTTATAATATTTTATAATTTTTAATATAGGACATGTTATTTTTATAATATTTTATTATTTTTAATAATAGACACATGTGAAATCTATAGGATGAGCCTGTCGAATCTATAAGATGAGCATGTAGAATCTATAAAATGAACCCATAACGCAATGATAGTGATTGATGTTATATTAAGATCACATCACAACCAGTATAAACATATAAACCCATGCTCTCCTCAAACAGTATGCGTAGATATCCCATTGACTCGCTCCTGAAACATTTCTGCGTCCTTCTTATAATCACCATTTTGGGTGGATCATCTCTTCTGGCAACCTGCTAAAGCTCTCTAGAAAAATCAACCTAACTGGGTGCACTCACCAATGTCCCAATTCAAACTGGTTGTTCTCCATCGAATTCCATAGCAGGAGTTACACTCTCATTAAATTCAAACTGGATATATACCCTCTTTCCTAGCTGGGTGAATAGATTCATTTATATTACGCAATCAAATATCCATCAAACCATCATTCCATCGATTAACTACATGGAGATTCCTACAACAATGAGCATAATTAATAATTGATGAATCAAATTACTAAGAAAACAACCAGTAATAGAAACCCAACTCACTACTTCATTAAATCAATATCTGTATAGGGTTTCCAAGAACCCATTTAAAAATGCAAGAAGTAACCCCATTTTGGTAATGCGTACTACCTACCTGTGTCCTATCGATAGGAATAACAGGAAGGCAATCGGTGCCATGTATTAATCAGGTTAAAAAAACCTTGTTCATCTAAAACCATAGCTTAAGCTATGTATCTAGGTTCAAAAAAAGGATTGGCATTACCTTCGATGGGCCAGATTTCTTTGGTCTTGATGGACTCAAATCGGTGATAGCATCCATGTGGGTGGTTTTTGTGGTGAGGATTGAGCCTTGAGGAAAGGCAAATTGCAGTGAGGCGGGTTTAAGAGTTCTACATGGAGCGATGTGTTTTTCCAGGTATTTGTTTTTTAAATTTTTTTCTTATATTTTCAATTCATTCATATTTTCCTTCATTTTTTTTTAAATTTTCAATTCATTCATATTTTCCCTTTGATTTCATGGGAGGGAAACAACTCTTGAAATTAATAATATTAATAGTTTATTAAAGTAATTTGTTTTTTGGAATATATTGATTTTCATCTATTATCAATTTAAAATAAATTCAATGTTAATAACTATATATTACAAATTAACTATAGTATATATAATTATTATATATTATTAAATCGGGAATTCAAGTTTTGATTAGTTTAGATAATTATATTGCATTGATAGAATTTAGGTTTTCTTCATCTAAATAAATGGAGCACCTTAAATATTATGGAGCATTCTTCCCTTTGGTTGACAAAATCTGGTAAAGGATAGTTGCAATTTTGACATTGAAATTTTATAATTTCTAAAAAATTATGACATTGTAGATGGATATAGATATCCATTTAAGGAGGTCTCTCAATCTATTTGCAACATTAAAATTTTTGAAATTGTATTTTTTTTATACAATTTTGTAAATTTTAACGTTGCAGATGGATACATGGATAAGAGACCCCCCTTAAAGGGAAATAAAGGCTTATGTGGAATCCGCTTTGTGTGGATAGTGATCATGCATTAATGATGGTGATGATGATGATAATCATCATCATCGTCATGATGATGCGTATTATAGGCAACATCATTGTCATCAAAATTATCAAGATGATGATCACTATAAATTTATATTAGCTTAGACTTTCTCGTCGTACTTTTTATCCCGTGACTAAATTAGTCATGTTTTTTATCCCACGACTAAATTAGTTGTTTATATTAGTCATTTTTGGTTGTGATCAATTAAAATTGTTCAAATTTGGTCATACTTCACTTAAAAACAGAGTGCTCACCAATGTTTTTGGTATCTTAGTCATTTATTTCCCATGGTAATGAACTTTTTTGGTTGCTTGGTCACTTATCATCCATTTTTCTACTAATGATACAACCAAGTGTTAGTTTTGCAATCTAATCATCTCCAAAGAACATTTAGAATCCCATGGGGAACCTTTGCCTATATGAAAATTCCCTTTGGTGTAATAAATGTTGGAGCAACTTTTTAGATGGCAATAGATATCGCTTTCAAAGGATTGATTCACCAATGTGTTGTGGTATATTTAGACAATGCAATTGTTTTCTCTGATAGGAGAGCCAATAATCTTACTCATCTCAAATGAGTATTTGAACAATGTAGGAAGTTCACCATTTCCCTCTACCCCAAGAAATTCATTTTTGCAGTCACTAAAGAGAAGTTGTTAGGATTTGTTGTGTCTAAACATGGCATGATGATTTACCTAGACGGGACACAAGCTATAGCTAACATCAATCAACCTTGTTCAAAAAAATCTATGCAATATTTCCCTGGGAAAAATAAATTTTGTAAGGAGATTCATCCCTAGCTTCTAAAAAATTATGGAGCCCTTGTAGGATATGATAAAAAATATGTCACATTCAAATGGAGCAGTATAGAGAAAGAATATTTTACGAAGATAAAAAAATCCATAGCCAAAGCTCTTTGTTTGATGAACGTTGATTTCTCTAAAGACTTCATTTTATACTCTTTTGCATCTAACATGCCCTATGTTGTGGTATAGACCAAACATAATCATGATGGGGATGAATTCCCCATTTATTTAATGATCTCCATCTTTGAAGGAACTGAGCTTAATTATCTAGAGGTGGATAAACATGCTTACAAAATATATAAGGTTGTTAAGCATTTCAAGCCATACCTCCTAAAATATGAACAAGGGTCATATCCCTTACTTTGTTGTCTGCAATTTACTAGTCTAGAAGGAACTAGGTGAAAAGAAGGAACATTAGATGACCTCCTTTCAAGAGTATGATTAGGAAATTAAAGCTTCAAAGGTAGTAAGGAGGAAAGGATTACACCATTTAGTAGCTGACTCTGTTCAAACACTTGGTTTAATTTAAGAATAGGAAGATGAACAATCTTTGACACATAATGAGATTTGTTTTTTGCGAGTTGATTCTGACTCATTGTATGATGACATCAAATTCTTTTTAACACATGGTTTTGATCCAAAAAGTATTGAATTGAAAAAGATAAGAGCCCTTACACTTAAATCTACTCCATATCAATTAATTGATAATGTCCTATTTAGACAAGACTATGATGGATTTCTTTTGAATTTTTTTGAGAAGAATGATACTAATAAAATTTCGACTGAAATGGATTTAGGTCCAGATAGTGGCCATTATGGTGGAGAGACTACAAATCATAATATTTTTAGGGATGGATACTACTGTCCAACATTGTTTAGGGATGCTCACTCATTTGCACGTAAATTTCAAGTATCTCAAAAATATTCTAGTAGGATTAAGAAGACAACATTCCTGCTTCATCTATTCATTTTTGACACTCCATTTCAGCAGTGGGGACTCAAAATTATTTGTCTCATGAACCCTTCAACCTCAATGCAACATAAGTATACTCTCACTACCACTTAATTTCACTAGATGGGTGGAGGCCATTCCACTTTGTGTACTCAACACAACCCAGGTGATTTCTTTCCTACAAACACACATCATCACCAGGTTAGGTGTACCCGAGTTTCTAGTTTTTTATAATGCTTTGTATTTATATTTTGTTAATATCAATGAATTTTCTTTAGAGACAAGCATTGATATTAAATATTCTTCCAACTACTACTCTCAGGGAAATGGTTTGGTTGAATACTCAAACAAAAACTTAATCAAAATTTTGAAGAGGAACATGACAAATAATCACAAAAACTTGCATAAATTACCTTCAAATGCTCCATGGGAAGATTGGGTCACTGTAGAGGCCAGCATATGAAACTCATCCTTTTATCTAGTGTATGGTAGGGAATCAATTATTCCTCCCAATATGATTTTACCCTCTTTACAATTGTCACAATCGGTTCAATAAAGAGAGTTGTCCTCCCATGGAGCACATACTAAATACTTGAATTAAATTATAAGAAGAAAGGAAAAGAACCAGGCATAGGATTTACCAACACCAATATCTTATTAAATGATGGTTTAATGAGAAACTTTCAGGTAGGAGATCCGGTGCTCAAGTGGTATAAATCCAAAGAAGACAATGGTGGAATTGTGAAATTCCAACAATTGTGGCTTGGGCCATTTCTTATTCTGAAACAACTCAGTACTAGAACTTATCAATTGAAAACATTGGAAAGCCACTTTGAAACTTACCCAGTGAATTCACAAATTCTAAAAAAATACTTCTCTTAGGCCATGTATCTAGGAATGTATATAGTTTCTCCATTTTGTTTTAGTTTTTTCCTTAGTTTAAATTGGAGCTAGTGATTTTCAGTTTGACTTAACTTTGATATTGACATATTTTCTTTGTCAATAATGGTGGATGTTTCAAAATATTATTGGGTTTATCTTAATTCTCTTTTTAAATCGATTGAATTTGTTGATATGAGAGTCATTTAAATGGAAATGGTAGTCTCTGATTGGTTCATTGGTTAAGTGCTTCCCTAAGATTTCATAAATCTATTATTGAATGATGGATATGTATATGGATAAGAAGTTTCTAATCACTATCCAAAAAATGAAAATTGAATATAATTGTAAACATGGTGAAATGAATTTGCTTTAAAGGGTAATGGATTGAAAAGGGGATGAACAAAATTTATCCATCTAGATACCTATAGGATTTTTACATTGTCCCTTACTCTTAAGGAGTTTAGATATGCTTCCCCATATGTCATGTAATCTCAATTGAGATTAGTTTTATTATCTATGGTTTCAACTCCTATTACCCTGGTCATGTGGGATTAGAGAAATCAAGTAAAATTGGATAAACAAAAGAAAACCCTCCCGAGGCTATGGATTCCTGCCAGTAGCAATGGGAATGAATATATTATTAATAGTTCAAATAAATAACTATCCATGCATAAATAAATGCATTCAAAAGAACCTAAATGCCATCTATGCTTGTAAGAATACTATGACGCTTGTAAGAATATTATGAGTCATCTCCCCAACTTACAGGGGTTTAGAAGGATTTTATTATCTATTTTTATTCAATTATATGTGATCAAAGCACAATAAATCAGGTTAAAAGGAAACTATTTCGAGGCCATAGAAACCTGGTAGTAGCAGTGGCAATGCTTGTCGTTATCACTAAGAAAATTTCAAAATTTTGGCAAAGGGGGTTTAATAGTCCCTAAGGATAACAAATGTCAGATTTGGCCCTTAGGAGTTAACACAAGGTAATCTTCAAGCAAGTACGACAATAGAATAACATTCGGATGGTGACCAAAGGATAAGGAATATGGAACTAAGTAGTATGATCGGAACACTGTCAGATCTAATAATATCTACGATGAATATTGACGACGCTCCCATAAAGTGCAACTGACATAGTTAAAATCATCGATGTGGTAATCAAGGGAAACATATTGTAGATCAATGGATATAATTATTAGTGCATCGATAAAGTGCACCTCGGTTAAATTTGGCGCGAGGGCGCATTATCATCAAAACCACAAGAGACACGTGTAGCAATATGATTGACCACGCCTCCATATAGCATTTTTTCAATACGACCATTATTTCCGTGCACTCCCGCTTATTGAAACAGGAGTGGTTTCTTCCTAAAGTGAAATATGATAATGTTTACCCACATGCAAAAGGTTACCACTTGGTTTCCACATAAACTTACCTCTGCAGACACATGCCAAATGAGTCCCCACTCAAAAATCAGCCCATCATCAAGCATTATAAAATAAAAAGCTACCAAACGGAAAATTTCAAAAAACGTTAGCCATTAAATGGTAAATTATCCTTTTCAAATCCATTGTTTATGCAAAGATGATTATGGTTCCTAGCTCCAATCTACCTAACTAGTCGATCCCAAGCAACCGAAATTCCAACTTCATCATCCAGCTATTGAGTGGGTATTTTACTATTTCTAAATTTTAATAATTTTTACTTCTATTTTCGTATAAAGTAGTTAATTTCATACCTTAATTTACCCTACAAAATATTTTAACCTACCAACCGAGAAATTATTTCCAAAATGACTCCTAAATCCAAAGAAAAGTTACCTAACCCAATATCCTCCAGATGAGCATGGAAACGATCACCAAGTAGACATTTTTTATACTATCGCCACAAAATTAGACCTAAATTCCACAATTAGAGAATCCAAATCCCTATCCATGGAAGATAAGGACTCTTTTTACCTGTGGGATTCAAACTTTTCTAGAACTATTTTACCTAGAACTATATATTTTCCTGAATTTGTGACATGGTGGTCTTCCCACTATTCCCCAAGCAAAAGAGCTACCATCTCCTCTTATTTGTCCAAAATATTTCGTTTCATCAATGCTAATATCTTGGAGAAAATGTTTTGCATCTCATACTTTTTATCCCTTCAGACTTTCAATGAAAAAATCCTTTCCAATTCCTATCAATCACCACAACCCTTCGAAAGACACCAATTCTTGTCCCAACACCTCAAGAAGGGCATGTCTATCCCTACAATTTCTCCCCCTTATCATACATAAGTTTTCTTTGAAATTACCAATAAATCTATATCTGTAATTTGCACTAGAGTAGGTCTTGAGAATGACAACATAGTGGATGACTTCATCCCATGTATTCTCCTCAATCTAACCCCTTCAACCAGACTCAATCCTCCAAATTTTGACTTATGCATCTTCCTAGCATAATCCATTCATGAGCAACTAGAAGAGCTCCCAACAATAGAGTGATTCAGATAATCGTCCTTCCTCTTTTACATGGTCTTATACAAGAACTTTGATCAATATAGGCATATGAATTTGAGGATATCAAATGAGCATGGTACTCAAACACTTGTGAATGAGTGTAGTGATTTAATTATAATAAGAACATACAACTCCAATTATCCAGAATTCAAAACAAGGTGATGTGCATTAGATATAGTCTAATTTTTGGTGCCGCACATGCCAACATGTTACCTAAGAACAAAAATCATTTACAATTCTATCGAGAAATGAGACTTCGAGGATGGTTTTTATATGAAAAATACATAGTGATAAGGGTGTATGGATTTGAAGCTGAGCCATACAAGCTACTAATGTTTCTTACTCTTAGAATGTTTGTAACATAATATGTTAGGAAGAGGTTCATTTTAGATGAAATGCATCTTAGATATTTCACGTAGCACAAGACCTTTCTCTTTCCCAGGGAAGTAGGTCCCTTCCAAATAAAAGGGCTTAAATGCATTCATGACACACCTAAATATTTGGTATACCTATGACCATCTTGCTTATGATTAGCAATGCTTTGTAATATATGTGAGCAAGTATTCTATTGCATAGCTCACTTGTATTCACAGTTCTATGTACCAATGCTTGATCTCATTGTCTCTTCAGCTTGTACAAGCCTCCCTCTTCAACACCAACCACGATATCATCATCAATAGTATTTCTGTGTGGCTACATGATAACTTTCCCATCAACAAAAGCAAATTTATATCCATGTTCCTCTAATGCAGATATGGAGAGGAGATTCTTATTCAAACCAGGTACATACAATACATCTTTCATCTTCATAGGATTTATAGAATCCAACTTGTAGGAGGATTCTCCTACCCCTTTTATTGGATACTGGTAATCATAACAAGGATTCACCTTACGAGGTGAATCCTTCTGGACCAAATTTGTGACAGAATTCTCTTAACCGGTCATGTTCTTAGAAGCACCACTATTAGCAAGACATGTGTCATTTCCATGAGTGACTTTTGTTGATATTAACACATATTCTTAACTTGAATCATCTTATCTTGCTTTCTTCTGAACAAATTCATCATCTTCTGCGGCATGAGCATGATGTCTTTTATTCTTTCCTTTTCTAGTCTAATCTTTTATGTAAGGACAATTTCTTGTAATGTGTCCCATCTTTTGGCAGCTGTAGCAGTTGTAATCTGAGTAATATTTTTGTGTCTTTTATGTCTTCTGAATTTTTTTGTGGGAATGGGATTATTTCTTTCTTTTCCCTTTTCTTGCATGTGTTGCTAGTGCTTGATCTTCATCATCAACCAACTTTTATTCTCTTACTACCAATCTAGATTCTCCTTGTGTGCACTCTTCCCATAGTCTCTTGAACTTTGTTAGATTCCTTCTGGAACAAATTACATTCATAAATGATTCCCAAGACCTTGGGAGACCATTCAATGTAGTCATGACTATCTCAACTTCATCATTTTTTTCTCCAATGGGTTCAAGTTGTTGTTTGATTTGATATTCCCTTGTGAAGTAAGATTGAATGGTTTTTGAGTTCTACATTTTCACATTCTCGAGTTGTGTCCTCAATGTCATATTTCTCTTGATATTATTTCCTTCAATTAACTGGGACAAGGAATCAAACATCTACTTTTGAGTCTTCAACAATGAGACATGAGGAATCAAGTGATCTTTGATAGAATATGCAATGATTCTCCTTGCCCCAATCATGTTCTTCTTGAGCCTTGCCTTATATTCATATCCCTCTAGCTCATCAACCTCTTCTTCAACATATTTTTCCAAAGTTATTAGCCCCTTCAAGCTTCTCATCAAGCTTGGTCTTGTTTGTCATTTTGTCCAAGCTTAAAATATGACATAGATGAAAGTTTTTAGAAATGGAATTTGGACTTACTAGTCAATGCTATATCAAGTTGATCTCCACAAGAAAAAATAAACTCCAATGTCAACCTGAAAACTACTTGACCTCCAGCCTAGGTTTTTATGAGGAAACCCTAATTTTTTCAAACTATGAATATGGAGAATCTGATATAGGGAGAATATGTTCCCTCCCAAGGAAAGTTGAGAAAACTTATGTTCATCCATATCTGTAGATAGAACATGAAAAACCTGGAATTCCTAGTTTCCAACTTTCGGCAGTTGCAGTTGTTAAAATTACTTCTTTCAACATTTCTCTAATACCATGTTGAGATTTTACTTAAGCAGTTATGTTATTCAAAATTCTTTAGACTTTAATTCAATTTATATCATATCATAATAATTGCATGCATAATGATGATTGAAAGAAAGACATTCATAGCATACACAAAGATTTATTCTGGGAAACCCTCTTGAGGAAGAAAACCCAGCAAAACTTCTTCAGTATAGATTCATCAACAAAGAACAATGTCAATACAATGAAGAGATAAAGCTCTCTCATAGAAAGATACCTGAGATACAAATATAATATAAAACCCGAAATATTAGTCTTCCTCCAACTGTTGCTTCTCTCTCTTGCATACTTGTCTCACTAACTTGATGTGAACTTAGTTGATGTACAAATGAGATAGGAATCCTTCTTACTTATACATTCATTTTCTATTTCCATGTTTTCAGGCGATTTCCATAACTTTTTGCGGGTTTTCTTTCTAGAAATATCTGGTGGTTTCCTTTCTAGAACTTTCAAGAGGTTTTCTTTCTAGAAATTTTTTAGGGATTCATGGCCGACATAAGAATATCTTTTGAAGGTTCATAAAATACCAACAGTTAGCACACATAAGGATCAGATGCCCCTCTTTAGATAGTCTAATATTGTCTTTAATGAAAAGAGGAGTCAATTGGACCACCCCATATCCCCATGGGACCCTTATCATGTTTTCGGGAAAAGTGGAATTAAAATGAAATGGATAACCACCCCTTTATGGAAGGTGTTGCATTTGTTGTTCATGGGATTAAGAGTAACCTTTAGGATTTGTAAAGAAGGTAGGTTTGTCGATATTCCTCAAATACGATCCTCCATCAACACATCATCCATAGGATGGATCAGCCAACCCTTCCTCAAATATTTTACTTACATCGCATATAGTCACTTGAGATAATGCCAAGCAAGTTGAACAAATGTAAAGGTCATCTAATATTTCCTCAAGTATGATCCTTGGGATAAGCATCATCTAAAGGAAGGTTGGGATGATGATTCCTTAAATATGAACCTTGATACAAACATAAACTAGATTAATTCATGTAGAAACCTATTTGAACAAAACATGAAAATTGGGTCTTCAAAACAACCAAAGCCGTCACAACCCCAAATTCACCCAATTTAAAAAAAAATTGTATGAGTATTTATGATGACATTGATTCCTCTGTCGCGGGTATGTAATTGACAAGGATGCAATAATGCTCAGCATATCTCGTCTGTCAGGTATAATTTGAAAACTGATTTTCTTAGAGTTAATGCAATTAATGACGTAGTTTGTGGAATACACTATCAGTCTTTATGTGACGAATTTGTGTTTCTATTACAACCATGGTTTGGATTTATAACTGTGAAGAGTCTATTATAAATAGGGTTTACCATTTGTGCACCCCAACTTGTGATCTTGATAGCATTGTCCATAAGGACTTAATCTTAATATCCTATATCACGACCTAATCCTAGCTATTTATCCTACTATTATTTCTACCATGCGGCATGGTAAATTCATATGATTCTCTGTTATGTTCATGTTAATACAAGTTGATATTATTATGCAATACACCATCCTATGGCTTGACTACCATGGTCACTTCGACCCTTAATATGGTAAATGGCATAAGTGTTAACTATGGCCTTTATGATTCATATGTGTTTGCATAGTTTATGACCTATCTTATGTATAAGTTTTATACACTAAGTGATTAACTATAATTCTCGATCTTGCATAAGACATACAGTATTGAGTTATTGTTAATGCATTTGATTTATAATATGATGAGTAAGGGTAAGTTGAAATGCTTTTTCCTATAGGCTCATGGATTTTAAGCCAAGCCTTTGCGTGATGTATTAATGGTTTGAAAAGACAAGTTTTGGCTTTCTCACACCTATCTGCTTGTTGGATTACCAAATCACCAAGCCATGTGAACAATCCTACAGCATGGTAAACATGGCATATGACATGGCAACTGGCCATGTGAAAGATCGGAATCCAAACTTAAATGTGATATCTTGGTTGTCCCGTTGACTTGATGTCAGGATATTTATCATATCCGAGTCTTAACTACTCCTTATGCCTCATGGATGTAGAAAGATCTTGACCCTCCATGTGTAAAATATTTTTTTAACTTTACCGTTGATCTCGAGAGCCTCGGGGAAAATGGGTTTTTGGTTACCTGTTCCAATTAGTGAAATTACATTCTTGGCAAACCATCGAGGGTTGTGTCCAGGATTTCATTGTTGCTATGCAAGCCAGAGGTGTCGAAGGCACTCTGCTTGTATTTTTCTTGCAGAGGATCTCTGTGCACACACAGGGTTTAACCTTATAGCGTTGCAACACCACTTATCAAATGTCTACAATGAAAAAGGCTTATAATTGCTTGGCAAGTTCTGGAAAACCTTTAACAAGAGTTTCTTTCTCTGTAGGGTTCGCTAGTTTCAAAACAAGGTTCTTTTTGTTCACTCAAGTTGTGACTTGGCCAAGGTTTTCTTGGCCCAACAGGTAACTAAAATATCCAGCATTCATCTCAGATTTTATTGTTTTCATATCTAGAATGTGCTCAAGACTTCTATTGTTATGTCACTACAACAAATTTGGATTTTAGGGGGGTTGTCTTCAGCCCCCAAAAGTCACTTTTCATGGCAGTTTTGGATTTGGAGGCAAGTCTTTACAAAACCCCCCCCAATAGCACCATTTCTAAAAGTTTTGAATTTTAGAGGCGGTCTTGGAAGAGATCAATTGCCCCTAAAAGTCACTTTTAGGGGCAGTTCTAAACCCCCCCTAAAAGTGACTTTTGAGGGCAGTTCTAAACCCCCCTCATAGACACCTATGGGGACAGTTCTGAACCAACCCTAAAATTCCTTATTACAAACCTTTGGGGGCGGTTACAAATCCCCCTCGTAGGTTCCTCTGGGGGCGGTTCGAACCCCCCCTAAAACTTCATCTTACAAACCTTTGGAGGTGGTCTTAATAAAACCGCCCCCAATAGCACTAATGCTAAAAGTTTGGACTTTCAAGGGAATTTTTGGAAGAGATCAAAACCGAATCTAAAAGTGACTTTTGGGGGCGGTTCTCCCACCGCACTAAAAAAAAAAAGTGACTTTTAGGGGCAGTTGTAAAACCCCCTCGTAGACACCTATGGGGGAGGTCCAGAACCCCCCCTAAAAGTCCTTATTACAAACCTTCGGGGGAGGTTACAAACCCCCCTCGTAGGTACCTTCAAGTGTGTCTCTAAACCCCCCTCATTGTAACATACAAGGGCAATTTCGAACCCCCCTCATAGTGACATATGAAGGTGGATTAGAACCCCCCTCATAGAAACATACAAAGATAGTTTGAAACCCCCTCTATAACCATAATAAATCATAATAAAATATATTTTATTAAAAATACCAATACTGCAATATCAATAGGGTACGGAGGAATGGAACCACCAACCTCCTGCTTGTAAGGAAGGTGCTCTACCATTGAGCTAGCACCCTTTAATAATTAGGGAGATGAGCAATATTAACACCCATATTGCATTATTTTTAAGTCTAAGAAAACACAATAATAATGTTCAAGAGATGATTGTAACAGGATATCCACATGTACCCAAATATCTACATATTATCATTCAAGAGCAACCTGCTCTTTGCAATCCTCACAAGGCATAAGAACTATAATTCCAAAAATTTCGATTACTTACTAAAACAATAAAAATGCTGAAACAAATTGCATACAATTTGCAGACATAAATTTCAATCATGTGATATGCATTTCATAACATAGTGCAATGATTGTTATTGTAGACATGACATATTGATGCAGTTGAGGACCTCAATAGTTTGCGCATGGAAGGCCAATATTCAAGATGAATCATCTTCCTTGTTTGTCTCTTCCACTATGATAATTTATGTGCTTTGTTCAATATAGACAATATGAATAAACTAGAAGACAAAACATTTGTATCCATTGAATAGATGATAAATGCCATATCATGAGATTGTGAATACTTGAATAGTCGGTTGCTTGAATATTTTTCTCAAATTCAAGTTGTCCACACATTGTCATACATTTTCATAAACTTAATGGGAATATAGAGTTGATTCATTGCTAATATAGACATGCTAATGTTTGTGTGAATGAATATATTCATTTTTTTCTAGGTTCACTAATATTTATATTGAACAAGATTGTGAATAAGCAATCTATTTTTGGGTGTATGTCCTGATCCCTACTCATCGGTTGGATCAAAAAGAACAAATAGCTCATAAAGTAGTCAATAAAAATATAGATGGCTTACCTCGTGTATTAGTGTTGCAAAAAGTAATGTTTCAAACTCAATTGTTAGATGTCAAGGTGATACATTTACATGACCTGAAAAAATAATTTACTTTTACTTGTTAAATGAAATACTTTTGCCAAAAAATAAGTTTTTGAAGAATGAAACTATGACAGATAGAAACTTTCAGTTGAACATGTTTGAGATGATACATAAGCATGCAACTTACCCACAATTGCACGGCCCCATTGATCATGCTCACATGCCATAGTCGAAGCCAGAGTATTCCCAGTCATTGGCCTTGTCATTACTAGGACTACTAGATCATCATTAGCAACACCTTTTGCAGATGCATATATATTTAGTCAAGATAAGTAGTTTTTCATGGATTGGCAGAAACATAACAACAATAATTACACTTCAAAAGAGTAGTGTCATCGATTGAAAAAAATACAAATAATTCAGCTTCAAAATACATATAATTCTAGGCACCTAAATTTCTAGAAAAGGGAAGGAAGGGTCCATAGCATATTCCACATCCTTACACAAAAATTTCACCTTACAAGTAATATAATTCATGCATGGAATGCAAGAAAACGACAAAGGAAACCCATCTTCTTACCATCAAAATACTACCAAACAGTAAGCTTAGGATACTTTCCATGCACATATTTTCATTCGCGCTAGTAAGGTTGTGCCAGTAAGTGAGGTAGGTAAAGCGATTCAAAAAACTCACCCATTCCAAGAAAGTTGCCAACTTGGAATTGGAATAATGACACATGACTACTATGAATAATGCAAGTTTGCAAGTCACCATAGTAAAATTAAATATAGCAATTAGTAAATTAAAAAGATTTAATAATCAAATCATAAAATGCTTGTTAAAAAAGTTAGAAAAAAACTTCGACCCAACAGGCTTGGATGTGTTTTGATGAATGGGAATTTGGATACGTTAAAAGATGACAAAATAAAATATAATGAATTCACATCACTCTCATGACATGGCCACCCTTACACATTAGAAGAAGGAGATTGGAAGGAAAAGCTATCATGTCTACTAGGCCTTGGAATGGATCCTTCCATTCCCCATTCACTTCATTCCATAATGACAAAAAGAGTGGGAATCACTGCCCTCAATATGGGAATCAAGAGATGATCATACATAAGACAAAGGGTCATGAAAATCTATTAACATAAGGAGTCAATGTCAACTTGAAATTAAATTCAAGATGGATAGTTTTTTGAGTGAAAGCTAAGTCCATATTTGAGTCGTATAAAATCATGACAACGTTACATCATTTAAGTTTGCAAAACCAAGGTCATAGGTGTCTTGGTGGATGGACTTTCCTCCTACATGAAACATATTTTATGTAGGTAATTCAACTATAGGTGAAAGAAGATGACAATAGAGAGAAGAAGACAAACTCTTGTTGAAGTGCAAGATGAGGCTGAATTTGATAGAGATGATCCCGCCAAAAACCAAATGCAAGAAGACGGAGCCGAGAGAAGAAGTGAAAGAATATGATTGAAGTAAAAAAAGAGTGATGAAAGAAAGTGATAGAATATTAAAGAAGAATAGGGACATAAACCTAGTCACAAACAAAGATGCAATGGAAACCCAAGAGACATGAAGCAGCAAAATGAACGAAGAATGATTAAGCAAGCAAGGAAAATAAGTAGCAAAATAGTACCGTGTGTAAATTGTTGAGATGCAATCGAAGTGAATCGAAAAAATCAAATCCCTAAGAGGTTTTATGATTCCCCTTGATAACGTTGGTTTTAATGTTGGAAAAGAAAATGGTCTTGGTCCTATGCTTAAAATGGATAGAGTAGCCTGAGATGAAGACGTATGATGGAAATTTTTTATATGTACCCGAATCAAATGATGATGTAATGTAAGCCATGATAAGGCAAGTATTACCTCCAATAATTATTATTGTTGATGGTTCATGGTAAACCAAGAACCACTTTTCATAAAAATTATTGGTTTGTGGTAACCTAAAAACACTTGCGAGATTTCAAGGTTGAAGGTAATCCACAAAACTCCAGGTTGCGATCATGGGTAAGCCAAAAAAAACAAAAGATGATGATTGATTATGATGCAAGGGGAGTAATGGGTACACATGAAGATTTGTGATTTAAAGAATTGTTGTTAAACCATGTACAAGAAAACGTTTCCTAGAGAACTGGTGGATACAGTCACTAGCAACCCATGTGCTATGATGGATGGTAACCTTTTTATATGGAATTTAACAAACATGGTGATTATATTTTGCAAGTGCATATGAACACTAAAGAAAGTATAAATAGTGAACAAGACTAGAGATGAAGATTGTGGAAGACAAAGGATGAAGAAAAGAGGAAAAAAATAGAACATGAAGACAAAGAGCATTGAGCTAAAGAAGATTGAATAATGTAGAAGAAGATGATGAAAATCAGACCAGTTCAAAAAACAAAGAATGATGATTGAATATTTAAATCACAAATATTCGTTAAGGGAAGTATGAAATTGAAGGATTAACTCCTACTTGTGATATTTGTTAATGCATTGTAATATGTGAATGGAGAAGAGAATGCAAAAAACTATCACATATGATTCAAAGATGAGGACAACGACTTAAACTAGGGACTCAGATCTCATAAGCTCAATATGCGTGATTCATGGAGATATTGATAGTGATAGTTATGTAGATGGTTGAACTAAACATGGCCTAGTTCTTATGGCCACCTAAGTTATATAAAGGGACCTAATTGTAGTATATGGGAATGGCATCATTGAATAAGATTTCCCTTATGGGGGTTGCTTGAGTGAAAACTCATGGTGTCCCTTGCTTGATATGTGCTTGTGTGTATTTGATGCTGATTTTCCTTCCCAAGATTTGTTGATTGATTTGATAAGTAACGTATTTGGTTGGACAAAAGTGAAACAAATGATGCTCTAATTTAAATTTTAAATTCAGCCATAAGTTGAAAAGTTCATGGGAAATAAAACCAGGAAACCATGAGGTGAAATTTATGAATTTGGGTTATGCACATATTATCAAAATTTCCATAGGAATAGGTTCATAAAGAACAACATTTTAAACAACAACTACAACCAAACGCAACAGTAAATAAAATAAATGAATGAATATATTTCTCTTATAAAATTTTGTAAAAAAAGTTCAAGTATTGCGAAGTCATACCAACTTGGTATGGCCCTATAAAGAAAAGGTGTCTCTTATCTCTAGAAAAATGGATATGAGTGCATAATGCCAACCGAACTAACCAATATTCCCTTAGCCTGTCCAAAAGTTCCATCAGAGAAAATTAACTCCATAAATTCTGAATAACGACAATAAAATAAATCTATTGAGTTTCCCGAACCTATCAAGAGTTGATTGTTTTTAATTTAGATCCTAGACATTTGACAAGTTAGACTACAAACAATATCTAACAAAGTCTCATACTGAAACACAAACAACAACACACGATATTTTACACATAATGAGGTCATGTAAACAAGCATACCTTCACACTAGAGATAATATCTTTATCGACATCTTTTACATGTTGACCTTTAAATTCAACAACCTTTTCAGTAAAGCATCCACTTGCATCAACTCGGATTTGAAGATCCTCACCCTGCATGAGTATAAATTTCACAAAATAAATGTCAGGCTACATATTTTTGTTTAGTTAACCTTGAGTTTTTAACACAACTGTTACCCCTAAAACATCAAATGGTTGAGCATAGCAGAGTAGATATACCCAATTTGTAAATGTTACATAGCAAAGAAGATATACACAATTTGTACATGTTTTCAACTTAACAAGTTACATGCCTAAAATTCTGAAGTCTGTAAGATTGTCAATCCAAGCTATAAATTGAGAGGATATTATACATCATTCAGAATTTCAGAAATTATGTGGATTAATTATTACTTTGTTATTCAACTTTGTAGCTACTTGCAATGATATATACCTAGTAACAATCCCCAATCAAGTTAGACTACTGAAGTATGACTTCCAACTTCTCTTATAAGGTTCCTAGCTAGGCTCAATTAAAATATTCCATTTAAAATCTTGTAAGGTTTTCTTGTAAAGCTAAATCTATCTGCTTCTACAGGAAGCACATTTTTAACCTAACTTCTAGTGACTCCTCGATGATAAGCATAGTTGGTTGGGTCCCCTTTTGTACTCACCTACTTAGCTCCAATAATACCTTCCTCCATGGGTAGAGTGGTATGCAAGAACACAAGAGCAAGCCGGTGGGTGCAATGGTTCCCTTGAAGGAGTATGGCATACAAAAAACAGAGCTCGCTCAACAAAATTAAAGAAAAAGAAAAGCATGTACCAGCTTTAACTGGAATGGTTTTGAAGCATCAACTATAATAGAGAAAACAATAATTGCCATGGATTAACACAAGTCTGAGGAAAAGCATTATAAACATGTGTACTTTGTACATTCACAGACATATTCCACTGTCATGTGGAGGAGAACTACCAGGATTGAGCCAAGAGCAATTATCACTTCATTCCCACTTTGCGTGTTCTAGCACCCTCCCCTTCCTTCAACTACTAGTTCTGTCTTAGGTGTTTTTCTCTACATGAAAAATATGGTAGAGTTGACCCCTAGGACACTGGAAGCTGATAATCTGACCCCTTCTGGCCACAGCTGATTTGGGTTCTAATAACCTTCTATGTTACCAATCACAAAACCCTAGTTTTGTCTACAGTCATCCTAGTTCAATGGAATCTAAATTAGGTAGATTATGGCATGATTTAGGAAATATATCCCTGTACTTGGTGAAAGAACCTAATATTTGTGACAAAATAATCAACACAAATCTATATTCATTGTAGGAAACAAAATGTAAGATTTCTTATGAGCAAAAAAATTTGTAAAAGGTATAGGGACACAAACTCAAATTTCAAGACAAAGAGGATTTATTAACTAAATCCTATGTAAAATTATTTAAATGTGTTTATATACTAATGAGTAAAGCTTTCCTTTCAAAAAATTAATTGCATTATGCATTTTCATGGTTCTGTAAATATTTTGCATGATTAGATAGGTTGAATTTAGTTTCGTAATGGATTGAAATTCTTGTTTTGAAAGCGTTGTTGCATTTATTAGCATATTATGCAGGGTACTTTCATCACACTTCCCAGCTTTCATTTAATTTCATAAGAGAATTTTCAGAATCCTGGAATCTGCTCTGCGGCATTCCATATGAAGAGGGTAAGGGCTTCCCTGCATGGTCTAGTCCGTTGGAAAGCTATATGAATCCACATATTTCAGCAACTGTGGCGGACTTCCTATATCCAGATGATAGGATTTTTAGCATGCTATTGGAAATTGCTTCAATCCATATTTGCAATAAAGAAATCTAGGAATTATTTCTATGGCATTCCATGTGAAAAGGGTAAGGTCATAGATCTTATAATTGATAGCTTAGTTAGATTTATCTTTTTTTTCAAGTTTCACTTATATTTTTATTTTATATAAAACATTAAAAAGAACCAAAATATCTTGAATCACACCATAAGGAAGATCAAGAGTTCTCTCTCTCTGAGAGTTTACTTCAGTTTATTTTGCTAACCCCCTTTCTCTCCCTAGTATGGTCCCAGACCTGAAAGAGATTCTTGGGCAGTGTAGCTCATTTCAATTTTGTTTTTACTTTTCATCTATACAATCGTGTTCATAAATCTCTTGAATCTCGCCATAAGGAGGATCAAGAGTGCTCTCTATCGAAGAGTCTACGGTTCTTATTACATTCACACAACAAAATCTGAACGAACATTTACTACACTATGTATGCTCTACCCACTTGTGGGATACCCAGAAGCAATGTAGATTGTGTAATTCTTCACATATAATTCCACTTCAACCATAATAAAATTTACTCCCAAGAAAACTAATGAAAATCCAAGGTTGATCCTCAAACAATCAAAAGTGGGAAACTTCTTCCTGGAGAGGCGGCAGCCACTGGAACTAGACCTTAAGGGAATAGTTAGGCTACATCCTTATTGGTGTAGTGTTTAACACTGCCCTAGAGACTCTGGCCAACCCACATGTCCTAGTACGGATCCACCTAGATTGATATCCAGACATATCTCCTATACCGCAAGGTATATCTTGGAGATCCCCCTCCTAGAATAATCAACTTCACCCCCAAAAATTACAATAAAATTTACCAAGAAGCATTTGCAGTACATTCCCAAGCACACCAATGACATGTTTTAAGCATCCCAAACACTCAAGGCATTGGCTCCATTTGGCACTGGTCATTCTGCAAAGTATTTAATTTTGTTTATTATCTATCTGGAGGTTTATCTGCTTTAATCATATCATGTCGTGGATGTTTCATTTATAATTTTTTGATCATTTATGGTTGTGTATCATCTATTTTGCAAATACATGCTTGGACTTAATCTATTATTGTAAACCATCAAAAAAACCCTAAAACAACACCCATCCTCATCGCACATTCAAAACACTTTAAAAACCATAAGAGACTTAGTAACTCTTTATAGGGTCTACCCCCCTTGGCTTCGTTAGGATTTTTCCTAAACGGAGGAGTTGGGATCAGGTGACAACACCTGACTCTTTTCTTGCTCCCAAGGCCACATATTTTTCCCCTGGAAAAACATCTTCGTAAGATTTATGCTGCTGTGTGCACATCAGCGAGAAACACTCTACATCAATGCAACAGGGTTAATGAGGTTAAGGCTATAGACTTCATAATTTCCAACATGCTGTAATTCTTCCTTGGAAGTCATATTCTAACTTCTCTATTGCATATTTATGCGAGAAGATTGGATTATATGAGGATTCTTAGTAATCGGGCCAAGGAGAACATGTATAGGTTATAGTGATTCCTAAGTAGTTTGGGAATCAATCAAATTGGTCTTCAAAAGAAAATGGATTAGGATTTGCTAGTTTAGAATCTACACAAACAGTTGGAAAGCATGATAAGGTCAATAAAAAACATAAATAAAAACCATTTGTAAAGTTTTATTATCCAAAATATTGATTGAGAAAAACATTTAAATGTCTTCCCCAAACATTGTCAAATGTTATGAAGGTTGTTTGGAATAGAGCCACTCAACATATAGATTGCATGACTATTCTGTAACCAAAAAAATACTTCCATTCTAGTTGAAGAGAGTGAGGGTCTATTTGATTGTATGCAATTTTAGGATTGTGTATTTAGAACATTGGAAATGGGGATGGTGTACAACAAATCAGAGGGATATTTAGGAATTGAATTAATGAGGCTAGGAGAAGCTGCATAGAACCCACGCAAGACCTATCAAAGCTATCCTTGAATATCTAAAGAATAATTGCTTATCAGCCTGCAAATGGGAGACCTAAAACTCGAGAGGTGTTTGATGCTTGTGAGAGGTAGCTTGTCTTTACCAAGTTTCCCATTGCCATCATGCATGTGGACAGGAAGATATATATTTGTGTACAATTTTCAATACAAAGAATGTGAAAAACTGCATTAGAAACATACTTCTTAGTTATTTAATCTCTTCTGATCATAAAAGATAATTTAACAAATAACAATTAATCAAATCTTTCTCTTAATATTGTAATGAGAGAAGTAAAACACTCTTACTATACAACACATTCAGAAAAAGATTTTGTATTTTTTTAAATTACTAAATAAATTTCAAATTTCAAATAAATCTTAATTCCAAAGTTCAAATAAATCTTCAATATATGCCAATTGAGATCATCTTAACCCTATGTTCATATTCTCAAACTTAAAAATATCAAATTATCCTAAGTTAAATAGATCTATAGCAATTGATAATCGCTTTGATGGATAAATGACTATGAGCTCTAGATAGTCGATGATGTAGCTTGTTACTTCCTCACACTAAACAAAATGGTAGATATTTTCCATGGAGTTTAAGGAGAAATGGAAAACATGTATCTAAATTGTAAATAATTTCTTGCATGCCCAAGAGAATGAATGGAAAGAAAAACATACTGTAGAGAAGCCCATAATTCAACGACAAACTCTCATATCATTTTCATTATCATATAGAGATTATCCACTGATTTTAAAGAGATCTGGAAAACATGAATCTGATTTGTAAAGAATCATCATATGCACAGGATTCAACTAAAGTCACTCATCATTTTTATTATCATATAGAGGTTATCCATGGATTATAAGGAGACCTGGAAAACAAGCATTTAATTTGTAACGAATTTCTCACACACCCACCCATGAAATGGAATGGAAAGAAAAATATGCTGTATAGATACACAACATTCAGCTACAAGCCCTTTCACAATCATGGCTATTGACAATGTATACAAGGAATTATACCATTTCCAAGTGAGAAAGGGAAGGTATAGATATGGGGGTCCTCTGCCAGGGATGACCCTTTAGCATATTTATTTGTTCATCATTTTTTGAGGAATTGGGATTTAAAGATGTGGATCCATTAATATGACCCCTACATGGAGAAATCAACAACTAGGGGAAGAGATGATCTCTAAAAGCCTATATAGGTAAAATATAGCAGTGGTCTCTTATAGCTCTATATAGGTAAAATGGCATAGATTTTAAGGAGAAACATAAAACATATATCTAAATTGTAAATAATTTCTTGCACACCCTTGAGAATGAATGGAAAGAAAAATACACTATACAGAAGCCTAGTATTCAGTGACAAGATCTCATATCATTTTCATTTTCATATAGAGATTATCCATTGATTTTAAGGAGATATGGAACACATGCATCTAATTTATAAAGAATTGTTGGAACACCCATGACAAGGAATGGAAACAAAAATATATTGTACAGATGCTCGGTGTTATAGGTCAAATCTACACTTCTCCGTCTGTGATCACATTGCTCTATCGATCACACAAAATGACACTATGGATGGAAGAGCTAGATTGACTTATATGACTTGTTTCTAGAATTACATTCTTTGGCTGAGAATCTTATAGTTTATCTTGATTTCACCACATGTGCGCTACTCTTGCTTTATAAAACTATCACACACCTCAAAACATGCACTGCTTTCCTCCAACACAACCAACACACACTTTCCAAAAAGTTGCAAACGCTTTTTGCAAAGCATGAATGTTGCTCTCTGTGCGCTACTCTTGTTATATGAAACTCGCGCACATCTTAAGATGAAATAAAAAAATATATTAAGATTACGAATTGGGATTAGTTGAAGTTGGTTCTGCAACTTTCACAACCTCCCAATTCAACCACCTCTCGATCCCAACTGCCTACCTTGTCCCATAAATACAAGGAGGATCCATGAGAGAGGGACCTAGAATGAATGCTTTGAGTGGAGTGCCCTTATGCTGGAGGAATTCCCAAGTCATTGTGAAGAGCAGGAGCCCAAGACTTGATTGCAGAAGCATCTTGATACATCAGGTATATTTGTACTGATTCATGTTTCTTTGACAATAAAAAGGTGGAAATACCCTTCTTGTGCCAAATCGAATGTCTATTGGATTGTATGTTCATTTGGCTTAAATATCTGATTATATTTGATGTTAAATTACTTTTTAATTTCATCATATTTATATAGTCAAGATACGCTGAGGAAGGTTTCCTTTGTGTTGCAGGTTCATCACAGCAAGAGATCAAGTGGGAGATCAAGTGAAAGCTACGAGCAATCGTCGATTAAAGGTACATATTTCGATATCCCGATCTCTTTCATTTGTAGAAACTAGATGCAATACATTGAATGTATTTACCTGTCAACCCTGCCCAAGTTGGTAGTGTCTCTCCTCACTATAAGGTTTAAATCATGAACAACATACTAGTGCCTCCACTGGGGAGTAACCGTGTGTTTTTTCTTCTCTAGAAGACCTAATTTAGGGTTTCTTCTAGTCCATTTTTAGTTTTTGATTCTCTGAGAGGTATTGTAGGTCACTGTTACCTGTTCTTTCTTTCCTGATTCATCTCAGTCCACTGTTGCAAATCCTATTTCTGTCCATCTGAGACATGTGCACTAGTTTACCCTACTCATAGTAGTGCATCTTTCCTGATGAGCATTGGATTGTGTAGTGAATAGTAGTGCATCTTTTCTAGTGTGCGCTGGTTTTTGCACTGCACAGTAGTGCATTTTTCTTGTGTCTTCCAGTTTGCTGTTAGGGTTTGATTTCCAGTGGTTTGCTTCCTCTTCCATCCTGTTTCTTTGCTTCCTTGACTAACCCGTGATACTTCGATGTCTCTTTTGAGTCTTGTTGGCCTCTCTTGAGTCTTTTAGTTTGCTTTTGCTTGCTTGAGTACTCGTTTAAGTGTCTTTACTGCTTTCTAGCCCTTTTTGAAGTTCGTGCACTATTCTCTTTCTGACAAGGCTACATACTTTTACCCTAGTTGCTCATTGCAGTCATACAGACCTGCGTTCTTAATGTTTGTTGTCTATGGCAACGTTCGCACACTTTCATTGTGTCTTATCCTTCCCATTAACCTCAAGTTTGAGTACTTAGGATTGCTTTCGAACGGTTGCTTGGTCTAGATACTTTCTAATTGAGTTTTTAGTTCATTCCAAGTGAGTCAAATATTTCTAGTTATCTTTCTTTTGAGTCCGTGTGTTAGTAAGGTCATTCTTGGTTCGCTTGCCTACTTTTGGCTTGGCTTATTGTTTCTTAGGGTTTTGATGCTTAGGAGAAACCTTTTTAGGTCTACCTTTCCATTACGAGTATCTCTTTTCCCTATTTTCTTTTACACTTTGTTTCCAAGCCAAAAGTTTTTTCTTTTTCAAAACAACTTGGTACTTTGAGTCTTCCTTGAATTTTTTGATTCGTTTGTTTTAAACCATTTAAGTGTTTGTCTTACACACACTTTACATTTAGATCTTACTTTCTCTTATACAAGTTCTCTCTCTTTTACAATTATCAGAAAAGACAAAAATTGTTTAAGTAGCTTAGTAGTAAGGTCTTTCATTATTTTAAGGTAACATATTTTTCTTTGAAATATTAAAAGAAAATACAAAAGGAAGTTTTATTTTAGGATTGTCTAGTTTTTCGATTTTTGAAATAACATAAACATAAAAGAGAATTGTTTTTTGTGAATTTGAAAGCATTACTTTACATGCACTTTAATTTCATACGAACCATTCCACACACCGCACTACAACCCTTGAGTAACAAGTAGCCCTTAAAAAGGAACACTAACAAAATTTATTAGAAACATTTTTCTTTTTAGGTATACACATCATCAACTAGCTTATGCTAGAGTTTCAGACTTAAATCACCTTAAACTATCCAAAACTAGCTTCATTACTCAACAATCGTAGTATAACTTTGTATTAGGTAAATCCTTATCTATCAAATAGTCTTGGGATGCGCTACTCAAACTAGAGTTAAGCATGAGGCCATGGGTGATTGGAATTGTTGAGGATATCCCCTAGCTTTCCTCTCAACCATAAACCAGAGTTGATTCGCGTATGGGGGTCCTTTTAGACTTCAGGCTTTTCTACCCTGCCCATGCGTTTCGACTAGGATGACGACTATCCCCCTAGGTTATTTTGTATTGGTGGTAGCCTTGGTATTAGACCTTTAGGGCTCTACATAGGTAGAGTGGGTGGTTATTCCCACTTCAGCTCAGATAGATGTGGAAGGTAACCCGGGAGGGAAGTTTGGTGATTTAAATGCTTGCACCCAGAGGACCTATGGAGGACACCACGTAACTGACCATCGATACTCTGTTAGTCTGTTCTGGTCCCTAATCATCCCAGACTTGCTTCCGAGAGTATTTTCCATTGCTTTCCTTGTTTGATTACTTAGGAAATTTTGTAGCGGTATATTGTTTGCCCCTTAGTTGTAGTGGCCACTAGGTTTTTACTTAGTTTACTTTTTAGAGTTGTGGAGGATCAACATCTTCATCGGTCTCGGAGGTTGCAAAACCTTCCCCCACCCATTGTGGAGCCTCCACCGCCACCGCGGTGCCGGAGGATAGATTCCCGTGGTTCTTTTGAACTTACGGGTGAAGTAGAGGTTCTTGGAGAACCACAGCCTAGAACCCCGGATCGACAAGTCTTTGATATTGTTGAGGTTGAGGATCTAACTGCTACAAAGTTTAATACTCCTTTTAACCCTCCTCTTACTGGACCCAACAATCAGCTTGTGGTACCTATTGGCTTTCAACAACCTGAGTATAGTGATTACTCATAGCTGGTTACACCATGGTTAACCCAGGAGACGAGCAGGGAATCCCTCAGACGCCCACAACTTATATTCCTACAAGGATGGTCAATCCTTCGTTCACAAACACTGCCACACTGAGTTCGACACAGACTGCTTCTTCCTCAACTCTATCCTTTAGTTTGAATGCTGGTACTCTAGGCATGCCGAGCTCATTAGCTTCGACATCTGCCTCAGCTTCCACACCTACTTTTGGACCTAACAATACCGCTTTGTCAGGGATACCCACAGTGAATTTCACTCAGCCTCATGTTACACAACAATTTCAATGTGTAACTCAATTTATTGCTTCCACTTCCACTCTAGGATCGATTCCCTCTTTATCTATGCCTGTCATGGGTACCATGACTGTGCTCTCGATTATTAACACACCTGGTTTCAACCCCTATGTGGGTTACAATGTGAATCCATTGAACATACCCACAGGGAGTATGCACTTCTCTTTGTTTTTTGAAGGAGGGGGTAATATGTTTAACTAACAGTATGGAGGGGCTAACACCCAGCACAATGGACAAACACACAAGGATTTAATCCACTTTAATTTGGGTGGAACAATTTCAATCCTTTCGTTTCACAACTGATGGCCGGGGGAAACCCCAACCGATAGTACACAAACCAGGAAATGAGTGATTCCCAATACTAGGTTCCTGTTTATCAAATTCTATCATCTCAACCCCGTTTACCTTTTCTGGAAACTTTGAACTTGCCAGATATTTCGAAGCTTACAAACGACCCCATGCGTCATGACCCTACATGGCCACCCATTCCCACTTAGTTTCCCTCAGAAATACCAAAGTTTGAAGGTAAGACTGGTGAGGATCCCGGTGACCATGTTACGACATTTCATCTCTGGTGTTCGTCAAATTCGTTTAATGAGGATTCCATAATGTTAAGGCTCTTCCAAATCACCTTGACAAGTGTCGCAGCCAAGTGGTATATCGAACTGACTACGGCTGCCTTTGGCACATTTCAGGATCTTGCGATTGTTTTCCTGAACCACTTTCAACTTCTTATCTGGTACGATGCTGGCACAGACCTTCTGTCAACCTTTCGATAGAACAAAGCCACTCATCTATTTGATCATATTCAGGAGTGGCGAAGGATAAAGAGGCTCATCAAATCTGACATCCCCCCAGCATTATTATTAGAATGATACCTTAAATCTCTTCTTTCTTATATTTCTAAGGAAGTTGCCACTTCAAGGGTATATTCCGAAGAGGAAGCCATTTTGAGAACCCAACAGCTGGACTTGGTCTATGCTTAGTCTAGGATTTTATATGAAATTATTCCTTATGCGTCGAGGTCTAATATAGACTAAGGTAAACCTAAACCTAGACCACATGCTGATGGCATTGTTGGTTCAGTCAACTCTGTAGCATTTGATGCCTTAACAAAGCAGGTTCGTGCCTTGTCAGTCAAATAGTCTGCTGCAGAAGCAACTTCTGTTGCATCCTCCCCTTCAACTACAGAATCTGTATAGCAGTGTAGACAAACCAAAAGGGATCTCGATAGCCCAACAACAAAAGAAAGGGCAAGAAAGTGGAGGGAAACCAACAAAATCCCAAGAACACACAAAATGCCGAGGAGGGTAAAAAGAAAAAAAGGAAGGCTAAGTTCGCTTGCAAGCTATGTCAAGAGGACCACCTTACCTGTCAATTCCCTCTAATGGAAGAATCCTAGAATTTGATCCGTGAAAAGAAACATGTTGTCTTAAAAGACCCTTTCCCTCACGAACATAGTTCAACTTCTGGAAACTCCAGTGCGGGGGGCACTACTCGTGCCAAATCAACTGATCAGTCATTCGTTAACATGGTTAATTCAGATGCTCTTTTGCAAACTAGAGCAAGAAATTATACCTCGGACCCGCAGCAGAATGATGTTCCTGAAGCATCTAATCCTCTTCACATCGAGAGACTGGTGGATCCACTATCGAAGATCCTGAAATTTGTCTTCAAACGGGTTGTGCACAACCCTAACGCGAGGGCTGCCTCCAACTACAATGTAGTGGAGGATTTAGCCCAAACCCCTTATGCCATGCCCACTGTTGGGCTTCAATCCACTAATGCAGATCGAACCTTAAATTTATATATCAATCCGGGTCTGTAAGCTTAGAGGTATATCCAAGTTTTAGGACCTAGAGCTAGACTTGTTTGGTTAACCTAATTTTCTGTGAATTGAATCTACTGTTAGATGAGAAGTACTGTAACTTAAAGATACAAAAATCCTTTTACAGGGATAACTTCATCTGATCTTTTGAGTACAAAGCAATCTATTTAGCAAAGCGATCTATTGATGAAAGAACTGATATAGTGAAAGCAATTTAACAATGATTCTAACCCTAAGATACAGACTACAAAGTTCTGCCTGACATCCCACTAATGATTGAACAATTAACCATTAAATTCCCTTACAGGACATTGTTCATAATTGATAATTGTTCTAAACACTTTGTCTTCAAATGAGCAGCAATGTATGATATATCAAAATCACAGTCTGAACCGTTCCTTTAATATTTAACAGAATAGAAGACAGAGCTCATAGAATGTAAGTGATGTGTAGCATTAACGAAATCGTGACTTGAACTATTTAAATGAGAACTGAGCTATAATAAGATTAATTGAAAAAATAACTAAATTCGTTTTGCAACAATATGCTAGCTACTACAGAATTAACACATACCAATGGCTCGATCTAAATCGCATGCATCAAATTAAATCGTTGCAAACATATAAATCACATACACTGGCAATGTAATGGTGTGCGAACTCAACAATGGGGGCCCTCCAGTGCCTCGTTCCACACACAGTCGAAGATTTACAGAACTGAAAGTCTAATTGTATTCACCATAAATTGATTACACAGTAAAACCACGCAGTTCATAAGCAGCGTGCGTTCTTCCCCAAATCGTGATTATCAATCTAATGTTTTGTGAAGTACTTATACAAATTCAAAAGAAAACTGGAAATGCTATAATATTGTAAACTAATTAATGAACATAGCCATCGAGATCCTCATGCAGAATCGTGAAACTCAACAGAATCGAAACTGCCCTGCTTTTGTGCTGAGTGGTAGCACAGGTGGTCATCTTTGACCGACTTTGACTTGCCATCTGTGAGAGCCACATCATCTACTCGTTGGAAATTCGTCCATCCTTGGACATTGAGGATCTTTCCTCCATCTTTCAGTTAATGCCTAGTTGTCCTGCAAGTGCTCAACTTTGGAGACATTACGGGAAGTTAGCACATCCTGTAATTTTTAAAAAACTTAGTTTAAATGCTCTAAAAACCTCAAAATTCAATTTGTTAACAAGCAATGACATTAATACCTTTTTAAACAAAGTCTGTGGTGAACTACAAGATTTATAGATTGGTATGAGGGTTTTATGGAGGAAAATGGAGGATATTTGGATGACAAAAAGAGGTCAAAATAGTGCCCAACATCTCCCCCAAGAGGAAGCTGTTGCATGTCCCCATGCCAAAAATATTTGACCTTGTGTTAAAACCAAAATTTTGCTGCTGACCTTCTTGCTTCTAATCTCCTACTGAGACGATGCATCTGTTGAATTTGGAGATGCATACAGGACCTTTAGTCTCTCATACTTAACCTTGTAGGTCTTCTTCTGCTTATACCATCTGGATGCATTCTTAGAAATGTGTGTCCTCTGAATTCTAAGCTTCTGATTGTCTTTTCTCAATTTCTCATTCTTGAGCTCCAATTCCTTTATTTCAAGTTTCAACCTCTTAATTTCTTTATTTTTCTTGGAAGTCTTCTTCTTCATTGAAAGCTGGACAGAACTGGTCTCCATCCCTAATTCTTCACTTTCCTGTACTGAACCCTCTTTCTTTTCTTCTTGCACAGTTTTTGGCTCTGAGGAAAGAGAAGCTGAGTCTTTTAGTACTCCCTGTTTTGACTGCTTTTCCTTCTCCCTCTCCTGCTGATCAAAGAAGAGATTAATTTTCTTTGTTTGTCTTATTATCTCATCAGCTTCTTGGGTTCCCTGTCCTATTTCACTTGCTAGGTTTCCTTCTTGACCTTACACAGTTTGTGGGTGTTCTTCATCCTCTAATGTTGGCTGGCTATGAACTTGCTTAGACTTCCTCAGCTTCTTCTGGTAAGTGGTGAAGACTTGTTCTTGTTTTTGAAACTGTTTATCTTCTTTCATTACACTCCTAGTTTGTATCCTTCTCTGAGGCTTTTTTGAACTTGTTGCCTCAAAGTTGTCTTCATCATCAGTAATCATCAATACTTCCTTTTTCTTCTTTTTATCCTTTGGCAGTTTTGAACTTGTTGCCTCAAGGCATGTTATCATAAGCAATTCCTCTTCTTTTGAAACCTCTTCATGCAATTCTTCCTGCTCTTCAAACTGATTTTGAACTAAAAATTATGTCCATGTCGAATTCTGCTTCCTTAACTCATGCTGGATGATGATTTTGATAAGTCCACAGTGGAAAAGACTTGTCAATTTGTCTTTTTCACGCCTCTGGACAGCCTTGGCCATTTTAGTTAGACTCTGCAACAGGAAAAAGGGCATATTGATCTTACATTCACCTATCAAATGCTGCAACGGTTTGATGTGGTAAAGGTAAACAATACTAAATCTCCCTTCACATGTGATGAATCTTTGTATGATGTACACTATTTCATCCCAAGGATGAACCAACCAGCTCCTTGGTATGCCTTTCTTCCAGTTTACTGACCCTGCTCTAGATCTGCACAAAAAGGGTATCCATGATTTTTCTTTGAATTGCTTGGTTTTGAAAAACCTTTCTCCTTGCTATGGCAGACCAGTAATTTGTGCCAAAATGTCTTCAGACAACCTGAAGTTTAAATTCCCTACTGTAGCCCTTTCTCCATCGAACGAGCCAGCAAAGGCCAAGCTCACATTATTGTTGTGCCCATCAATTTTTTCAAAGAAAGGCACCCATTGATTTGTTTTGAAAATTTATAGACATTTTTCATGAACGTCTGCGGGCTCAAATACCTCTGGTTCCAATCTAGATGACATTTTGAAAAACAAATAGAAGACAGGAACCTTTTATCTTTTAATGCTGCCTTTGTTTTTTTTCTATCCCCACAACAGTACTCTGAAATTGTGAAATTTGCTGTTGGTTTGAGCAGAGTTGTTTAACAAAGAGAAAGGATTTTAAATTTTACCTCTTCTCTCGTACCACTATTTTTACTTCCTCTTGCACGATCTCCACAGAGATTGGTGTATTCGTAGCTTCCTTCTCACTGATTGCCTTTCTTCCTACGTGATTTCTTGAGAAACTCTTGTATTCACACTTCCTATAACCCACGACCCCTTCTCACTGTCAATTATATTCACACAGTAGTCGATTTTGTAGAGACAATAGCTGGACTCGGCCTCAAGGAGAATAAATGAGTCGTGTTTTCTGATTTACATAATACAGGAATCAAGCTTATTTGCGTGCTGTCGTGGGCATCATTCCACGTTTTCCCTTCATCATTACATAACATGCCACTTCATTTAAATAAAACGATGAAAGGTAAGGTTTTGGTTTATAAACACTTTAATCCTTTTATGTGCCCAACGTTTAATACATAAACTGTAAAATATACTTTGGTTCCAATGTTTTATTGAACAGGCTATTTCTTTAAAATGAACCTTCTTTTCCATATTAAAAAATGCGCTGAAGATATATATATGACCATTGTTTCCCTCCTTAGATTCTATGTATTACTTAATGCCTGATGCACTAAATACATATACAAAGAAACTTTTGAAAATTCTTTATGTCAATATTTCACTTCTTGCTGAGAAGGAGACCCTGTTTGTCTTTAAACCAAGAAGAAAACTCTGTCTGTAGAATGCAGTTTGTATCCTGTAGAGTGTAGTATTTTAAACTTCCCTTGGGTTTGATCCTGACAACCATTTTGACCCCTAAGGTGGAAAAAATGAAGTGTTGGCAGAGGCTAATGGAAGGTAAGTAAGGTACTAGCAGAGATTATCAGAATAATAAAAGAAATAGGCAGTCAAGCTTTTCAATAGTTGGTAATATGTCATTGCTTAAAAACAAAGAATTCTGGAACTTTTAAAACATAAAAACTATAAATTCTTACAGAATTTGCTTGATGTCCCTATATGATGAGCTTGCTGTCTGATGAAGTTGGTTTGTATCCTGATTTCTTCATTTCCTTCTGATGTCTTTTGTCTGCCATCTTCTGATGTCTTCAGTTTCACTGGAAGTCAGGTCCCTCTGTAGATTTCTTCTGCCTTACTGGAATCAGGTCCCTTCTGCATCATAAAAAATCACAATCCTATGCATGTGGAAAAGACTTGGAGGGTTCATGAAAATGCTTATCCCCCTCACAGGCCTAGCTTTTGACTTGTCCTTAAGTCAAACAAGATCTTCATTATTTTGAAAACAAAACAGGAAATTGGAAAAAGACATTTTTGTGAATTTTCAATGGCCAGGTAAACCTGGTTTTCCAGAGAAAATTCAAGTTTATATTGTGCCAGTGAACTGGTTTTCACAACTAAACTTCCTTTTTTTTATATAAATTTTTTTTTTTTCATTTTTTTTCATTTTTGATGTTTGTTTTTTTTTTCCCTTTATGTTTTATTTGCTTGTTGTATCAGAGAAGCAAGGAGAAACACTGAGGTGTCTATCCAGCACTTGCAGTTCATTTTGCTGTGAAATATGTTGAACAAAATCTGCCATGTTGATAGGTTTGTTGTACAGCTTGAGCCGGTGGCCATTGACCACAAATTTATGTGCTTCATCATCTATGGTTTGAAGTTTTACTGAACCATTGTCATAGACATCGAAAATCTCATATGGACCAAGCCAGTGAGTAGTAAATTTGGCTTTGAAGTCTTTAAACTTGGAGTCAAACAACAGTGCCCAGTCACCGATGTGAAATTGCTTCTTTTTTATAAATTTGTCATGCCTTTGAGCTCTCTACTGTTGTATCAGAATATTGTGTTCTATGGCAGCCTGTCTCATCTCATCCAGCTGATTCAACTGAAGTATTCTTTCTTGCTGAGCTTCTGAAAGATCCATGCCCAAATCTGCTGCTAACTTGAAAGTATGAACTTGAAACTCTATGGGAAGGAGGACTTGGTTACCATAAACCAGTTGATAAGGAGAAAACCCAGTACTGTTTTTCCAAGTGATCCGGTATGCCCATAAAGCTTCAGTCAGCTTAGCTGACCAATCTTTCCGATGCATCTGGACAGTTTTGGTAATGATTCCTTCTAAAGTCTTGTTTGTAGATTCCACTTGGCCATTTGCTTGTGGATGGTAAGGGGTAGAATTTCGATGCTTTATCTTATATTTTGCTGCTATCTCCTGCACTAATTTAGAGGTAAACTGGGCACCCTGATCAGTTACAATCTCTCTAGGCACCCCAAATCTGACAAAGATCTCCTCAAACAGAAAGTTTACCACAGTCTGTTCGGTGGCTCTGGGCAATGGTTTGGCCTCTACCCACTTAGTAACATAGTCTGTGCAGACCAAAATGTACTTCTGTCCATGTGATGGTGGATGAATGGGACCAATGAAGTCAAGGGCCCACTTTTCAAATGGTTCAATGAGAATCTGTGGTTGGAGTGGCATTTCATCAGACCGGACTCGGCGTCCCATTCGTTGACAAGTGTCACAACTTCTAACATACCTTTTAGCATCTTTGAAGATGGAAGGCCAATAATACCCCAAATTGAGTATCTTGTATGTTGTCCTTTTGTCTGCAAAATGGCCACCACACGGTTCATCATGGTATGCCTTTAAAATATCCAAGATTTCATCCTGTCGGACACATCTTCTTATGATTAAGTCATATCCTGTATAAAAGAGATCACCATTAACCCATATATGCCTAGCACTTTGTTTAATAATCTTCTTTTTTTCTTTAGATGTCATAGATGGTGGTAGTTGGCCTGATGATAAGTAATTGGCAATGTCAGCATACCAAGGAGTGATAACAGAAATTGCAAAGAGATGCTCATCAAGAAAACTATCTAAAACTGGAACAACCTCACCAGTATTGTGTAAGCGAGACAGGAAATCCGCCACTTGATTTTCTCGTCCAGGCCTATCGAAAACAGTGATATTGAACTCTTGCATTAATAACAACCATCTAGTAATCCGACCATTAGTGATAGATTTATTCATTAAATAGCGTAAGGCTGAATGATCTGTATGAACAAAAATTTCATAGCCAGTGATATAATGACGGAATTTGTTTACAGCATGAACCACTGCCAACATCTCTTTTTTCAGTGACTGTATAATTCAGCTCTGTAGGTGTCAGATTTTTACTAATGAAATAGATAGCATAAGTCAAAGTATGTTCTTTCTGGCCCAGTGAGGCTCCTATTGCAGTAGCAGAGGCATCAGTTGAAATATGGAAGGGCAATGTCCAATTTGGTCCTCTTAAAATGGGAGCAGTGGAGAGCTTTTCCTTAAGTGTCTGAAATGCAGATTTATAGTCAGTATCCCAAATAAAACACACGTCCTTTGAAAGCAATTTAAACAATGGCAGGGCTATCTTACTAAAATTTGCAATGAATCTACGATAATAGCCTGAATACCCTAAAAAGCTTCGCACATATATTTGAGTTGTGGGTTCAGATAAATTTTTAATGACTTGAATTTTAGCAGGATCGACTTTTATTCCAGACGAAGAAATGTGGTGTCCTAAAACTATCCCTTCAGTCATCATCATAAAACACTTTTCGTTACTCAGGGAAAGGTTTGATTCAACACACCTTTTCAGAATTTTCTCCAAGTTGGCTAAGGAATCTTCAAAGGTACGTCCATATACAGAAAAATCATCCATGTAAACCTCAACACACTCATGAATTAGATCTGCAAAGATGGCCAAAATAGCCCTCTGAAAGGTAGCTGGGGCATTACATAAGCCAAAAGGTAAAACTTTGTAGGCATAAGTGCCCCAGGGACATGTAAAGGTGGTTTTGTCTTGGTCTTCGTTTGCAATACTAATCTGATTATAACCACTGAAGCCATCTAAAAATGAAAAATATTCCTTTCCAGCTAAAGCATCCAGCACTTGATCAATGAAAGGCAATGGAAAATAGTCTTTTAAAGTTGCCTTATTCAACTCTCTGTAATCGATACATATACGCCATTTACAATTTTTTTTAGGAACAACAACCAAGGGTGAGACCCATTGGCTGTCGGAGATGGGGTAAATAAATCCAACTTTTAACAACTTTTGTAACTCGTCTTTGACTATTTCCTTTAGCATAGGGTTCATTCTGCGTTGTGGTTGTCTCAGAGGTCGTATTGTGTCATCTAGGTAAATGTGGTGAGTGCATGTCTCATGATGAATACCTAGCATATCAGTGTACTCCCAGGCAAATGCATGGGAATATTTATTCAACAAAGTAATCAACTGTTCTTCCTGTGATGTGGTAAGATGTGCACTTATTTTCAGAGTTTTGCCTGGACTGATTTCAACCGTTTTACTGTGAATATCGGTGATGGAATGAACATTAAAAACATCATGAAGTGCTAATGCTAGGGAATGAACATTGCAATTTTTCTTGAAAATTATGACCCATAACTTGTTCTGCTACAGTATAATCCATTTCTCGTAATTCTGCAGAAATATCAGGTTCAACAATGAAATAATCTAGTAGATCTTCGTGGTTGTCTTCCTGAAAATCGAAGTACTGATTTATACTCAGAACAGGCTGAATCACCTCTTCTTCTTGTTCTTTGGTTTCATTCATCCACGACAGCTGATCTAATGTAGAAGGTCATTGGGCAGAAGGGTAAAGTGCAATCTGTTTCCTCTCTGTCCCATGTGAAATGAGCATACTGCCTGATCGACATCCTATGAAAGCATCTGCTGTTGCTAGCCAAGGTCTGCTAAGGATCAATGGGTGACCTCCTAAGCTAGATTTTGGCTGTAGGACTATAAAATCAACAGGATACTCCCAGGAGTCTAAAGAAACAATAATATCTTCCAAGACCCCTTCAGGTGTAATTTTAGACCTATCAGCTAATTCTAAGACAGTTGTGGTGGGTCTAAGATTTGTCAAGTGAAGGTAATTCATTGTCTCTAGTGTCATGACGTTAATGGAAGCACCTAAATCGATCAATGTTTTTGGGATGGAAAAATTATTAATAGTAATTGTAACCATTGGAATTCCAGGATCTACATACTTTTCAATAAAAACGATGTTGGACATTAACCCTGCTAGATTGCCTACCACATGAATTTTCGATGGATCCTTCCTTCTTTTATTAAGACAGAGTTCCTTAACTGCTTTAGTGTAAATCGGAATATCTTTTATAGCCTGCAGTAGAGGAATTTTGACATATACATTTGTTAATTCATTCAGAACATCGAAATCAGGTAAGGAAATTGAAGGTTTCTCTTTGACTAACCTCTCAGGAAAAGGAGGTGGATAAAATGATGTTGTGTTCCCTCGTTGACTGTGATTTTCTGACTGAGGTTTTTCTGTATTTAATTTTTTTGGAGTTTTGTCTTTTTCTGGTGGTTCTTCTAAGATAACAGGAGATTGTTTTTCCAAGGTTTTCCCAGATCTCAAATTGATATTTTGCAGTGGGAGAATGGAGTAGGGAAGCACTGTTCCATCATCAACATTATACATAGGTCTGCTGGTTTTATTATTTGGATTTGGAATTGGCTGAGCTGGCAGTTGTGTAGGCCGAGGTGGAGGCTGATTAGATGGAAACTGAAGTTGTTGAGGTGGTTTACCCAATTGAGGAGCCATGTTGTTGGGTTGTTGAAAAGATGTATTTTGAAAAGATGGGGCTTGGACTTGATGCTGCTGGTATTGAGGATAGGCAGAAGTTTGTTGATAGGGTTGCAAATAAGCCTGCTGATATGTTTGGTTACCATGGGCATACCCTCTCCAATTTGGAGCAGATTGAGCTAATGGAGGAAACCAAGTTTGCCAAGGCATGGGTGCATTCCATGAATTCTGAATAGGAGTCTGATAATTTGTATTAAATTGTTGCATAGGATCTTGAGACATACCTGAAAATCATGGCTGCCAAGGTCTCCGTTGTCCGATGAAGTAAAGAGACTCCATGCTGTGATTTTCCTCCATTCGAGCTGCCTGTAATTCCTTCAATCTAGGGCAATCATCAGTTTTGTGATTAAAAGTGCATAAGCCACAAATTTCAACAGTATTTAAAGGACATTCTCGAAGTGGGTGTTTCTTTCTACATTTAGGACAAAAAATAGACAAAGCCTGATCTTGTTGGTCCTGTTGTTCTTGCCTCTTCTTGGTTTTTGTTGCCTCAACTTGTGTGCCCAAGGTACTTAATAAATCAGTCTTGAAATCTTCTAGCAGATTCCCAAGCTCAGCTCTAGAAATACCACTGTTTGTAGATTTAGTTGCTTTGGTATTGCTATCTCTTTTCCCAGTTCGAGCCTTTCCTCTTGAATATTTCTGACATAAGTCCTGTATCTCATCAAAAGGAAGGTAAGAGATGTCACCTTTGCCCATAACATTTAAAATATCCAAATACTCTTCTTGTATTCCTTTCAAAAATATTGTTCTAATCATTTCAGGTGTTAAAGAATTGTATTTAGATTTCTGTAAATTGTATGAGAATCTTTCCAAATACTCCTCCAAACTCTCATCTTCCTGTTGAGTCATGTCAAAAATGTCATCTTTCAGCCCCTTTGATCTGCAATATGCTCGATATTTTTGAAGAAAGATTTTCCTCATGTCATCCCAGCTAGTGATAGAATGTTCTCCTAAACCCATGAACCATTTCAAGGCAGCTGCTTTAAGAGTAGCAGGGAAAAGACGGAGCTTATGGGTGTCATCAGTATACCCATAAGTTCGACACAAGATGTCAAATTCGAATAGGAAAGAGTCAGGATCTTCAGAGGTCATGCCATAAAAGTTTGGTAAGACAGAGGGTGGAATAATCTTCATTTTCACCTCTTCCCCTAGGATAACGCTAGTGTCTAAGATAGGAAATTTAAAGGTGGCTTCCTGATCTTCTGTTATTCCTTCATCCCTCACATGTCTTCTCTCTTCTTCCCTTCTCTCTTCTTCCCTTCTCTCTTGTCTGTGTTTGTTTTCTATTTCCAACATCCTCTCGTACTCCCTTCTCTGTTCTACAGTTGGGCCTTTTGATGTTTCTTCCTCAAACATTTTGAACTTACCAACTGTTGAGATGAATCCTTTTGGAAGAGAAGCTCCTGTTATTTCTGTTTTTGGGGGGGTTTTAATAAATCTTCCTTTCTCATCTCTTAGTCTAAACATAAAAGTGAAATCTAGTCTGTGTTTTTGTTTGAAAGTTTTGTTTTTATCAGAAAACTAAAGTTTCTAAGCCTGATTCTACAATGCCTCCCCGGCAGCGGCGCCAAAATGTTGGGCTTCAATCCACTAATGTAGATCGAACCTTAAATTTATATATCAATCCGGGTCTATAAGCTTAGAGGCATATCCAAGTTTTAGGACCTAGAGCTAGACTTGTTTGGTTAACCTAATTTTCTGTGAATTGAATCTACTGTTAGATGAGAAGTACTATAACTTAAAGATACAAAAATCCTTTTACAGGGATAACTTCATCTGATCTTTTGAGTACACAGCAATCTATTTAGCAAAGCGATCTATTGATGAAAGAACTAATATAGTGAAAGCAATTTAACAATGATTCTAACCCTAAGATACAGACTACAAATTTCTGCCTGACATCCCACTAATGATTGAAAAATTAACCATTAAATTCCCTTACAGGACATTGTTCATAATTGATAATTGTTCTAAACACTTTGTCTTCAAATGAGCAGCAATGTATGATATATCAAAATCACCGTCTGAACCGTTCCTTTAATATTTAACAGGATAGAAGACAGAGCTCATAGAATGTAAGTGATGTGTAGCATTAACGAAATCGTGACTTGAACTATCTAAATGAGAACTGAGCTATAATAAGATTAATTGAAAAACTAACTGAATTCGTTCTGCAACAATATGCTAGCTACTACAGAATTAACACATACCAATGGCTCGATCTAAATCGCATGCATCAAATTAAATCGTTGCAAACATATAAATCGCATACACTGGCAATGTAATGGTGTGCGAACTCAACAATGGGGGCCCTCCAGTGCCTCGTTCCACACACAGTCGAAGATTTACAGAACTGAAAGTCTAATTGTATTCACCATAAATTGATTACACAGTAAAACCACGCAGTTCAGAAGCAGCATGCGTTCTTCCCCAAATCGTGATTATCAATCCAATGTTTTGTGAAGTACTTATACAAATTCAAAAGAAAACTGGAAATGCTATAATCTTGTAAACTAATTAATGAACATAGCCATCGAGATCCTCATGCAAAATCGTGAAACTCAACAGAATCCAAACTGCCCTTCTTTTGTGCTGAGTGGTAGCATAGGTGGTCATCTTTGACTGACTTTGACTTGCCATCTGTGAGAGCCACATCATCTACTCGTTGGAAATTCGTCCATCCTTGGACATTGAGGATCTTTCCTCCATCTTTCAGTTAATCCCTAGCTGTCCTGCAAGTGCTCAACTTTGGAGACATTACGGGAAGTTAGCACATCCTGTAATTTTTAAAAAACTTAGTTTAAATGCTCTAAAAACCTCAAAATTCAATTTGTTAACAAGCAATGACATTAATACCTTTTTAAATAAAGTCTGTGGTGAACTACAAGCTTTATAGATTGGTATGAGGGTTTTATGGAGTAAAATGGAGGATATTTGGATGACAAAAAGAGGTCAAAATAGTGCCCAACACCCACTCTAGAGGTACTGCAAATTTTTCCATTACAATGTAGTGCACTCCTCGCAGCGATTGGAAGTGTAAATTCATCCAACATGCTCACCCACTTTGATATGAAAGATATCAAGTTCCGATTTCCATACCACGTTGCTCTCCAGATAGAGGTCATCCATGGTCCCATGACCATTCGACGAGTTGTTGTAGATAAGGGCGCATCCACATGCGTAATGCTTATTTCTTGCTAGAGGGCTTTAAGTGAACCTGAGTTAGCCCCCTCTAATACAATACTTACCGCCTTTGATGGAAGATCCTTCCATCCACACGTAGTCTTACCATCAGTTGATGTTGAACTTGCGGGAAAAATAGTATCGATAGAGGTTGAAGTTCTAGATTCTCCACTCAATTATAACTTGAAGTTGGGTCGGAGCTGGACATATGCCATGCAGGAAGTGCAATCAGCTATTTTTTGGATCATAATGTTCCCCCACGAAGGAAAGATCAACACAGTCGATCAAATTTCATTTTCCCGGAAGACCAACCAGACTTCATCAGATTCAACTATCTCGTTGGTTGATCAGTCCTGCCCAGTCACTGAGAGTTTGGGAGTAGGTTTTTATGGGTCATTAATAGGCACTTTCGACCTACCTTCTCCCATCCATTTTATTGGTTCTGAAGAATGTTCTTCATTTGATATTTCCACGGTCAGTTCAACGACTGATCCTTGGATTCTCCTAATTGAATTAGAACCAGTTGTGCCTGTATCTGTTGTAGAGGTAACCTATTTGGACCCACAAAAACCTGCAACAGAACATATCATGACTTCGTTGGTCTTTACTGATTCAGATATGGACTATGCTCCTGCATGGTCAGTAGACTCTACCCACTCTCCTGATTGTTTAGACATGGTTTTTCCTTCTGACGAAACATTTTTGGAAGCTATGATAGGGCTAGACCACCCTCGAGAACATATGCACCCCGGGTCCTATTTACTTCCCATTCTAAACTTGATAGAGAGAGGCGAGTTCTCTTCGAGACCCAGTGAGAATGTTGATTTGTTCTCTATTCCTTCTACTTCACAAGCTATTTTTGCCGAAGAAAATAGGGCGAAGACATCGAGAACCATCCCGATCAACATTTCCATTGAACGTGGAGTCATGGAAAATATTTTTATTAGAGTGGACTGTTATGTTGATGAAATCATTCCGTATACCAATATTTTTAATGCTTTTCGCAATATCTTTTCCCGGTCTCATGAAGAGATCCCAGGCATTAACCCTACTTGAAGAAGTACTATGCTTAGGCATCTGTGTTTTTTCATGTATTTTTAGCTATACATTTTTTAGAGTTAGCTTTGTTTACAGTTGTAGTTACGTCTTATGCATTTATTGCTTTGTGTTTCAGATGTTGACTGAACACTTTATAGGGTTTGCCGATGGCGCTAGTTGCCACACCCATCAGTTGGCTGCAGTTGCTTGGGTTATTTACTCACCAACTGCTCAACTAATGTATTTAGGAGGGGATTGTTTAGGTCCCACAACCAACAATGTGGATGAATACAGTGCAGTCATAGAGCTACTCCAAGATGATTTGTTTCATGACATTTCACATTTGGAGGTATGGCTCGACTCAAAATTAGTTTTTTTTCAGTTATTGGGTGTTTATTAGGTTAGAAATCCTACTTTGTTACGTCAGTTTATGCGCATTAAGCTACTTGAGAGACAACTTGATTATATCACATATCAACATATTCCAAGAAACTTGAATGCATTAGCTGATTCATTTGCAAACTATGTTTTAGATTGGCATTTGCATCATTCACACACATAATCATTCATGCATAAAACACAATAATAGACTTGTAAATAACCGATACTGTATATATATATATATATATCTGTATCAAAAAATAGTATGGGTTTGGATCATAAGTTTGTCATAAAGTCATGTCATAAGATACAAAATTGGGCTCGATGGCATAAACAATATACATATAATATCCTTCTTCTATGGAGAAGGTGGGGCCTCATCTGGCTCTGCTACCTCTCGGTAGCATATGACTAACCTAGCCACTTTCCGTAGTAGCCTAATCCAAGATGGGGGCACACCAACCACATCCTCTTGCATGTCGAGCGGCATCCGCTCGATCCTGTAAGTTGGAACATCATGAGTCAACTGAATCATCTTTCTCTCAATGGTTCTTAGCATGGCATCAGCTGCACCCACTTTCACTGGCCTCACGAAAGTGTGAGGATGTCCCTTAGGATGCACTGGTCCAACATCTGCACATGACACTTTGCTTTAGTACTTCAAACTCATCATAAAAATTATATATGAACAAACATAAAAATTTAATAACTTTTCAAAAGCATAAACATACCTATCTATCCCCAGGAAGCCCCTGGAGGAAGGATCAGCTCAGGATCGTTGCGAAAGTCTACACCCACATATGGAAACTGCTTGATAGCTGGCACTTGTCTTTCCCACCAACCCCATAAATGATCCTCATGGTAACAGAAGTTGCTCTCGCCACCACCCTGGCGGAGGAAGATATCACCCCAACGAGACAACATTGGCTCATGGGGGTTGATCAGGGGCAAAGGCATCCCAAACTCATAGTAGGAACCCTTTCAAAGGAGAAGGTGCAAAGTATGCTTCCGTACCCAAAGTTCTTAATTCTCCTGGTCTTATATCCCGAGAGTTGAAGCTTCATGTTGGCCAAAAGACTTGAACAGTAGTCATATACTCTTCCATTCAAACATTCAGTAACCATGTGCATATAATGCCTCAAAGCAAGATGTTGTGTAGCACTCCTTCCCTTTCTGGTTAAGAACACTTACGAGGACTTTAAGGGCGAACCTTGCAATAGTAGAGATCATAATTTGACTACCGGATTTCCCAGTTCCCGGTACATAGTGAGTATTCACATATTCTTGCACAGACAAGGCACCCACATTGCGTGAGGACCCTTTCAAGTTCATAACATCTCCAATCTGAAAGAGACCCATTCTAAAGTAGATGTCGTCGATTGTGAGTTCTAGTATTCCACCTTGGATATTAAACACCAATGCCTCGGCATCCCAGTATTGGACAAGCCTCTCAAGCAAGTTGTTTAGTGCCTGCATATTGACTGTTCTATAAAATTTCAATAGCCCACACCTTCAGAGCGCATGGAGGGTCACCGGATCTTGTAATTCTATCCAATCCATTTCCTCATGCTCTCTTTCTCTCTAAACAAGAACCATCCTGCCAAGAAAAGGTCAAATTTTTAGTCCTTGTCATTTTTTACCCAACTTTCGGGGGTGTGCGCTACTGTTTAGGCTAGATGGGCACATTTGAGCGATGGTTTCCTTGAGGAAAACCAGTGCACACTACCAATATGCCCTACGTTTCCTCATACACAGTAGCGCACACGCAAAACACTAGTTGTACATTGCTAGAAAATGATTTTTACCATAAAAATTGACAAAAAATGCATCAAATTGCAAGTTTGGGAGGAAATAAATTACTTGGTGGAGGTGGAAGGTCGATCGATGCTCCGGTTTGATCACAGTAAGTGAAAGAAGATCAAGGTTTTACCCCAATGTGCCCTAGAAATTTCAATTAGTGATATTCTTTTTTCAATTTGAAACTAGTTATATAAAATTGATTTTATTTTTTACCCACTTTTCGCAAAAGTGTATAGTTTAAAAATTGTCCCTAAATGTTCTATTTATTCACGAATACCTTACAAATTTTGGTGAGTTAAATTTAACCTAGGTATTTCAAATTTTCACTAGATTTTCAAAATATTAAACCGGAAATGACCTATTTTCATATTAATAGACCAATATAGGTACTATATCGTCATTATTATGTCATTGAGAAAATTTGTCAATAGTTACTAATGCGATTGTTGAGATCCTATTATTTGGTAGGTCATGAACCCATGATCCTAGAAGTTGTCTTTTAAGTCATTTTAAGCTCTTGTTTTGACTATTGAAAAACTAAACAAGATTGTCGAGCAGACTTGTTCTCTTCAAGCTCATTAAAGGATTTGAAGGTGCATCCGCTTAGGTATAAGTTTAACCCATTCCCGGACCTTTGCAGATTCCTTATGAAAAAGGAATACTCTACTCATACGTGGCTAGAAGAGTTCTTCTCTCATTGTTTTAAAATTTTTTGGGGGAGGAGACTAACTATATGAAAAAGGACTTTTGGAGCGTTCTTTAGGGTTTCCAGGATCTCGAAATATGAAAACACCAAGTGAGCACTCACCTACTCGGGCCCGATGTGAAATCCACAAGAGGGTATATAGAGGATTGTTTAAGTTTTTCAGACTCTATAAATAGGAAAACACTAGCGAGCATATACAAACCCAGGCTCGATATTAAAATCCACGGGTAGGTGTATGGAGTTATTGTTTAATTTTTTCAGACTCCTTAAAATTGAAAACACCGACAAGCAAGAACAGATCTCGGCTCGATATTAAAATCCAGAGATCAATGCTATAGAGTATTATTCTATTTTCTTCTTCAAACTCTATAAACAATGAATAAATTCCTTAGTCTTCCTCCCATGGGCTCATTAAACTTTTAGATGGTTGGATCTACTGAGTTTTATTTCTTGGAGTCATTAAAATAACAAGAAGGACATTCTTTTACAAAAAAGAATAAGGGATAAGAAGAGTAAATCATATCTTTTTCAGTTTCAAATTTAGTTCAATCAGTTATGTCCATGAACAAAGCACCTACTTGAGTCTATCATTTTAGTTGGGTATTAGTTTTTGACCTTAGGGTGAACCTGATCTCTGTTAGTTTTTCAAAATTTACTTCAATCTGATATAGGATCTTAACTGAGAGAACAACATGTACAACATATCTGTAGCATATCAATCATGGACATAATAATGCAATCACACAAGAGACAATAGACACACAGAGTTTCACTGGGGAAAACCATAAAGGTGAAAAACCCCACAACTTCCCCAGAGATAGATAGAGCAATGATACAACCCAAGCATAAGAGATAGTCTTCTCCTAGTAGCAGCTTCTCTTCCTCCACTAGTGTGCCACTCTCCAATGAGTGTGTGAGAGAGAAAGTGAATGATCAAGTAGAGTGCCTCCCGCACTCTATTTATACTTGACTTGACTTTCCTAATAACATTTAGTAGATCGGCCTTAACTTAACCACATAACATAATGATGAAAGGGCCGACCCCCTATAGGGTGGTCTAATAACCCTCTGACCCACATGACTTATACATGGCCGACCCCACCAAGGTGGTCTAATAGCCCATCAAGTATAAGTTACAACACTTACAATATAAATGATGACACTTCCGTATAAAGGAATAATAACATCTCTATAGGAATACAAGCACTTATGTATAGAGGAATAATAACATCTCTATAGGAATAAAACATACATATATGAAATACATTCCGAAGTTACATATACATAAACACTCCCTCTTAACTAGGAAGGTATTTCTCGACACAGGTCTTCTAGCACAAGTCTTCTTCTTTGGATCATCGTCATTGGATAATCGTCATCGAATCATCATCATTGTCACGGCTGCTGCTATCTCAATCAATCTTTGAACTACTCGTCATAGGAAGTTCTACAGAGCCAGTCATTTTTCATACTGGATATAGGCCCACCGCCTATAGGTCTTCATCATCACTGTCCATACTGTGGAATCCTCAGGACTTATTATGTGCATCACAAAACCTTGCAAGAGCATCCAGGATATTACGAGCACACGACTCTACCTGTCGGATCTCCCAGGGCTGTATTATATGTGACTGTCACAAAACCTTAAAAGAGTGTCTTGACTAGCAAGAAATCTAAGGAGCATCCGAGGCCTTTTACGTGACTAGCACAACCTATCCGGATCTCCAGGGCATCTTATATGTGACCATGGCAAAACCTCAAAAGAGCATCCTAGGACTGATTATGAGCACACAGCTCAACCTATCAGATCTCCTAGGGCCAGATTATATGCCATAGGACGAAACCTCGAGAGAGCATCTACCAGATATCCTAGGACCAGATTAAATGCCATAGGAAATACCTCGTAAGACTATCTAAAAATCTCCCAGGGCCGGATTATATGTCCTCCCAAAGAAAAACCTCGAAAGAGCATTTTCCAGATATCCTAGGGCCACATTACATGCCATAGGAAAAACCTCGAAAGGCTATCTGCAAACCTCCTAGGGCTGGATTATATGATTATCTGCACAACCTATTCCACGACCATAGAGTATCAAACTGATACTCACCATACATCATCTTGATGTACCCATGATCATCCTAATCATCATGATCATACAATGCATCCACCTGATGCATACACAATATCTTCCTGATACATATCATCATACATGATCTACCTGATCATACAATGTATCCACCTGATACATATACAAATACATGATCCACTTGCTCATACAATGTATCCACCTGATACATATCATCATACATGATCTACTTGATCATACAATGTATCTACCTGATACATACACAAATACATGATCTACCTGGTCATATCCAACATCCAACATGATGCATATACATATACATGATCCAACTGATGATAACAAGCATCCAACATGATGCATATACATATACATGATCCAACTGATCATAACAAGCATCCAACATGATGCATATACATATACATGATCCAACTGATCATAACAAGCATCCAACATGATGCATATACAGAGCAATAACTGGAGCATCATCCTGATGCTCATCATACAACGCTTACATCCACAGCCATGGAAGGATCCTCCTCTCACCATGCTTAGAATGGATCCTGCAAATGTGTCCATCACTTCTTCTATGAAGTGTCATCAATCTGAAGAACACCAAGCCTCTCTCTGAAGTACTCGAACTTCACTCTGGCTAGTGTCTTCATCAACACATCTGCAATCTACTCACCCATCGCAACATATAGGAGATTCACTGCTCCTATCTGCACCATATCCCTGATATAGTGATATTTGATATCTATGTGCTTGGAATTGTTGTGTAACACCAGGTTCTCAAAAAGCTTCACACAACTCTAGTTGTCACAAAAGATACTAGTAGCATCCAACGGAACATCAAATAACTCATAAAATAGCTTCCTCATCCATACTGCCTCACAACTAGCAGAATAAGCTGCAACATACTCTGCTTCAGCTGTAATCAGTGCTATGCAGGATTGCTTCCTGCTAAACTAAGAGATCACACCTATTCCCATACTAAAGCAACACCCAAAAGTGCTCTTGCTATCTGTAGCATTGCCTGTCCAATCTGAATCAACATAACCCTGTAGGTTAAACTTTTGATTCACATCATACTTGAGCCCATAATCAACCGTACCCTTCAGGTACCTCAGAATATGCTTTACAGCAACCAGGTGAACACCTCTCAGATCCGTTAGGAACTGGATCAATTTGTTCACCGCAAATCAAATATCTGGTCTCGTGTTCGTCAGGTACATCAAGGACCCAATCATTGAACGATACATAGTGACATCAACCAGCCCAGATGAAGCATCACACAGAAACTTCAGGTTTGATGCCATAGGTGTGGCTATTGCCTTGCAGTCCATCATCTCGAACCTCTTCATGATCTCTACTGCATACTTCCCTTGTCCAAGGAAGATCCCATCTTCACTCTACAACACCTCCATGCCTGGAAAATAGTCCATCATCCCCAAGTCCTTGATCTCAAACTCAGCAGCAAGTTTCCTCTTCGTATCGGCAATCAGTCTATCCTCTCCTGTAACAAACATGTCATCCACATACAAAAGTAGTATTACTGGATGGCCTTCCTCAACGTTGTAGTAAATTTTGGAATCCGCTTTACTCTTGGTAAAGCCCAAACTAGATAGAAAGTTGTCTATCCTACCATACCAAGTCCTAGGAGCTTGCTTCAATCCATACAAGGATTTCTTCAATCTGCACACATATGACTCTCCGTCATGTGTCTCAAAACCAAGTGGCTGCTCCAAATACACTTCCTCCTCGACTACACTATTCAAGAAAGATGTCTTGACATCCATCTTGTGTATCTTCCATTTCATCATTGTAGCGAGAGCAAGTACTGATATGATGGAAGTGTACCTGGATATAGGAGAAAAAGACTCTTCATAGTCTATCCTCTCTTTTTGGAAGAAGCCATGAGATACAAATCTCACTTTGTATTTCCCTATGCTACCAACTGCATCATGCTTGATCTTATAGATCAACTTGGAAGTCACAATAGACTTCTCTTCTGGTCTTGGGACCACATCCCAAACATGATTCTTCATGATCGCCGGATCATGGCATTCTTCCATTACTTCATCCCGAATCCTGGGAACCTAAATATCTTCAATATCTTCAATAGATAGTTTGAACTTCGTTGTTGGAAAAAATGTTGTAGTCCTTCTTTTGTAGGTGATAGTATATGATCTTTCCTACAAAACATGTAAGATTTCACGATTAGAAGCATCTCATAGTTTTCAGAACAAATTCTCACACATAAAGAAATATTTCATATAGTCATGCAATTATTTTAGCCAATGCTTCAATACAACATTTATCCATATCCTGTAACTTTCTAGATGCCTTCCAATCTCTACCAGAACATTGTTAAGAGTGTGCACAACTCCCAACATGTCAGCAAAGAGGTTTCATTCTAGCTAAGTAGCAATGGAATGTTGTACAATTCCATAGGCCACTTACCCATCATATGTATATTAGTAGTATACTGTTCATTAATGCAATTATTCTAATATGCATAATACACACCCTAAGTCTAGGAACAAAAGCATATACATCATTGAACAATATTTTTTAAACAAACAAGTATGCAAGAAATGGAAATTCAAATACTTATCTTTGTTTGGTTGTAGGGTGGACTCCCTCTCAATATTTTCTTCCTTGCAGGAACTATTGGAGTGTGCTCCATATTAATCTTTGCTTCCTGGATTACCTGTCCTTGAACTTATATCCATCCTCGATCACTATGCATGCTTACTAGTATCATCATTGTGTTACCCTCGAGATCTCATACACAATCATACATCCATTAGTATAATCTCAATACTATAAAAACACAATAATCTTAAACATGTATAGTCATGATCATTTCAAACATAGATAATAAGCATTAGCATTTAATGTTTTAAGGAAGACTTCTCTTACTCATGCATATTCATATTTGACCATAGAACTCTTCTGGTTAGTCATATCATCAAACAAGGTAAGAGAAATAATTTGCATAAACCCTAGATTACTTAAATTTCTAAATTTCTAAATAATCATTATCAATCATGCCATGTGTACTTATATAAGAGATCCTAACACAAGGTAGGATTCTAGCTTGATATAGGAAAAACATACCTGGATTAGCATGCCAGCTAGTTATGTCTAACATACCCGCATAATGTCTTCTTGTTCTCTTCAATGACTTGTGCCAATGACTTGTGCTAGTAACCTGCATATCTCATAGGTTAACCATTATAGAACCAAGTTATACATACCTTGTAAATAGATCATCTATGTGATCCATGACAATGGATGAATCTTTGTCTTCATGTCACCATGGTCATATGTTCTTGAACTAGAACATGATTTGTCTTTCTTGATGCACCTTTCATGTTAGCGAACAACATCAACCTCATAAAATACCACAATGCATTAGTACAATCATAAGTGTCAATACCCTAATTAATGAATATCTTCTATCATGCATTCATATTTTTATTAAGGTGATATGACAAGTCTAAAGTTAATCAAGATTGTACTAATCTTAACGAAGACAAACATATCATAACTTAATCATGAATAGATTTCGAAACATACCCGTAAGTCATACCTGTCGAGTTTGCTTGTAATCTTCTTATGTAAGGCCTTAGCCTCATCTCCCTCTGAAACAGGAACTTCTTCACTTATGCAGGTGACCAATCCATTCTCTTCTAGGATTAACCCAATCCACTTGATTTGTAGAAACTGGTTCTAGAGCTGGATTAGGGTTTGTTAGGAAAACCATAAAAATTCAAACTTTGAATTTAAAATTTTTGAAAGGATAGAAAGATGCGTCTTGATGAACTGATCAACCTGTTATACTCAGAATTTGAAAACTACAAAGTTTCACCCCTCAAATTTGCTTTTCAATATTCCAGATTCACTAGGGAGGACCCTGAATTAGGGTTTGAGTTTCTCGGAGCTTCACCCAACCAATTAGTTTGATCCAAAGCTCTAAACTTCAATTTTTCCAAGGAGCTTCCAGCTATGGTCACAAATTTTAAAAATTCCCATTTTTGTAGAAGCCATGATTTTTCACCTTTCCGATCAAAGTCCTGAACAAGGGTTTGATCAAGCCTAGCCTTCTTCCCATCTAAAATTTTTTGATCTTGGTCTCTAAATTTTGTTTTTGATGAGGAGCATCCAGCCATGGTTTCCGATACAAAAATTCCAACATTCTCCGAAACCATAAATTCCCGGAGCCATGCATGAAGGTGCTCAAAATCCAATTATGTTTTTGACGGAAATATGCACTTGATTGTTTCTGGTGTAACTCCAAAATTTAATATCTATAGGGTTTGCACATTCTTCCTGTGGTAGCCTAGCCTGTTATCTTTCCAACCCCACAAGTATGAACTCAAATGGATTCTCTGAGAGAGAGTTATTCCAAGTGTCACAACGTGACCTGTTTATGGTATAATATAGGAGAGTAAATGTGTATGGCGTGCCATGTGTCACTGGTTCCGTTTCGGCCTTTGAAAACCTTACCTAAGAAAGTACAGTCTTTTCCCTACTTGTCACTTTTTATGAAATTTCAATTGGATCTTCCTAGCCCAAGTTATGACCTTTTTTCCTAGGTCACCTATTTATGATTGTGATGTGGAAGAGGCAGAAATCCTATATTGTATAGATCATAAATCTGAAAGTACAATGAATTCGAGTCTCTCCTTTGGAAAAAGGAAACATGGGGATCTTATATTCAACCTGTAATATTTTTATATCCTGAAACTTCACCAAAATGAATTTATAGCGAAAGTGCTATGATGACTGGTTTTTTCTATATCAAACCCTAGCTTTGCAAGTGCAACAAGTGTCATAAATGCCATACCATGCCTTCTTTCAAGCTAGCTCTGATACCATGTTAGTTTTTCAGAATTTACTTCAATTTGATCTAGGATCTTAACTGAGAGAACAACATGTACAGCATATCTACAGCATATCAATCATGGACATAATAATGCAAGCACACAAGAGACAATAGGCACCATTAGAGAAATTTTGAGGTCAAAAAATGGCCTCAAAACAAAGAAAATGTACTATAAAAAATAACCAATCACATTCTAGTAGATGACATCATCCCCCTTGGTGAGGTGGCATTGCATGAGTTAAGAATGCTTATTTGTCAAATTTTCTATGGTGGATGAAAACACATAGTTAACCAAGGCAGTGGTGTAAGTACTTTTAAGTAATAAAGTAAAGTACTCATAATGATAGTCTTTTCATAAAATAATATTATTGTCATTTCCAAGTAAATTACTCATAATGAATGTATTTTCACACTTTCTCATAAAACAATATTATTGTCATTTTCAAGTGAAGTACTCTTAATTCATAAAGAAAGTCCTTTCACATTTTTTTATAAAATAACATATTATCATTTTTATGTTTTTAATTTTAAATTATATATTCACTCCATTCTATTTAATAACATAATGTCAAACTAATAAAGAATAATAATAGATTTAACAAACAATAATAATAATGCAATGTGGATTATAATAATATTATTAACATTTTACATGTAAATAAATTCTCAATTAAATTACATTATATTAAATTCATGAGAAAAATACTAAATATAAAAAGTCAACATAAAATTAAAAAAATAGCTTTTAAAACTATTTTTTATTATTTAATTTCATTTGCAAGTTCAAGACAAATAAATGCTAAAGGACAATAAATTTTTGGGAATTTACAATGAATCTTAGTCACATCACTGTAGACTTATTTTATTAATTTTATTTCTAATGAATTTAAAAAGCAACTCAACCATGGTTATTTATATTGTGCATAGAAAATAGTGTGGGAGGTGACTTGTCATATATACCTACTCCATAAAACCCCCAATTCATAATATTTTAATATATTTCATATTTTTGTAGTACATCTCTTAGGAGGCTATTTTTTGACCTCAAAATCTCTCTAATGCACAGAGTTTCACTGCGGAAAACCATAAAGGTGAAAAACCCCACAACTTCCTCAGAGATAGATAGAGCAATGATACAACCCAAGCATAAGAGATAGTCTTCTCCTAGCAGCAGCTTCTCCTCCTCCACTAGTGCACCACTCTCCAATGAGTGTGTGAGAGAGAAAGTGAATGATCAAATAGAGTGCCTCCTGCACTCTATTTATACTTGACTTGACTTGCCTAATAACCTTTACTAGGTAGGCCTTAACTTAACCACATAACATAATGCTGACAGGATTGACCCCCAATAGGGTGGTCTAATAACCCTTTGACCCACATGACTTATATAGGGCTGACCCCACCAAGGTGGTCTAGTAACCCATCAAATATAATTTACGACACTTACAGTATAAATGATGACACTTCCGTATAGAGGAAAATAACATCTCTATAGGAATACAAACACTTCTGCATAGAGGAATAATAACATCTCTATAGGAATGAAACATACATATATAAAATACATTCCGAAGTTACATATACATCAACAATCTCCGAGTTTTTACTCCTCCGGTTGGTTATTATTCCAACAATATGGAGGGTCTGTCAATGTCTCCTACATTGAAGGCTTATATCATTTCCCCTTAATGTTGAAAATTGCCTAAGTCACTTTGTGTCATTCTCACTGTTCAAGGATACAGCCTATGTCGGCCATTCTGCAGTTTACCTTGACTTCGTGTGTTGTCCATCCTTGTGTCCATTTGTTTCATCTTGTTACTTGTCCTACTCAACATTAGCTCATACCTGTGAGTGTTTCTCATGTTGGATGATGGAGTATGCATTAAGGCCTCCCTTCCAACGGACTTCTTCCCATCGAATTCAACTCATTATGCTTTGGGAATGAATTTTAGAGTTTCGGTTAGTACCTTGGAGATGGTAGTCATCAATGGCAGTTTCCCTCACTGTTGAATAATGGGAATACATCAATGTCTCTTATTCGACAGGTTCCTCAAGTGTTTGACTTCAAGTCCACTTATTCACACTTGTTGGATTGTACTAGGTACCTTGGCCCCATTATCATTATCGATGGAATCCCTCGTGTTTGTTAATGGTATACATCAAGGACCGGTAATAAAATGATACCCTCCATGTTCGACTTCAGATCCTTATTCGCATGGTTAGGGTTTGTGCCTTGGGTTGTTTTGGATGAAGACCTTGGGTTTCTAATAGCATCACGCTATTTATGTTATCACCCAAGTTGCGCAAGACTGAGCCTCACTCATTTTGGCTCTTCATGAGACATAGATCCAACTTTTTGTTATGGCTATGATCTCTCATTTTGACATGGATCCATTCTTGTATTTCAGTGGCCATGCTCTATATATACATCTCCTAGTTATGTATTGGAGATCATACTACACATCTATATGATGTCAAGATTGTAATTGCTCGCTGACCTTGGTCTTTGTTTTAGGTGTTTATGTGACTTGGTTCTGTGGTTTCTTGCTCCTCCTCTGAATTGGAATTATAATGTATTTCAGCCATCATTTCTCTCTGACCTCACACATTACGAGGCATATGTTATAGGCCAAATCTGCACTTCTCCGTCCATGATCACATTGCTCTGTCGATCACACAAAACGACACTATGGATGGAAGAGCTAGATTGACTTAGATGACTTGCTGCTAGAACTACATTCTTCAGCTAAGAATATTACAATTTCTCTTGATTTCACCAGATGTGTGCTACTCTTGCTCTATCAAACCAGCGTACACCTCAAAAGATACACGGCTTTCCTCAAGGACAACAAATGCACACTTTCCAAAAAGTTGCAAATGCTTGTTGCAAAGCATGAAAGTTGCTCTTTGTGCACTACTCTTGTTATATGAAACTCGCGCACATCTTAAGATGAAATCAAAAAATATATTAATATTACAAAGTGGGATTAGTTGAAGTTGGTTCCATAACTTCCCCAATTTCCCATTTCAACCACCTCTCGATCCCAACTTCCTACCTTGTCCCATAAATACAAGGAGGATCCATGGGAGAGGGACCTAGAAAGAATGCTTTGAGTGCTGTTATGCTGGAGGAAATCCCAAGTCATTGTGAAGAGCAGGAGCCCACAACTCGGTTTTAGAATCATCTTGATACATCAGGTATATTGGTATTGATTCATGTTTCTTTGACAATAAAATGGTGGAAATACCCTTCCTATCCCAAATCGGATGTCTATTGGATTGTATGTTCATTTGGATTAAATATATGATTATATTTGATGTTAAATTACTTTCTAATTTCGTCATAATTATATAGTCAAGATAAGTCGAGGAAGGTTTCCTTTGTGTTGCAGGTTCATCATAGCGGGAGATCAAGTGAAAGCTAGGACCAGTCGTCGATTAAAGGTACATATTTTGATATACCGATCTCTTTCATTTGTAGGAACTAAATGCAATATAATGAATGTATTTACCTATCAACCTCGCCCAAGTTGGTAGTGTCTCTCCTCACTATAAGGTTTAAATCCTGAACAACACTTGGGATTAAGCTACAATCACACATCATTTTTATTATCATATAGAGATTATCCATGGGTTTTAAGGAGACCTGGAAAATAGGCATCTAGTTTGGAAAGAGTTTCTCACCCACCCACGAGAAGGATTGGAAAGAAAAATATACTATATAGATGCATTCCTCTACATGCTATTTCACAATTAGGGCTGTTGACAATGACTGCAAAGTGTTATACGATTTCCAAATAAAAAAGGGTAGGTACGGATATGGGAGACCTCTGCCAGGGATGACCCCTACATGGAGAAATCAACAAATGGGGGAAGAGATGATGTCTAAATGGCTATATAAGGAAAATAAAGAAGTGAGTACCTGTAATGTGGAGACCACAATGCTCTGCTCTGTACTGGTCCAATCGCACGCATAATTGTCTCAAGTAGTTGTAGATCACATCGCTGAAAATAGCTTGTTCTTTCTTCCAAATAAATCCTTGTCCATTGCATTGGCACGATCTGTCAAGGCATTTTCTGTTGATGCATTTGTATGCTTCCTGCTTCCACCTCTCAGAGAATACAAGCACCAAACAGATGACACACACAAGAAGACCAATACATACATAGCAACACAACATGACCGAGTAGACTCAACAAAACATAACATGAAGCTCCAGACTAGACTCATACAGACCAGACTAGATGCAGGAAACCTGAGAGGAGGAGGAGAGGCGAGGGAATGTCACTACCAATGCGATTTTGGACAATGAAAATCATCATTGGACCATTGCGACATGTGAGATCCCAAATCCACTTGCCGAGTTTGATAAGAACTACATATTATCTCTCTGACAATGCAAATTGATTCCTAGAAGGCTCGGATGGACACTACGAATTATCTCTCTGACATTGTTGACACTGCAAATCGATTTGTTAAAGAATGAAAATTTGGTTATGAATGGACAGATGGGATTGCAATTAAAATTTAGACGAAATCACAATCCACCATCATCAAAGACAAAATCCATGGTATCCACCCACCATCATCTAGGACAAAATCCACTATCATCTTGGTTACTAAAATTGAGATAGAATCCACCCATCATCGAAGACAAAATCCACTATCATCTTGGTTACTAAAATTTAGATACAATCCACCATTTTATTGGTTACTAAAATTTAGATAGAATTCAAAATTTTAAATTAAAGTAATTAGATTTACAATAAGGGACAAAACATTTTTCCCATTCGTAATAATTAAAATTTGTATATCTCAATAAAGAAGAAGAGAAGAGAATTCCCATTCTAGGAGACCACCACAAGCTAAAGAAATATTAGGCTAGAGCCTTGATAGCTATCAAAATTTCCCATGAGAACATTGTTTATCAAAATCCCACTCGGAAAAAAATCCATGAAAACCATGAAGTTTTGCATCTAAAGTACAAAAAGAAAAGGTAACACATAGCCAATATAATCAATTATGCAGTTTTCTAGATGAGATCCACATAAGGAGGCGGGCAATATTTTCCATTGAGAGTGGGACTCTTCTGTCATTAACTAGTTCTAGATGTAGTATAGTGGCCCCCAACCTTCATTAACCTTTTTAGAGCTTCTTGTTTTCTAAGATGGAAAGGGAAATTGTTAGGCATTTGTCATCCTCGATTTGTGTTGGGGTGCTATGAGGCCAACAACTGTGGTGTTATTTCCTTTCTTTAACAACGGAAAACACTTTGCTACTTAATATACCCTTTGAACAACATGAATACCTAGAATGGGAGTAGGGGAAGTGATTGGAGACTCCTTAATCATGGTGCAAGGAGCTTCCCCCCATACTCCAACAATTGATGCAAATGTTTCATGGCCATCTCCACCTTTCCCCCTTGAAGGTTTCCATATATCAAAGAACTATCAAACCAAGAAAAGTACATATCCCATTGAGCTTTATTGAATGTAAGATTCATTGTGCTTTATCCATATGAGAAACAACCCTTTAATTCTATTTTGCTACTAATTTCTATGCAATTCACTGAGCTAAGCCAATTTGTCTCCTATGAGGGAAGTGTTTTAAGTGATGGGAATAGGGAGGACCTAGCCACACAATTTATTTTCCCACCTCCAATTTTAGTTAGCATAGACACATAACTAGAATAGGTGTTTGAGGTTTTCAGTGTGAGCACACAAAGGGAGTTTGGTTGGGCGATCCCAAGGTGGACCAATGTATGGCTGACCACTTGATCCTAGAGAATGAGGGACTAGCAAAAGAATATCTTCTTGGGCTTGAGAAAATGATTTTTGATCTAGCAGGTTGTCACAGAGTTCTTCAAGAATACATAAACGGATGCAAAGTCTAGCTACTATACATATATTGCCAATCTGACGGTTATTGGTTGCAATAAGAAATATGCTACTTTATTTGTGCTTCCTTTCTAGTTCTTAGTCACTATATTGAAATGTTGCGAATAAGTAATAACTCTGCATTCCTAAGGCAGTGGACACTTTGTTGAAATATCAATAGGACTACTCCAAAGATAATTTTTTTCCTTCGAATAAAATCATAACAAGGTAAAGGATGACATTAAAAACTAGATTATTTGTGATACTATAAACAATGTTATTTCATACTTGTGGTAGCTTATGTTGAGTCATTTTCTCTGCAGCTTTAAAATCCTTTGCATGTGTAGCTATTGTCTTCTCTTGTTTGCTTGATTTTTTTTCTTTGTTTCAAACCATCGACGTGCATTTGCATGGGCTAAAAATAGTAAGTCAAATGAAACCTATAGAACGATTGGTCAAACAAGAGTTAATTTTAAAAAAAATGTTGCATAAATAAACTACAAAACATTACAATTTTGAAATGTAGATGCTATATCCAGTTTCTAAACACCTTAGTAATTTGCATGTTTCAATAATTTGATTACTTTTCATCACATCCCATAATGTGACCAGCCCTAGATTGTGTTTCAAAACTTGACAAAAATTCCAAACTAACAAACAGAGAAGAACACCAAGGACTTTGAGAGAACTTTCTTACATAGCATGAGCTGAAATTTATTTATCTACAATCTAGACCCAACACAAAGCTAATAATTGTCGCTCTTAGCTCTGTGAATTATATAGTCATTATCACCTCTCATCCCAGGGTCCTCTAACTAAAAATATCACATAAAGTACAATAATCCTAAATTAATAACCATTTTGTGAAAATAACAACATATAGGCACTAATAGAACTCAATCTACTATTTTATTTTATAGCATAACTACTAGGTGAAGAATGTATGTTCTGTCGATCTCACTCAATGGATAACCTTGATGGATCACTTTGTGATCTCATTGCAACAACATATTTGTATGTTGTAATACCCTTGACGAATGCACCTACGAACAAATCTTCTATCCATTCATAATCATTGTTTATTGGAGTTCGCTCTCCTTGGATGAAGGATATTTCTAATTCAGATCAAAATGGAGAAGTGGATCACCCATTATCAACCCCATGTCCAAGACCCGCAAAGCATCGTCCTCCTTTCCATCACGGTGGTGAAAATATGCCATGAGGAGACACGACAGAGAATATGCATCTTGCTATACATGCCCCACTGTATCCCATGATGTTGAATGTAGTTGTTCCCAAGCCATATCATGTGTTTCCTCTGCAGCATCAACATCCACTATTGCTGCAAGCACAATTAAGGAAACATATGCAAAGGTTCCTTCTTGACATAATTTATTCAATAGTTCATCTATTTGGGAATCCAATGGTAGCATAAGTAAAGTCCTTCCATTGTTAACACTACTAAATAAATGCTTGAATCCATAAATCAGTACAAACAAAGAACTGTGCAAATTGCAGACTGATACAGATAAATAGCTCATTTCATCAAAGCTTATTGAATTGAATTTTAAATATTAAAAAACTGCATATAACAACATCCCAAGATTAATCATGCGGGAAATTGTAGCAAAAATTACTTTCAAATCTTGAGGGTGGAGCTCATAAATAGTTAGTTGTCAACTTTGCAAATGGATTACAATTTTTGTGGAAATTTAACATTCATTTTCTTTGTCCACTCATCCATTTTCACTTTTCAGAGCCAAATATGACTCTAATCAAAATATTTAGTGAAGTTCATCTACTATGATATCCTTATAAATATATTGCACTGAATCTAACGTCACTTTCCCTTGAGAAACCCCCAGATGCCATGACTAAAGAGAACATGTGATGACTTCAATGCCTTCAAAAGACAATTTTATACCTTAAAGTACTTTAAAGTGCTTTAATCGATAAAATAATAGTTATCTAATTCATGCCAAAACAAGGAATGTATTTGTACAAGTATTTTCCATTTAGTTGTTGGTGAGTGAGATTAGCACAGTTACAACCATGCAAACATTCACATAAACCCAAGAAATTAAAAATGCAAGCACAAAGGAGAATTTTGCAATTGTACATGTTCAACACTCCACACACACACACACACACACACACATATCTATATATATTACAAAATTTGTGGAGAGTGATAATCTTTGACAATGTTTCCAAAATATACAAATGTAAGACACAAAAAATAGATGAGTATTAAAGACCAAATATAAAATGCAAAAAGCTAAAATAGAAATATAACACATAATTGGACTAGATCCACTAGAATAAGTCTCATAATTTTCCTCCCTGCTTAAATAAAATTGTCCCCAATTTATATTGTAGATGGGGAAATTGTTGCTCAAATGGTGACTAGGAAATACATATGGTTTGGGTGTATAAAATGCCTTTGCGGCCCAACACATGGTAATTTGATGTTGTATAGTAGATCTAGTGCAAACATTAAGGTGTGTATCTTTAGGTAAATGAGGTTTAAATTTCAGGAATGGTTGCTTCCATATGTATGATTGAAACTAGTTTCTCCAAGTGAGGAGGCTTGTATAGTGTGGACTAATTGATATTCACCACGTCATGGATACCTAGCCAAAGTGGAAAATCCAATTTGAAGGCATTGGGACACACCTACTTTGTGATGGTATATGGTCCATACCAGGTTGGCTTCAACTTGTGATGTTGCTAATTTTTGAACCTGCATTTGTCCAAATGAAGCCAAACCATATCACCAACCTAAAAATATTAAGGTACTTGTCTTCTATGTAGTACCATATACTTCACCTATCACTTCTTTAATACATCATGGTCCCTTGAATGAATTTTGTCCAAATTTTGAACAAAGGAAGAAGCCTTATCTTGTTCCTTTTCATTTTGGGATGTGGATGTCAGCTATAGAAATTAGAAGTTCATAAGGGGAAATATGTTGAGAACCATAACAAACTTCAAATGGTGAATGCCATGTGGAGACATGGGTTACAATGTTGTAGTTGTACTGAAAAATGTGTAAGTAATTATCTGAGGGTTTGTCCATCAATCAAGGTATGAAATTAGGAGGAAAACCTCAACTAACATTAAAGAAGTTTCCACAAACATGCCCTAAAGTCACTCAGAAATATAGAGTTGCGATCTGAAATGATAGTCTACAATGAGCCAAAACTCCTTAAAACATGTTGTAAAAGGAATTCTCCAGATTTAGGGGCATCCATAGATTTATAACATGGAATGAAGGAGACCATATTATAAAATATGCTAAACAAAATAAAATATAGTTTTGTTTATGTTGGGATGTAGTCAAAATGTTGTTGAATTCCATGGAAATTTTCTCTTCAAATAATACCAAACTTGAAGTGTATAATCGATTTGAAGGAGCTTATGTGAAAAAAAATCCATCTATCAAAGTGTACACAAAAAAAATCATGTTAGGTGACATTACATATATGACTGAGAGTGTTGCACAAAATTAGCATCTGAACATTGAAGACTAGTATTTTCCCTCACAACCCTCCCAGTGGTATGTTTATGCTTAATTGGTTTATTCTTCCATCATTCTCCTGGGAAATGACCTCTATTGCGCCTTTGGATTTTAGTCAAACAAAAAAATTGATTTGGGTGGGAGAATGGACCCACGTAGATCAAAACAGGGGCCATTTTCTGCACTACTCTTCCTTTCCAACATTGATCGATGGGCTCATACATTCAACACGTATCTGTTGCGGTAGAGGGATTAAATGCACTAACCATTAATACATGTATCACTATTAAGAGGGATATGTCTATCACTCTTAAGAAAACCATGTTCGCTTAATTATCTCTAGTTTCAAGCTAAACCATCAAGGAAGGAAGCACAATAAAGGGTGGGTGGAATATAGAATGAATGAAAAAATAATACCTTTCAATGCATTTTTAGATGATGCAGAGTGGCACAGAGGGATCTAGAATCATTTTTAGAGGATTGGGGAACCAGGGTGAAATCGATCAATCTTAAGAAAAACATTACTTGGCAACAAACAAAATTACCAAAACCAATGAAATCGAGATCAATGTCCTAATACCAATGTGCATCTTCTTCTCCCTTACCCTAAAAATCTAGGTCTAAATCCTACTAAAACAAAACCCTTTAAAACTGCTTGCATAATCAAATTTTGATTGACTAACAAAATCTAGAGAGTGAATAATCATGCTATGTTATTAGTTCCATCGTAGCCATTTATTATGAAAATAAAAATATGGAAATTCCAGTGACTAAATACACAGTTTAGCCATTTCAACATCCAGATCCCTCAAGACAATACATCATGGACATAGATGCCACATTTAGCGAAAAAATTAACCCCATAATGTATATAAATCCTATCAATTATCTGGTGAGATATTTCACAGTAAGAGATACCCCATCGACCTCATTGACCTTAACTATTGTTGGGTCTTGGAAATGCCCCTTTTTTACCATACCTATTTCATAATTTTACCCAGTTACACCCTACTTTCATAAACCATATACATGCCTTTTTATAGAACAATCAACAATCTTGACAAGGTATAATTTGTTATTGCTTCATTTAATTAAATGCCTAAGATTGTTATGGTTATGAATTCTAGCCTTCGATTTATGCTAACTTGTGTTGATTAAATTAAGTTATGATCAAAGCACATGTGTAAAAAACTCTCAAGAATGGAGATAAACAATACTGTCAACATGCTTTGATACCATGTGAAAATCATCACAACAGATCTAAGAGATGATGTATACCTCACAAGAGTAATTATGATTAAGCAAGAAAATAGAATAAGAGTGATCAATACAGTATAATGAGCAACAGAATAATATGGTACAGTAGAACTCGGATAGAAGCAATAATACTTCACACACACTAACTAATTAATCACAATATGGACAAATAAAATAGTACAAGCATAAGGATTCGATTGCCTAAGGTGGAAATTCGAATTAGCCTTCATGGAGTGATCAAAGGATCACTGGAGTGTCATTAGAGCACAACTAGGTGTCCTCATGATCATCAGTGGACTCATCAATGCACAAGTAACTGTCAACTGTCAGTCAAGCTAAGTCTAACTAAGTGTAGTAGGTGTAACTGGATGTAACTAGCACATGGAGACACTAACTGGATAAAGGGGGCTCAATGGAGGATGCAGTAGGATCTTACTAGAGTCAGAACAGGCAGTTTAGTCTCACTGGAGGTCCATCGGAGTGATAAGGTCAGTAAAGAGTTAGTTAATCCTTAAATCAAGGAAGTAACTGAATATAACTGGACTGGTAGGTGAAGAAGGTGCCTTTGTCATGTAGCGAAGCAAATGAGGGTGGATTAGTCACTGGGAGGGATGAAACTATAAGGAAAGAAGCTCTCCAGGCTAGCTCACTGAGGGATAGATGCTAATGTTGATGACTAGAATGAATGAAAAATGCATGCAAACTCTAATATTTGCATGCATGACTGAAAATGAAAACAATGGAAATGCTGCTAGGAATAGGATGGAGTATAGGAATATCCAAACACCCCCCCTTAATCCATCCTGGGCACTGGTAACTAGGACCAAAAGTCACCCAATACAATCAAATGAATGATAATAATAAAGAACAGTCCATTAACCGAGAAAATCAGGAAAACCTCATGGGAAAAATACCCCCCCTCAAAATAAATTGTAGGTCACACACAATAATAAATGCTCCAAACTCAAGAAGGTGTGATGCTTGGTCATATGTCTAGAGGTATCTTCTTCTTGGGAAGAAGTGGATCATGCTCAAAAGCATGTGTTTGTACTTTCTCTTCAGTTCGAATGTGATGAGAACAAATCCAACAGTATGAGAATGATCCTTGAACCTATGATTTGAATCAGCTGAGTTAGGATCAAATTTTTTAATGTTCATGTAGTCTTTTTTCTTCTCCTTCAAACCACCATGGGTGAGATTATGCCAAAAAGAACTATTACATGTTTGCTTGAAATCAAAATCAGATTTAAGACTTAAAAAATAGTTTCTTGAGATCTCCTTTGAACTAGCAGGGGTGAGATCAAAACTATCATATGCATGAGAAATTTTCCCAAGCAGTAATTGCTTAGAACCCAAATTAGATACAAGACTTGAATCATGGTTTCTTGAGATCTCCTTTGAACCATGAGAAGTGAGATCAAAACCAATAGATGCATGATAAATTATCCCAAGCGAATGGCAATGGCCATATTCTTCAATGACCTTCTGAAAGCATGGAATTATGATCATATAGTACTATAAAAGAGGAGATAGCTGGAGAGGAGCGAATGCATTACCTTCAAAATTTTTTTTGACCTCTGAAATAATCATGTGATCATGATGCAAACCAATAGACTCTGGTGTAAGAGAGGATTTAGGACCTCTTGCAATATCTAGAGTGTGAGCTGGCACAAAAAGAGAAGAAATTTTGAGCATGAGTGGAGAATCTACAAGTTATTTGTCAACAACTTCAATATGAGATGATACTGGTTCATGATCTGAGAGACCATCAAGAGGAGCGAATGCATCACTTTGCTTGCTTTCGAATGGGTTTGGACCAATCCCTTCATTCTTTCTGCCAAAGTTCTCATCCAAGTGAGCCCATAACTGTTTTGGAGTCCATAACTCTCTTGGAGTTTCAACACCATCACGGTATTGGAAATGAAATCGCAGGTATTTAGGCAAAGAAAGCATCATTGTTCCAAAGAGCATGTCACCTTTATTCAACTAGTCAATCTTCTCTTCAAAGGATTTGAACTCTCTTTCAAAATAACAATCAAAGAGATGATGGCTCTTCAAATTTGCTATCATTCTTGGTTTCCATTCATCATAGTTGAATGGAGAAAGAGGAGTATTTTCTTCTAAATTCATTGAAGTTGTAGAAGACCTGCGAAAACAATATAGAATAACTGCACCTACTACTGCTGCAAAAATGCAGAAACTACTGCAACTGCTGCACTCAAAATCTTGGTAATAACCTACAAAAAACTCTCAAGAATGGAGATAAACAATACTCTCAACATGCTTTGATACCATGTGAAAATCCTCACAACAAATCTAAGAGATGATGTATACCTCACAAGAGTAATTATGATTAAGCAGGAAAATAGAATAAGAGTGATCAATACAGTATAATGAGCAACAGAATAATATGGTACAGTAGAGCTCGGATAGAAGCAATAATACTTCACACACACTAACTAATTAATCACAATATGGACAAATAAAATAGTACAAGCATGAGGATTCGAATGCCTAAGGTGGTAATTCGAATTAGCCTTCATGAGGTGATCAAAGGATCACTGGAGTGTCATCGGAGCACAACTAGGTGTCCTCATGATCATCAATGGAGTCATCAATGCACAAGTAACTGTCAACTGGCAGTCAAACTGAGTCTAACTGAGTGTAGTAGGTGTAAATGAATGTAACTAGCACATGGAGACACTAAATGGATTAAGGAGGCTCAGTGGAGGATGCAGTAGGAGCTTACTAGAGTCAGAACAGGTAGTTTAGTCTCACTGGAGGTCCATCGGAGTGATAAGGTCAGTAAAGAGTCAATTAATCCTTAAATCAAGGAAGTAACTGAAGATAACTGAATATAACTAAATATAACTGGACTGGTAGGTGAAGAAGGCGCCTTTGTCATGCAGTGGAGCAAAGGAGGGTACATTAGTCACTGGGAGGGCTGAAACTGCAATGAAAAAAACTCTCGGGGCTAGCTCACTGAGGGCTAGGTGCTGGTGCTGATGACTGGAATGCATGCAAACACTAATTGCATGCAAACCCTAATATTTGCATGCATGATTGAAAATGCAAACAATGGAAATGCTGCTAGGACTAGGATGGAGTATAGGAATATCCTAACACAGGGCGTCTCAATTAGAAGGCTAGGGCTCGCCTTCGCATAGATATTGTCGAGTTAAGTAGGTAGTTAAATTTATTCATTTCCTGTTGCATGTTGTGGAATTGCATTAGGAGTATTTCTGATAGCTGCAACAGAGATTTATAATTGCATTCTTTATTGGTAGTTTACTCTTTGCATTACGAATAGTTGCAACTTTGTGGTGTGATAGTCGACTCTGTAGGTTAGTTTGATTAATGCATGTGTGTTAGAATCGGCTGTTACATCCACGCTCATCTTCCAATTCCTTTCAGTCATTTATGCTTCCTAGGATTTCCAATGATTATCAATTTAGAGTTCAAGTTTATTTTCTAATTCTAGTTGCTGTTGTATCTTTAATTGAATTCATAGATTAGGTAGATTATGATTGAGTTACAGTAGTTGTTGGATGAATAATTTTGGTAAATATTGAATATTGTAGTTTGATAATTATAGGATTTAACTTCTTGCAAAAGTAATCTAGTTCATTTCTATTCTTAGATCAATAACTGCTAGGTTGATTTTTGTAGGAAGGTAGCTGCACTTTGAAATCCTAGATGTATGAGTTAGATTAGTTTTCTTTATGGAATGAGTTTGGATGAGTAGATAGGTAGTATTACTATCTCGATTCCGTTAACAACTACTTGAAATGTTTATGCATAGATTGTGCTTATTTCCATTGAAATAAAAGACTTCCCTGGGTTGACAATTCATATTGAGCATCCTGTGTGTTAGTTGTAATCAATTAGCATATAGGGTGACCAACATTTTGGTGTCATTTCCAGAGATGGTAATTGATAGACATAGGTAGTATTTGGTTTTATTTGATTCCATTTTAGTTTAATCATTTACATCATGCATGAATACAAGAAAAAGAAATCGGGAACCCCCTTTGAATACTAACACTGTAGGTGGAAGAGGTCGAGGCCGTAATGCCGGTCTGGGAAGACAAACATTTATTGATGATATAATTGATAAAGCCGATTGTTCTACCAGACCACCGCATACATCTACAGGTAGAGGAAATTCTATTCCTCCCAATCTTGGCAATTCAACCTCAACAGTGGAGAACGCAACGAGACCATCCACTCCCAGCGTAGAAAGGAAACCTACCGAAGACAAGGGAACCGTTGTGGGTGCACTAGATAGAGAGGAGATTTATCATATCAACGGAGCCAGAGTTACTAAATAAGTGTGGTTGGAGACTCATCGAGAAGCAGAGGAAGAGAGAAGGAGAGAAGAAGAGAGGAGGAGAGAAGAAGAAGCAAAGGCAGAGGAAGAACACATAAAGGAAGCCATTAAATTTTGGACTAACAACATGGCTAATAGAGAACAGGAAGGCGCAAATCAACATAGGGAGAAACGGGAAGAAGACTTGGAAAATAATCAGCCTGGTAACACTGTGGCCACATTATAATTCCCTATCCTCCAGACACCTGGAGTAGCTCCCATGAAAAACATCTCACCATCAATCCTCCCGAATTTCCTTGGTAAATCTTCTGAAAATCTTGATGAATTTCTTTTTGAGTTTGATATCGTTTGTGACAGCTATGACTACACCTCCAGTGCTTAGAAGTTGAAACTCTTCCCAGCCACCTAGAAAAGAGATGCTCTGTGCTAGTTCATGAGTCTAGGTCATGAGACCATTACTACTTGGGACCAAATGAAACACATCTTTCTTTCTAAATATCAGGAATATTGTATAACCAGGGATAGAAAGGAAGAGTTGTTTAAAATGGTTCAGAAAAAAGAAGAGAGCTTGGAAAACTTCGTGGAAAGATTGTTGTACAATTTACAAAGGTTTGGACACACTAAGACTGGAAAAGATGTACTTAAGATTATTTTGCTATGAGGAATTAGGGAAGATTTCCTTGATATGTTGAATTTGTTGGGGAAAGGGGTCATCTCAAAAGAACCCTTCGAGAAGATCGTTGAATTATTTCAAAGGTACCCAAGGGGATCCTCTAGAAATAACAAATGAGACAAAGATTGAGATCAGGATGTCTTGACTAGGACACAGAAGTTAGATAGTGGAGGAGCCACTCGAGACAAAATAGGCAACTTACTGGAGAATTTTAAAATTGATATGATGACCTCCATTTCCTCGGAGATATATTTTTTGAGAGAAAAATAGAGGCAAGTAGTAGAAGATATTACACTTGGTGTATTTTTTCCCAAATGTAGGAAAAAGAACCCACTGAAAGAATGCCCACTGGACAAGGAAGAAATATGCAGAATATGTGAGTTGGAGAATGACACCAAGGAATGTCTCTCACTACCTAAGGTCAAAGCAGTTCTGCAGGAATCCACTTCAGATGTGGAACAAGCTTACTTGATTACACAGAAGAAACCTTGGCAGCCTTGCAATGAAGGAATGAATCTAGAGCCATCAATTTTCCTGAATAATATGAATGGTATCAATAATATGAATCATATGAATACACAATTCCCTTCACATTATTCTGGGAACGAGTGGCATCCATCTCAGAACCTAATGCCAAATCCTAGTTCTTGGACACCATGGTCACAACAGTCAAACAATCGAGCTCCCTGGAATTCCAACTGGAGAAACTCTTACCAAGGAAATAACTTTCCCCATCAACGGACTCAATATCAACAGTACCCTCCTCATCAGTATCCTCACCAACAATATCAACAGCCACAACTGCAATTCCAAAACAATGCCGCACCTATGAATGCACACTTCGACCACAACTACCTGCACAACCTAACCCAAACCTGAATAATAAAGTAGTTCATCAGTTTAAGAATGCCAACATGCCTGCATATTCCATCTCCCAAGTTACCTGCAACGATATACAATTACAATCAGGGAGGGTAGTGGAACCCATCATCACTGAGGATGTTCCATACCCAGTGATTGAAATTGGAGTGAATCAGCACTATGAGAATACGGTTCATTCAGCAATCGCCATCATTGAGGATGCTGGCATTCCTACCAAAACAGTAGCTGAAACTCATGAAGTAACAAATGATGAAGCACAACCTACACATTTGATGAGAGAACCACCATATCTTGAACGATTGGCACTACAGAAAACAATGGAACAACCTCGATTCAATCTCTTATGGGAATTCAAAAATTTGTATGTCAAAATTCCACTATTACAAGCCCGCCATGACGCGCCCATTTATGCTAAGACTGTCAGAGATTTATGTGTGAAGAAACCAACAAGAAATCCTAGGGATCCTCCCACTGTCCATGTATTTGGAAAACTTTCCAAATTAATAATGGGGAAGACTCCTGTGGCAAAATACAATGACCCTGGAAATCCTACTATGACTGTTCACATAGGAAACAGACAAATCCCTGACATCTTGGTAGACTTAGGCGCAGCTATTAATGTTATGACCATAGACACTGTGAAGAAACTTTGACTCACTAACCTTCGGTAGACCCCTACCATTTTAGAACTTGCTGACAAATCAACAATCAAGCCTGAGGGGATCCTAGATGACCTAGTAATCTCTTTTGACTCGTGTGAATACATTGCGGACTTCTTGGTGTTACAGCTGAAGTCATAGTTGGGGGGACACCCGCTGATTCTAGGGATACCATGGTTGGACACAGCAGATTCCTGTATCAGCTGTTGGTCATGATCCATGACTATCTCAAATGGGACTGAGATCAAAATCCTAACCTTATACCCTCCAGCTTGACCAAGCACAAAAGCTGAAACTCCATTATAGGTAGATTTGGAGGAGGAGGAAGGCGTTCAGCCTTTACTAATGATTAGGAGAGCCTTAAACTTTAAAGATGAAACATAGGACAATACCATTAATAGTTTCATCAGTGAGGCCATGTCTGTCAATAAGCACGTTTACTAGATTCTCGACAGTAAATTTGATGAGAAAGAACAAGAAAATCTTACGGAAGAAACTCTAGTTAGTGATGCTAGTATAATTCCAGTTCTCAAGAATTCAAAAAGTGTTCCAGTGGAAATTGATCCTAGGAAAACATTGAGCATCAATCCAAACCTTGTGCCCAGTGAGCTGGAACAACTAATCACTCTCCTAAAAAAAAATAAGGGAGCCTTCGCTTGGGATTACACAGACATGAAGGGTATTCCTTCTAATATGTGCACCCATCACAGTTATATTAAGAGTAACTCTAGGCCAGTGTGTCAACCACAACGAAGGATGAACCCGAACCTAAGGGATGTAGTGAAAAAGGAGATCCAAAAAATTCTGGAAGTAGGGTTTATATATCCAATTTCAGATAGAGAGTTGGTTTCTCCACTCGTAATTGTGCCAAAGAAGAATGGGAAATGGAGGGTCTACGTGGATTACAGAGAATTGAACAAAGAAACATAGAAGGACCACTTTCCCTTACATTTTATCGATTGGGTCCTTGATACCATGTCTAGGAAGAAGTATTTTTCCTTTCTGGATGGCTTTAGTGGATATAACCAAATCTAGATTGCTCCAGAATACCAAGACAAAACCACTTTCACCTGTCTTTGGGGTACTTTTGCATACCGGGTACTTCCTTTTGGATTGTGTAATGCACTAGCCACATTTCAAAGAGCAGTGATTGGAATCTTTTCAAAGATGGTAAATGTCTGCATGGAAATTTTTATGGATGACTTCAATCCATATGGTAGTAGTTACGAAGAAGCACTGAAAAATCTAGAAAAGGTCTTGAAATGCTGTGAACAAAGCCAACTCTCTTTAAGCATTGTAAAGTGCCATATGATGATGATCGAGGGCATAGTTCTCAGGCACTTCATCTCTTTTGATGGTATCTAGGTAGACCCATCCAAAATCAAGGTAATTGAAAATATACCAACTCCTGGGACACAAAAATATGTAGGTAGCTTCTTAGGGCATGCTGGCTATTGCAGAAGATTCATAGAAATTTTTTCTAAACTAGCTTCTCCTTTGTTCACCTTGTTGATGAAGGATGTACAGTTTGTTTGGAATGATGCATGCCAAACAACGTTTACTGAACTAAAGAAAAGGATGTCTACAACACCCATCTTATGAAGGCCCAATTGGGCTCTACCTTTTCATATCTCCTCAGATGCTTCAGACATTGCCATTGGAGCAATTTTAGGACAGCAGGAAGGTAATGCTTCTTATGCAATTTATTACATTAGTAAGAACTTATCACCTGCTGAGCTTAACTATACTGTCACCGAGAAAGAATTCCTTTCCATAGTTTATGCCATCAACAAATTTAGACACTACATTACTCAATACTCCACTTTTGTGCAAACTGATCATTCTTCCATCAAACATTTAATGAATAAACCAATCATGAATGCTAGAGGTACTAGATGGCTGTTACTGTTACAGGAATTTGACATCACAATTATTGATAGACAAGGGGAGGAAAATGTTGTTGCAGACTTTTTATCTCGACCTACTAATAGTGATAACAATCTACTAGTCGAAGATTCCTTCCCTGCTGAACATTTGTTTGCAGTATCATCCCATTCCCCATGGTATGCAGATATTGCAAACTTTTTGGCTTCAGGTAAGCTTCTAGCACATCTGTTGAAGAGAGAAAAAGGAAAGATCATACAATAGAGTGCTAGGTATTACTAGATTGATGGACATCTCTTATACTGAGGGCTTGATTTAGAAATCAAAAGATGTGTTGTAGAAGATGAAATTTTTAGTATGCCTAAAGCTTTCCATGATGAGCCCTGTGGGGAACACTTTACTAATAAAAGGACAGGTCATAAGGTCTTAAGGATGGGTTATTTCTGGCCAACATTGTTCAGGGACACAAGGAAGTAAGTTCAAGCATGTGATAGCTGCCAAAGGATGGGCCAACCCAACAAATTAGATGAAATTCCTTTGCAGTCATAGCTCGTGGTTGAACCATTTGACGGATGGGATCTGGATTTTGTAGGGCCTATCAACCCTCCCTCGAAACAAAAAGTTGACATCTTGGTTTGCACATATTACATGACCAAATGGGTGGAAGATGTAGCCTTGGTTAAAGCTAATGATCAGGTTGTGATTGATTTCCTATATGAAGAAATTTTTACTCGGCTCGGAGTACCCAAGGAAATCATTACAAATGGTGGACCACATTTTGTGTCTCACAAATTGGAAGCATTGTTACAAAAAATTGTTGATGTATATGTAACTTCGGAATGTATTTCACCCATGTATATTGTCCTCCTATAGAGATGTTATTATTCCTCTATACGAAAGTGTCGTCATTTATATTGAAAAGTGTCACAAGTGTCGTAACTTGCAGTGATGGGTTATTAGACAACCAAGTGTGGGGTTGGCCTTAATTATTTTAAACATGGGTTATTAGACTGAGTTAGACAAGTCATCCCTGCTAGGTTATTGGACAGGACAGGTCATGTATAAATAGAGAGCGAGAGATCTCTATTTTGTTCATCTCATTATTCACTCCTACATCACTCAGAAAGTGGTGCACTAGTTGAGGAGGAGGAGTAGCTGCTAGTAGAAGACTATCTCTTGTACTTTGGTTGTATCATTGCTCTTTCTATCTCTGAGGAAGTTGTGGGGTTTTTCACCTTTATGGTTTTCCCCAGTGAAACTCTATGTGTCTATTGTCTCATGTGATTGATTGGTGTGATTGATATGCATTGTTATACTTGATATGCTATACATGTTATTCTATGAGTAAAGATCCCAGAGTATATTGAATTAATGCTAAAAAATTAACATGGTATCAGAGCTAACCTGAGAAGAAGACATTGTGCAGTGGTGGAAACTATGGTTTCTTGTTTATTGGGTTTCTCTCCACAAATTTTGGAAATGAAGCAAGGTAGATTGACTCTACTCATCAAAGAGAATTTTTCTATCCAATCAGAATTCAATTCTGGTTACTTTCATTTTTTGCCCTAAAAATTAGGGTTTCCACCAAAATTGGAATTTTTGAAATCTGAGGACATAGCTAGAAGTTCCTTGGAAAAATCGAAGTTTAGAGCTTTGGATCAAGATTTTTTGGTTGGGTGAAGCTTCGAAAAACTCAAACCCTAATTCAGGGTCCTCCCTAGTGAATCCGGGAAGACTAAAAGGCATTTTTGAAGGGAGAAACTTTGCAGATTTCAAATTCTGAATATACCAGGTGTTATAGCTTAAAATGACAATTCTCCATCCGTGACAACACTTGCATCGCTTGGTCGCGTGATGACATTTATTGAGGACAAGTTTAGTCACACAACAGGACACTTGTGGATTGAAGGGTCATTAGGTAAAATGAATATGGTTGAAATTACCTCACTCTTTGCCCATTTGATGGTTATAACCCTTAGGAACACTTTTCTAGACCAAACCACCTCCTGAAAATCATTAGAAAACCCTGTTTTTGGCCATTTTTACACAAAATCGCTAGTATCCTATGCAAGAGTAGCGTTTTTTCCCTTGAAAAACTCTACTCTGCTTCATAAAAGTAGCATTTTTTCCTGAAGCAGTCAAAATCTCAAATTTTGGTCGAAATTGAGTTAGTTTTGGAACCTCTTGATCGGTTATAACTACTTTTCCTCTCCTTCATTGACTATATAAGGAAGGTAGAAGGGCCATGAAGGTGGACCAAGTGTATAACAATGTTATGTGGAGGAATGGAGACCCTCATCCCCATCTCTTGTGCTCAGTTTCTGATAAACCCTAGCACAACTGATTAGAGGTTGGGATCCTTGTAGAATAGAAGCAAGAGAACTTGAATCTAGGTTTCGTGAAGTGCCAAGCTTGAAGGAAGATATAATTTTATGTACTTGCTTCATTCATTAATAAAGATTGGATGTTCTTCCCTTTCCAAATATGACTTACTTATGTGTGTCTCAGATTTGATTATAATTTGTTCATAGTTTGACGTCTTCTTCTGTCATGAATATCAATCTTATATATGTAGTCAAATGTATTTGAGAAAGGTATGAAGTTGTTTTGCAGGTGTGGGCATCGCGACACTGAATAGCATTGAAGAGCAAGGAAGAGAAAGGCTTGGATCAACCTTCTGAATAAGGTGCACATCTTTCTAACCCTAATATCTTTGCTTACTAGTTGTACTTGCAGAACATTTGTATGTCTATCTTTCATACCTGAAGTTTGTAGTTTCTCCCCTGAACTATAGGTGTATTTCCCTCACAACAAAATGGTGACTCCGTTGGGGAAAGCCTATCTGCTTAGGTGTATCCAAGGTCATTTCTTCAGTTATTGTTTGAAGGTATTTGTTCATTTTCTTGATTAGAATCAGTTATTAGACTCTGTTGGACCCTCATTGGCTCTTACAGACCCTTCTTGGCCCTTACAGACCCTTACTGACTCAGGTGTGGGGGGTTTTAACCCTATTTTTTTCAACTTTTCCAGAAAAAAATGCTACTTTGTCTCTGCACAGTAGAGTTTTCCTCAAGAAAAAACGCTACTTTGCCTTTGCACAGTAGAGTTTTCCTCCAGAAAAAAAGCTACTTTGTCTTTGCACAATAGAGTTTTCCTCTTGAAAACACTGGTTTGCCTTTAGACAGTAGAGTTTTCTCCTGAAACTGAGTTTTTTAGTTTTGATCTATTTTGGGGGGGCTGTGGATGCATTTTTTGGGGTCCCTGATGACCCTAGGTTTGAGTTAAACCATTGTAAGTGGTCTCCTATACTTGTATTTATCCTATGTTCATGATTTGGACCTTCTTTGATCAATTTGGGCTTGTTTGGAAAGTTTTTAGACTTGTTGACCCAAGTTGGGGGGTTGTGGATCAGTTTGGTGTTTTGTACCCTGATTTGAGTCTGACTAAATGTGCTTGCTCCATTTCCACTGGATTTGAAATCTACTAAGTCTATTTGACCCTGTTTGTATCTATTTGAGTGCAATTTCTCTTTACATTGGTTTCTTATCCTCCCTTATTCTTTTAGTTTTATTTTTGTAGTGAAAGCTCAAGTGTCTTTGTTATTGTTCAAGACCTTGACTGCACTGTTTATGTGCAGACCTGAATTTACGAAACAATACTTCTTTGTAGTTCATTTGCTTTGTTTGGGTATAAAAGTAGGTTTCATATGCTTTTCCCAATGGTTGGCATGCTTACATCAATAAGAATCTGAAAGTCGTATTGGTAGCTTTTACTGTTTCAATAAAGGAAACCTAAAAGTTCTTTGCTTTTGCTTTGATAGTAGGTTACCTTCAATTTCAGTTTTTGTTTCTCACCTTTGAAAAGCATCAAAAAATTTGATTTATTTTCTGAGTAGAGTACCTTGCAAGTGGCTTAAAGGATTTAAGAGTGCTTTGCATCAAAAAGAAGAAATTTTCTTTTGCATACTTATTTGTTTGAGTAGCTGCATCCTTAGGTTTTGAGTTTAATTTTGTACATTTAGACTTTATTTTTATCTTTTTGCATTCGAAAAGACTAAAAATTGCATTTGCATATGCATTCTAGATCATATATTTAAGACTTGCATTGAAAATAAAATATTTGTTTAGTGGTAAGCATTTCATTTCAGTATTCTATCTCACTTATAACCACTCTCACACACCCACTACCTTTTTGAGTAAGCAAGTAACCTTTAAAATGAACCCTAATAAAATGTACTAGTAACATTTTCTTTTCTAGGTTACACTATTAACCAACTAGTTTTGGTTAGGATATTGACTTTAAAACACCTTAAACCACCTAAGATCACACCTTACGCAAAAAATTGTAGTTTGCCTATCACAGGTAAATCCACCTCATTCAAAACTTGCTTGGGATCTATGCAGTAGGTCTTGTGAGATCAGATTGTTGGGAATAAACCTCCTACTTTATGTTTCGAGCATATACCAGGATCAGATCATGTTTGGGGACTCTTTTGAGTTTTGGGCTCAGTTACCCTGCGCAGGCCTTCTAATTCGACCAACAACTGTTCCCCCAGGAGTTTTCGGTGTGGTGGTATCCTTAGTATCTGACCATAGGATCATACACAGGTGACGGCGAAGGGTTATATCTGTTGTACCTAGGGCAGACGTGGAAGGAAATCCCTTGCAGGTCTTTGGGAGAGTGGTTGGGTGATTCCAGCGCTTGCACCCTTAGTCATTATATTGTGGACCCCACGTAACTATCTTTCTTCCTTCATTGATCTGTTCTGGGCCCTCATCATCCCAGACTCTTCTCCGGAAGGCATCTGTTTTCTTGGTTTGATTTACCTAGGAACTTTTTTATTGGTGTGCTCTTTGTGCTACTTGTCTTAGTTTTCCTTAGAGAACTTCTTGCTCATTTGAGTAGGAAACTATGTCTAGCATTCCCGTGAGCGCCAATCAAGGTACCCCTGTTCCGGGGGATCCTTGTGCTGTTCTATTCATTGGAAACATTCGTACTCCCTTAATGGCTACTCTGAATCTTCCTGGATTCACTATAGGGCTACCGGTTTGGTTGTTTTCCACTCCAAATGCCTTGCATGCTTCTGATTCTTCTTTTGTGAGCACCTCAAATCAAGAGCATCAGAACCTAGGGCATTTTTTGCTAGTAATATCTTCTCCTCCTCCTTCTACCTCATGTGGCGAAAGTAGCAATACTAGTAACCAACAATCTAGAAGAAATAGATGGAGGAAGAATAGGAAGAACATGCCAAAACAAGGAGGCAGCAACCCAGCCACTATAGTTCATGCTGGGGGCAAGCACCTTGCCTCTGCAAATCATGCACGGGGCACCTACCCAATCTATGGAGGTCATGCTGGGAGAAAACTTTTTGTCACTGAAAATAACACAAAAAATTTGTCTTCAACCACTGTCAATCATGTTGGGGACACATAATTGATCACTGCTAGTCATATTAATGACAAGTCACCAGTTCTTGTGAGTCATACTGGAGACACTAGATTAGCCACTGCAAGTCATGCTGAGGGATTTGACATTTTCGACAAACCCATTAAAAGGAAGTATGAGTTCCCTTGCAAGTTTTGTGAGGGATACCATATTACTTACTTATGCCCTGTACCTCCAGAAGTGCAAAAAGTGTGATCCTTAGTTCAAAAGTCTTCTGCTTCTGAGAAACCAACCATTGTTGGTCGAGCTGGGGGAAAACTATCATCCAATGCTAGTCATGCTAAGAGTACTGACGTTGTAAAGGAGTCTCGACCTATAGGACGGAAACAAAAGTTCCCTTGTAAACTTTGTAAGGGAGATCACCTTAGTCACCGATGCCCTGCCATTCTAGAGGAACGAAGAGTGTGGTCCATGTCTGAAGGAATCTATGTTCCTAAGTTGTCTATAGATTCCCTACAATCAGATCAACCTTTGGTTGATAAAGTGGTTGAACCAATCCAATCTTTTGTCAACCCCACTCTTCCTTCGGAGAGTGAAGTGATCGAATCGATGCAATCTTCGACCGATCCCATCAGTCCTGCAAAGATTGATGCACCTACTATGAAATTCTTTTGCATTACCAGTTTGGATGTTCCTGAAAAAGGGGGCACTTTATCTGTGTCATGTGAAACCCTACCAATCCCTAGGATTGTTTCCTTTGATTGGAATAGTCTAGCCGAACCTCATCTTCCTTCTTTGACACCTTTTCAGATAAAGGTTGATATCGAGAACCACACGGTTGATCGATGCATTGTAGATGAAGGAGCTTCCGTTAGTATCTTATCCGCTTATGTTGGAGATATTTGGGTTTCCCTAATGTTATTCCAACTGTTAATTGGTTGTTGACCTTCGATAGAAGACCTAGTGAACCGATCGGATTCCTCCGTCAAGTACCTGCTACTTTGGGTGGAAAAATAGTCTTAGTTGATTTTATGGTTTTAAAGGACCCTATGAACTTTGATATGATCCTCGGGCATGATTACATTTATGCTATGCATGCTGTGGTGTCTACGCTCTTTCATGTGATGTATTTTCCTCATAACGAAAGCATCATCCCTATCGACCAGCTTTCATTCGTTGATCCTCCTTATTACCCAACTGTAGACCAGTTAGATCCCTCGTCATTAGGCACTACTATGTCACATGGGATTTATGTGGCATATTGTTCCTTGAGTTCAACTGCTACTAAGAAGAAGTCTCTAAATTCATGCTTACCTTCTTGGGACTTAGTCCCAGCTTTTGACCAAGTGACACCTCCATCTGAATGTTTAGATATGTGTTCTATCTAGGACAATATACTTCCTTCCGATGAAGTTTTCCTAGAGTCCATAGTACAGTCTACCATTCATTTGGATGTTGATCCAGTCGCAGTTATGTCCAGCCTTGGTTTGACCTTAAATTATGATCTTCCTACTGTTGAGTCTTTGGACTCTCCTATAGATCCGCAAATCGGTGTTTCTGCTGAGTTTGATTCTGCTTCTTGAATTTTCAACTTCCGTGATGATGAATTTGTTTCTGCAGATTCCATCATGTCCTTCAACTTTTATCTTCATCCTGAAGCTGATCTTGTTGATTGTAAGTCCTCGGGTTTGGGTACTATAGAATTTTCATCTGAAAACTCTGCCTTGTTTATGCCTACTGTTGATGATAGTGAAGTTGAAAGTATTTCTACCACAGTGACTTGTATCGGGTATTTCTTTACAAATGTTTTAGATATGATCTTGGTACTAATGTTTCTTGGGGACAGGATTCTTAGTTGGATTTATACTTGCTTACTGGTCCTTTTCGACACCTTGTGCGACCATGTCAGGTATATTCGGAACCTTGCATATAGGTTTAGGCTTCCCCGCTGTTATGTTGCGTTTGCACCTTTTTCCATCTGGATTCGCCATAGGGTCGAACCTGTTGAATATTGGTGTGTTAGCCATCTCTTTATGCATTGCGCACCAATCCGACAGCAGAGCCTACATAACATTGGTCACCCTAGTAAGCACCCTTATGCCATTTTGGTGCCCATGCTGAGTTTTTCTCATAGGCTCAGGAGCCTTTTTAGATTTAACATGACTTTGAGAAGAAGCCTCATATCTTTCTTCCTCATATATTTATGGCCATCCCTGATAAGGCTCCCATCTTTGTGTTCAAGTTGCATATGCATTTGTTATGATCCTGCTTGCGCTAATGAACTTGATGCCAGCTTCCATGCTTTTAGCTCATTGTATAAGCCTCCATCTCTGATCTCATTTCCTCTAAGCCCTGTATCATTTTTCCTTCATAATTTGACACCTTTTACCTGGAGGAGACACACCCTGAGTGTCCTTATCTTGCTCATGTTCGTTGCATTAGGTATAGCTTTGTTCCATGTGGTTGGAGCTAGTTTCGCATGTTCCTGAGCGTTCTTTCACCTTTCCTTCGAGCTCATTAAAAACAGTAAGGAGGCTACGAGAATTTCTTTCATATTCACTTCGAGATCGTTAAAAACAGTAAGGAAGTTATGAGCATTTTTCTATATCTCCTTTGAGCTTGTTAAAAACAATAAGGAGGTCACGAGTTTACTTTTTCGGGCTCGTTAAACCTTTACGGAAAAGATCCCTATGGAGTTCTTTTAAGCCCTTTTCAGACTCCTTAAATAGGAAAAGTTTGCTAAGCATAGTTGTCTTTTCGGGCTTGTTAAAATAACTGAACCGACGTCCACTTAGGTATAGAACTATCCCTTTTACGGGCCTTGGTGGATAATTTACGGAAAGGGTAGACTCTAGGTATACTCTGGTATGCACTAGAAGAGTTCTTCTTCCATTATTTTACACTTTTTCGGGGAAGGAGACTAACTTTACGAAAAATGACCTTTGGACTCATCTTTAGGGTTTTCAGACTCTTGAAATGTGAAAACACCAAGTGAGCATTCACCTACTCAAGCTCGATGTGAAATCCACGAGATGGTTGATAGAGGGCTGTTTAAGTTTTTCAACTCTATAAGCAAGAAAGCACTGCCGAGCATAGACCAATCTGGGCTCGATATAAAATCTACGAGGTGTATGGAGTTTTCTTCTAGGTTTTTTAGACTCCTTAAATATGAAAATACCGTCGAGCATGCTTTAGTTCTTTGTCAAGCTCGCTAAAAAATGAAAAAGGAAAGGGAAAGGAAGAATGTTAAAATATCTTTCAATATGATGGCAGTAAGTTAACTATCTCCTTGAACAAAGCACTTGTTTTGAGTCTATCAAACAAGTTGGGTTCTAGTGTTAGTCCTCCATTTGGTTAGTCTTCCAATCATATGGAGAATCTATTAATGTCTCCTACATTGCAGATTTGCATCATGGTCTCTTTGTGTTAAAAGCTGCCTAAGTCACTTTTGTGTCATGCTCACTGTTCAAGGGTATAGCCTATGTCGGCCATTCTATAGTTTCCTTGACCTCATGCATCGGCCATTCCTTGGTGTCAGTATGTTTCATCATGTGTTCAGCCCTACTCCAAATCATCTCATACCTGTTGAGTGTCCCTCGTGTTGGATGATGGAGGATGGCTTTGTTAAATTTTGAGCATTAATTCACAATACTCTAGGATCTTTACTGAGACAATAACATGTACAGTATATCAATGCATATCAATCATAACAAGCATGTCAATCATCACAAGAATCAAAAGCATGAGAGACAAGAGACACATAGTTTATGTGGGGAAAACCCTAAGGTGAAAAACCCCACAACTTCCTCAGAGATAGAGAGAGCAATGGCTCAACCAAAGTACAACCAAAATACACAAATATAGTCTCCTAGTAGTAGATGATCCTCCTCCTCACTAGTGTGCCACTTTTTGAGTGAGAGAAGTGTGAGTTTCCAAATGATCCAAATAGAGATCTCCCGATCTCTATTTATACTTAACCTGTTTGTCCAATATCCTTATGGGGCTGACTTGTCTAGTTAGGTACATCAATTACATATTACATAAAATAGGGCCGACCCCACACATGGTGGTCTAATAACCCATCAACAAGTTAACATACTTGCGACACTTGTCAATACACATGATGACAATTCCTTATAGAGGAATAACACATCACTTATAAGGGTACAATAAATATATATGAAATACATAGATGAAATACATTTCGAAGTTACATATACATCAACACTCCCTGTTAACTAGGAAGGTATTTCTCAACACAGATCTGCTAGCACAAGTATTCGTCTCTAGATCATCGTCATTGATGCACTGTCACTGCTACTGCTATCTCAACCAATCTCTGAATCTACTCGTCATAGGAAGTTCTATAGAGCCAGTCCTTTTTCATACTGGATGTAGGCCCACCACCTGCAGGTCTTTATCATCACTGGACATACTGTGGAATCCTCAGGACTTATTACATGCGTCACAAAACCTTAAAAGAGTCTCTTGACTAGCAAGAACCCTAAAGAGCATCTGAGGCCTTTTTCATCCAGTCTAGATCTCCAGGACTTATTACATGTGACTGTCACAAAACCTTAAAAGAGTGTCCCAAAAACGTTTATGTGCATAGCACGACCAACAAGAACTCTTAAGAGCATCCTAGGAACATTTATGTGCCTAAGCACGACTAACAAGATCTCTAGGACTGATTACATGTGACCTCTGCTACAAACCCTCGAAAGAGCATCCCAAGACTCATTACGAGCACACAGCCCAACCTATCAGATCTCCCAAGTCTTATATGTAGCAGTCCACCACAAACCCTTGAAAGAGCATCCCAGGACTTATTACGGGCACACGGACCAATCTATCAGATCTCCCAAGTCTTACATGTGGTCCACTATCACAACCCCTCGAAAGAGCACCCCAAGCTATTATGGATACACAACTCCAACCTATAGGATCTCCCAGGTCTTACATGTGATACACAGTGCCAGTCCTTTTTCATACTGGATGTGACCTAGAACAAATCTAGGATTTCCTTTGCACAACCTGTCCATAGCCACAGAGTATCAACCTGATACTCAACATACATCATCCTGATGTACACATCATCATCCTAATCATCATCACTACGACATCCTGTTGCATGTCATCTAGAGCAACATCCTAAAGCTCGTCATCTATGATCATCTTGATCATACACTACATCCACCTGATGCATACCAACTATCTACCTGATACATATCATGATACATGATCCAGCTGATCATACAATGTATCCACCTGATACATACATAGATACATGATCCACACAATGCATCTAACTGATATATATCAACATACATGATCTACCTGATCATACACAGTATCCACCTGATACATATAGAGATACATATACAAATACATGGTCTAAGCATCCAACATGATGCATATACAAAATACATACAAATGATCCTACTGATGATATCTAGAATCCAACATGATGCATACATACATATACATATAAATGATCCAACTGATCATTCAGAGCAGAAACTCAAACATCGTCCTGATGTTCATCATCCAGTGCTTACATCCACAGCCATGTGAAGGATCCTCCTTCCAACATGCTTGGAATGGCTTCAGCAAATGTGTCCATCACTTCTTCCTTGAAGTGTTGTCAATCTGAAGAACACCAATCCTCTCTCTGAAGTACTCGAACTTCACTCTTGCTAGTGGCTTCGTCAGCACATCTGCAATCATGCTCGTCCGTCGCAACATATAAGAGCTTCACCGCTCCTCTATGCACCATATCCCTGATATAGTGGTATTTGATCTTTATGTGTTTCGACCTGTTGTATATAACCGGGTTCTCAGATAGCTTCACACAACTCTGGTTGTCACAAAAGATACCAGTAGCCTCCAGCGGGAGATCAAATATCTCAGACAGTAGCTTCCAGAGCCATACTACCTCACAACTAGCTGAACAGGCTGCAACATACTATGCCTCAGCTATACTTAGTGCTACGTAGGACTGCTTCTTGCTAAACCAAGAGATCACACCTTATCCCATACTGAAGCAACACCCAGATGTGCTCTTCCTATCTGCAGCACTGCTTGCCCAATCTGAATCAACATAACCTTGCAGGTTAAACTTTTGATTCGCTTCATACTTGAGCCCATAATCAACTATACCCTTCAGGTACCTCAGAATATGCTTTACAGCAACCAAGTGAACACTCCTCGGATCCGTCAAGAACTGGCTCAATGTGTTCACCGTAAAGTAAATATTTAGTCTTGTATTCCTCAGGTACATCAAGGACCCAATCATCTGACGATACATAGAGACATCAACCGGCTCAGATGAAGTATAACATAGAAGCTTTAGATTCGATGCCATAGGTGTGGCCATGGCCTTGCAATCCATCATCCCAAACCTCTTTAGGATATCTACAGTGTACTTCCCTTGTCCAAGGAAGATCCCATCTGTACTCTGCCACACCTTCATACCTAGGAAATAGTGCATCATCCCCAATTTTTTCATATCGAATTCGGCAACAAGATTCCTCTTTGTATTTGCAATCAATCTGTCATCTCCTATTACAAACAGGTCATCCACATATAGGAGCAGAACCATAGGATTCCCTTCCTCAACCTTGTCGTAAAGGTTGGAATTTGCTTTACTCTTGGTAAAGCCCAAACTATATAGGAAACTATCCATCCTACCATACCAAGTTCTGGGAGCTTGCTTCAAGCCATACAAGGCTTTCTTCAATATGCACACATATGACTCCCTATCATGTGTTTCGAAACCAAGTGGCTGCTCTGAATATACTTCCTCTTCAACTACACCATTCAAGAAAGCAGTCTTGAAATCCATCTGGTGTATTTTCCATTTCATCGCTGCACCTAGGGCAAGTATTGTTCTGATGGAAGTATACCTGGCTACAGGCGTGAAAGTTTCTTCGTAATTTATTCCCTCTTTTTGAGAGAGGCCAGGAGCTATGCATCTTGCCTTGTATTTTTCTACGCTACCATTTGCAGCATGCTTGATTTTGTAGATCCATTTGGAAGTCATAGCAGACTTCTCTTTAGGTCTTGGGACAACATCCCAAACACGATTCTTCATTATTGATTGGTATTCCTCAACCATGGCATCCTTCCATTCTTTCTTTTCCACTGCTTCTTCATAACTGGAAGGTTCTTTATTCATGATGTCACAGAGTAAAGCAACATAGCTGGTATGTGATATGGTTATCTTCTTTGCTCTTTGTTCTTCTTTTCGAATGCCAAATCTTTCTGCATCTTGAATGAGCTCTCTAGCCCATGCAGGTTTCCTCTTGTGAGAGTTATCCTCACAGGGTGGTTCTACAAGTTCTTGCAGATCTTCAAACTCATGAGCAACTTCTGGAATTGCTTGAGTCATGGTAGTGTCTTGAAATCTAGTTTCTTTAGGTTCTTCATAAACTTCGATAGGTTCCTTCCTTGATTTGATAAATGCTGAATTTTTATCAAATTTTACATCCCTGCTAACATCAATCTTCTTGAACCTTGGAAAGTATATTCGGTAAGCCTTAGAGCTTTCACTGTAACCCACAAAGATACCCTTCTTTCCTGAAGGATCTAGTTTGGTCCTCTTTTCCTTTGGGAATGAGTGTATACTAAACAACCAAATACTTTGAGATGGTTGACTTCAGGTTTCTTAGTGGAAAATACCTCTTCTGGTGTCTTGTTGTCCAATATCTTGTGGGGTGTTCTGTTCTGCACATATACAACTGTTCTAGCTGCTTCTACCCATAGATGCATAGGTAGATCCTAGTCATGCAGCATTTCCCTTGCTGCTTCCATGATTGTTCTGTTCTTCCTTTCTAGAACTCCATTATGTTGTGGATTGTAAGGAGCAGTCAACTCCCTCTTAATCCCTGAATCACTACAAAGCTTCTTGAAGTCACCTGAGGTGAATTCTCCACCATTGTCGGATCTGAATGTTTTGATCTTCTTATAAGTTTGATTCTCCATCAATGTTTTGAATTCCTTGAACTTATCAAATACTTCATCTTTGTTCTTCACGAAGTAAACCCAAGTTTTCCTGGAGAAGTCATCTATGAAAGAGACATAGTAAACATACCCACTTAGAGAACTGGATGACATAGGACCACATACATCTGAGTGGATGATTTCCAAGATACCTTTTTCCTTGCTTTCACTACTTGGTAAATCCTTCTTAATGTTCTTACCTTTTGCACATCCTTTGCAAACACCTTCATACTTGTTCTTGATTTCAGGAAGACCTTCTACAGCCTTACTTGCAATTGGTAGTGCCCTGTAGTGCATATGTGCAATTCTTCTATGCCAAAGTTCACTTGGCTCCATGGAATCATGCACCATGGCATGTTCAAGTTGTCTTTTCAATTTATACAAACCTCCCTCTTGCTCTCCAATCACTACTGCATCATTGAATGATTTACCCTTTGGCCACATTAGGACTTGGCCATCCACAAATGCAACCCTCATACCTTTTGCATCCAATGCATAGATGGAGAGTAGGTTCTTCTTGAGCCCAGGTACATAAAGGACTTCCTCCATCTTCAAAGATTTTCTAGAATCTAATTTGTAGGAGGCTTCACCACTTCCTTTGATGGGATATTGATAATCATCACCAAGTTTCACTTTATGGGGTGATTCATGTTTAGATAGATTTACAAAAGATTCTTTAAACCTAGACATGTGTTTAGAAGCCCCACTTTCAATTAACCAATCATTACAACCATGGGAGATAGTACCTGTGAGAGCAGAGATTAGAGCATACTCTTCTTCACTTGATGAGTCATCATCACTTTTTTCCTTGGCTTTCTTCTTTGGAGGTTCATCATCTTCAGCAACATGAGCATGGTACCTTCTTTTGTTACCATTCTTCTTCTTGATGGAGTTGTTGTTGTTGTGGTTATCCCTTTTGTTCTTGGGACATTCTGAAGCAAAGTGAACCTTCTCATTGCAAGTGAAGCATCTAAGATTTTTCTTATCCTTATGAGAATTGTGATGTGAAGATCCCCTGATGTGGGATGGCTCTCTTTTAGATTTTCCTTTCTTGGTGTGTGCTGTGAGAGATTGATCTTCATTCCCCATCTTTTCTTCTCTTGCCACAAGCCTTACTTCTTCTTGAGAACATTCCTCCCACAGTCTATTGAACAAGATTAATTTCTTTCTTGCATAGATCCCTTGGATAAAAGAGTCCCATGACCTAGGTAGGCCATTCAAAGTGGTCATAACAATTCCACCATTCTCCACCATTTCATATACAGCTTCAAGTTGTTCCTTGATTTGAGAGACCATGGAGAAATAGGATTGAATGGTTTCTCCATTCGACATCTTGACCCCTTTCAATTGATTCTGCAGGGTCATCTTTCGATTTATGTTCTTCCCTTCAAACAGCTTGGTCAAAGAGTCAAACATAGCCTTGGATGTCTTTAGAGATGACACATGTGGAATAAGATGGTCCTTGATAGAATCAACAATGATTCTTTTTGCCTTGACCAAGTTCTTCTTATGCAATATTTTAGCCTCTTCATCCTCTGGGATAGGGATGTCTTCTTTTACATATGAGTCCAACTCATTCTCTTCTAGGATTAACCCAATCCTATACTTCCAGGATTAGAAGTTATCATCCCCTTCAAGCTTATCCTCAAGCTTGGTGTGGTGAGACATCTTAAAGAGTACTTCAAATGGAAATAGAAAAGATTTAGGTATTACAACTTGAATTGCTGAAAACCGGATCTGGTCTTGGATTAGGGTTTGTCGAAAAAACCATAAAAATTCAAAATGTAAATTTCAACTTTTTGAAAAGATAGAAATATGGGCCTTGATGAGCTGATCAACCTGGTGTATTCAGACTTTGAGATCTGCAAAGCTACACCCTTCAAAACTACCTTTTTGTCTTCCCAGATTCACTGAGGAGAGCCTTGAATTAGGGTTTGAGTTTCCCAGAGATCCAACCAAAAATCTCGATCCAAAGCTCTAAACTTTGATTTTCGCAAGGAGCTTCCAGCTATGTCTTCAGATTCTAGAAATTCCTATTTTTGTGGAAACCCTAAGTTTTAGGGCCAAATCTGAAAATGCTCAGAATTGAATTCTGATTGGACAGATAGATTCTCCTTGATGAGTAGAGTCAATCTACTATACTGCTTTTCCAAAATCTGTGGAGAGAAACCCAATAAACAAGAAATCCTAGTTTCCGTCACTGAACAATGTCTTCTTCTCAGGTTAGCTCTGATACCATGTTAAATTTTGAGCATTAATTCACAATACTCTAGGATCTTTACTGAGAGAATAACATGTACAGTATATCAATGCATATCAATCATAACAAGCATGTGAATCATCACAAGAATCAAAAGCATGAGAGACAAGAGACACAGAGTTTCTGTGGGGAAAACCCTAAGGTGGAAAACCCCACAACTTCCTCAGAGGTAGAGAGAGCAATGGCTCAACCAAAATACACAGAGATAGTATCATGTGGCATATGATCCTCCTCCTCACTACTGCGCCACTTTCTGAGTGAGAGAAGTGTGAGTTTCCGAATGATCCAAATAGAGATCTCTCGATTTCTATTTATACTTAACCTGTTTGCCCAATATCCTTATGGGGTTGACTTGTCTAGTTAGGTACATCAATTACATATTACATAAAATAGGGCTGACCCACACATGGTGGTCTAATAACCCATTGGCAATTTAACATACTTGCGACACTTGTCAATACACATGACGAAACTTCCTTATAGAGGAATAACACATCGCTTATAAGGGTACAATAAATATATATGAAATACATAGATGAAATATATTCCGAAGTTACATATACATCAACATCATTAAGGCCTCCCTTCCAACAGACTTCTTTCCATCGACTTGAACTCATTGTGCTCTGTGAATGAATTTTAGAGTTTCGGTTAGTACCTTGGGGATTGCAGTCATTAGTGGCAGTTTCCCTCGCTATTGGATAGATGGGAATACATCAATGTCTTCTATTCGATAGATTCTTCAAGTGTTCGACATCAAGACCATTTATTCACACATGCTTGAATGTACTAGGTACCTTGGGTTCCATTTTCATTATTGGTGGATTTCCTTGTGTTTGTTAACAATATCCATCAATGACCGGCAATCAAACGATTCCTCCCATGTTCGACATCAACTCATTTATTCGCATGGATAGGTTTGTACCTTGGGTTAGTTTTGGATGAAGACCTTGGGATCCTCAATAGCATCACCTTATTAATTTTATCACCCAAGTTTTGCAAGACTAAGACACACTCTTTTTTCACTCTTAATGAGACATAGATCCAACTTGTTCTATATGGCTACGTTCTCCAGTTTTGACATAGATCCACCTTGTATTTATGTGGCTATGTTTACACTTATGTTCCTCATGGATCCACGATTGTATTCTAGTGGCCATGATATATGCATCAGTATTTGGATCATTATTGTATCCTCTTGGAGATCATGTTCCACTATTTGAACATGGACAGTTACCCTAAGGATAAGTTTTTCTGACATTCCCTTTGCTTTCAGATACTTCATTTGAGCCTATGATTCTTGGTTTCTCTAGTTCCTCTGCTTCCATGATTTCAACTCTTTATTATTTATAATGTATTTCGGCCATCGTTTCCCTCACTCCCTCTGACTTCATACATTAGGGGGCATCTATTATAGCTTAAAATGACACTTCTCCATCTGTGACAACACTTGCATCGCTTCGTTGCATGACGACACTTTTTGAGATCAAGTTTAGTCACACAACAGGACACTTGTGCATTGAAGGGTCATTAGGGACACTGAATATGGTTGAAATTACCTCACTCTTGGCCCATTTGATGGTTATAACCCTTACGAACACTTTTCCAGACTAACCCACCTCCTGAAAATCATTAGAAAACCCTGTTTTTGGCCATTTTTACACAAAAACGATGGTATCCTATGCAAGAGTAGTGTTCCCTTGAAAAACTCTACTCTGCTTCATAAAAGTGTCATTTTTTCCTAAAGCAGTCAAAATCTCGAATTTTGGTTGAAATTGAGTTAGTTTTGGAACCTCTTGATGGGTTATAACTACTTTTCCTCTCCTTCATTGACTATATAATGAAGGTAGAAGGGCCATGAAGGTAGACCATGCCCATAACAGTGTTATGTGGAGGAATGGAGACCCTCATCCCCCTCTCTTGTGCTCAGTTTCTGATAAACCCTAGCACAACTGATTATAGGTTGGGATCCTTGGAGAATAGAAGCAGGAGACCTTGAATCTAGGTTTCGTGAAGTGTCAAGCTTGAAGGAAGGTATAATTTTATGTACTTGATTCATTTATTAATAAAGATCAAATGTTCTTCCCTTTCCAAATATGACTTACTTATGTGTGTCTCAGATTTGATTACAGTTTGTTCATAGTTTGATGTCTTCTTCTGTCATGAATATCAATCTTATTTATGTAGTCAAATGTATTTGAGAAAGGTATGAAGTTGTTTTTCAGATTTGGGCATTGCGACACTGAATAGCATTGAAGAGAAAGGAAGAGAGAGGCTTGGATCAACCTTCTGAATAAGGTGCACATCTTTCTAACCCTAATCTCTTTGCTTACTAGTTGTATTTGCAGAACATTTGTATGTATATCTTTCATACCTGAAGTTGGTAGTTTCTCCCCTGAACTATAGGTGTATTTCCCTCACAACACCATGCTGATCAGCTCATCAAGGTGAATCTTTCTATCCTTTCAGAAAGTTGAAATTCACCTTTTGAATTTTTAGGGTTTCTCTAACAAATCCTAATCCGACACGAGATCCAGATTTCTACAAATCAAGTGGTAAGACCTAAATATTTTCTAATTCCAGTTGAAGTACTCTTTAATATGTCTCACCACACCAAGCTTGAGGATAATCTTGAAGGGGATGATAAATTCTGAGCATGGAAGTATAGGATTGGGTTAATCCTGGAAGAAAATAAATTGGATACTTACATAAGTTCTGAGGTCCCTTTCCCAGAAGAAGAAGAGGCTAAGGCCTTGCATAAGAAGAACTCGGTCAAGGAAAAGAGGATCATTGTTGATTATATCAAAGACCATCTCATACTACATGTGTCATCTCTAAAGACACCCAAGGAGATGTTTGATTCCCTGACCAAGCTATTTGAAGGAAAGAACATAAATCGGAAGATGACTCTGTGGAATGAATTGAAAGGGGTAAAGCTTCAAAATGGAGAGACCATTCAATCCTACTTCTCTAAGGTCTCTCAGATCAAGGAACAACTTGGAGTTGTGGACGAAGTAGTGGACAATGGTGAAGTTGTCATGACCACTCTGAATGGCCTTCCTAGGTCATGGGATTCTTTTATTCAAGGAATTTGTGCAAGAAGGAAGTTGATCTCCTTCAGTAGACTGTGGGAGGAAAGTTCACAAAAAGAGGCTAGGCTTGTAGCCCATGAAGAAAAGATGGGAAGTGAAGATCAAGTTCTCACAGCTCACACCAAAAGAAGCAAGCCCAAGAAGGAGCACTCTCATTACAAGAGATCCTCTCACAACCATCTAAATAATAAGAAGGATCTAAGATGCTTTACATGTAATGAGAAGGGACACTTTACTACAAATTGTCCCAAGAACAAAACGAACAACAACAAAAACAACTTCAACAAGAATAAGAAGAATAACGAAAGAATATATCATGCTCATGCTTCTGAGGATGATGAACCTCCCAAGAAGAAGGCTATATCAGAAAGTGATGACTCATCAAGCGAAGATGAATATGTTCTAATATTTTCTCTCACAGGTACTATCTCTCATGGTTGTAATGATTGGCTTATTGATAGTGGGGATTCCAAACACATGACTGGGTTTAAAGAATCTTTTGTAAACCTATCTGAACATGAGTCACCCCATAAGGTGAAACTTGGGGATGACTACCGATATCCTATCAAAGGAAATGGCGAAGCTTCTTACAAGCTAGACTCTGGAAAGTCTTTGAAGATGAAAAAGGTTCTATATTCACCTGGGCTTAAGAAAGAATCTACGCTCCATATCTGCATTGGATGCAAAAGGCATGAGGGTTGCATTTGTAGATGGCCAAATACTCATGTGGCCAAAGGGAAAGACTATAGATGATGCAGTAGTGATTGGAGAGCAAGAGGGAGGAGTGTACAAATTGAAGGGACAACCTAAACATGCTATGGTACATGAATCCATGGAGCCAAGTGAACTTTGGCATAGAAGTCTTGCACATGTGCACTATAGAGCACTACCAATTGCAAGCAAAGATATAGAAAGTCTTCTTGAAATCAAAACAAAGCATGAAGGTGTTTGCAAAGGATGTGCAAAAGGAAATAACATTAAGAAAGCATTTCCAAGCAGTGAAAGCAAAGCAAAAGGAATCTTGGAGATTATCCACTCTAATGTATCTGGTCTGATGTCATCCAGTTATCTTACTGGGTATGTATACTATGTCTCTTTCATTGATGATTTATCTAGGAATACTTGGGTTTACTTCTTGAAGAACAAAGATGAAGTGTTTGATAAGTTCAAGGAATTCAAAGCCTTGATGGAAAATCAAATTGATAAGAAGATCAAAACATTCAGATCTGACAATGACAAAGAATTCACTTCAGGTGATTTCAAGAAGTTATGCAGTGATTCAGGGATTAAGAGGGAGTTGACTGCTCCCTACAATCCACAATAGAATGGATTTTCAGAAAGAAAAAATAGAACAATCATGGAAGCAGCATGGGCGATTCTGCATGACCAGGATCTACCTATGCATCTTTGGGAAGAAGCAGCTAGGACAGCTATATATGTGCTGAACAGAACACGTCACAAGATATTGGACAACAAGACACCAGAAGAGGTATTCTCTGGTAAGAAACCTAAAGTTAACCATCTCATAATATTTGGTTTCCCTGTATACACTCATGTTCCAAAAGAAAAGAGGACAAAGCTAGATCCTTCGGGAAAGAAGGGCATCTTTGTGGGGTATAGTGAAAGCTCGAAGGCTTACAGAATATACTTTCTAGGGTTCAAGAAGATTGATGTCAGTAGGGATGTAACATTTGATGAAAACTCAGCTTTCATCAAGTAAAGGAAGGCACCTGTTGAAGATCATGAAGAACCCAAGGAAACCAGATTTCAAGACACCATCATGAATGAAGCAATTCCAGAAGCAGATAGTGAGGTTGAAGATCCACAAATACCTATAGATCCTTCTCGTGAGGAGAACTCTCACAAGAGGAAACCCGCATGGGCTAGAGAGCTCATTCAAGATGCAGAAAGGTATGGCATTCTAGAAGAATAACATCGAGCAAGGAAGAGAACTAGATCTCATACCAGCTATGTTGCCTTACTTTGTGACATTATGAACAAAGAACCTTCCAGTTATGAAGAAGCAGCGGAAAAGAAAGAATGGAAGGATTCCATGGTCGAGGAATACCAGTCGATCATGAAGAATGATGTTTGGGATGTAGTCCCAAGGCCTGAAGGGAATTCTTTTGTGACTTCCAAATGGATCTACAAGATCAAGCATGCTGCAGATGGCAGCATAGAGAAATACAAAGCAAGATTTGTAGGTCGTGGCTTCTCCCAGAAAGAAGGGATTGATTATGAAGAGACTTTTGCTCCTGTGGCTAGATACACTTATATTAGATCAGTACTTGCTCTAGCTGCAGTGATGAAATGGAAGATACACCAAATTGATGTCAAGACAGCTTTCTTGAATGGTGTAGTCGAGGAGGAAGTGTATGTGGAGCAGCCACTAGGTTTTGAGACACATGACAGGGAGTCATATGTGTGCAGATTGAAGAAAGCCTTTTATGGCTTGAAAAAAGCTCCCAAAACTTGGTATGGTAGGATAGACACCTTTCTATCCAGTTTGGCCTTTACTAAGAGTAAAGCAAACTCCAACATTTACTACAAGGTTTAGGAAGGAAATCTTGTGATACTATTCTTGTATGTGGATGACCTGTTTGTAACAGGTGAGGATAGATTGATTGTCGACACGAAGAGGAAGCTTGCTGTCGAGTTCAAGATGAAGGACTTGGGGATGATGCACTATTTTCTAGGCATGGAAGTGTAGCAGAGCGTAGATGGAATCTTCCTTGGACAAGGGAAGTATGCAGTAGAGATCCTGAAGAGGTTTGGGATGATGGACTGCAAGGCCATGGCCACACCTAAGGCATCAAACCCGAAGATTCTGTGTGATGCCTCATCTCATCCAGCCGATGTCAGTCTGTATCGTAATATTATTGGGTCCTTAATGTACCTGACAAAGATGAGACCAGATATTTGCTTTGTGGTGAACACATTGAGTCAGTTCCTGATGGATCCCAGAGATGTTCACTTGGTTGTTGTAAAGCATATTCTGAAGTACCTGAAGGGTACACTTGATTATGGGCTTGAGTATGATGCGAATCAAAAGTTTAACCTGTAGGGTTATGTTGATTCAGACTGGGCAGGCAGTGCTGTAGATAGCCAGAGCACTTTAGTGTGCTACTTTAGTATGGGATCAGGTGTGATCTCTTGGTTTAGCAGGAAGCAATCCTGTGTAGCACTGATTACATCCGAAGCAGAGTATGTTGCAACTTGTTCTTCTAGTTGTGAGGCAGTATGGATAAGGAAGCTACTATTTGATTTATTTGATCTCCCATTGGATGCTACTGGTATCTTTTGTGACAACCAGAGTTGTGTGAAGCTGTCTGAGAAACCGGTGTTCCACGACAGGTTGAAACACATTGAGATCAAATTTCACTATATCAGGGATATGGTGCAGAGAGGAGCAGTGAACCTCCTGTATGTTGCGATGGATGAGAAGTTTGCAGATATGTTGACGAAGCGACTAGCTAGAGTCAAGTTCGAGTACTTCAGAGGGAGGCTTGGTGTTCTTCAGATTGATGACACTTCGAGGAAGAAGTGATGGACACATTTGCAAGAGCCATTCCGAGCATGGTGATAGGAGGATCCTTCCATGGCTATGGATGTAAGCACTGGATGATGAGCATCAGGATGATGCTCCAGTTACTACTATGTATATGCATCATGTTGGATGCTTGTTATGATCAGTTGGATCATGTATATGTGTATGCATCATGTTGGATGCTTGTTATGATCAGTTGGATCATGTATATGTATATGCATCATGTTGGATGCTTGTTATGATCAGTTGGATAATTTATATGTATATGTATATGCATCATGTTGGATGCTTGTTATAATTAGGTAGATCATGTATTTGTATATGTATCAGGTGGATACATTATATGATCAGGTATATCATGTATGATGATATGTATCAGGTAGATACTGTGTATGCATCAGGTGGATGCATTGTATGATCAGGATGATCATGGATGATGAGCTTCAGGATGTTTCGCGAGATGATATGCATCAGGATGATGCTATGATGATAATTAGGATGACCATGTGATGATGTACATTAGAATGATGTAGGGTGAGTATCAGGTTGATACTCTATGGTCATGGACAGGTTGTGTAGATAAGCATATAATTTGGCCCTGGGAGGTTTGCAGATAGTCTTTCGAGGTTTTTCCAATGGCATATAATGTGGCCCTGGGATATCTGGAAAATGCTCTTTCGAGGTTTTGCTTGGAGGATATATATGTTGGCCCTGGGAGATTTACAGATAGTCTTTCAAGGTTTTTCCTGTGGCATGTAATATGGCCCTGGGATATCTGGCAAATGCTCTTTCGAAATTTTGTCTTATGGCATATAATATGTCCATGGGAGATCCGATAGGTTGGGCTGTGTACCCGTAAAAAGTCTTGGGATGCTCTTGTGAGGTTTTTCCATGACCACATGTCACATACCCCAATTTTGTAAAAATTATGTAAAGTGTTTTATTATATTCCTGAGACATTATGTTAAATTTAATGCTAAGTAGGGATTGATGACTCAGCAGAGTCAATAGATATGGAGTGTAATTCAGAATATTTTATTATTAATAAATAAATTATGGAGACAACAACATGGGAGAGCTATTAAAAAGAGGTTACTGGTCAAATTGGCGGATGGAACTAGGTGGAAAGGCAAAAGACAAGTGGCAGCATCCTCAAACACTTCCTAAGTTGCAGGTGGCAACTTCCCTATATTTGGGGTCATGATTCCCCAAGAAAGTGGAATCAGAGCAGGTGGCTCATTAAATGACAGTTAACCCAACAAAGACCTAGGCAATCTTTTAAAAAGAACTCAATGAGGAGAGCTGGGGGCTCGAATACTTTCCAGGGAGAATTCATTCAGGTGAATGTTATTCAGGAAATCCATTGAGGAAGAGGGAAATACAGTAAGGAAGTTGTTTTAGGAGGATTGTTGCAGTAACTTGGTTCCATTACAGCTTTTTGGGCTGAGAGAATTGACTTTGCTGCACCTAGTTCCAGCCAGGGAGACCAGAGCAAGCTTGGGGGTCCTGAGAAGTTGTTGTCTGGGCACTCTCCAGGAGTTGGTAGGGAGGAACGACCTCCCATTGCTGTTGGTGTCCACAGCTTAAACATGTTATGTCACTTACTTCATTATGTTTATTGAGTATGAATGGACGTTTGTTATGTTTATTTAATATGTCTGAGGAGCTAGTTAGTTTAGTAAATTGAGTATCTTAGAATTTCAGTAGTTAAATCTGTTAAGAGTTACTGTGTTTCTTTTTTCGCATCCCTAGTAAGAAGTTATATCATTATTGCATTACTAATAATGTATCTATAATGCATTCAATATAATAGTAATACTTTAAGTAATAATTTATTATTGTAATTATAAAGCTGGTTTATTTATACTTGACGAATAAATAAGGATTATATACAAAATAACTATACTCTGTGTATTACAAATTAAATAATTTTTTTTTTTAAAGAGACAATAGTAAAATATAACAATAAAAATTACAGTATTTATATCATGGTCAATAACATTTCAGGAGAATTGTAGTCACAACTAGGATAATTGTATAAGGGTACAAACCCTATTTCAAAATTTAAAAGTTATTACAAAATAAATAAATCAAGGTACATAACCCTAACAGAAATTTAATTAAAAAGAATTTATCAACAGTTAAATAACCTAGTTATTAGTTTTTAAAACAAAAAGATTAACAGAACAGTAATTTAGCTCAATCATTGAGCTTAACCCTTAAGGTTAATATCATTTATTTTAACTCTTAATTATCAACATAGTTATATTCATAATGACAGAATAAGCAACTAAACATAATCTCAACTGTAAAATTCGGGTTGAACCCTAACAGTCCCGTTTGTACAAGTAAAATTAATGTTACGAGTTAAGACAATGTTTTCACCTACGACCGCATCATAAGTTCACAGTATAAGTGTTTAATATCATATTTTTACTTATTTCTGTACAAAATATAGAATTTAAAATGCATATGTTAAACAAGCTCAAAGATACAAGAAAACTTTATAATAAGTCATATTACCAAACATTGGGTAAAAAAAAACCCTGAAAAATTTAAGAGTACAGTATAGGAAAACAAGATTTAGAGGCCGTAACCTCATCTACAGGCCGGTTTACAGTATTATTTCTATATATATACATAGTATTCCTTCTACAGAAATCCTTAAATACGAAAGTAAGACTATTAATTACAATATCAACCAAAGCCGTATCATCCTACCACAACACAGGGTTAAACCTGTAAGAACTCATTTTACATGCAGTTAAAGACTGAACAGAGCTGAGGAATCACAGAGTCGCTTCACTCAAACCAAAACCCTAACCTTCCTAACAAACCAGCAAGGAGGAAATGCCACGGTGAAAACCAGGCTTACCAGGTAAAGCCAACCGCCAATGCTTGTGTCATCCACAACTTTAAGAATAGCCAGGGCCTGCAACGAAAGAAGAGAATCAATTAAAACTTTATTTTCTCTATGGTTAAACTAATTATTTTAACTGTAAGGATGAAGAAGTAACCTATAGCTTATCAGTGATTTGAAAGAAGTTCAAACACAACAAATAGCCTGATAACCATGAGCAAAGGAAGTGTAAACCCTTCCCTTGTCACCAAAAAGAACGAGCTGGCAGAAGCAAAGGGTATCTTCCACAATGGAAGCATTGATAGTACCAAGTCGAAAGACACGCTCACGCCGTGACAGGGTCGGCAATAGTGTAGAAGGGGAAGACCCTAGGTTTTTCAACAACCCTATGGCCACCAAACAGTAAAATATTGACTCTCATTCGATGCAGTTGACAAGCACGAAGGATTGAAGCAGCATAGAAGCTGCTATCAATAGTGTAACAGCAAAGATTGGACCAGGAGGGTTCACAGAGCGACCGAGCCCGAAGGCGAGGGAGAAATGGTAGGTTAGGTTTAAGTCAACCATTTTTTATGTCACAAACGCATGGCTCTGGAGTGACCACGTCGCATTTTAATATATTTCATGCAGTGGGTCGATGTTCTAAAGTCCTACGACGAGATTCCTATCATTTGTTTTCCAAACAAAATCATAGCATGAATATCCCTATGGTCGCGATACCATAGTTTCACCTATCACACTTTTCACAATCAAAATGTTAGAACAATGCTTTTAATCTTGCATAGTAACTATTAAAACTTTGTTTTATTAAAACCATGCAATATAAATATCATTCAAAGATCAAGTCTTGAAGTATTTTTAGACATAGAGGATTTGATTCTAATTAAAAAGAATTATAAGGTTATAGGTATAAGTTGTTCATAAAACTTTTTACTATATTGCCTTTTACCCTAGACTCATGTGAAAAGACAAGAGATATAACATTCTTTTAAGTCTGTAAGATAATAGGGTGAAGTTAGGTGTAGTACATGTTGATTACCAATATAACCACAATATCTTAATAGTCTTAGATTTCTTGTAATAACAAGTAGACTTTTGGTTATCCTTCATGCTCAAGAAGTACAAGGATTGTGTAAGTGAAGTGTATGTCCGACAGGTTATGTAAATTACTATAACATTTCATGTCAGTATTATAGTCTGGAAATCATAAATGAATTCAATCGTGATAATTTAAGATTAACTCTAAAAGCGTTTAAAGATTTTATTCAATTGTCAATCATGGAAATAGGAGTAGTTTTTCCAATCAATGCAAAACCCTTAAAATGTTAAGAGAAGACATGTATCAAACAATAAACCTTGCGAGTGCTACAAATAAGAAAAGTATATATGTATCGATATTGTTAACCCAGATCCTTTACAATTGAAATTGTAAATCAGAATATTAAGAAATATAATTGCATTACAGTAATATCATCAAGGGACCAATACTCCATAAGAATACTTAATTCTTTTATTATCAAGGAAAATAGCTATCATATTCTCTAGTAATTTCCAACTTCTATCAGTAAGATCTTGAGGAGATCATAGGAAGAGTTCTACCTTTAAATACTTGATAACCTAGCTAGCATGCTTATACTTTTATTGAATGTTTTGGTACAACAATTTGTTCTATAATACTTTAAAGATTTGTTTGCAGTGACCCGAACATTACCTGTATATCTGTAAGAGAAAGAAAATCTGCTGCATTAGCTCGGAAGCTAAGTAAGCCTATCCTGTTATGGCAATTCCCCCTTGTGGTTGCAAACAGAAAACAATCAGTAACTGACAAGAAACCCATCTTTAAAATTAAGTATATTAAAAGATCATTCAGTTACAATTTTGATACATAAACTAATCAAACAGCTAATGACTGCATTTAATAAGATTTATTCTATTTAAAAAAAAATTAAATTTTTCGGAAATTTTGGGTTATGACACCACATGAAATTTGGCCCTAGGAGATCCTATAGGTAGAGCTGTGTTCCCGTAACAGCCTGGGATGCTCTTGCGAGGTTTTGTGGTGACCACATGTAATATGTCCCTGGGCTATCCTATAGGTAGAGTTGTGTGCTCGTAACATCCTGGGATGCTCTTGCGAGATTTTGTGGTGAGGTCGATTATAATATGTCCCTAGGAGATCCTACAGGTAGAGTTGTGTGCTTGTAACAGCCTGGGATGCTCTTGTGAGGTTTTGTGACACACGTAATAAGTCCTAAGGATTCCACAGTATGGCCAGTGATGAAGACCTACAGGTGGTGGGCCTACATCCAGTATGAAAAAGGACTGACTCTAAAGAACTTCCTATGACAAGTAGATCGGAGATTGATTGAGATAGCAGCAACCATGACAATGATGATGATTCAATGATGATGACAATGATCCAGAGAAGAAGACTTGTGCAAGCAGATCTATGTCGAGAAATACCTTCTTAGTTAAGAGGGAGTGTTGATGTATATGTAACTTCAGAATGTATTTCACCCATGTATATTGTACTCCTATAGAGATGTTATTATTCCTCTATACGAAAGTGTCGTCATTTGTATTGACAAGTGTCGCAAGTGTTGTAACTTGCAATGCAATGATGTATTATTAGACCACCAAGTGTGGAGTGGGCCCTGATTAGTTTAACCATGGGTTATTAGACTAAGTTAGACAAGTCAGCCCTGCTAGGTTATTGGGCAGGACAGGTCATATATAAATAGAGAGCTGGATATCTCTATTTTTTTTATCTCATTATTCACTCCTACATCACTCGAAAAGTGGAGCACTAGTTGAGGAGGAGGAGTAGCTACTAGTAGAAGACTATCTCTTATACTTTAGTTGTATCATTGCTCTTTCTATCTCTGAGGAAGTTGTGGGGTTTTTCACCTTTATGGTTTTCCCTAGTGAAACTTTGTGTGTCTGTTGTCTCATGTTATTGGTTGGTGTGATTGATATGCATTGTTATACTTGATATGCTATACATGTTATTCTCTCAGTAAAGATCCTAGAATATATTGAATTAAAGCTAAAAAATTAACAAAATTTCATATTCAGCTCAAAATAACCTCGCCATATCATCCACATGCCAATGACCAAGTGGAAAGTTCAAACAAGGTCATCAAGGCTATTTTCACAAAGACAATGAAAAGCAATAATAAAGATTGAGCTGAGAGACTTCCAGAGGCACTGTGGGCCTATTGCATTACATGGTGTAACACCACTGGTTTTTCCCCATATGAATTAGTGTGTGGTAAGAATGTTGTTTTCCCAATTGAATTTGAAATCATAACTTTGAAAATAGTTGTAGAAGCAAATCTTTATCTATCAGAAGCACAGAGGAACCGACTGAATCAGCTTAATGAATTGGATGAGAAGAGCACAGCCGCAGCGCATCAAACAACTTTGATCCAACAACAACGCTCGAAATGGCATGATGGATTTATAAAGAAGAAAGTCTTCCGAGAAGGAGACTAGGCTCTACTTTATGATTCTCAGTTTAAGAGGGATTTCAAGGGAAAACTATGCACTCATTGGTTGGGACCTTATCAAATAGATTGAGTATTTGAAAATGGGAAGGTTTGGTTGATCACCAATGATGAAAACAAGACAACATTATTCGCAAATGGTCATTGGCTATGACTGTATCACAAACCGATCTCAAAGGATGCTTTCGTTTCACATGTTGCAGCTGATCGAGAATATCAGTTAATGCCAGGAAATGGATTTTTCTCAACCCCTATGAATTTTTAAGAACTGCAATGTCCACACATAATTTGTACATAAATAATTTATTTTTCATTCTGTATTTGATCTATTTTTCATTTTGCACTTGATTGGGTTTGTTTTGAAGAATTGTGTGCAGGAATTAATTTGAGGAACAATAGTCATGACTGGGCTAGACGATTGCAGAAACCTTACATTGTTTCCTGATCTAATAAATCTCTTTTGAAGAATATAGATGATTCGTTAGTTTTCAGCAGCCAGCTGAAAAATCCGCCTGTTACTCATTTTGCATAACTGTGACTCCTTACCTTTCCCATTCTTCTAATTTTTGTAGCTGTAACCCTGCTATTTTCCATTCACTTCACTTTTCCAACAGCTGCAACTCCGCTATTTTTGCTTGTTTTTCCAAGTTTCACAGCTGCAACTCCACTATTTTTATCCCTTTCACTTTTTCCAGCAGCTGTGACTCCGCTTGTTTTGCCCATTCTGCCAACATTTAGTAGCTATGGCTCCGCTATTTCCATTTCATTTTCACCTTTTTCCAGCAGCTTTAACTCCGCTACTTTTTCCTATTTCTCCAAATTATAGCAGTTGCAACACCACTATTCTTGCCTATTCCGCCAAGTCTAGCAGTTGTGACCCTGCTACTTTTTCCTATTTCGCAAAGTTTAGCAGCTGCAACACCGCTATTTTTGCCTATTATCCAAATTTTTTTTTGCAGCTGGAACTCCACCATATTTTGCCAAACTCTGCTCAAGTCTTAATTCTTATCTCCTCTTATTCATCGAGTTCAACTCCCCTAGATTGTCTGTCTCCTAGAATAGTCTCGCCGCTCATGATTTGACCAGGCTCTAATTTAAATGATGACTCCACAGCTCAAATCACAGTCTTCCAAGAACAATGATAACTATTGGGCCATCTTGCGTACCTGTCAACATGAATGCACATATCAGCCCGGTTGGCGGTGTCCAACTCATCTCGGCACATGCGTATTTTACCAGCGATGCTACTATGATTAGGAATCTATTAACGTCGCAAGAAACAATGGTTATACTCATTATTTACCCCTGTCATCGATCCACAACAAATCAACTAAACCAAAATCACGTTTAAAGCTACTACCCGTACTTATGACTATGATTTCCATTCTACTTGACTTGTGTGATAATCCTGCCATGGGTTTTATCCCAAAATTAACTATGCCACCTTTCCAAAAATGCTCAATTCAAACTTCGACTATCCATCAACCGTATCTGCATGTAGTCAGTTCGATGTTTTAAATTGTAACTGGTGCATTCGTTGCAATATTTTGCAAAAAAACTCAGTAGTATGGGTATCCCTGTGAGGTATGATCCTTTAACAATAGAATCTTTGTATAAGAATAGAGATGTCTTTGTTATTTTTCCAGAAGTAGGGTGGATAGATTATTTTCAATGCTTGAATGGTTTTCATGAGGAAACAACCCTTGAATTTGCTCAAAATTTGACGAGCACTCATTTAGATGTTCGAGGCATAAGGGTAGATGTTTCAGAGGTAATATCGGCGAAGGTAATAGGACTTCCCAGAATCAGGCAATGCTAGTTTAGTCAGAAACGCTATCACCCGACTCCAACTAAGGATTTCCTTACGGCAGGGGAGAGTGTTCAACCACGGAGTAGAGGAACAACACTAGAGAGTCTTCCAAGTCCTTGGGATCAAGTTGCACTCTTCTTAAAGAAATATTTCACATGTGAAGGGAGGTACAGTGTTGTTTACATTTATGAATTTTTCCTCCTATCACATTTACGTTATCACAAGTTGCTAAATATGCCATACTATCTTCTTAGATCTTTGCAATGCATGGCTTATTATGCTAAAAGAGCTCAACACCCGTTATCATCCCTCTCAAATCATGGTATAATTAAACTATTAATCTTACGGGCCCTTGCATATAACAAGTTGACCTGGGGGCAACTTCTGGTTCATCCAGGAGCACCCCGTGAATTCTCTGCAAAGATAGTGGATGAGGACTGGAGTTCCTCAAACTCAATTGAGGGGAAGATTGGAATACCAGAAGTTTGATTGGAGGATGAAGAGGAGATAGATGAAAAGGAGATTGAAACTAGGATAGCTAAAATTAAAATAGAAGAAGATGAATTCCAGGAGAAAGCTGTAGCAGAAAGCGGTCCAGAAGCTCTGAATGTGGAAATCTCCCATGAAATAAGAAGAACTTGAATTCAAAAGGAGGAATTTGGTGCTATTTCTAAGGGGATAGGATTTTTTCAGCCTTAGAGGAGAAAAGAAGGGCTAATGAGCAAGGGCCAGACATCCAGCCCAGCGAAAAGGAGAAAAATAAAAACGTCTACTACAGTAGAAGTAGGTCAATTTATTGGGGTAGAAATTAGGATTCCCATCTTAAAACCTTGACCACCTGTTGATACACAAGAACCTACTGTAGAAGAACCTCAAACAGAGAATTTTCTATTTGAAAATGAGTTGTTAAGGGAGGAGGTGCAAGTGCTTCATGTAGAACTAGAAAAATGGAAGGAGACATGCCGGAAATAGGCACAGAAATATGTGAAAGCAATGGTGGAGGCTTAGACAAATTGGGGAATTTATCATCCATTCAGGGGAATGAAGGACCACAAGAAATGATATGCTCGGAATGTGGAGATATTTTTAATATGGAAGGGATTAAATTTACAGTAGTAGACCTAGGATTACAGAAACCCGCAGGAGCAAGACAATCAGAGGAATTACCCCAGGGCAGAACCTCATTGTTTCAGGAACATTGAACCGATTCAGCAGGCCAAAAGAATCAAGAAACAAGACGTTGTTACACAAGAACCATCATACTCATTTTTTTTTTGTTGGAATTACAACTCAGGAAGAAGATGCCGAGATGGGGATACAAGGAAAAGGTATTGTTTTAAAAAGGACCAATACAATTGAAAATATGGTGAGTTCCAATGTAAGACGAAACTGCTAAGGGTAACGAGAGGCTATCACACAAGAACCAGCGTTTCCAATGACTAATTGTAAAAACTGATTCCTTCAACTCACTTGCATAATATGAACGGGGATCAGAGTCAGGATTGAACCAATCGACAGTTGCATGAGGACATGCAATTGGATAGTTGGGGAGAGATGTTGGGTCCTGGAAATGTCCCTTTTTTACCATACATATTTCATCATTTTGCCCAGTTACACCCTACTTTCATAAACCATATACATGCCTTTTTCTAGAACAATCAGTAATCCTAACAAGGTATAATTTCTTATTGCTTCATTTATTTAAATGCTAAGATTGTTATGGTTATGAATTCCATCCTTCGATTTATGCTAACTTGTGTTGATTTCATTAAGTTAAGATCAAAGAACATGTGTATCAGTCGCAATGACTTGGGAAAGAATCATACGTGGTGCCAGATGTTACTCTTCTGATTTAATTCCTCATATTTCAAGGGACAACACATCTCTCCACGTGAAGTTGTAATAGGTCGCTGAAATAGAGCATAGCTGCAATAGACAGGGTGCCTCCCAATTTGTTAAACTGTTGATCCATTGACTGGCAGAGTAACAACATCCTTCATGATTAACGACCTCATTCATTATGGCTATAATAGTTTAGCTGTAACTCTGCATCACGAAGATCAAAGATCTTCATTGCTGCATGAAATTAAAGGATCACAAGCTGTATTTTGCATGTATAAATATGGGAAGGATTTCAGAGTTTGGGGTTGGATAATTATCATTTTGTGCGGGCTGTAACAGAGACCTGAGACTCTGAATTACCATCTTTAATGAAGAGCAGAGTTACTTCTATTTCCGTGTCTTAATTTGTGGTAGTTCATCGCATCTCTGTTAGAAGGCCAGGGCCCTCCTTCTCACAGATATTGCCGAGTTAAGTAGGTACTTAAATTTATTCATTTCTTGTTGTGTGTTGTGGAATTGCATTAGGCATATTTCTGATAGCTGCAACGGAGATTTATAATTACATTCTTTATTGGTAGTTTATTCTTTGCATTAAGAATAGCTGCATCTGTGTGGTGTGACAGTTGACTGTGTAGGTTATTTTGATTAATACATGTGTTATAGAATCATCTGTTACAGCCAAGCTCATCTTCCAATTCCTTTCAGTCATTTATGCTTCCTAGGATTTCCAATGATTATCTATCTAGAGTTCAAGTTTATTTTCTAATTCTAGTTGTTGTTGTATATTTAATTGAATTCAAAGATTAGGCAGATTATGATTGAGTTATAGTAGTTGCTGGATGAATCATTTTGGTAAATATTGAATACTGTAGTTTGATAATTATAGGATTTAACTTCTTGCAAAAGTAATCTAGTTCATTTCTATTCTTAGATCAGTAACAACTAGGTTGATTTCTATAGGAAGGTAGTTGCACTTTGAATTCCTAGATGTATGAAATAGATTAGTTTTCTTTATGGAATGAATTTGGCTGAGCAGATAGGTAGGATTATTATCTCCATTCAGTTAATCAACTACTTGAAATGTTTATGCATAGATTGTGCTTATTTCCATTGAAATAAAAGACTTCCCTAGGTTGACAATTCATATTGAGCATCCTGTTTGTTAGTTGTAATTAAGTAGCATATAGGGTGACCAACAACTGTATTTCTTATAAGATGAGTGAGTGATCCACTCAAGCAAGAAAATGATGGCATAATAGGTACATTCTACATAGAATCATAACACGGCTATCTGGATTATTACCCACCATCTTCAAACTCAATATTTCCATTCATTATTTTAGGAAAGAAATAACCTCTTAATACTTAAATGAGGAATCTATGGTATCGACCTTGAAGTATTTGTAGTTAGAACATTGTGAAATGGTGTAAATTGTAGATGGATGTCAATGCCGAAAGCTTTCAGAATTCCAACAAGCAAGTTCCCCAACAGTGCTTTCCCTATTACAAATTTCACAGGGTGAGTCATTGGACAACCAAAGAAAAGTTCAAAAGAAGTTTACCTTCCCCAAATTCAACTAAAAAATTATCAAAGAAAAAACAACAAACCATAAATTCCTTATGGGGGATTGATAGCCTTACTAAGGGAAACATGGGGATAGATTTTCAATACCTGAGGTGCTTCATAACTCCCATTGTTTGCATCTGATGTTATTCATGCTTCAAATTCCAACACCAAAATCCATGAGTCCAACAAAAATAGACCCATTCCAACAGATCCTCTAGATGCATTGATCATATCGCTCCACAATACCATCCCTTTCGCTTCTGAACCTCTTTAGCACCGCTCAACTTGTATGCAAAACTCATCCAATTTCTTTCCTCAATTTTTAATTTCCCCAAATATATTTTTAATTTTGGATCTTTTAAATTTTTTTAATATTAACTATAAATATTTATATATTAAAAACATATTATATTAATATTGTACATTAAACCCCTGGACTAAATTAGTCATTATTATAATATTTTAGTTGTGGCCATGTTACAATTCTCTTAAAACCAAGCAAACCATCCCACAAGAGAACCTTGATTTGGAGGAATGGACAAGAATTTTCCAAAAGAATTACCCTAATCAAACCCATAGATTCATGTAGAAATTAGTTTTATCCCTTTGCACAATCTTTCCTACCCTGTTACCAATTTTAGGAAAAAAACTAATATTTTCTATATGTTTTTTTAATATATATATACTAATATATTATTAAATAAATAACTATATTATATTATACCTACTACATTTAAATATATACAAATATATATTATAACTATTACATACATGTATAAATGTTATATATATTAATATATAAGTGTTGTATGATATATGACCATTATAGATATAACAACAATTTCATAATTTCTAATTTCCAACTCTGTTTTTACTTACGAAACATTTTTATTTCAATTTTTCTTTGTAATTGCCATAGCAGTCATGAAAGAAAACTTAAAAATATTTCCAAGCACAATAAAGACTAATATCGTGAGGTAGATAAGCAACTAAAATAATATTGACAATGTATGACATTCATTACTAAAATGAGTGTGTGGGTCACCATGGATTTGCTTATGCATGGTAAAACCGAGTATAAAGAGCACTTTATTTAACGTGTTGTCGAGTTCATCCCGCTTTCACCATTAAGTCATTTTTATCATCACGATGTTGTTCCCTAGTAAGAAATGTTAGCATGCACCCCAAGTATATGTAGTAAGAAAGTAAATTATATTAAAGATGATAATAATTTCCACAAATGACCAAAATTGAGTAATTGAAATGAAAATTTACTTCTAGTATAATGATTCGAGGAAGTGCATTGGTCATCTTATCCCTAAGTTTTCGAAACAAAAAAAAAAAAACGTATCTGATATTTGTAGCTGGTGTAACAGATGACAAAGTATAATTTAGCACATTTAGAAATATTCCTATGGCACTTGACAGTTCTAAAGGAGCTACTGAAATATTTTCAAGAATGGGAAAGATTCATTTATATTCTTAAAAATGATAAAGTTTCTAGGTATACAAATTTCTTACAATGACGTTGTCTTCATTATAAATTAATTATTAATGCAACAACTAGTTTTCAAGAGAGTTATTAATTTAAGCTTTGATTAGTTGAAAAGATATCATATATTACTTTGCATTTGTCAAAGCTCTCCGAGAGCATTCTATGTTCATACTATTTTTGGAAAAAAAACAATTTCAGGTCAAACACATCTGATGTTTAGAATCCCAACATAGTTGTACTTACATGAAATAGGGTCTATGTAAACACTCTTATTTTTATCATCATTTATAAAGTTATAAAAAAAATTCAGAAAGAATGGCATTTACTAACCTGAAAATATGTAACAGGTGGATGGGAAGTATCAAATTTAACTCCAACGCTACATAAGCCTTGTTCTGCATCTTTAAGTTCTATCCAATGTGCCTTTATGCATTGCAACAATGGATAATATTAAATTGTATAAATCCATTGTTAAAATTGTAATTTTCCATTTCTTGGGGGACACTACTAAAAATTACTAACATAAACAACTAATTCCTAATCTTAATTGTTGTTAGCTAGTAATGTGTATTCATGTGACTAAATTAGTCATTTATGCTATTAATTTTTATTTTTAGTCACTTGTTATCTATTTGGATATTTAATCATGTGACTAAATTAGTCGTTTTTAGTTGGATCACTTAAAATTGCTCAATTTTAGTCATTTATCCCTTAAAAAAATTGTGATGACTAAATTTTTAAGTCACCTAGTCACTTATCTCTCATTTTTTACTAGTGTATTGAATAGCAATATGTGTGCTACCCAAGGTGATGCACTTGGTCATATCAACCCTCTATCTAATAATTCTTGTAATTGCATCTTGAATTCACCCAACTCATTAGTTTGCAATATATTCTAGGCCGTAGATATTTGCATTGTGTTATGTTATGATTTATTGTTGCCATTATTGTCCATTGGAAGCCACTTAAGTCACCCTTCACATAAAGGGGAAAACAATGAGAAGAAAGGGTGATGGAATGAAAATAACTAGCATGTTGAAATTGGAAGGAAAATTTTAATTTTTGGTGTTACAGATCTCAAAATTACCAACATATCCCACTTGTGGTTGAAATATTCCGTCTATAGAGATTATGTGATGTTTCAAGGCCTAAAGCATCACTCATGAGAAAAAAAGGGAATTGTAATTACATATAGGATAGATATTCCATACATAGGTCATATGTGTCAATATAGGTTAACATGCATGGACTATCAACCCCATAGCAAATTAATATGGTATTAGGCCCGAAAATTAGTTCATAGTCCATGGCTACAAGAACCATCATCAATGTTACAAATATTTAAATGGCCACCATATCTCGCTTGTAAGGTAAAGTAATTATGTCTAGGGCCCTACACATGGACCATGAGTCATATAGTAAATTTATTAACCATGGACCATTATTTAGGTTCTGAGAACCATTATTGGTTTACGTTACCTATTAATATTAAACCATGGTTGGTTTATTGGTTTAGAAAACCATGGACAAACCAACAACAACAATGACAACGACAACGATGACAATGATGATCATGATGATCTCACATGTACACTAGAGATTCTTATGTGGTAATCTAGGTTAACATTGCATGGACCATCAACCCCATGGAAAGTTAACATGGAATTAGACCCTAAGTTTAGTTCATAGTACATGGTCTAGGCCACGAGAACTATCCTCAATGTTACAAATATTGAAATGGCCACCATGGTTCAAAATGCATTTGTGCTTAGTTGGGTATTTTTATGTTGGAACAATGGTTAATGTTCTCTCATTAGGTATTCAATCAAATTATTTATCAAGTTTAGAGTATTTTTCCTTACGACTTTCCCATTCTCCTTTTGGCTCCTGTGCATAGGACATTGTAATAAAAAGGAAACCCTTTGGTTCCTATTTAAAGAATAAAAAGATCTATGTTTATGTTTGCAGAGTTTATCATTCTATTTAACGAAACCAAGCCTCTCGGCTCTGTTTTTAAGTATTTTGTATGTATATAATCCTTTCGGCTCTATATAAATGAGACTCTAATAGTCTTAATATTTTGTCTCTGTATATTAATATGTTAGATCTTAAATATTTTTAAATAGTTCTTTATGTATGAATAAGATGTTAAGCCTCACGTCTTTGTATATGAATCATTTTTCTCTTAAGTCATATGCATAATATAGCCCTTCGACATCTATACTCTTTGTTATAATGCGGAAGCCTTTCGGTTTGTGAAACCCTTGACTTCTTACAAAGCTTGTTTCGACTGTATATAATATTTCTATTATCGATTTTGGAGTTCGTAGTAATATTTTGATTTCTCAGCCTCTCGGATCTATACAATAATGATTTATCATGATACTTTTGACTTTGGTATAAAATCGTGTTTGAGCATCTCTCCTTCTTGTATGAAGCGTTTTAGTTGTAGTATAAATATGAGTTGATAATTCTATACTAGTGAATGTTATTGTGATCCATTTGGCTCTGTTTAAAATACCTATAAATTTAAATTTGTATAAGAAATAAATATCGTATTTCCTATTAATGCATATACATTATATAAAACTAAAACCCTAATCTATCATTTCTTAGTTTATCATATGAAACAAAATTATGAACAGAAGCTCAAAATTTACAACCTAAGATAGTTATCATACATAGGATAGTTATAATGTAATCTTGAGAGCATATAATAATATAATATTAGTATATTTCAAAAATCAAATAGTTAAACATTGATAATTAGATATACAATACAACATATTGAAATGAACAATATACAACAGTGAGATACTGAATACAATTAAACAGATAATAAGAACCTAACAATAAGAACAAACCAAATCCAATCTAAAGGTCGTCGTTCCTCCCAACAAATCTTCCAGAATAACAAATATTACTTTCTCTAAAAACCCCAAGCTTGTTCACTAGACCACAAGGACAAATACTATTGAAACCAGTTCTTAACCATCACTCAGTTCCAGTCATTTACTCAACAACAATAATTTCTCTATTCCATCCAAGCCTCCTGCTTGTGTGATGGGAATGCATATTCAACTTTGCCTAGGACTTAGGTCTTTAATGAGCCTCCTTCTATAGAAACTCCATATGTAGTTATGACCTAAAATACAGGGATGATTCCTCATGCACCTATTGAGGTATTAAATATATGTTTTCACCACTAAGGGAATTTTCTCCAACACTTGTCATTTCTCCTTGTGGGATGGAAAACACTCTTTCAATAGCTACTTCAGATTGGATTCTCCTGTTTCTATTTATTAAATAATAATAATAATTCAAAATACTCATACAAGTGTCTTTGACCACACTTAGTCAAATAATTGTTCAACAATAATTAAAACAATATTACAAAGTATTAAACTTTAGTCAAGGTTATAGGGGTATTACACACACCCTCCCTTAAAGATAACACTGTCCTCGGTGTTATTCAATATTACATAGCTTCTTCTTGGAACAGAATTGGATATTCCTCTCGCATATTAATTTCCAATTCCCAAGTAGCTTCTTCTGGGACAAGGGGCATCCATTTCACCTTTACCTGCCCAATGATGCGGTTCCGAAGAAAAAGCTCCCTCCTGTCGGGGATGCATTCTGGTTCCACTTGCAATTATCCTTCTGGTTCCACCTAAATAACATTCCAATCCACAACATGAGTAGCATTATGTACATAATTCTTTAACAAAGAAATGTGAAAAACATTATGTACCTTTACCGTAGGTGGTAATGTCAACTGATAAGCTACTGGTCCAACCCGGTCTAATATCTCAAAAGGGCCACAATACCTGAGTGCTAATTTAGGACATTTTCCCAGTCTCAAAAAACTCTTACTTAGTTTTACTTTTACATATACATGATCCACTATCTGGAACTCCGTTTGAGTTTTTTTTAAGTATGCAGAGCTCTTTTGTCTATCTTGAGCTATCTTCAAATTACGTTGTACCTGTTTCACGGTTAGTTCCATATCCTTAAACACTTCAAAAGCTAATATTAGTCTATCAACTGGACTAGTCCAAAAAATTGGAGTGTTACATTTTTTACCATAAAGTATTTCAAATGGACTCATCTTATCAAAAGCTTGAAAATGATTATTGTATGCATATTCAAGAAAATGTAAGTAGTCTTCTCAATTTCCTTGTTTATCCATAGCATACATTCTAAGCATGTCTTCTAAGATCTGATTTACTCTTTTTGTGTGTCCATCCATTGGAGAATGAAAAACAATACTGAAATTTAGTTTAGTATCTAATCCTTTAAACAAATCCTTCCAAAAATTTCCAGTTAACTTTGAATCTCTTATAGAAATTACTATCTTAGGTATACCATGCAATTTGAAAATTTATTTCATAAAGATCTCAACAATATGAATAGCTTTGTATGTAGATTTAACAGGAATAAAATGTGTTTCCTTACTCAAATTATATATAACAACCATTATAGACTCATTTTGTTTAGTATTTATAGGTAAACCAGTTATGAATTCCATAATAATGACTTCCCATTTCCTTTCGGGAATGGGTAAGGGATGCAATAAACCTATTGGATGTTGATGTGCAGCTTTAACTTGCTGGCATTCCATGCATTTCTCTATGTATTATGCAAGTTCGTTTTTCATATTAGGCCAAAGAATTCTTTCCTAAGCATGGTAATCATTTTATGGTATCCAGGATGTCCTGAATACGGTTTCTTATGAATTTCATTCATAATTAATAGCTAACTTCGTCAGAATTAGGTACATATAATCTTCCCTTATACATCAATAACACTTTTCTGTTCAATTTAAAATATGTTTTTATTTGTCTTGCTTCATTTTTTGTTCTTTTATCTTTCAATTTCTGATATTCATCATCCAATCTTGTTGTTATTTGTATTTTTATCTCTAAATCTATCTCGTAACTGTTACTTGTAGTTACATATAACATATTAACATGACGAATCAAAGCATCTGCTACTTTATTCTCTTTCCCTTGTATGTGTTTCATTTCGAAATCATATTCACTTAGAAAAGGAAGCCATCTAACTTGTATTGCATTTAGATTCTGCTGGTCAAAAATATATTTTAGACTAACATTATCAGATTTTAGTAAAAAATCATTTACCAATAAGATAATGTCGACATATTTTTAGTGCGTGTATTATAGCAGTTGTTGTTAGGGAAATTATCCCATAGCATGGGAGAGACTACCAACGCACTGATATGAAAAACCAGATATATAATGTTTTGCATATACATATACTAAGCAAAAGATTAGGATAAGAAAGATGTGTACCTTATTCTGAAGGTTTATCCAACCCTTTCTCCTCCTTTTCACTTCAATGCACCAATCCTGCAAAACAGCCCCAAACCTTCCTCAAACCATCTTGACTGCAAATAAACAGATTGACATTTACAATAACATGAAACATTGACTTGTAATCAGATTTGCAACATGTGAGAACAAATTATATTGGGAAAGAAAGAATATCTTATCTTTATTAATGGATAGAACAAGTACATAAATTATACTTGACTGCAGCAAGCACCGTCGTAACCAGGCCCTGAGCTCCTACTCCTCTCTCTTGAGTTACAATTCCTCCAGCATGACATTACCAAAGATAGGCTATCCTTCTCGAAGGCCTTCCTCTTGTATTTATGGCTAGAGGAGGAGGATAATTTTGAAGAGTGGTCGGAATACGTAGTTGAGGAAGTTGGAATAACTCCCAAAACTAATCCATAATTAGTGTTCTTATATATTTTTTCAATTTTTCTTAAGATACCCGCGACTATGATATAGGGAAACCAGTGAGTGACTCGTAGTTATCCCAACTTGCATCTAGCAGGTGCAACATTTTAAGGGATACCCGCGGGTTGTCATTATAGATACCCATGGCTAACCCACTTGTTGGCAAGAATAAGGGTCACGGTGATGCTCTAAAGTAGTTAGGAAAAATAATTTTTGAGGAAAGGACTGCAAGGCTCATCTCTTAGTCATCTGAGGTCAAGCAAGATCTTCCATGCATGGCGTCCTTTTGTGCGACTGACAAAACAATGTTGTCATGGATGAAGAAGTTTTATTTTGACCGATAACATATGCCCCCTAATGTATGATGTCAAAGTGATGAAGATGGACGAAATACATTACAATCCACTCAAGAGGAGGAGTAAGGAAACTACATGATGAGATCACCAACATTACCTAAAATAGAACAAGGACAGTCATTAAGTACAATCTTGATATCAAGAGAAGTTCAGAATTGTAGAACATGATCTCCTGTACATAGAAAATAGGTGTATATAGCATGACCACTAAAATACAAGTGTGTATCCATGTTGAAACAGGAGATCATATCCATAAAAACAATTTGGATCTATGTCTCATCAAGAGCCAAAATGGGTGTGGCCGAGTCTTGCGCAGCTTGGGAAATAATGAAATATGATGATTCTATTATAGGCCCATGTTCTTCATCCAAATTGTCTCAAGCTACGAGTCCTAATCATGCGAATAAAGGAGTTGACGTCGATCATGAAGGACATTGTTTGATTACTGGCCATTGATGTGGAACATAAACAAACACAAGGCCACCCACCAATCATGAAAATGAATCCCAAGGTACCTAGTACGTTCTAACAAGTGTGAATAAGGGGCCTTGAAGTCGAATACTTGAATAATCCATCGAGTAGGAGACATTGATGTATTTCCACTACTCAATAGTGAGGGAAATTACCACTGATGATTGCAATCTCCAAGGTACTACCTAAAACTCTAAACATCATTCCTAGAGCAATATGAGTTGAATTTGATGAGAAGAAGTTCATTGGAAGGGAGGACTTAAGGAATCTCCCGTCATCCAAGAAGAGATACAATCAAAGGTTGATCTGATCTGATGTAGGACTGAATAACTGATGAAATATACTGACAACAAGGAATGACCGACACATGGGGTTAAGGCAACTGCAGAATGGCCGACACGGGTTATATCCTTGAACAGTGAGCACGAAATAGGAGTGACTGAGGAAGCTTTGAAGACAAAGGGACTATGATATCAATTTTCAATGTAGGAGACATTAACAGATTCTCCAAATGATTGGAAGAGTAACTAATCGTAGGAGTAAAAACTCTGAGATCAGGTGTTAGCCTGAAGCCAAAATTAGAACCCAACTTGTTTGATAGACTCAAAAAGATGCTTTGTTCAAGGACATAAGTGAGTTGCTTCCATTACATTGAAATATGACTGATGTTCTCCCTTCCCTTTCCTCTTTTTGTTAAAAAATGTCCTTCTTATAAATTTTAATGATTCTAAAAATCAAACTCAATAGTCCTTCTTCATTTTTGAAAACAAGCTCAAAGAGGGGATATAAGAATGCTTAGTATAAGTTCAACCATGTGCAGTTTAACGAGTCTATGGGAGGGAAAATCAGAACCTTATTCATGTTTTAACGAGTTCGAAGAAGAGATAGACTAGTACTCGATAACACTGGTCCATGGATTTTAATATCAGTTATGGATCTGTTCATGCTCGTTGGTGTTTTCAATTTTAAGGAGTCTGAAAAAATTAAACAATAAATCCATACACCTACTGGTGGATTTTAATATCAATCACAAGTTTATATATGCTCGCCTATGTTTTCATATTTAAAGAGTCTGAAAAAACTTAGACAAGAACTCTATATACCCTCTCGTGGATTTCACATCGAGCTCGAGTTTGTCAATTCTCGTTGTTGTTTTCATAATTTTCAGAGTCTGAAAATACTAAAGAAGAATCCAAAGGGGTCGTTCTTTGTAAAGTTAGTCTCCTCACCCGAAAAAGTGTAAGACAATGAGAGAAGAATTCTTCTATCCAAGTATGACTAGAGTATACCTTTTTCGTAAATAATCCACCAAGGTCCGGAAAAGGGGTAAACTGATATCGAAGGGGATGACTATTCAAATCCTTTAACGAGTCTGAACAAGACAATTGTACTCGGCAATCTTGTTATATTTAAAGAGTCTAACAATAGCATGACAGAACTCTATATGTAACAGGGAACTTAATATTAGGTAAAAAAGATATACAATGTATAATTTACTTGATATGTCAACTAACGGAAAGGATGTAGATAGAATGAAGACCACCGGATTAATAGAAAATGACATATAAAGATTAACAAAGGATATTTCAATATGACATAAAATGACAAACGAATCTAATATGTTGAACTTAACTGACATGCCAAAAAGAAAAACAAACCCTTGTATGGTCACCCATTGCAAAGAAAGTGAGAGAGTTATTTTTAGAGCTTCACCTAATAAAAAACAACTTGAAAAAAGTCATTAGGATTAAATCAAGTTAAAAATAGTTTTGAAACTATATGAAAGTGGGTAAAAATTTGAAATAATTTTTATAAATAGTGTCAAAATGAAAACATAAATCACAAAGTCATTTCATTGGAGAAAAGGAGACAAAAAAAACCCTTACTTGAACTGCCGATAGCGATTGCTTCGGGACACGAAATCAACTTCCTCCACTTGCAAGTAAGTTACCAATTCCACGTCTATTAATTCAATCCATTATTTTAAATTTTTAGTGGTGTTTTTTTTATTTTTTATATGGGTTTAAAATTTAGGGCTTTGCACCCGCGAATCTAGCTATGTTAAAGTCACAATTACGTGGAAAGTGCGCAGGTTTAGCATAAGCAAACCCACGGGTACCCTCCTCTATTGTAGAGGTGAACCCGTGGGTACCATTGTTTAAAATGAAAAAATAAAAAAAGAATGCATGGAATGGGGTGAATGATGCAGGATGGTATTAACCTGGAGGAAAAGAGAGCATGAATCCATGGATAGGTATTCCATGGGGGATCCCCTAACCTTGAATGTACTATGAAGATGTGGGCTTCTCAAATTTTTCCTCACAACAAGTATGCATGCACAAATGTACTTACTGCAAATGCTCGTCAACTACTCGGATTAAGATCAGGGGATGTTTGATCTCTAAGGGGAGATGCTTGATATCACAATAGAAGATATATATTTCATCACCAGTTTATTACGACGAGGTGAGTGATTCAACCTTAAGGGAACATTTCGAGGGGTAGGTTCTTTGTCTATCCAAGACTACATCAATTCCTAATGCTTGTCTGTAACTAAGAAGAGAGGAAGCCAAGTTCTGATTGGGTCCATTGCGAGCTTCCAACTAAAAGTGATATTGAGCACACTTAACAGGATTGGAGGGAGTGCCGCACAACATTTGGCCTATCGAAACTATATGCAGATAGGGGTTGAGTGTTTGCATGGTGTTATATGTTATTGGTGTTCGGGCCTACTGATGAATATGAAACACCAATTGAAAAAGTGTAAAACAGGGAAAAAAAGAACTTCGGATACATAAGTATCTTGTGTACCTTCTTCGAGAGAGAGTACCACTCTAAGTCCGGGGCTATCTCTACTAGTGTTGGATCTCCACGAGCCACTGATGACTCGGTAACCGCACTATACTTAACTACATTATTCGTCATAGGGCCCAAACAAGCACCTCCTAAAGAAACCAAGCTGGCTAGAGGATGAGTAAATAAACCAAGTTGTTGAAGCCAATTGACGAGTGTGGTGACTAGTGTTGTCAGCGAATCCTATGAAGTACACGTTTGTCATGTGAAAACAAAATCCAGAAGACATATAAGGCAATAAATCCAAAAAATAAAGAACTCTACAAAAAATGTACACCTATAGTACAAGAAAATTCATGTATGCCTAAGAGTAATACTTTCTCAGGTGGAGCCCATTTCTAGGGTTAGGAAACTTATAACCATCATAATATATTAGCTCATAAGCTCCCTTCTTCAATAGTTTAGAAACAATGTAAGGTCCAACCCACATAGATTTAAACTTGCCTACCCACAACAGATCCTTGTCTTAATCATAGAGAAAAACAACATCTCCTTCGAGAAAACCCTTGGTTTTACAGACTTATCGTACTGATGCTTGAATAAGCTCTTGTGAGCTTCGTTTGTAATAAGCACATATCAGCGTTGTTCATATAAGTGCTCTAAATGAAGAAAATGCTCTTCTAAAGAAGAAGTTTCAAGAATTAGTTGGATAGACAACTTCAAAGATGAAATATCGCATTCAACCGGAATAATTGCCTCCAACCCATGAACGAGTTGAAAAGGTGAGAAACCCATAGTGGCATTAACATTAGATCAGTATGCCCAAAGAGACGGATATAACATGATGTGCCAGTTTGATCTACTCACATTAACGGTCCATTGAAGAATAGTCTTCAGAGTCTTGTTGATCACTTCGACTTGCCCATTCACCTGCGCATAGAACGAGGACGAGTTTTCTTGTTGAAAAACAAGCATGGTGTATAACTCGGTCATCATGTAGTTTTGGAAATGTCTACCATGGTTAGTGACAGTATCCTTAGTTATACCAAATCTAGCCATGATTTGATTAAAAACGAAGTAAGCTATAGTTTCTCCATCTTCTTTTACAGTGGGAATTGCCTCACCTCACTACATAAAGTAGTCGACAACAATGATGATGTGGTGATGTCCTCTAGAAGACACTAGATTACAAGTCATGAAGTCAATCCCCCACTTGGTGAAGGGACCTACTGTGATTAGAGAGTGAAGAGGAGCTGGGAGTGCTCACATTTTCTTGTTGAAAAATTGACATGGCTGATAGTGTTTCATGGCTTCCACGCACTCTTTGAAGATGGTGGGCCAAAAATACCGAGCACACAGTATTTTTTGTGTTGTTTCCAACCCAGAAAAATGACCTCCACAGGATCCACTATGGGCAGAAATCAATACCGATTATGCTTCCTCCAAAATCAAACAATGGCATAAACTGGAATGTACCCCATGTGTATAAATCATGTTAGAAATTATGAGGTAGTTCTTAGCATGAGCTCTAAGATTTTGTCACTCGTCTCTAAAGAAAGTGGGTGGACACTTCAATTTTTGGAGATATATTAAAATGTCTCCATACCATGGGTGAGAGGTCGCAATCAGGAAAATATGTTCATCAGGTAATGATGGATCTTCCTCATTGATAATTACATCACTAGAGAAATCTTGTAATGTCCCCTTCCATCAATCCGATGCAAGGAAGGAAACATTACCAAGCTACTAGGATTATTGGCAAACTCAACCTTGTTCAGTAATAAGAGATTCATAACGAATAAAAACTTATGTGTGCAAATACATAATCAATATAAACACAACAGAAAAAAACACAATTGCAAACACACAAACAGTAATGCATCAACTTATTTAACCCAGGCAGATGATGAATCAACATGTGGAGAATTTAGTCTTGTCCTCATGCTATGCACAAACTTCATGTTGATTTCATTAACATGGGAAATTATCATTCAAAATTAACACACTGCCAAACACATAATGCATATAACGTGAATCACAGAAAACACTTATCCTGAAGATGAAGTTGTCCAAACAACTGGCTACGTGAGAGCAACGTTCCACCCAACCATAGATCTCTGTCCAGCCTGTATTCTTTCAGCTGAAAGATCACCCCTAAGTTGGGCTATGTATCCACTAAGGAGGAACTAGATGGGCTCACTCACAGTCATAGTTTCACTCAAATAGTCATGCTAATCCAACACACAGTTGGGTTTATCAAGCCTCACCCAACACAAGGAAGGTCCCCTTCTTTGCTGCGCAGTCCATCAAGCGTCCCTTCTCTCTAGCGCTCTTCAGGATGGGCATAGAAAGTTCCAAGATGCTAAATACTTGATATTACAGTTTTCACTGGGTTTATCAAGCAAACCCAACCTTTGTTCAAACATCCACACTTGGATTTCTCACCATTCTGTCAACGAATAACTCAATCCCGTCACTGGTTTTCTGGGATATCAAAACTGGGTTTTCCAATGGATTTTGGGGTAGCTAATGCTCCGAAATTCACCCCAAGGTTCATACCTAAGGATCCCCCATTGGATTTCACTATCCAATACCAATTTTGGGCATTTATGGCTCTTCAAAACGTGGGTTCTTGCAAAGTTGCGATTTCTGGTTTTTCTCATTGCTAGGAATTCATTTTCGGATGGGAAATGATGCTAGGTCTTCCACTATGGAATGGGAATGAGGAAGAAGCAATCCCCATGAGGTAGAGTGACTTGTGGTAGAAGAAAACAGAGCCCATGCTCTGCAATATGAATTTCTGGGCTGTTGATGCTCCATTGAAACTATGGACTGAAATCTTCAACTACTTCCTTACAGCAGAAATAAATGTCATCAAGGAAGGTCAAATGCCTTCTCAAGATGACATTTGGCAGCTTATGGATCAATTCCACAACCCACTCACCACTCCCTAGTGGATACACATGGCCCCTTCTCATTCATTTCCTCCATAGCTAGTTTTGGTATTTTATTGCATGATGTTTAGTTTCATCATTTTACAATGTTCCATGGATAAATAGCACATGGGTAACATAATATCTAATACTTGTCTTTTTAAATAAAAATTCGAGCATCCACTAGCGGGGCCTTGGACTTGAGCTCCACGCTAGGAATATGTACATCACATGTATACAATATTTACATTAAAAGATAATATATCCTAAGGGTCAAAATGGGGTATTACAATCCCCTCCCCCTTAGAATAACACTGTCCTCAGTGTTCAAAGACTTAGTTATACATATACAATTTACACATCCAAAGTTTTCAAATTTTTTGCAGATCTACCCTACATTCTATTCTTTACTTTGAACTTTCAGGACCAAGTCCCTTGACTTCCACGAGCTTCTCCTACTCGTTCTGATCTTTCAGCTCATCCACAAGTCTGAAAACTTTATGGCTGCTACCCTCTTGTTGTTTCCTATTGGGTAGTTGCGGAGGCAATGATGTTCTCCACATTTCCAACATTTCACTGGCTGCTTCATCTTTACTTCCTCAACTTCCTTTGAGTCTTCATGTCTTGAACATTTCTTAGTGGACCGATTGGACGAATGCCTCATCATTGATCCACTTTTCTTTCGCTTACAAATTGCTCTCATAATGTTTTTTACCTCCCTTTGCAGACCAATAGAGTCCCGCAAAACCTTGTGGTTCATCTCATTCTGCTTCTTTTGTAGATTGAGTAGCTCTCCAAGATTTTCTTGGGTCTTGGAAACTGTTTGAAGAATACTTTCATCCAATTCCAACAGCCTATGGTCTGCTGCCATGGTCTTTGTGCACAATTGGCTTTTGCTTTGCTCACAAGCAACACTTGCTTTGCAACAATTGTAATAAATTAGCTTCACTTTCTCACCTGTGAAATTCATCATTATAATTTTGTTAGGCCAAGCATAAGATAACATTAAAATAATTTAGTCAATTATCTTCCCAATTGATATGAAATCCCATGCTTTGTCCATGAGACTTTCATACATTTCATGCTTTCCCAACAGGCACATGAGCTCATTCATGTCCATTCTTTCACAGGGAGTTAACTACTTCAACATTCACAATTTATTTCAAGCAAATAAACACACTCTACTTTCAGCCATACATGCATTCAACAATTTTCTATTTTTATCAATGCATCAATAAAAAGGAAAGAGAGAGCAGTAAAAGTTTTCTCCTCTTAGTCTTGTTCCATTTTGGAACACACACCACCACTATAGCTTTCATGCTCCTAGCCTCTTTCACTTCCATGTGAATGCTTTACCAACCCTTCTTGGCTATGACACTTAGTGTCTATGGTCTATTTCAGACCTCTCAACCATGGAGTCCCTCCACATGGTTTGTCTACAACTCCCTTGGCTGCTAGGACCCCCACAAGTCCACTAGCACCATCATTCATTTATGTGCAAGCTAAGCTTTTTAGAACAGTCACATGTTGACACGCATCCTTAATATGCTTTCATAGTCCTTGCTTTCAGCAATACCTACACTCAAACATTGAATCAATTCACATGTTTCGTTTAATTTCGTAGGTTTTATCTCTAAACAAGAGTTTAGGAAATCATTACCAAATCACGTACACATGTATATTCATAAGCAAGAAATTACAAGATAACCAAATACTTATCTTCATTGGATGTCTTCACTTTATTCCATAGGGTCCTTCTTTGTTTTACAATCCTTGGGATTTCCTATGGACTTGGATGTTTGGCCATCCCATAGACTGCTCCACAATATCAAATAATCTTGTATGTTTGGCCAGCACGCAGGCTGCTCCACAACATCAAATAGTCTTGTATGTTTGGCCAGCACGCAGGCTGCTCCACAACATCAAATAATTAATGCTCAACCAATCACTCTCTAGATTTACCAAGCAATTTATAGTTCTTTCAGGGTCCTTGCTTCATGTATTATGCGTTTCCAACTAAGGAACAATAGTGTATCAACTTAGCTATTAGAAGACTTATAACTGAAATCTTTATTATTCCAAACAAGAAATAAATGGAAATGAATACTTATCTGTATTATGCGTTTCCTCTCTGGTCCACAGGGTCCTGCTTTTACTTTATAAGCCTTGGGATCCTCCTACAAACTGGGATGTTTGGCCGACACGCAGGCTGCTCCAAATTATCAAATAATTAATGCCCAGCTAGTACACCTTCACGCCGACTGGATTTACCAAGCATTTGGTGGTGTCCAACCAGTCCCATACCTGGTTGGCCCTCTCCATTGCCAAGCTAGCACATCCATTTGGGTCATCGACGAATGGAAGGTAACTACGCCACTGACCATTATAGGTCAAGGCTCTACTACTCTGCCTTAGGCTTGCATCATCCTTTCACATGTGTCACAATCTCTCAATGCGCATAGCAATTCATCACCCACACAAGGGTGGTACTCCTTCTCTTGTGCAAACCGGCGGTTCCCTTTTAGGAACTCTTTAGGTGACTTTCTTAACTTCAGGCTATCATGGCCCCATGATACCCACTCCCACTACACAAAGGTTACCACTGCTCATAAAATCCTCTTGAGTACCCTTTTCTTCACTTGCCCCTTTAATGTGCGACACCAATTTTCATATGTATAACTCGACAACACAAAATGTATAAGCAAACTCATCACTATTGCTGCTCTAAAACGGTAAACATATTTCATAACATTCACTATCCAACATTGAAACACCAGGAATGCATCCATTCTCTTAAGGCGTAGTCAATATTGGCAACCTTGTCATAACCCAACATCAGAAAAGTGTGCACCCCTTTCTGATGTGAGCCATGGAGGCCCTACTCATATTCAAGCAATCTTCCATAATGGAAATAAAATCAAAACATGCTCTGCATATGTAATCTAATAATTAAACATGCATATTCTTAGCTAGGGTCAGAGAACACTTATCCATTTGCAGATGTAGTCTTTCTTTATTAATGAGGAATGGGGACTCCTTCTCTAAGTTGACAGTCCCTCAGTATTCCATCCCAAGTCCTTTTGTGTTACATAACCCTCATATGTATTACTGACACAATCTTTACCATCTCACTCATAATGTTTACCAATCATGCAGTGCAGATGGGAGATTCTCAAAATGTCCAATGGTGTTTCACCTGAAATCCATTTCCAAGATATGGGATCCTTCCCATGAATTTTGGCTTCTGCAGGCCCTCTCTCATGGTCTTACTACAATGTGTCTTCCTGGAACACTTATTAAATAGCCAAATAGTCAGCAACATTTAACATTAAACTTCAAACCTGATTGTTTCATAACCAATCAATGGCACTAATAATCAAATTCAATATGAATTTGCAATTGTGTTTACTACCGAAATTGATTTTCTTAGTCCTGGGGCTATCCTCATATTGTTTGGCTCCTGTAAGTGACACCACTTCTCCCATCATGGTCTTATGCTCGCTTCCATACATGAGCATCCACTTACAACATGTCCTCCTGACACATTTCATATAAGCCAAATAGTCATTAGTCATTTATTACCAAAAATTCCAAATCTGAGATTTGAAAATATGTAATTCACCATTGTTCTTTCTAATAGAATTTAAAGTTTGCAATCATGAGTTCCTTCTCATGAGGTTTGGCTCTTTCACGTGGTAGATTCCATCCTTCATCACGGACTTGCCCATATTGCCATGGCTAGAACAATCTCCCTTTAATCAGAAACTTCAATCAACCAAACACTTGGAAGTCTGCTTGCATATAATATTTCATTACTACAATAGTCACCGAAGCATTTTTCAGAATTATAATATTCCATAATTCAAACACTTCCAGCTGTTAACATATCAATATCACCAAAACTCATTTAGTTCACGTGCATCATTATCATACTAAAATTGCAAGGTACAATCACATCATTTATGCAATCAACTTAAAGCTTTTAAATGCTCATTAATTCATATCCATATCATTTATACAACTCTGTCCTTCCAATAGAGCACTCTGGAAGCTTGTCAATCATGACTGCCTCCATGCAATTCTTCCCCTGCATTTATAGCAGCTCATGAAATGATCTCAAAATTATCATTAATTCATCATTTCATCTATTGCTCAATTGTAATGAAACATATACATATATCACAATCATGCATGCACATTAGTGACACCACTTCTCCCATCATGGTCTTATGCTCGCTTCCATACATGAGCATCCACTTACAACATGTCCTCCTGACACATTTCATATAAGCCAAATAGTCATTAGTCATTTATTACCAAAAATTCCAAATCTGAGATTTGAAAATATGTAATTCACCATTGTTCTTTCTAATAGAATTTAAAGTTTGCAATCATGAGTTCCTTCTCATGAGGTTTGGCTCTTTCACGTGGTAGATTCCATCCTTCATCACGGACTTGCCCATATTGCCATGGCTAGAACAATCTCCCTTTAATCAGAAACTTCAATCAACCAAACACTTGGAAGTCTGCTTGCATATAATATTTCATTACTACAATAGTCACCGAAGCATTTTTCAGAATTATAATATTCCATAATTCAAACACTTCCAGCTGTTAACATATCAATATCACCAAAACTCATTTAGTTCACGTGCATCATTATCATACTAAAATTGCAAGGTACAATCACATCATTTATGCAATCAACTTAAAGCTTTTAAATGCTCATTAATTCATATCCATATCATTTATACAACTCTGTCCTTCCAATAGAGCACTCTGGAAGCTTGTCAATCATGACTGCCTCCATGCAATTCTTCCCCTGCATTTATAGCAGCTCATGAAATGATCTCAAAATTATCATTAATTCATCATTTCATCTATTGCTCAATTGTAATGAAACATATACATATATCACAATCATGCATGCACACAATACATCTCCTCAGGTGTAACTACCCACATGCATGCATATTCACAACATTTTCTCAAGTTTTTCATATGCATTCACTCAATGCTTAACTACAAGATTTATAAAATCTCTTAATGCACATCCACTCAATGCCATCTTGCATTGTTTCATGAGTACTATGCATTCAAGCATATTATGACTTAATCATGACTATTTCATATAACATGCATTACCATAATCAGGACCACCAGTCCTCACTTGCTTTGGTTACTAAGCTCATAACCAACATACACATGACATGATATATTTTATATGAATACAATCTAAATTTCTAAACAACCACATGGTATGAGGCCTATTTCCTTCACCACTTCATGCTCCACCACACTATGGAAGTATGGTGTTTACATGAATGCATTTCAACTCTAAATGCATACCATTTTATGATTACCGAATATGGTTCAATGGATTCTTACCCAATCCCCTTCAACACTTATGCAATCATCATAAGTAAACCATTACCTGCATGGCTCCCATTTACACCTTTGATGTTACTTGATTTGTTGTTTTCTTACAGCAGATTGCAACATTCTCCCACCAACCTCTTGATCATGGATTTGCTGCCCTAACCTTTTCTTGATAAGGTTGTTGGCTTCATGCAACAACATCATCAACATCTTTAGCCATGCTTCTGTTGTGTTTGGTCCTACAACCAAAACCAACACCAATAGTGATTATCAACCACAATATTTACTATTAGTGGTTCATTGCATATGTGAAATCTCACTACTTTTACCAATATGTAATGTCATATGCATGCAAAACATATACTCATGCACTGTGTAATGTTTATTAGTATGTCAATCAATACATATTCATGCCACTCATCTAATCTCTTGCATTTTCAGCATTCTCATGCCATAATTTTATTCACATAAAGCTTATAAAATATAAATGCAGTTAGCAAGACAGGGGTTAAGGAATTATCCCTTTCCAATCCCTCATCTTCGCATAAAATTCCTCTTCCACATCGTAGCTGATTCGATTTTATGGTCTCTGCTACTTCCAGGTGTGCAATTCTAGAAATTGCCCATATCGACAACAATTTTTCCAAACAACCACTGGCACTTTTCTTCTATGCATAACTATGAGATATGATAACCTCATTCAAATTATGGTGATGAAACATTGTTCTCTACTGGATAAGATTTCCAATGCCTATCCACATGATCCATTCTGACTTCGGGTGTGGAAACCACATTACTTCAAAAATGTCAACTTTTACCAAAATGACAATGAGAATTCTGCACTTTTACACAGTTACAAAATGTCCTGAACTGCCAACTTCAGCCACCTGTAGAAGCAAATTTATAAGGATTCAGGAAAACTTTTCTACCGGACGAAGTTAGTCCATATAACAAGGAACACTCAGCAACTAGCGGATCTCTATTTCGATGCCCATTCATCTTTTATAAAATTCTGGGTTTGACTGCTTTCCACTTTTCACATTCCAAATTTTCGGCCAAAAATGGCTATTTCCCAAACGGTGGATTTCTGGGAAATCTTTGTCTAATGGAATATGTCTAGTTTACTGAGAATATGAAATGTTGAGTTTTGTAAATTTCTTGATTCCGAATTATAGGGTCACTTTCAGCCACTGCAAGCTTTTCAAAATTGTCAAAACGTGGCCCAGAATAGTGCTTTTTGGCCTCCTTGCACACCCCGACTCCACATCCTTTGGAGTTTGGCTCCAAAACTCCAAACGTAACACCGTGCCTGCTCCATGAATGCTCCATATCAATTTCATCTCAATCCGACCTTCTGTCAAGCATCGAGACATTGATTTATCAAAGCCATTCATCTCAAATTTATGCCCAATTTGAGCATAACGAGCTCAGAATCCTCATTGGTTCATTCATGGCATTCGTCAATGGCCTTAAAATGCCACTGACCTCATCCAATTCTTGCCTTACATGCTCCTGTAATCCAAAAATCCACACAGGCCGCAACCTATAATCGCGCAATCCATACTACGGGTGCGGAAATACTACTTTTCCAACCCGGGGCTACTCCATTCCGCAGTCCCGCAACCCGCAATCGCGTAACTCCGCGATTCAGCAATTTCGGGTGCAGAAAGTCAACTCACAGACACAAAAATTTTAACCTTTCCGCAATCCCACAAACCGCAATCCCACAACCAGCAATCCCACAATTCCATGCTTCCGGATGCGAAAAGCCAAGTCGCGAATACAAAAATTTTAACCCTTCCGCAGAAGAAGGGTCGATTGCCCCTTCTGGTGATTAGCATTTTCTCTAATCACAATCCGTAGAAGAAGGGTCGGCTGCCCCTTCTGGTGATTAGCATTTTTCTCTAATCACAATCTGTAGAAGAAGGGTCGGATGCCCCTTCTGGTGATTAGCATTTTCTCTAATCACAATCCATAGAAGACGGGTTGGTTGCCCCATCTGGTGATTAGCATTTTCTCTAATCACAATCCATAGAAGAAGGGTTGGATGCCCCTTCTGGTGATTAGCATTTTTCTCTAATCATAATCCGCAGGTATTAGTATTTTCTCTGTCACTTCCCCTTCCATCAATCCATTCCATGGAAGGAAACATGACTAAGCTTACGGGGCTCATAACTCCTTCGTCCCTTATCCAAATGGGATGAGTTTGGTACCATTGGAAAGCTCTTGCAGAGCTCTATACACCTGGTTGGTCCTCTACCACATCTGATAAATTTGATCATACCATTTTTCCAATAAACAATGTTGCCCCAACCTCACCAATACTTCCTTAAAACATTCTGTCACTTACCTGTAACTCACAGTCCGGCCTAAGCAGCCCCAGTGCTGCAACATGGGCTCTAATACCACTCTGTAATGTCCCCTTCCATAATTCTGATGCAAGGAAAGAAACATTACCAAACTATCGGGCTTATTGGCAAACTCATCCTTGTTCATTACTAAGATATTCATAATGAATAAAAACTTGTGTACAAATAAATAACAATATAAACACATCGGAAATAAACACAATTGCACACACACAAACAATAATGCATCAACTTATTTAACCTAGGCAGATGATGAATCAACATACAGAGAATTCAGTCTCATCCTCATGCTATGCACAAAATTCATGTCGATTTCATTAAGACAATCGTTTCATTTCATTAACACGAGCAATTATCATTCATAATTAACACACTACAAAACACATAATGCATATAATGTGAATCACAGAAAACACTTATCTTCAAGATGAAGCTGTCCAAACAACTGGATACGTGAGAGCAATGTTCCACCCAACCATAGATCTCTGTCCAACCTGTATTCTTTCAGTTGAGAGATCACCCCCAAGTTGCGTTGTGTATCCACTAAGGAGGAACTAGATGGGCTCACTCACAATCATAGTTTCACTCAAATAGTCATGCTAATCCAACACACAGTTGGGTTTATCAAGCCTCACCCAACACAAGGAAGGTCCCCTTCTCTGTTGCGCAGTCCTTCAGGCGTCCCTTCTCTTCAGTGCTCTTTAGGATGGGCATAGAAAGTTCCAAGCTACTAAATCCTTGAGATTCCAGCCTTCACTGGGTTTATCAAGCAAACCCAACCTGTGTTCAAACATCCACACTTGGATTTCTCACCATTCTGTCAACGAATAACTCAATCCTGTCACTGGTTTTCTAGGCTATCAAAACTGGGTTTTCCAATTGATTTTTGGGTAGCTAATGCTCCCAAATTCTCCCCAAGGTTCATACCTATGGATCCCACATTGGATTTCACTGTCCAACACCAATTCTAGGTGTTTATGGCTCTTCAAAACGTGGGTTCTTGCAAAGTTGCGATTTCAAGTTTTTCTCACTGCTGGAAATTTGTTTTTGGATGGGAAATGATGCTAGGTCTTCCACCATGGAATCAGAATGAGAAAGAAGCAATCCCCATGAGGTAGAGTGACTTGTGGTATAATAAAACAGATCCCATACTCTGTAATACGAATTTCTGGGTTGCCCATGCTCCATTGAAGCCATGGACTAAAATCTGTAACTACTTCCTTACAATAGAAATAAATGTCATCAAGGAAGGTCAAATGGGTTCTCAATGTGACATTTGGTAGCTTATGAATCAATCCCACAACTCCCTCACCACTCCCTAGTGGATACACATGGCCCCTTCTCATTCGTTGCCTCCATAACCATTTTTTATATTTTATTGCATGATGCTTATTTTCATCATTTTACAATGTTCCATGGCTAAATAGCACATGGGTAACAAAATATCTAATACTTGCCTTTTTAAATAAAAATCCGAGCATCCACTAGTGGGGCCTTGGCCTTGAGCTCCACGCTAGGAAGACATACATCACATGTATACAATATTTACGTTAAAAGTTAATATATCCTAAGGGTCAAAATGGGGTATTACAACTCTGATATAAGCTCGGTGTAGATATTTATTTGACTTAGATGATTGAAATGGTAGGTCAAACAATTGAAAAATGACAATCCACTTATTAAACTTCCCTCCGATGATACATTGGGTTAATACATATTGAAAAGGAATTACATCCTCTATAATTGTGGTGGTCCACAACAAAATGTAGTGGCGTAATCTTTGAAAATGAGAGACAACATCTACTAGAAACTTCTCGACTTGAGAATACTTGAGTTCTGGAGTTACCAATGCGCGATAGAGATAATAAATGACATGCTCTTGGAGCTTTTCATCCTCCTGAACTGGGACTATACCGATCATGGAAACCAATGCCACAAGATATAAAAGGAATTCCTTAGTATAATATAGCGGCCTCAGTAAAGGGGATGATAATAGTTCTTTTTTCAAAGCATCAAATGAGGTTTGTGCATCCTCGTCCCATACAAAATGGGTGTCTTGCTTGAGAAGTCGCATGAATACTTCAGTGATCTTGGCATAATTCATTATAAACCGTTGTAGAAATTTAGACATGCCTTGTAGGCTTTGAAGTTGTCTAACAGTGTGAGGAGGAGGCAACTTGACAATCTCCTCAACTGTCAATGGGTCAACCATAATGCCATGATTGGACACAATGAAACCTAGTAGACATCCATACTCGATGCAGAATACACACTTATTAGGATTTAAGCATATCTTATAATATCTGCATCATTCAAATATGAGCCATAAATTATTAGGATGATCTCATCTCTTACGAGATCGCGCCGGAGATCATCCAGATAGGGTTCGACTATGTGCTTGATATCATGGAAATCGAAGTTCATGGCTCGCTGGAAAGTAGCTCCAGTATTTTTCAATCCGAATGGCATCTTCTGATAAGCAAAGGTACCCCAGGGACAAATGAAAGTCATTTTATGTTGGCTTTTGGGTTTGATTTGTATTTTGTTGTATCCTGAAAAACCATCCATGAAGAGAAATTTCACGGCCTGCACACACACCAATGATCTGATCAATGAATGGTGTGGGGTATTTTTTCATTGTACAGGATTTCTTAAGGTCCCTAAAGTCCGTATAGACATGTATGGTTCCTTGCTTTTTGTCAACTGAGATTGAGTTAGAGATGCATTCTATCATGTCAATTGGATATATGAAACCAGCCCTGAGGAGATTCTTGACTTTATCCTTGATGGCCGTAGCTTTCCTAAGATTGACTAGAAGAAGTTTTTGTCAGACAAGTTTCGCATTGGGATAAGTCGTGATATCATGTTCCACAATGGCGGGGTCGATTCCTAGCATCTCCTCGTAACACCAGGAAAAAACGTCACGAAATTCTTTAAATAGATTGGTATACAATGTGATCTCCTGTGGAGAACATGTTTCTCCAATAAAAATGTTTTCCATAACATTCAGTTTAGTGGAGATATCAATAGGTATAGTCTTTGACATATATGCAATATTTCCTTTTGCAAAAATCGTCTGTTTAGTAGAAGGAGCAATGGACAAATCGATATTCCTACTGGGTATCATTGAAAACTTACCATTCTTAATCCTATCTAGATATGGAAGAAAGTAAGATCTCTAATGCACGTGTTCCCAAGGATGATCCAGAACAATCAATAGTATCCAAACAGTTAAAAGAATGGGTGGAGTTTACTAACCATGCAAGTGCATAATCAAAATCTGACTCAGCTAAGACTAATGGAGTCAAGATGTGATCCATTGCATCATTGTTTGATGATTGGTACCCCACTTCTGCAATGGATAGGGGCACATTCGGTTCTTTTTTATTCAGAAGAATCCACACATCATTTTTTTGACTAATCGTAAAAACTTCTCGAGATGATGTATCGCTAGAACTCATAGAACCAATGTAATCTACAGGAGCAAGTAGGTAAAATGTTCCCATCAACGATGAATACATACCTAATCCTAAGATCTCACTGGGCAGTCGAGCTTGATCAATCAAAGGGATATTAGAATCCGATGAAGTTGTGTTGTTCTTTCGAGTGAAGGATAGTTGATCAACTACTATGATCTTACCTTTGTGGGGGAACATGAGTACTCAAAAAATGGACGATGGGATAGCTTGCATCGCATACATCCAACTTCTTCCCAACAATAGGTTGTAGTCGAGAGAAGCATCTAGAACTTCTACCTCCATAGACACTACCTTACTGGCAAGTTGAATCTTGAATGCTGGTAAGACTCCATGCTGACGACAAGACTTTCTGTCAAACGCAGTAAGTAGTGTAAATGAAGGGGATAACTTAGGGGAACCGAAGGCTTTCCAATGAGATATAGACATTATGCATGTTGACGCGCCTTTATCTACAATTGTTCGTCCAATAGTCTTAGAACTATGGACTACTTCAATTTGGAGGGCAACATGATATGGAAACTAGGGTTTGATATTGCACATATCAAATCTAGCTACCATACACGGGGGCTTCACTCAATAAACCACTATCATAGCACGTTCGTTCGTGGCATATGAAACAATACCCCTAATTTCACTAAATATTGGAAAATACCTTCCAAAATCATTTTTTTAACCCCCTCCTAATATGCCTTCCCAATGTTGAAAAACCCCTGTTTTCACTAGATATTGTATGTATCAAGTTTTTCATTAACATTTTGTATACCCTTTTATAATTCTACCTAGTATATTGATATGATACCCCTCTTATGACCCCACATGCATTCTACTTCTTTCAATGTATATCATGGATGCACATTACTTCACCCACAATGCAATTACTCAAGCACATATCATTATGATTTGCAACATCTAATGGTCGAATGAAGAGATAGGAGATCACTTCTTGTATGTCACTAGAGCTAATGCACATAGTACAACATTTAGATTGCATATTGCAGTTCCTCAATCGCTAACTAAGCCTGTCATGGACTAGGTATCCAAGCCCCCAAGGCCTATAACAAGCTCTAGGAGGATGACTAAACCTCCCAAGGCCTGTAATAGGCAAGAGTGGTTGGGTATTCAAGCCCCCAAGGCCTATTGAGGGCCTATAGTAGGCCCTGGAGGCTTAGAGCCTCCCAAGGCTATTGGTAAAAACTGGCTGACTGTTATTGGTAACAATTGGTTGTCAATGAACACTGTCTCTCGACTATGATCAACTTGAAACCCACTTCACCATGAAACCCTTGGCCTCAAGCATGTCTCAAGACATGATTTCTCTGCGTACTGGTAAGCTCGAGCCTTGCCTCAACCTGATTTCTCATCCGACCATGATTCCACCATCTCCATTTGGTGGATATTTGTCAGACCGCCCATATAAAAAATAACCCAAACTAGTTTCGTATTGTTACATTAAATAATAAAAATCCTTTGCCCCTTAATATATAAGCAATATAATTTTTAGGTTTTCATGAATATTTAATACCACAATATGAATGAATGTGGTATTATATTGCCTTCTAGTGAAGAACCCGTGCTACCATACTTGATGAGTCTATACTACCTATTTCCGCTAGAAGTGCATTCTACTGCAAAGTGGAGCTTTGCAAGACTTCCAGTGCAAACATGGCACATGGTGTTTGGGAAAGGTCCTCCACAACAGAGTAGTTTGGAGCAATCCATGCGTTAGTTTTGTGAACACACTACAACAAAATAGCCCTCTACGGGCAGTTTTGACTTGTGGGGGTCTTGGTAAAATCCCCCCTAAAATCTTTTTAGACCTTTGGAGGCGTTCTTTTAAAACCTCCCCTAAAAGTCATGGAAATTGGACTTTTGGGGGCGGTTTTTTTAAATCCCCCCCTAAAAGTCCTGAAATTTAACTTTTGGGGGCAGTTTTTGGAAAACCCCCCCTAAAAGCCCAATTCTCATAACTTTTGGGGGCATTTTTTCAAAACCCCCCCCTAAAAGTCATGAGAATTGAACGTTTGGAGGCGGTTTTTTTGGAACCCCCCTTAAAAGTCCTGAAATTTGACTTTTGGGGGTGGCTTTTGGAAACCCCCCCCTAAAATCCCAATTCTCATAACTTATGGGGGCGGTTTGTAAAAACCCCCCTTAAAATTCATGAGTATTGAACTTTTGGAGGCGGTTTTTTTTGGGACCTCCCTTCAAAGTCATGAGAATTGAACTTTTGGATGCGATTGTTTGAAAACTCCCCCTAAAAGCCCAATTCTCATAACTTTTGGGGGCGGTTTGTCAAAACACCCCCTAAAAGTCATGAGAATTGAACTTTGGGAGGCGGTTTGTTTGGAACCCCCCCTTAAAAGTCATGAGAATTGAAATTTTGGAGGCGTTTTTTTGAAAACCCCCCCTAAAAGCCCAATTCTCGTAACTTTTGGGGGCGGTTTGTCAAAACCCCCACTAAAAGTCATGAGAATTGAACTTTTGGAGGTGGTTTTTTTTGGAACCCCCCCTTCAAACTCATGAGAATTGAACTTTTGGAGGTAGTTTTTTGGCATTGAAATCATGAGTATGCCTAGGGATTTTACCATTGATCCATGACATATGAATTGAGAACCATGTTTAGTATTATAAAGAGGAAAATGTCTATTATATCTCATCTGTAGGCTAATGCTTCCCTATGGAGGGTATGTGTGGTGGTTTGAGGGCTTGAAAATGGATCATGAGCTTAGAGAAAAATGTTATGACATAACATCCTTATTTAATCTTATATCATAACATGGGCCTTGAAAATCATCGTTGGCATGCCCTTCCTCAAAATGGTGAACATATGTCGCATATAGGCTAATATTCCCCATGTAGGCCTTGTGTTATAATCTAGGCCTCCATTCAAGGGCCATGATACCCAAGGTAATTCATATGGACTTGTACCCTAAAACCTTGGTCCATTGTCTAGGGATTGAAATCCATACTGGGTGTGCCAAACCTCAAAATGGTGAACATATCTTACTCATTGGCTAAATATGATCTATGTAGTATATGTGGCCTTTGAGGTGGTCTAGGGCATCACACATGACCCAACGGCCCCTTACCCTTAGACGTTACGTTTTGACTTGATAATATGGCCCAATCAATGATAACCATTCTTGGTCACATAGAGCTTGAAATGGCCATTTCTTGCTTGTAAGCCAAATATTTCCCACATAGAGATGGCTCTATGGACTAGGGCCCCATTTGTGGGCCTTGATCCCTTGAGGAAAATGTTATGTCCTAGGCCATGAGAGCCATCCTTAGTGTGCCAAACTTGAAATGAACACTATATTCCACTTACATGATAAAGATTCCCTTTATAGGGCTTGTATGGTGGACATACGCCTATTAATGTCACATGATCCCTAGAGACAAAATGGCCTAAGGGAAGGTTGATGCAGAAGAATTATCCTTACTTACATGGAATATTTAGCTGTGTTAGGTTTTGAGTTGAATTAATGTGTCCTCCCACCTTGTAAATGGCGAGCTTTTGCCTTGTATTTGTCCCTTTTCCTTCACACATTAATCACATATTACATTCTTTTACTCCCTCGAATTCCTCACTAGTCATGTCTTCAACAAATGAAGGTCAATGTCCAAACTATGATGATAATATTAAAAGGTACCATGATGGAATGCCCTCACAGTTTGGCAATTTTTGTTGGTAATTGTAACCGGTATGTCAAATCCACTCCAAGTATCTATTAGGTCCAAATTAAGAAACAACAATACCAATGTAAGAACATCTCTCCATACTTGAAACAATGCATATCTCCGATTCTCCATTGATGTAGAATTCTTTTCAACACTTTGTGAGCCTCCTTGATTTTCCCATTTTATATGCAATCCCAAATCACAACATTCCACAAGACAACATTATTCTCAAGCATGTTATTAAACATTGTTAAGCTTTGTCCATTGTACTATTATGGGCATATTTCATAAGCATTATAGTCCACAAAATGGTGTCTCATTGAGATATTCTATAAGCCACGTGATGAGCATATTATAATCAACCGTACACACCAAGAGTTCCAAGTGAAGATGGCATTCTTTGGAAATACATCCACAAATTATCAATGCTCTAAAAGGTCCCGGAGAATCTAGATTTCCGCATCCAACCTTTACACTCATCCTTTCTTTTCAAAGAGGGACTTTGTTGTGGTTAGGTTGTATTCTCTAATGATTCAATGTTCCTAATTGGGGAGGACCTTAATCCTACTTAATATTTCCAAACATTAATCTAGAATTTGTTAAGGATCAATGAACCCATATAAATTAGTTATATTGCCCTTTACCCTTGACTCTAAAGTATAAATTGCTAGTCATCTAACAATAGGTGGTATGTTGGTTGTCTAGATCCATGTTTATGGGATCCTACATCATTGCCATAACTCTTGAAAATCCTCTCAATCCTCTAGTCGAGCAATTGCATCATCCCCATATCATTTTGGTGAATTTATACATGTTATACATTTTGCATTTTGTTTATTGAATAAACACTAAGTCTAGTTTTTCTACTCTTATTTTTTTTTCCAAAATGATTTGTTTCTTAGGTGCATTATTGCCCCTTATGTTCCACAAGAGAATTTCATTTATAAGGCCTAGGCGTTTGAAGAAATGTCTCCTTAAGTGAGGTTGTTTGTCTTGGGTTAATTAATTGCTCCATTTTCTCCTTCAAGTTATCATTGAAAAGTTTCTCGCCTCGTCCCAACTTCGATTTTGTCAACTTTGTGGGATTTGTGTCTATTCATGATCATTTCTTATGGGAAATTGACAATCCTTCAAAATTTCTATCCTCCCATTTCCATTTATCATGTGCTAGCGTAGATTCACCAGTTGCTAAGTTGAAAGGGAAATTATAAATGTTTTATTATAATGCAAGGATAATAACTCTATGTCCACTTCTTCCACATCCTCCTCCTCCTTTCGCATTGAATTCTAATTTATATATCTTCTTTATGCTCTCTTTTCCCTTTTTAGTATCAAGGTCATTTGTGATATTACTATTTTATGATTACCACAATCTCATTCCTTATCCTTTGTTGATTCCATTTGTTTGGTGTGGTTTCTATCTTAAATTCATTTAGTTTCATGTATATAGCATCTTATTTGGTCTCCTAGTTATTTTTTCTTCCTTCTCCCCTTCTTGGATATGGTTTTGATATGTTGTTTGATTGGTGTGTATTGTATCCTTCATTATTAATTTCTATTTAGTTTCATTCTGATCTTGATCGTCTTCTTTATTTATTCCTTAAGATTTATATCCCTCCTTCTCCATCTTCTCGTGGTTATTCACCTCATGAGTGAGTTTAATGAAGCAAGGGACCTTGGTTTGGGTTTCTTAGTGGTACCACCTTCCCTTTCCTCTAAAATACTACTCAACCATCATAGTTCCTATTTCCATTCTCCTCCACTTGCACATGTTTAACATTAAGGGGGTTGTCCCATAGTGTATCGCAATGCTAATTCCATTTTATGTTAGTGAAAAGGGATATTCTCATAGTCTATATTTTGGACCCATCCATTGTCCATATAGTCTAGATTTTTTATCATGACTTGAGAAATTCGTCTCCTTCAAAGGTACACTTTTGAACTTTAAGAATCCCTCATCCTAAATGCCACTCTACTACTTCTTGTTGATGGTGGTCATCCTATTCATCTTGATTTTTTCTTTCCTTGTCCTTTGCTCGCAAGGTTATATTGAGGATTCTAAAGGATTTGGTTGAGAGTTATTCTTTAATTCTAGATATAGGTACCATACTATTTGGCAATTCCATCCCTCATTGAAGGATAAATTTGGAATCAAGCTAAGTCTATCTATAATTCCAGATCACCCTATTGAGTTTTTCCTTGATCCTTATATCCACATATAATGAGTAAACATTCTTTCCTCCCTACCTACCTAGGTCATCATTGATCATCTTCAATGGTTCCCTACCATCAACAATTTATCATCTACCGAATTTACCAAGCATCACCTATGGCATTTTAGCCTCAAAATTTAGAAGCATATGCTGAATTTAGTTACCCATTTCTCTAGACAATTTGAAAGTGCTCTCCTCTGGCTATCAGAGACTTGGAGCTACTAATTTTAGTAAGATGTTATTTTCATTTTTTCATAAATTTGATCATAATCTAAAAACAAATTTTAGTGAAACTCTCCCATGTTTTTTCTTAAACATGAAATTGTTTTTGTTATTTTGATATTGAGCTAGGTTTTAACACTTGTGAGTGACAAAGGAATTGGTTTAGACTCGTGACTGACAAAGGCATGGAAACAGGGTTTTGCTATGGGAGGCTCCCAATCCCACTTTGTACACTTCCAAGTTACAATTTATAGGTCTTGTTCCTAAAATAGTTTCCAGTATCTATTGACATTTTTTTGAAAAATATTTATTTTATATTACTCATGGGAAAAAAAGCCTTCTAAACAAGCTTGAATTATTATCCATTTATAACCAAGAGAAAGTGAATGGCCAAATGAAAGCAAGAACCAAGAATTGGTTTGGAATTGAAAAATCTATCACTTTGTTGTCTCAATATTAAGAGAACTTGTGTCCAAAAAATAGTGTTACTAGAAGAATTTTATATATTCAAATGTTTACATTGTTCTATTTTTATGAACTTAAAATAAAACAAATTACCTATATTAGGAAACTAAATTCTTTCCTTGATGAATGAAGTAAAATAAAATAAAATAATTTTATCAAATTCTCTTCAAAGTGCATCATGGATAATACATAGAAAACTCCACTTTCGTGAAGGATTCGCTGCAGCTTGGTATGTGCAAGTTCGGGTACAATAATAGTTGAGGAATCTGAAACAATCCATACCTTTGAAAACCATCCTTATTAATCTTTTTTTGACAAAGGAAGGAGAGAACATCATAGTACAATGCCGATTGCAATGAGTTTTTTAATGAATCGCTTCTACAAATGGCATAGTATATTTATCTGACCTTTTAACTCAAGTCCTTTGGAACCAAATGTCACAATTTCAATTACACCATTAATGCAACATGTTAACCTTGAAAATTTGTGTACGTTGAATTATATGTGGCCTGACACTAACCTCTGGAAAGGATTCTATGTTCCACCTTTTCTTTGTTTCCTAATTTTATCACTTAATGTACGCCAAATGCATAATGTCAACACATTTACTATTGAGTTGTGTGTGCTACTATTAGTAGTTTGTATTGTTCCACCCTTGATTTTCAGAGTCCATGATCAACGAAAAACATAAGTAAATGAGTCTATTGTTATCTTTTAATCGAAAATTAATCTCCTTAATAAAAACACATCTTTTAATTGAAAACTAGAATGTTACAATTTCAATTACACCATTGACATAACATGTTAACCTTACAAAATTTTGTATGTTGCATTACATGTGACCGCACATTAATTTCAGAAATGATTCTAGGTTCCATGTTTTATTTCTTTCCTAAGTTTATTACTTAATATACTTCAAATGCATAATGTTGACACTTGTTATTTTTATTTGGAAATTAAATTCCTTAACAAAAAAACATATATTTTAATTGAAAATTTAAATTCTTTAATACAAAAATTATTATTGAAAGGTATTTTTTAATAAAACTTGATAGTTGAAGAGTTATTGTTTAGCATAAAAATCTAAACAAAACATAAAAAAAAATTAGTTGAAAGGGAAGAGATGAAATGAAATAGCCCTTCATATTTTCCCGCCTCTACCAATTTTTCCCGCAGAGATGAAATGAACTCCGTCATGTTGGTCTGTACAGTCTCCATCGCACTGGTATGGAGCTTTTACAATGGTTTGTTGGAAGGGAGCTGTGATCAACATAAAGCTTGAGGGGAATCATTGTTTTGAGAAGGGAAAGAGAAGCAGACACAGAGGGAGGCCAAGGGTATGCAGAGCATAGACAACGGCCAAGGATTCATTTTATTCCACATACTCTTCATGTATTGTACTTCTTTTGTTTCATCTATCTTCGGGACTCAATAGTAACCAGTTTTCACTTCTCAGTGAGTGATCAATTTGTCCCCTGCACCACTGATATGAAAACAACTTTTCTTGTAGAACCGATGTGAGAAGGCTTGGTGGTATCAAGAATGGTTTCTAAATTTGGTGTTGTAGGATCGTCGGACAGTAAGTAGAATGGTTACACTCGGAACGGAGAGCAGGGAGATTGGTTGATGACTCTTCTGACGATTTTTCACAAGCTCTTTGCATGGTGAAAGTTAAATTTACAGAATAAAATTGGTTGGGAGGATCTATGTTGGGAGACTTACTTGAAAAATGGATAACACCCAAACACCATCATGAACCAACTCTTTAATCTTTCCTTGTGTACTGCCAGGAATCGGTTCGAACTCAAATGTTCTTGGAAACCCCTTACACAAGAAGAAAATTGTGTGCCAATAGAAGAACAACGACTCGAAGAGGTAAAAAGTGCACAATTTGCTTGATCTTCAATATTTTCTTTCATGTGTCCTATTGATGTGCTCAAGGAAAGAATTTATTGTATCTAATTCTTTTTAAAAATAAATGAAATATTTTATCCTGGTATCTTTGGAAACCATTGGTATCTTTGGTATCTTTGGGAACCATTGGTAACTTTGGAAACCATTTTTATTGACTGGATTTCACACAACCCAGCCCAGCATCATTTTCACTTCGATTAAGTAAATCTCCTTTCTTGCCGCCTTCTAGTAAAAGATCCTTTAAACTATGGCTTAGACCGGAAAGGCCCCTATTGTTATCTTGACAACCTATTCTTCTTACAAACCCATTTCCTCAAAAAACAATGACAAATGGATTTTGGTAACCCTGTATTTCCGTAAGGGGGAAATCAGGGTGCCCCTCCAGAAACATTGAAAAATGGATTTTGTTTCCAAAATCTGCAAACAAAACTGGTTTCTTCAATATTCTTCTTCCATCCGCCAGGTGGCTCTTTATCCATGTTTGCAAAACTGAAAGATGAGCCTCCTCATCTGATCCAACAAGCCTTTCAATATATTAATGCAAGCTCTACATCATCATCAACTAAGGCACGCCTATTGTTAGAATAACAATGCATTGGTCTCCTGTAAGTTTACATGAATCAATGGAGCACCAATGTTGATGTTTCGCTAAGACACCAAATTAATGATACGTCGACTAACGTCATATCCATCGACCCCATAGCCATACATTTGAAACCATGTATTTATTCATCATTACACAAGATTAATATATTAATTACAATACCATAAGTACCCATGGAGGATTTCAACTCGTGACCTTCCATTTACAATTTCTCATCTCAATTTTTCTAACCCAATGGACTTTAATATATAATATAGTGATTCCATCTGATATTCCCTTTGTAAATACGAATATAGGTTATATATAAAAAGTAAATCAACAAAAGAAATATATATATTTATATATATATAAACTAAGCAATCAAAACTAAAAACAAATTTAACTATTTATTAAGTTTTTAGAAGGTTATATATATATATATATATATATATATCTTTTTAAAAATATTTATTCACAGAAACAATGATATTTTTTTTCGATGAAATGATATGCTATTATGTGACTCTTATATATATATATATATATATATATATATATATATATATATATATATATATATATGTATATATATATATGTATATGTATATATTTCTTTTTATATATTTATAATTAAAAACATAACCAACATGAAAACCCAATTTACAACCAATTGTATTTTCAATTTACAAATTTTCATGTTGGGAAAAGGTTTTCGCCGTCATAAATGGAATTTTGAAAACCATTTTATAACCAATTGTATTTTCATTTTACAAATTTTCATGTTGGGAAACGTTTTTTTCCGCCATGAACATATTTTTGGTGCTATGATGCATTCATGGAAATAATCCCAACTTCTCTTCAATGGCCACTATCAGAAATATTCTCTCCCTTGTGTATTGCATTCGTGGTATGTTTTTCAAAGCTTAATGGCCAGGCCAGTGAAATTCAACTTTTGTTCAATATCAATGCAAATATCCAAGACCCAACAAATGCATTGAGAAATTGGGAGAGCTATACTTCTTCTCCAAGCCAACGAGAATGGAATCACTTGCAAGGCTATCAGTTCAGTCACATAAATCAATTTGGAAATAAGTGGGTTGAGTGGTCGTGTTTGTTCTTCTGCCATTTGTGGGCTAAAGGCATTGAAGGGTTTCAATTGGGTTACAACTCTCTACAAGAAAACATACCACATGGGGTTTGGAACTTTTCTTGCTAATGATCACTTGGACTAATTATATGCTATGTGAAATAATTATTTATGCAGCATGTGAAACGGCTCTGTGAATGTGATCCAAATCAACAATGTCTTATGTATCGTTATACTATGGTAGAGCTGGAGGACTTGCTTTGTATGGAAGATGGAAATTTTGTTGAACGAGATAATTTCGTGAAGGATAGTAGAGTCCGAAGAAGAAGGATATCTACAAAGAAGTATACATATTCTCAAAAAAATCTCGTTAAGAAGGTTATTCCATGTTTATTTTTAAAATTTTACCGGATTAAATTTTTCATTCTTGCACTGTGGGAAATAAGTGCCATTGTTAATTGATATGTAATCGCTCTACCTATGGCCGAGTTGATTCACCAGTGCTGATATGGTTTTTTTTAATTGGAATTAAATGTTCTTTACTATTCTAGTTTATTTAACCTTACTGAGCCTTGTTTCTGATAAATTATTGCTGTGTAATATCAACCAGTGTTTCCATGCAATTGTCTTATGATAGTACTAGCATATCTTCAGTGCTTACTAAGTATTGAAACAAGGAATACAATCTAGAAAATTTGTACAGTCACACACTATATAACACAAAATTTATCTTGGAAACCCATATGGGAAACATCAAGGGGGGGTGGTTTGCTTGGCTCGAAAGAATTTAATAAAACAATAGATTACAAATTAGGTTGAACTAGAGCTCTACTATTCCTGTTCCCAGAAATCAAGGCTGCAAGAGAAGGTGTCACCTTTAATTTTCTCTTGACACACACAACTAGGAAATATACTAGTGTAGAACTGAGATTTTTGTTCCTTCTGGATTATGGCCAAGCAATCAATAAATTCCTTCTCTTGCTTCTCTGGTGATTAGATGCCATGGAAACAAGTTCTCCTCTACTCCGTAACCTGGTAATGGATCCTATTCAGAATGTCGAGCCACCTCCACTCATTGAGTATATTCTTTTCCCTTTCCATTTGGGACTCAGAGATGGAACCCTCATGTGTTGCAGGGGCGTCAAAGCCGCAAAAGCCATCGAAGGAGGGTCCAAACATGCCCTTAAATATACTTAAATGTATTATTAAATTCACATAGGCCAAATGACACCAAGTGTTCAACTCAAACTTAGCTGGTTATAAACAAATTATAATATTAAAACATATATTGTACTCACAAAAATATTGTTTAATAACAAGCAATGAAATGAGACATGTGTTCAAAAACCTGCATAGACATTATTGTAAATGCGGCCTTGTGAATATAAGAATTATCTCTAAATTTTGTTTATACATTATATATTAACTATATTATACTATTATAATACATAAAAAAATTTATATTTATAATATATAAGTTTTATAAATATAATAGTACAGAAATTAAAATATAAAAAACATACTTATATTATATATTACTTATAATAAATAATATAAAATATAATAAAAATAAAAGTAATAAAACTAAATTAAAAAAACTAAACTAAAAAAAAATGCAATACACGTTAAACTCCGAACTAGCGAAAAAATGGTTTTTGGCATCAGTGTTGGAAAGAATCTAAAAAAACTAAATGAAATAGAGGTTAGTCGCCGAACTAGTGGAGAAGAGGGTTTTTGGCATCATTGTTGGAAATAATCATGGGATTTGGTGGGAAGGGTTTTGATAGTCATAAATAGGGTTTTTTGGCATTATCATTTGAAATAATTTGACCAGACATGGATCTTAGTTCCATGGCAGTGTTGGTCTGACTCAATCGGTTTGGGTTCCAGATTCTATTCACAAGGTAAGGCAGTAATGCAATATAGGATAAACCCCGAACTAATTGAGAAGATGTTTTTTTGACATCATTGTTGGAAAGAATTATAGGCTTTGGTGGAATGGGGTTTTGATAGTCTAAAGAGGGTTTTTTTGCATCATCGTTCGAAAGAATCTGACCAAACAGAGCTCTTGGTTCCATGGTAGTGCTAGTCTGATTCAATAGGTGAGGGTTCCAGGTTTGATTCATGAGGTATGGTAGTCTTGGTTCTGTATATGAATTTGTTTCCAACATAGTAGATCTTGCATCAGTTGCAGTATATTTACTAGCAATAGTCGATCCAACAAGTAACAGGTTGGAAAATGTTTTGCTATATATTTAGATCGCTTACTTGTGATTTGTCTGATATTATTGTAAGGATGCATCCATTCCATAATCTCTCATCAATGCCTACTTGAATTTTTATTTTTTTATTTTTTATATTTTATTTCCACTTAGGTTTTCCTTTCCCTTTTCATTTGAGAAAAACATGAATTGAAAAAGGTTTCATGTTATATATTCTAGGGTTGGTTGTGTGTGGCATATGGCATGCAGATCGATATTGGGCTTTGCATATCATTAGAAATATATAGATAGTAATTTTTTGGTATAACATTGGTCTCTTTCTGTCTCTCTGTCTCGTATTTGATATGAGATTTCTATGATTAGGGAATCCCAACATGATTTTTATGAAAATATAATCTACATTGAACCTTTGAACTTGTCCAGTTTGGTTGATAAATCAACATGGTGTATGTGTATTTCTATATGTTCCCAGGCCAACCAAGGAAGAACGGTATATGAACGAAACAGATGAGGATCAGACACTGCCTCATCACTACAATTTGTAGCAATACATTTCTTTGGAGAAGCTTGCGGGTATTTATTTACTCATCAAACCAAGTCAAATGCTTCGAATGGCCTCATTCATATATTATTTAAAACAATTTAGATCTTACTATTGTTAGATTATATGAAATTTTTTTTATTTCAATTTTTTTTACATAACTCATTTTTATCGGAACATTGAATTGTTAGTCCACATAAACAATTTTGAGTAAAAATACGAAGTTAATATCAAAAAGGAAGAATCCCAATTCAACAACCCACAAGATAAATATCACATCATATTCTAGTCTTTAGAACTCCAACAAATTCTCCTATAAATTGAATTCTATTTGTACTCTGAAATGTCTTGAATAGATGATCATTTGACCTCTTATTCCATATTAAGGAGAAACATAAGAGGCTAATATACACTCAAAACAAACCAATGCTAGGCCATTAGATACTTGCACAAATATATATTCTCTACAGTAGATACATGCATGAAGATTGCAAGACCATTGGAGGAAAAAGAAGAAATACCTCGAACTGTAAACTGGTAAAATGATCAAGAGTTGTGGGAAAATTTGCAATAATTTGGTTTACTGTGGCCGCCAAAATTTTCTACAACATTTCAATGATTATGATTGATGATTCAAGTCTTTTCAAGTTCCTATGACACTTCCAAGTTCCCAAATAATGTACTTTGTCAGTTCCACATAAAACCAACTATTGGTAACAATCTAAACCCCATCTAGCCAACTCATCTAGTTGTTCTTCTTAGCGGAAAACTAACATCCTCCCTGTAGAGACATGAGACCTTATAGAGTGTCAAAAAGGGAAGTTGTAGTAGTATTATGTCCAAAAGTTAATTTCAATCGCCCGTACAGCTCTCCATCCTTGGCTTGAGAAGCAACCTATTCTGCTTCCTTATCCATACCTATACTAGTATATGCCTCATCCTTGCTTGGATTTCTGACCTTGATAAAGCTATTGTTCCTACAACTTACCATTTGTAGAGTTTGTTTCCTTGTGTGCTAGATTCTACAATTCATTTGAATGAGTGGTTATGCTCAATGATGGCTCTCATATTATTTTTTCACCCCCATAATGTAAATTTTTGGGTCCTAGGTGACTGCTGTCCTATGTTTCTCTTAATTAAATAAATCAGGTCTAAACTTATTCAACATCAAGAAAAAAAATATTTTTGAACATGCAACAATCACACATATAGCTAAAAATGCACCACAGAAGCATAAACATGGTACATAAGAATTCTGTCCTTCAAATAAGCTTATCATTTAGTAATCAAAACTTACAAGGGCACCTCAACTTGAGGTTTACAATGTTTTGAAAAAGAAACAAGACAATTCACAAAAAATTGAGGAACTGTTGTACCCTGTACGATACTATCCTAACAGTCTTCCACCTTGCTGGTTGATCCTCTTGTTGCATGCAATAGGCCCTCCAACCTCAACTTAGCAAAAGGTACGGTTCCTTGGCCCTCATTGATAGTCAATGTTTCCAGTGTCATTTTCAGGACATCTCGTCCAACCTATACCTTATGGAGGTGATTATTAGGCCCATGGTCCTTTCTGGCTCTAATATTTGGGGGCCGAGTTTGATATAGATAGATTGAGCCTAGACGGAGAGAGTCCAAGCTTTTCTTTTCATGCACATCATTCAATGCAAACTTACTATTCTGCATTCCATTATTCAGGCAGAGTTTAGTGTACACCCCTTCCACCTTGAGGTCATCTTATGCTTGGTTTCGTTCCTTCACAGGGTAAGATCTTTCAGAGATTTAGCAGTTGGGAAAGACAGGTACCCCTACTTGGCACTTTGTTCCATGGAGGAAATTGCTTCATCTCACCCAATAGGATGGGTGTTAAATTTTGAGTATTAAATCACAATACTATAGGATCTTTGCTGAGAGAATAACATCTACAGTATATCAATGCATGACAATCATAATATGACAAGCATCACAAGCATCACAAGAATCAAAAGCATAGAGACAAGAGACACAAAGTTTCCGTGGGGAAAACCCTAAGGTGAAAAACCCCACAACTTCCTCAGAGATAGAGAGAGCAATGGCTCAACCAAAATACAACCAAATAATACTCAAATAGTCTCCTAGCAGATGATCCTCCTCCTCCTCACTAGTGCACCACTTTTCAGAGAGAGAGATAGTTACTTTTCCGAGTGAGTAAAATAGAGATCTCCTATCTCTATTTATACTCACCTTTTTGCCCAGTGACCTACTGGGGCCGACTTGTCTACTTAGATACATCCACATTATATTATATATTAATTAGGGCCGACCCCATAAGGTGGTCTAATAACCCATCGGCAAGTACACACACTTGCGACACTTGTCAATCCACATGACGACACTTCCTTGTAGAGGAATAACACATCTCTTATAAGGGTACAATAAATATATATATAATACACAGATGAAATACATTCCGAAGTTACATATACATCAACACTCCCTCTTAACTAGGAAGGTATTTCTCAACACAGATCTGCTAGACAAGTCTTCTTCTCTGGATCATCGTCATCGATGCATCGTCATCATCATCGTCACTGCTGCTACTATCTCAACCAATCTCTGACTCTACTCGTCATAGGAAGTTCTACAGAGCCAGTCCTTTTTCATACTGGATGTAGGCCCACCACCTGCAGGTCTTCGTCATCACTGGCCATACTGTGGAATCCTCAAGACTTATTACGTGCGTCACAAAACCTCGAAAGAGCATCCCAGGCTGTTACGAGCACACAGCTATACCTATAGGATCTCACAGGGTGCTATTACATGTGACCCCACCACAAAACCTCGAAAGAGCATCCCAGGATGTTACGGGTACACAACTCCGACCTGTAGGATCTCCCAGGGCGCTATTATATGTGGTCATGGCAAAACCTCGCAAGAGCATCTTAGGACTGATTACGGGCACACAGCCCAACCTATCGGATCTCCCAGGGCGCTATTACATGCCATAGGACAAAACCTCACAAGAGCATCTGCCAGATATCCCAGGGCGCTATTACATGCCATAAGCAAAACCTCGAAAGACTATCTGCAGATCTCCCAGGGCACCGAATTACATGTCCTCCAAGAGCAAAACCTCGAAAGAGCATTTGCCAGATGTTCCAGGGAACCGATATTACATGCCATAGGCAAAACCTCGAAAGACCATCTACAATTCTCCTAGGGCACTGGATTACATGCTCATCTGCACAACCTGATCCACAGCCACAGAGTATCACCCTGATACTCACTATACATCATCCTGGTGTATCCATGATCATCCTGATCATCATCACTGCAACATCCTGCTGCATGTCATCTGGAGCAACATCCTAAAGCTCGTCATCTATGATCATCCTGATCATCACTGCAACATCCTGCTGCATGTCATTTGGAGCAACATCCTGAAGCTCGTCATCTATGATCATCCTGATCATTACTGCAACATCCTGCTGCATGTCATCATACCTCATCCACCTGATCATCAATGCATCGTCCTGATGCATACCAAGTATCTACCTGATACATATCATCATACATGATCCTCCTGATCATCAATGCATCTACCTGATGCATACCAAGTATCTACCTGATACATATCATCATACATGATCCTCCTGATCATCAATATATCCACCTGATACAAATACAGATACATGGTCCAAGCATCCAACAGGATGCATACACATGATCCAACTGATCATATCCAGCATCTAACATGATGCATACATACATAAATGATCCAACTGATCATATCCAGCATCCAACATGATGCATACATACATACATAAAAATGATCCAACTGATCATATCAAGCAGAAACCAGAACATCATCTTGATGCTCATCATCCAGCACTTACATCCACAGCCATGTGAAGGATCCTCCTTCCAACATGCTTGGAATGGCTTCAGCAAATGTGTCCATCACTTCTTCCTCGAAGTGTCCTCGATCTGAAGAACGCCAAGCCTTTCTCTGAAGTACTCAAACTTCACTCTGGCTAGTGGCTTCGTCAGCACATCTGCAATCTGCTCATCCGTCGCAACATACAGGAGCTTCATAGCTCCTCTCTGCACCATATCCCTGATATAGTGATATTTGATCTCTATGTGTTTCGACCTGTCATGAAACACTGGGTTCTCGGACAGCTTCACACAACTCTAGTTATCACAGAAGATACCAGTAGCCTCCAACGGGAGATCAAATAACTCAGACAGTAGCTTCCGTAGCCATACTGCCTCACAACTAGCTGAACAGGCTGCAACATACTCTGCCTCAGCTGTACTCAGTGCTACACAGGACTGCTTCTTGTTAAACCAAGAGATCACAGCTGATCCCATACTGAAGCAACACCCAGATGTGCTCTTCCTATCTGCAGCACTACCAGCCCAATCTGAATCAACATAACCCTGCAGGTTAAACTTTTGATTCGCTTCATACTTGAGCCCATAATCCACTGTACCCTTCAGGTCCCTCAGAACATTCTTTACAGCAACTAGGTGAACACTCCTCGGATCCGTCAGGAACTGGCTCAATGTGTTCACAGCAAAGAAAATGTCTGGTCTCGTGTTCGTCAGGTACATCAAGGACCCAATCATCTGACGATACATAGTGATATCAACCGGCTCAGATGAAGCATCACATAGAAGCTTCAGATTCGATGCCATAGGTGTGGCCATGGCCTTGCAATCCATCATCCCGAATCTCTTCAGGATATCTACTGTGTACTTCCCTTGACCAAGGAAGATCCCACCTGCATTCTGCCACACCTCCATACCTAGGAAATAGTGCATCATTCCCAAATCTTTCATGTCGAATTCAGCTGCAAGCTTCCTTTTAGTATCTGCAATCAGTATGTCATCTCCTGTCACAAATAGGTCATCCACATACAGTAGTAGAATCACAGGATTCCCTTCCTCAACCTTGTAGTAAAGGTTGGAATCCGCTTTGCTCTTGGTAAAGTCCAAACTAGATAGGAAACTGTCCATCCTACCATACCAGGTTTTGGGAGCTTGCTTCAAGCCATATAAGGCTTTCTTCAATCTGCATACATATGATTCCTTGTCATGTATTTCAAAACCGAGTGGTTGTTCCACATATACTTCCTCTTCTACTACACCATTCAGGAAAGCAGTCTTGACATCCATTTGGTGTATTTTCCATTTCATTGTTGCAGCCAGGGCAAGCACTGTTCTGATGGAAGTATACCTGGCTATAGGTGCAAAGGTTTCTTCATAATCTATTCCTTCTTTTTGAGAGAAACCACGAGCTACGAATCTTGCTTTGTATTTTTCTACACTGACATCTGCAGCATGCTTGATTTTGTAGATCCACTTGGAAGTCACAACAGACTTCTCTTTAGGTCTTGGGACAACATCCCAAACATCATTCTTCATTATTGATTGGTATTCCTCAACCATAGCATCCTTCCATTCTTTCTTTTCTGCTGCCTCTTCATAACTGGAAGGTTCTTTGTTCATAATGTCACAGAGTAAAGCAACATAATTGGTGTGTGATCTGGTTCTCTTCTTTGCTCTGTGTTCTTCTTCTGGAATGCCAAATCTTTCTGCATCATGAATGAGCTCTCTAGCCCATACAGGTTTCCTCTTGTGAGAGTTATTCTCACGGGGTGGATCTACAGGTTCTTGTGGATCTTCAAACTCACGAATAGTTTCTGGAACTGCTTCAGTCATGGTAGTATCCTGAAATCTTGTTTCCTTAGGTTCTTCATAAACTTCGGTAGGTGCCTTCCTTGATTTGATGAATGCTGAGTTTTCATCAAATGTTACATCCCTGCTGACATCAATCTTCTTGAACCCTGGAAAGTATATTCTGTAATCCTTCGAGCTTTCACTATAACCCACAAAGATGCCCTTCTTTCCTGAAGGATCTAGTTTAGTCCTCTTCTCTTTTGGGACATGAGTATATACTGGACAACCAAATATTCTGAGATGGCTGACTTCAGGTTTCTTACTAGAAAAGACCTCTTTTGGTGTCTTGTTGTCGAATATCTTGTGGGGTGTTCTGTTTTGCACATATACAGCTGTTCTAGCTGCTTATTCCCATAGATGCATAGGAAGATCTTGGTCATGCAACATTGCCCTTGCTGCTTCCATGATAGTTCTGTTCTTCCTTTCTGCAACCCCATTCTGTTGAGGATTATAAGGAGCAGTCAACTCCCTCTTAATCCCTGAATCACTGCAAAGCTTCTTGAAGTGATTTGAGGTGAATTATCCACCATTGTCGGATCTGAAAGTTTTGATCTTCTTGTCAGTTTGATTTTCCATCAAGGTTTTGAATTCCTTGAATTTATCAAGCACTTCATCTTTGCCCTTCAAGAAGTATACCCAAGCCTTCCTGGAGAAGTCATCAATAAATGATACATAGTAAACATACCCACTCAGGGAACTGGAAGACATAGGGCCACATACATCTGAGTGGATGATTTCTAGAATGTCTTTTTCCTTGCTTTCACTGCTTGGGAAAGCCTTCTTAGTGTTCTTACCTTTTGCACATCCTTTGCAAACACCTTCATGTTTGGTCTTGATTTAAGGAAGACCCTCTACTGCCTTGCTTGCAATTGGAAGTGCCCTATAGTGCATATGAGCAAGTATTCTATGCCAAAGTTCACCTGGCTCCATGGATTCATGCACCATGGCATGTTCAGGTTGTCCCTTCAATTTATACAGTCCTCCCTCTTGCTCTCCAATCACTACTGCATCATCTATTGTCTTTCCCTTTGGCCACATCAGGACTTGGCCATCTACAAATGCAACCCTCATACCTTTTGCATCCAATGCAGAGATGGAGAGTAAGTTCTTCTTGATCTCAGGTACAAAGAGGACTTCCTTCATCTTCAGAGATTTTCCAGAATCTAGGTTGTAGGAGGCTTCACCACTTCCTTTGATTGGGTATTGATAATCATCCCCAAGTTTCACCTTATGGGGTGATTCATGTTCAGATAGGTTCACAAAAGATTCTTTGAATCCAGTCATGTGTTTGGATGCCCCACTATCAATTAACCAATCATTACAACCATGGGAGATTGTACCTGTGAGAGCAGAGATCAGAACATACTCTTCTTCACTTGATGAGACATCATCACTATCACTTTCTACCCTAGCCTTCTTCTTTGGGGGTTCATCGTCTTTGGCAGCATGAGCATGAAATCTTGTTTTGCTGCCCTTCTTATTCTTACTGAAGTTGTTGTTATTATCCCTTTTGTTCTTGGGACAATCTGAAGCATAGTGACCCTTCTCATTGCATGTAAAGCATCTTAGGTCCTTCTTACTCCTTTGATGAGATCTTTTGTGGTGAGAGTGATCCTTCTTGGTTTTGCTTCTTTTGGTGTGAGCTGCAAGAGCTTGATCTTCTCCTCCCATCTTTTCCTCACGAGCTATAAGCCTAGATTCTTCTTGAGAGCATTCTTCCCTCAGTCTATTGAAGGAGATCAACTTCTTCCTTGCACAAATTCCTTGAATAAAAGAATCCCATGACCTAGGTAGGCCATTTAGAGTGGTCATCACCACTTCACCATTCTCCACCATTTCATCCACTGCTTCTAGTTTTTCCTTGATCTGAGAGACCCTTGAAAAATAAGATTGAATGGTTTCTCCATTCTGAAACTTTACTGCTTTCAATTGGTTCCGCAGGGTCATCTTCTGATTTATGTTCTTTCCTTCAAATAGCTTGGTCAAGGATTCAAACATCTCCTTGGGTGTCTTGAGAGAAGACACATGGGGTATGAGATGGTCTTTGATAGAATCAACAATGATTCTCTTTGCCTTGACTAAGTTCTTCTTCTGCAATGCCTTGGCCTCTTCATCCTCTGGGATAGGGATGTCTTCTTTCACATATGAGTCCAACTCATTCTCTTCCAGGATTAGCCCAATCCTATACTTCCAGGCTTGGAAGTTATCAGCCCCTTCAAGCTTATCCTCAAGCTTGGTGTGGAGAGACATCTTTAAGAGTACTTCTAATAGAAATAGAAAAGATTTAGGACTTACCACTTGAAGTGCTGAAAACTGGATCTGGTCCCGGATTCGGGTTTGTCAGAGAAACCCTAAAAATTCAAAATGTGAATTTAAAAATTTTGGAAGGATATAAAGATGCGCCTAGGAGAGATGATCAGCCTAGTACATTTAGAATTTGAGATCAGCAAAGTCTTGCCCTTCAAAATTGCCTTTTTGTCCTCCGGGGTTCACTAGGGAGAGCCCTAAATTAGGGTTTGAGTTTCCCGGAGATCTACTCAGCCAAAAAGCTCGATCCAAAGCTCTAACCTTCGATATTTGCAAGGAGCTTCCAGCTGTGCCTTCAGTTTCCAGAAATTCCTATTTTTATGGAAACCCTAATTTTTAGGGCCAAATCTTAAAATGCTCGGAACTGAATTCTGATTGGACACATAGATGTGCCTTGATGAGTAGATCCAATCTACTATACTGAATTTCAAAAATCTGTGGAGAGAAACCCAATAAACAAGGAATACAAGCTTCTGTCACTGCAAAATATCTTCTTCTCAGTTAAGCTCTGATACCATGTTAAATTTTGAGTATTAAATCACAATACTATAGGATCTTTGCTAAGAGAATAACATCTACAGTATATCAATGCATGACAATCATAATATGACAAGTATCGCAAGCATCACAAGAATCAAAAGCATAGAGACAAGAGACACAGAGTTTCCATGGGGAAAACCCTAAGGTGAAAAACCCCACAACTTCCTCAGAGATAGAGAGAGCAATGGCTCAACCAAAATACAACCAAATAATACTCAGATAGTCTCCTAGCAGATGATCCTCCTCCTCCTCACTAGTGCACCACTTTTTAGAGAGAGAGATAGTTACTTTTCCGAGTGAGTAAAATAGAGATCTCCTATCTCTATTTATACTCACCTTTTTGCCCAGTGACCTACTGGGGCCGACTTGTCTACTTAGATACATCCACATTATATTATATATTAATTAGGGCCGACCCCATAAGGTGGTCTAATAACCCATCGGCAAGTACACACACTTGCGACACTTGTCAATCCACATGACGACACTTCCTTATAGAGGAATAACACATCTCTTATAAGGGTACAATAAATATATATATAATACACAGATGAAATACATTCCGAAGTTACATATACATCAACAATGGGAATGAGGTTGGTATGTTGAAACATCATGGCTTCTCCAATATGTTACCATATCCCCAGAGTTCCTTCGCCCATTTAGATTCTCCCTTGATGTGTTGAGCCATCTCCTGCTTCCTAGCCAGGTTCTGAACTTTTCCATCAGAGAGGATGTTTATAGATTGTACATCTAGTTCACTTGGAATTCACCTTTGACAGACCAGGGCTTGAAGATTTCATTATATCTTGAGCACTTCTTTGAGTTGCAAGATGGTATCGTCATTCACCCCAGATACATGCGCAGACATTGGATGCACTCCCTTAGGATCCCTTTGGGGAAACTTCAGGTTGGATCTCATTGAATCCAAGTGGTGATCGACCATCATATACCACAATCTACCAAATGTGTCACCTATAGGAGACTGAGACAGAATAGAACCTCATTTTTATATGTCCCTTGTATTATGAGACCAGAGGACGTTACCACTCCCTCTATAGAGACTCAGGAGGCTCCCTCTCCACTTTATTCAAATATCAGGATCAACGATGCCCAGCCCTCTTCATCAAGGATGTATTTAGCCATAGATCTTAGTTCTTACATACCCCACCTCGCCTTGAGATGACCAAGAAGATCACTTCATACTTTCATGTTGATCGGTCTAATTGGAGAAACAAGCAAAGGGTTGAGCTCCATAGTGCTTCAGACAACAGAGTGGTGAGACCTCAGATCTCCTCTCAGCCATCCTCTCTAAGAGACTGACATACATCTTTGAGATTGGTCTGGAGGGTCCAAACACATCAATCCACACACACCCAGAGTGCCAGGAGGAATAGTTCCCGACAGATCTAGAACAGGGCGCCCCTCGCATGCAGTATCCCTCCTCACCCCTAGAAGAACGGTCATATATCTATCCAGAGATTCTTTCTTTCGACCTCAGATGTTAGAATTATCCCTCGCCCCTACATCCCCAAAGGATCATACAATTGGTCACCTCGGGAATTCCATAGGACTCTGATAGCGAGCCAGTGCCTATTTTTCCCCCATTGACATCAACTATCAAACTAATATGTTCTTGAATTCATCGGCTTTGTGTTCACTCTTCATCACTGTGCCTTGGATACGGTTATGTACATATTTTGGAGGAGGCATTATTGCTTGTATTTTTTGTTTCTTTATTTTATTTGAGTTTATCATAGATATAATTATGTCTTTTTCTAGAAGTTGCATTTGCACTGCCACGTTGTACTTATATTGATTGAATCATTTTAGTCCCATTGACCTACTTTTGTGGTCATTTGTTGGACATTAATAAAATGATATTATCTTATCTTTATTTCTTCAACGCACTTTTGTTCTGTTTCAGTATCTTCTACGATCTTGATATGCTACTTGGGTTTCTTCTAAGTTGTTTTACATTCTCTTCTTCATCTTTAGATTCCATTGTTTCAAATTCTTCAGATTTTCTAGGTTCCAAAATCCCAGGTCTTCCTTCATTGTCAAATTTATTAAGCTCAATCATTAACATGCTTTATTCATCAAAGATGACCTCTCTTGGTGATCAACTTCTGGTCCACAAGATCCCACAATTGATATCCCATGGGCCAAAACTGATAGGTGAAAATGCTCACAGCAGATCTAAGAGATGATGTATACCTCACAATGAAAGAATTTAGGAATAAGATTAAGAGTGGTCAATGTAGTAAGATGAGCAACAGAATAATAATACAGTAGAACTCAGATAGAACCAAATATAATTCACACACACTAATTAATTAATCACAATATGGACAAATAATTAGTACAATGCATGAGGATTCGAATGCCAAGGTGGCAATTTGAATTAGCCTTCATGGAGTGATCAAAAGATAACTGGAGTGTCATCGGAGCACAACTAGAAGTCTTCATCGTCATCAGTGGAGTCATCAATGCTCATGTAACTATCAACCATCAACAAAACTAAGTCTAACTGAGTGTGGTATGTGTAACTGAGTGTAACTGGAACTAACTGAATGAAGGAGGATCAGTGGAGCGTGCATGAGGAGCTAACTGGAGTCAGAAAGGGTAGTTCAGTCTCACTGGAGGTCTATCAGAGTGATATAGTTAGTTGAGAGTTAGTCTATCCTTAAATCAAGGAAAGAACTGATGATAACTCAACTAACTGAAGTACAACTGAAGGGTAGGTGAGAGAGGGCGAGTACCTTCCTTAACTTAAGGAGGAAGGGCACACTAAGCTCTAGTAGGGCTAAAACTAATCTGAGATAAGCTCCCGGGGGTTGGTTGTCTAAGGTTAGGTGCTGGGACTGAAGACTAGGATGCATGCAATTACATGCATGCATGCAGAATGCATGCTGCATGTAGAAATGCATGCAAGACTGAAAATGTAAATAATGAAAATGCTGGTAGGACTAGGATGGAGTATAGGAATATCCTAACACCCCCCGTTAATCCATCATGGGACTTGGTAACTAAGACCAAAGGTCACCCAATACAATGAATAATAATAGTCAATAAACCGAGGAAAAGGGCAAAACCTCATGGGAAAAATACCCCCCCTCACAATAGACTGTAAGGAACACACAAAAATAAATGCTCCAAACTCAAGCAGGTGTGATGCTTGGTCATATGTCTGGAGGTATCTTCTTCTTGGGAAGAAGTGGATCATGCTCAAAAGCATGTTCTTATACTTGCTCTTCATATCGAATGTGATGAGAACAAATCCAAAAGTATGAGGATGATCCTTGAACCTGTGATTCCAATCAGCTGAGGTAGGATCAAATCTATGAATGTGCATATAGTCTTTTCTCTTCTCTTTCAAACCATCATGGTTGAGTTTATGCCAAAAAGAACCATCACATGATTGCTTGAAATCCAAATTAGACTTAAGACTTGAAGAATAGTTTCTTGAGATATCCTTTGAACCAGCTGGGGTGAGATCAAAACCATCATATGTATGAGAAATTATTCCAAGTAGTGATTGCTTGGAATCCAAATTAGATCCAAGAATTGAATCATGGTTTCTTGAGATCTCCTTTGAACCATTAGAGGTAAAATCAAAACTAGTAAATGCATGAGAAATTATCCCAAGTGAATGGCAATGGCCATTATATTCAATAACCTTCTGAAAGCATGAAATAATGATCGTATAGTAGTACATAAGAGGTGAGAGATCAAGGAGAGTGAATGCATTACCTCCAATGGCTGATTTTACTTCTGAAACATTCAATAGATCATGATGCAAACCAACAAACTCTGGTGCAAGAGAGGATTTAGGACCTTCTGCAATTTCTAGAGTGTAAGATGGCACACAATTCGAAACAGAAGAAATTTGGAGCATGAGTGTAGAATCTGCAAGAGAGGATTTAGGACCTTCTGCAATTTCTAGAGTGTAAGCTGGCACATAATTCGAAACAGAAGAAATTTGAAGCATGAGTGTAGAATCTGCAAGTTCTTCTTCTTTGTGGACAACTTCAATATGAGATATGTTTGATACTAGTTCATGATCAATGAGATCATCAAGGAGGGTGAATGCATCACTTTGCTTGCTCTCGAAATGGTTTGGACCAATTCCTTCATTACGTTTGCCAAATATTTCATCCAGGTGGGCCAATAGCTATTTTGGAGTTTCAGCAAAATTAAGGGAATCAATTACCATACAACGAGACGTAGCGAGCAATATGGTTCCAGAGACACTAACACCTTTATTTAACCAGTTATTATCTTCTTCAGAGTATTCGAACTCTCTTTCAAAACAATAATCAAAGAGATCATGGATCTTCAAATATGCTATCATTTTTGGTTTCCATTCATCATAGTTGAATGGAGAAAGAGGAGGGATTTCTTCTGAATTCATGAAGTTGGAGAAGACCTGCAAAAACAATAGAAAAGTCTACAACTGCTATTGCTGCAAAAGTGTAGAAACTGCAGCAACTGCTGCACTCGAAATCTTGATAATAACCTGCAAAAAACTCTCAGGAATGGAGATACACAATACTCTCAACATGCTCTGATACCATGTGAAAATCCTCATAGCAGATCTAAGAGATGACGTATACCTCACAATTAAAGAATTTAGGAATAAGATTAAGAGTGGTCAATGCAGTAGGATGAGCAATAGAATAATAATTCACTAGAACTCATATAGAAGCAACAATACTTCACACACACTAATAAATTAATCACAATATGGACAAATAAGTAGTACAATGCATGAGGATTCGAATGCCAAGGTGGAAATTCGAATTATCCTTCATGGAGTGATCAAAAGATCACTGGATTGTCATCGAGGCACAACTAGAAGTCTTCATCATGATCAGTGGAGTCGTCATTGCTCAAGTAACTGTCAACCATTAGTCAAACTAAGCCTAACTGAGTGTGGTAGGTGTAGCTGAGTGTAACTGGAACTAATTGAATGAAGGATGCTCAGTGGAGCATGCATGAGGAGCTAACTTGAGTCAGAAAGGGTAGTTCAGTCTCACTGGAGGTCTATCAGAGTGATACAGTCAGTCTAGCCTTAAATCAAGGAAATAACTGATGATAACTCAACTAACTGAAGTACAACTGAATGGTAGGTGAGAGAGGGCAAGTGGCTTCCTTAAATCAAGGAGGAAGGGTGCACTAAGCTCTAGGAGGGCTAAAATTGATATGAAAGAAACTCCTGGGGGCTGGCTAACTGAGGCTAGGTGCTGGGACTGATGACTAGGATGCATGCATGTAGAATGCATGCTGCATGCAGAATGCATGCAAGACTGAAAATGATTGTAAGACTAGGATGTAGTATAGGAATATGCTAACACCCCCTCTTAATCCATCCTGGGCCTTGGCAACTAATAACAAAGGTCACCTAATACAATGAATAGTAACAGTTAATAAACCGAGGAAAAGGGGAAAACCTCATGGGAAAAATACCCCGCTCAAAATAGACTGTAAGGCACACACAAAAATAAATGCTTCAAACTCAAGCAGGTGTGATGCTTGGTCATATGTCTGGAGGTATATTCTTCTTGGGAAGAAATGGATCATGCTCAAAAAGCATGTGCTTGTACTTGCTCTTCAGATCAAATGTAATGAGAACAAATCCAAAAGCATGAGGATGATCCTTGAACCTGTGATTCGAATTAGTTGAGGTAGGATCAAATCTATGAATGTGCAGATAGTATTTTGTCTTCTCCTTCAAACCATCTTGGGTGAGATTATGCCAAAAAGAACCATCACATGATTGCTTGAAATCCAAATCACACTTAAGACTTGAAGAATAGTTTTTTGAGATCTCCTTTGAACTGCCAAGGATGAGATCAAAACCATCATATGTATGAGAAATTATCCCAAGTAGTGATTGCTTGGAATCCAAATTAGATCCAAGACTTGAATCATGGTTTCTTGAGATATCCTTTGAACCATTAGAGGTGAGATCTAAACCAGTAAATGCATGAGAAATTATCCCAAGCGAATGGCAGTGGCCATTATCTTCAATAACCTTCTGAAAGCATGAAATAATGATCATATAGTAGTACATAAGAGGTGAGAGATCAAGGAGAGTGAACGCATTACCTCCAATGGCTGATTTTACATCCGAAACATTCAATAGATCATCCTGCAAACCAACAAACTTTGGTGCTAAAGAGGATTTAGGACCGTCTACAATTTCTAGAGTGTGAGCTGGCACAAAATTCGAAATAGAATAAATTTGGAGCATGAGTGTAGAATCTGCAAGTTCTTCTTCTTTGTGGATAACTTCAATATGAGATATGTTTGATATTGGTTCATGATCAATGAGATCATCAAGGAGAGTGAATGCATCACTTTACTTGCTCTCGAAACAGTTTGGACCAATTACTTCATTCAGTCTGCCAAATCTTTCATCCAGGTGGGCCCATAGCTCGTTTGGAGTTTCAGCAAAATTAAGGGAATCGATTACCATACAATGAGACATAGGAAGCATCATGGTTCCAGAGACACTGTCACCTTTATTTAAGTAGTCATTATCTTCTTCAGAGGATTCAAACTCTCTTTCAAAACAATAATCAAAGAGATCATGGCTCTTCAAATATGCTATACTTTATTTTTTCCATTCATCATATTTGAATGGAGAAAGAGGAGGGATTTCTTTTTAATTCATGAATCTATAGAAGACCTGCAAAAGCAATAGAAAAGTATGCAACTATTATTGCTTCAAAAGTGCCGAAACTGCTACAACTGCTACACTCGAAATCGTGATAATAACGTGCAAAAAACTCTCAGGAATGGAGATACACAATTCTCTCAACATGCTCCGATACCATGTGAAAATGCTTACAGCAGATCTAAGAGATGATGTATACCTCACAATGAAAGAATTTAGGAATAAGATTAAGAGTGGTCAATGCATTAAGATGAGCAACAGAATAATAATATAGTACAACTCGGATAGAAGCAAAAATACTTCATACACACTAATTAATTAATAAAATTATGGAAAAATAAGTAGTACAATGCATTAGGATTCGAATGCCAAGGTGGCAATTCAAATTAGATTTCATGGAGTAATCAAAAGATCACTGGAGTGTCATCAGAGCACAACTAGAACTCTTCATCATCATCAGTGGAGTCGTCACTGCTCAAATAACTGTCAAACATCATTCAAACTGAGTCTAATTGAGTGTGGTAGGTGTAACTGAGTGTAACTGGAACTAATTGAATGAAGGAGGCTCAATGGAGGGCACATGAGGAGCTAACTAGATTTAGAAAGGGCATTTCACTCTCACTGGAGGTCTATCAAAGTGATACAGTCAATTGAGAGTCAGTCTAGCCTGAAATCAAGAAAAGAACTGATGATAACTCAACCAACTTAAGTACAACTGAATGGTAGGTGAGAGAGGGTGAGTGGCTTCCTTAAATAAGGTAGGAAGGGTGCACTAAGCTGTAGGAGGGATAAAACCGATCTGAGAGGACCTCCTAGGGAATGGCTAACTGAGGCTTGGTGCTAGGACTGATGACTAGGATGCATGCAGAGTGGATGCTGCATGCAGAAATGCATGCAAGACTGAAAATGCTGGTAGGACTAGGATGGAGTATAGGAATATCCTAACACACGCCCTTAATCCATCCTGGGCCTTGGTAACTAAGACCAAAGGTCACCCAATACAATGAATAATAACAATCAATAAACCAAGGAAAAGGGGAAAACCTCATGGGAAAAAGACCCCCCCTCAAAATATATTGTAAGGCACACACAAAAATAAATGCTCCAAACTCAAGCAGGTGTGATGCTTGGTCATATGTCTGGAGGTATCTTATTCTTGGGAAGAAGTGGATCATGCTCAAAAAGCATGTGCTTGTACTTTCTCTTAGGAACGAATGTGATGAGAACAAATCCAAAAGTATAAGGATGATCCTTGAACCTGTGATTGCAATCAATTGAGTTAGGATCAAATCTTTGAATGTGCAGATATTATTTTGTCTTCTCCTTCAATCCATCATGGGTGAGATTATGCCAAAAAGAACCATCACATGATTGCTTGATATCCAAATCAGATTTAAGACTTGAAGAATAGTTTCTTGAGATCTCCTTTTGTTGAGATATTGTAACTTCAAAGAATATTATATTTGTACTTTATTATTCTGGAGATGTTTCATTCCTCCTTGAAGATCTTATTGTATATCCGGAGATGTTTATTCCTCCGTCGGAATGTGGTAACTTGGGTTATTAGACTTCCCTAGTGGGGGTCGGCCCTGTATGTGTTATGTGGGTCAAAGGGTTATTAGACCACCCTAGAGGGGTCGGCCCAGTCATTTGTAGTGGGCTATTTAACCCAATGGTTAAATACGAGCCGACATGATTTGTGTAAAAGACAAGTCGGAGTAGTGTATAAATAGAGGAGGTGTATTCCTCATTTGACACACACTCACTCACTTGAGAGTGGCGCACTTGTGGAGGAGAGGTCTGCTATGGAGAAGGAGGAGCTTATGCTCAGGGTTACATCTTTGTATATTGCTGGTCATCTATATTGAGGAAGCTTTGCTGGGTTTTCTACCCCATGAGGGTTTCCCAGGATAAATTTATGTCTCTTGTGTTTATGCTGTGCTTGTTGTTTCTTCAGTGATCTTGTATATGATATTATTGTGAAATGGAATGCAATGCTGCTATTTTCTATCTTAGCATATTAAATTTTAACATGGTATCAGATCTAACCTAAAGGAAGGCAAGGTATGGCACTTACGACACTTGCTTCACTTGCGACAATTTGAAGGTTTGGGTTTTACATACCAAAAACCAGTCATCATGGAACTTTCGCTATAAATACAATTTTGGTGAAGGTTCAGGATATGAAACCTTTAAAGGTCGTAGAAAACATCCCCAGGTACCTTGTGTCCAAAGGGAACCCTCCGATTCAGTGTACTTTGTGATTTATGATCAGTACAAGTTAGGGTTTCTGCCTCTTCCAGATCTCGGTCAAAATTAGGTGACCTAGGAAAAAAGGTCATAACATGGGCTAGGAAGCTCCAAATAAAATTTTGTAAAAAGTGACAGGTAGTACACAGACTGTACTATCTCACGAAATGTTTTCAGAGGTCGAAGCTGAACTAGTGACACATGGCACACCATACAAGTTCGCTCTCCTATTTTATCCCATAAACAGGTCACGTTGCGACGCTTGGCATAAATTGGGCTAGGAAGATCCAAATGAAATTTCATAAAAAATGATAGGTAGTACACAGACTGTGCTATCTCAGGAAACTATTTTAGAGGCCGAATCTGAACCAGTGACACGTGGAAATCCGTACAAGTTTGCTCTCCTGTTTTATCCCATAAACAGGTCACGTTGCGACACTTGGCATAACTCTCTCTCAGAAAATACAATAGAGGTCAGACCTGTCGGGATGGAAAGATGACAGGTCAGGCTACCACAGAAAATGTTTTCAGACCCTGTGGAGCAAAAAGTTCAGCGTTATAGCAGAAACAATCAGGTACATATTTCTGTCAAAACAAAATTATTTTTGGAGCACCTTCCTTCATGTCTTCCAAAATTTAGGGTTTCGGAGAAAGTTAGAATTTTTGGAATCGGAATCCATGGATGAATGCTACTCACGAAAATAGAAATTTAGAGACCAAGATCGAATTTTTTTGTTGGGTAGAAGACTGGGCTTGATCAAACCCCAGTTCGGGATTTTGATGGGAAAGATGGAAAATTAGGGCTTCAGCAAAAGTTGGAATTTTTGAAGTCTGTAACCACGGCTGGAAGCTCCTCAGAAAAATAAGAGTTTAGAGCCTTGGATCAAACCTTTTGATTGGACAGAAGGGTGGGCTTCATCAAACCCTAGTTCGGGTTCCTGTCTAGAAGATCCAGAAGTTTCGAAGGCAATTTTGAGGGGTCAAATTTTGGAGATTTCAAAATTGAAGTATGCTAGTTTGATCAGCTCAACAAGACACATCCTTCCATCCATTCAGAAGTGTGAAAGTCAAAAATTGAATTTTTAGGGTTTCTCTAGCAAACCCTAATCAAGCTCCAGATCAAGTTTTATGGGGAGTTGAGGCTAAGGCCTTACATAAGAAGACTACAAGAAGTCTCGACAGATATGACTTAAGGAGGTTCAGGTATGTCTTGAAATCTGATTCTTAATTAAGTTCATAATGTGTTTGTCTTCATAGTATTTATTAGTACAATCTTGATTAATGTAAGAATTGTCTTATCACCCTAGTAACAATATGAATGCATGTGAATGATCATAGACATTCATTGATTAGGGCTATATGATTGTACTAATGCATTATGGTGTTGTGTGAGGTTGATGTTGTCTGCTAACAAGATACAGGTGCATCACAAAAGACAAATCAAGTTCCATGACGATGACAACATGAAGACAAAGACTCATCCATAATCTTTGTTCTACTTACGAGGTATGAATGACTTTGTTATATTATGCTTAACCTATGAGACATGCAGTTTCTATCTCAGGATCTCTAAATCATTGAAGAGATTGTTTAGGTATGTTGTACATAACTAAGCAGGTTTACTAATCCAGGTATGTTTTCCTATGTCAAGTTAGAATCTTACCTTGTGTTAGCATCCCTTATATAAGTATACTTGGTATGATTGGCTATGCTTATTCATAAAGTTAGTAATCAAGGGTTTATGCATATTATGTCTCTTATCTTGATGATTTAATTAACCAGAAGAGTACTATGATCAAACAAGAATATGCATGAGTAAAAAAAGACTTCCTTGAAACCATGAATACTAATGATCATGACTATACATATTCAAGATTATTTAGAATTAGAATGTTTTGATAATATTGAGAATATACTAATGAATGTATGTTTGTGTATGAGATCATGAAGATGACACTAGTGCACACTTGAGCATGCACAGTGGTATAGAATGAATAGAAGTTCAAAAGACATACAAAAGATAAAGCGGGAGGCAACCACACAAACCTAAAAGATAAGTATTTGAGTTGTTATTTGAAATAGTAAATGATATTGCATGTAATAGGTTGTATGCATATTTGTATTCCTAGAATATATGATGTTGAGTGTAAACATTCATAGAGCATTGAACAATATACTACTAATATGCATATGATTGGTAAGTTGGTCAAACATTCCATTGTTGCTTATCTAGAATGAAACCTCTTTGCTGACATGCTGAGAGCTGTGCACACTCTCGATAGTATGTTCTGGTAGAGATGGAAGGCATCTAGATAGCCACTGTATGCATACAGGATATGGGAAAGTGTTGTGCCCAAGTATTGGTCAAAATAGTTGCATAACTATGTAAATGATATCTGTATGCATAATAGGTTATCATGTCAATATGATTTGATGATTATGAAGTATTACTAATCATGTACTTAATTTTGATTTGTAGGAAAGATCATGATGAATGATGAACACTGAACAAGCAATGGATGTTCAACAAAAAAAAAAGATTTTCAAATCAAACACACTATAGAAGGCTTGTGGCTAGAAGATTCTCTTAGAAAGAGGAAGAGAATCATGATGAGATGTTTGCTCCAAGTGGATAGATAAGACCATTCTCTTAATGGTGTAATTAAAGAAGAAGTGTGAATCAGGTTCTGTATGGGTTCCCAGGATCGATAGTAAATTGATGAGATTAATGATCACCATGGGTGATGTGGATCTCAACCTTTGCTACAAGGTTGAATATGATTTCTATACACAGATGCAAGAAGGAACTCACCACAAAGTTCGAATGATGTTGAGGATTATATCAGTAGACCCATTTGATGAGAGATGGCTGCAGAAATGAAAATGAAAGATCTCAGATTGATGCATTACTTTCTAGGTCTAGAAGTATGGAAAGGCTCAGAAGGAATCTTTCTCAACCAGGGAAAGTATGTCGAGAAATATTAAAAGGACTTGATATGTTGTAATGACCACTCTCATGGATTCCAACTTGAAGCTGTTAGTGAATGACTCATTAAAGTTAGTGTATATAACTCTGTATAGACATATTATTGGGTCATTGATGTATCTGACGAATACTAGGCCAGATATATACCTTGGTGAGAACACCTTGAGTCAGTATCTAGTGGAAACTAGATATGTTCACCTGATAGTTGCAAAAGCATGTGATGAGGCATCTAAAGGATATGATAGACTTTGATCTATGCTATCTTGGAGATCATGACTTCAGATGACTACACAGATGTTGATTGGGAAGAAAGTGTATCAGACAGGAAGAACACATCGAGAGGATGTTATTGTCTTGGATTAGCCATGATCTCATGGTATAGCAGGAAGCAGTCTAGTGTGGCTCTCAGCACAACTAAAGTAGAATACATAGCTGCTTGCTCTGCTAGTTGTGAAGCAGTATGGCTTCTGGATTGTTTGACTTAGAGATAGACCCAACTGTTATCCTATGTGACAAACAGAGTTGTATCAAGATGGCAGAGAATCCAGTGTTCCATGATATGGCACGGAAAGAAACTATAAAGTTTGAATTTGTAACAAGTTGCTGATGTACTAACCAAACCTCTACCTCAAGAAAAGTTTGAGTATTTTCCGAGACAAGCTTGGTAGGACCCTCCTCGAGAGGGGGAGTGATGTGGTCACTTATGACGAGATTGCCTACATCGACAGTGAGGTCGATGATGTGGATACCTATATTGGTGATGTCGATAGAGAGGTTGGTGGATGGTCCTTAGACAGGGTCTAAGTTGATGAGGGGATTGCATCATTCTTGAACACATGTTCTAAAAGGATCCGTAGACATATGTCTCCAAGAAAGAAGAGGGATTGCATCATCCTTGAACACATGTTCTAAAAGGATCCATAGGTGTATGGTCTTCGAGAATGAAGTCCGTAGTGGACAGGAGAGGATTGTATCATCCCTGGACTTCAGTTCTAAAGTGATCCATAGGAAAATGTCTCCGAGAATGTGGTCCCTAGTGGATGAAAGGATTGTATCATCCCTGGACTTCAGTTCTAAAGTGATCCGTAGACAAATGCCTTCGAGAATGTGGTCCCTAGTGGATGAGGGGATTGTATCATCCATGGACACATGTCCTAAAAGTGATCCGTAGACATATGTCTCCGAGAAAGTGGTCCCTAGTGGACGTGATAGGACTGCATCGTCCCTGAGCGTTTGGTTCAAAATGTACGTGACAGGATTGCATCATCCTTGGACTTATGTCCTAAAGAGATAGGGATTGATCATCCCGTAAGTGGATCATGATTGCATCATCCTTCGACTTATGTCCTAAAGTGATAAGGACTAATCATCCTGTAAGTAGATTCTGATTGCATTGTCCCTAGACATGGTGAGGTGTCTTAAAGTGATAAGGACTAATCATCTTGTAAGTAGATTGGGATTGCATCGTCCCTAGACATGGTGAGGTGTCTTAAAGTGATAAGGACTAATCATCCTATAAGTAGATTGGGATTGCATCGTCCCTAGACATGGTGAGGTGTCTTAAAGTGATAAGGACTAATCATCCTATAAGTAGATTGGGATTGCATCATCCCTAGACATGGTGAGGTGTCTTAAAGTGATAAAGACTAATCATCCTATAAGTAGATTGGGATTGCATCATCCCTAGACATGGTGAGGTGTCTTAAAGTGATAAGTACTAATCATCCTGTAAGTAGATTGGGATTGCATCATCCCTAGACATGGTGAGGTGTCTTAAAGTGATAAGGACTAATCATCTTGTAATTTGATTCGGGATTACATCATCCCTAGACAGTGTGAGGTGTCTTAAAAGGATAAGGATTGATCATCCTGTAAGTTGATCTCGATTGCATCGTCCATAGACATGAGAGATGTCTTAAATTGAGAGGGATTGATCATCCCATAAGTGGATCAGGATTGTATCATCCTTGGACCTATGTCCTAAAGTGAGAGGGATTGACCATCCCGTAATTGGATCATGTGTGTTGTAGGGTATGATGTTGTTGTGTATACTTGTATCGGTGTGGATACTTGTATTGATAGATGTATTAGTGAGAATACATGCTTTTGATGATAGATGTATTAGTGAGAATACATGCTTTTGATGATAGATGTATTAGTGAGAATACATGCTTTTGATGATACATGTATTAGTAAGAATACATGTTTTGATGACAGATGTATTGGTGAGAATACATACTTTTGTTGATACATGTATTGATTAATGTACTTGTATGGTTGAGGATACTTATGTTGTAGATCGAGATGATCCATATGCTATAGATCGAGATGATCCAGATGCTGTAGATCGAGATGATCCAGATGCTGTAGATCGTGATGATCCAGATGCTGTAGATCGAGATGATCCAGATGCTGTAGATCGATATGATACAGATGTTGTAGATCAAGATGATCCAGATGCTTTAGATCATGATGAACCAGATGCTGTAGATCGAGATGATGTGACGATGCTGATCGTGTTGATCTAGACGACGATGTTTATTGTGTGATGATGATGCTGATGATTGTGTTATGACGATGCTGATGATCGTGTGATGACGATGCTGACGATCGTGAGGATTCAGATATTGATGTTGCTGTAGCTGTTTGAGTGCTACAGAAGATAAAGACTCAGTACTGAAGATGTTGATGTTCCAGTATTGAAGATGTTCTAGTAACTGGTTGAGTTACTAATGATCTTGAGAAAGCTTCCAATGATTTATAGATGTATCATGTATGATGTTGATGACTCCTTGCTTGTGCAGATGCTGTTATAATATCCTTCTCATTAAGGGGGAGTGTTGAGATATTGTAACTTCAAAGAATATTATATTTGTACTTTATTATTCTGGAGATGTTTCATTCCTCCTTGAAGATCTTATTGTATATCCGAAGATGTTTATTCCTTCGTCGGAATGTGGTAACTTGGGTTATTAGACTTCCCTAGTGGGGGTCGGCCCTGTATGTGTTATGTGGGTCAAAGGGTTATTAGACCACCCTAGAGGGGTCGGCCCAGTCAATTGTAGTGGGGTATTTAACCCAATGGTTAAATACAAGCCTACATGATTTGTGTAAAAGACAAGTCAGAGTAGTGTATAAATAGAGGAGGTGTATTCCTCATTTTACACACACTCACTCACTTGAGAGTGGCGCACTTGTGGAGGAGAGGTCTGCTATGGAGAAGGAGGAGCTTATGCTCAGGGTTACATCTTTGTATATTGCTAGTCATCTATATTGAGGAAGCTTTGCTGGGTTTTCTAGCCCATGAGGGTTTCCCAGGATAAATTTGTGTCTCTTGTGTTTATGTTGTGCTTGTTGTTTCTTCAGTGATCCTGTATATGCTATTATTGTGAAATGGAATGCAATGCTGCTATTTTCTGTCTTAGCATATTAAATTTTAACACCTTTGAACTAGTAGGGGTGAGATCAAAACCATCATATAAATGAGAAATTATCCCAAGTAGTGATTGCTTGGAATCCAAATTAGATCCAATATTTGAATCATGGTTTCTTGAGATCTCCTTTGAACCATTAGAGGTGAGATCAAAACCACTAAATGCATGAGAAATTATCCCAAGCGAATTGCAATGGCCATTATCTTCAATAACCTTCTCAAAGCATGAAATAATGATCATATAGTAGTACATAAGAGGTGAGAGATCAAGGAGAGTGAATGCATTTGATGATGTATATGTAACTTTGGAATGTATTTCATCCATGTATTTAATTTATATATTATTGTACTCCTATAGATATGTGTCATTCCTCTATACGGAAGTGTTGTCATGTCTATTGACAAGTGTCGCAAGTGTGTAAACTTGTCGATGGGTTATTAGACCACCATGTGTGGGGTCGGCCCTTATTTTATGTAATATATGGATGATGTACCTAGCTAGACAAGTCGGCCCCATAAGGTCACTAGGAAAACAGACAAGTATAAATAGAGATCGGGAGATCTCTATTTTGATCATTCGGAAACTCATTCTTCCTTCACTCAGAAAGTGGCACACTAGTGAGGAGGAGGATCATCTACTACTAGGAGACTATCTCTATGTATTTTGGTTGTACTTTGGTTGAGCCATTGCTCTCTCTATCTCTTAGGAAGTTGTGGGGTTTTTCACCTTAGAATTTCCCCCTCGAAAACTCTCTATCTCTTGTCTCTTAGCTTTTGCTTCTTGTGATGATTGACATGCTTGATATGATTGATATGCATAGATATACTGTATATGTTATTCTATCAGTAAAGATCCTAGAGTATTGTGAATTAATGCTCAAAATTTAACATGGTATCAAAGCTAACCTGAGAAGAAGACATTGTGCAACAACGGAAACCAAGGGTTTCTTGTTTATTGGGTTTCTCTCCACATATTTTGGAAAAGAAATATAGTAGATTGACTCTACTCATCAAGGAGAATCTATCTATTTAGTCAGAATTCAATTCTGAGCATTTTTAGATTTGGCCCTAAAAATTAGGGTTTCCACAAAAATAGGAATTTCTAGAATCTGAATACATAGCTAGAAGCTCCTTGCAAAAGTAGAAGTTTAGAGATTTGGATCGAGATTTTTGGCTAAGTAGATCTCCGGGAAACTCAAACCCTAATTCAGGGTCCTCCTAAGTGATCCCGGGAAAACAAAAAGGCATTTATGAGGGGTGTAGCTTTGCGGATCTTAAACTCTTAATACACCGGGCTGATCAGCTCATCAAGGTGCATCTTTCTATCCTTTTAGAAAGTTGAAATTCACATTTTGAATTTTTAGGGTTTCTCTAACAAACCCTAATCCAGGAGGAGATCCAATTTTCAGCAAGTCAAGTGGTAAGACCTAAATCTTTTCTATTTCCCTTTGAAGTACTCTTTAAGATGTCTCACCACACCAAGCTTAAGGATAAGCTTGAAGGGATTGATAACTTCCAAACCTGGAAGTATAGGATTGGGTTAATCGTGGAAGAGAATGAGTTGGACTCATACATAAAAGAAGACATCCCTATCCCAGAGGATGAAGAGGCTAAGATATTGCATAAGAAGAAGTTGGTCAAGGAAAAGACAATCATTGTTGATTCTATCAAGGACCATCTAATCCCACATGTGTCATCTCTAAAGACACCCAAAGAAATGTTTGATTCTTTGACCAAGCTATTTGAAGGGAAGAAAATAAATCGGAAGATGACCCAGCGGAACCAATTAAAAGGTGTAAAGTTTCAGAATGGAGAAACCATTCAATCTTATTTTTCTAGGGTCTTTCAGATTAAGGAACAATTGGAAGCGGTGGATGAAATGGTGGAGAATGGTGAAGATGTCATGACCCCTTTAAATGTCCTACCTAGGTCATGGGATTCCTTTATTCAGAGAATTTGTGCAAGAAAGAAGTTGATCTCCTTCAACAGACTGTGGGAAGAATGTTCACAAGAAGAAGTAAGGCTTATGGCCCAAGAAGAAAATATGGGAAGTTAAGATCAAGCTCTCACAGTACACACCAAGAAAGGAAGGTCAAAGAGAGAGCACTCTCATGCCAATAAAAATTCACACTATCATCAACATAAAGATAAGAAAGATCTCAGATGCTTCACATGTAATGAGAAGGGTCATTTTGCTTCAGAATGTCCCAAGAACAAAAGGAACAACAACATCAAGAAGAAGAAGGGCAGCAGGAAAATATATCATGCTCATGTTGCTGAAGATGATGAACCACCTAAGAAGAAGGCTAGAGCATAAAGTGACGATGCTGACTCATCAAGCGAAGAAGAGTATGTTCTGATCTCTGCTCTCACAAGTACTATCTCTCATGGTTGTAATGATTGGCTTGTTGACAGTGGGGCTTCTAAACACATGAATGGGTTTAAAGAATCTTTTGTAAATCTATCTAAACATGAATCACCCCATAAAGTGAAACTTGGGGATGACTATCAATACCCCATGAAAGGAAGTGGTGAAGCCTCCTACAACCTAGATTCTCGAAAATCCTTAAAGATGAAAGAAGTTCTTTATGTACCTAGGCTCAAGAAGAATCTTCTCTCCATTTCTGCATTGGATGCAAAAGGCATGAGGGTTGCATTTGTAGATGGCCAAGTCCTAATGTGGCCAAAGGGTAAAACTATTGATGATGCAGTAGTGATTGGAGAGAAAGAGGGAGGTTTGTATAAATTGAAGGGACAACCTGCACATGCCATGGTGCATGAATCCATGGATCCAAGTAAACTTTGGCATAGAAGACTTGCTCATATGCACTGTAGGGCACTTCCAATTGCAAGCAAGGTTGTAGAGTGTCTTCCTGAAATCAAGACCAAACATGAAGGTGTTTGCAAAGGATGTGCAAAAGGTACGAACATTAAGAAGGCTTCCCAAGCAGTGAAAGCAAGGCAAAAGGTATCTTGGAAATTATCCACTCCAATGTATGCGGTCCGATGTCATCCAGTTCTCTGAGTGGGTATGTTTACTATGTCTCTTTCATTGATGACTTCTCCAGGAAGGCTTGGGTTTACTTCTTGAAGAACAAAGTTGAAGTATTTGATAAGTTCAAGGAATTCAAAACCTTGATGGAGAACCAAACTGATAAGAAGATCAAAACATTCAGATTCGACAATGGTAGAGAATTCACCTCAGGTGACTTCAAGAAACAATGTTGTGATTCAAGGATTAAGAGGAAGTTGACTGCTCCTTATAATCCACAACAAAATGGAGTTGTAGAAAGAAAGAACAGAACAATCATGGAAGAAGCAAGGGCAATGCTGCATGACCATGATCTACCTATGCATCTATGGGCAGAAGCAGCTAGGACAGCTGTATATGTGTATAACAGAACACCCCACAAGATATTGGACAATAAGACACCATAAGAGGTCTTTTCTGGTAAGAAGTCAGCCATCTCAGAATATTTGGTTGTCCAGTATACACACATGTCCCAAAGGAAAAGAGAACCAAGCTAGATCCTTCAGGAAAGAAGGGTATCTTTGTGGGTTACAGTGAAAGCTCGAAGGCTAACAGAATATACTTTCTAGGGTTCAAGAAAATTGATGTCAGCAAGGATGTGACACTTGATGAAAAATCAGCTTTCGTCAAATCAAGAAAGACACATGTTGAAGATTATGAGGAACCTAAGGAAACTAGATTTCAAGACACTACCATGTCTGCAGCAATTCCAGATGTTGATCATGAAATTGAATATCCACAACAACCTATAGATCCATCACGTGAGGACAACTCTCACAAGAGGAAACCTGCATGGGCTAGAGAGCTCATTCAAGATGAAGAGAGATTTGGCATTCCATAAGAAGAACACAGAGCAAAGAAGAGAACCAGATCACATACCAACTATGTTGCTTTACTCTATGATATCATAAACAAAGAGCCTTCCAGTTATGAAGAAGCAACGGAAAAGAAAGAATGGAAGGATGCCATGGTCGAGGAATACCAATCAATAATGAAAAATGATGTTTGGGATGTTGTCCCAAGACCTGAAGGGAAGTCTGTTGTGACTTCCAAATGGATCTACAAAATCAAGCAAGCTGCAGATGGTAGCATAGAAAAGTACAAGGCAAGATTTGTAGCCCGTGGCTTCTCTTAGAAAGAGGGAATAGATTATGAAGAAAATTTTTCTCCTGTACCGAGGTACACTTTCATCAAAACAATACTTTCCCTTGCTGCAGCAATGAAATGGAAGATACACCAGATGGATGTCAAGAATGCCTTCTTGAATGGTGTAGTTGAAGAGGAAGTATATGTGGAGCAGCCACTCAGTTTTGAAACACATGACAGGGCGTCATATGTGTGTAGATTGAAGAAACCCTTGTATGGCTTCAAGCAAGCTCCCAGAAATTGGTATGGTAGGATGGACAGTTTCCTATCGAGCTTGGGCTATACCAAGAGTAAAGTGGATTCCAACCTTTACTACAAAGCTGAGGAAGGGAATCCTGTGATTCTACTCCTATATGTGGATGACCTATTTGTAACAGGAGATGACAGATTGATTGCCGATTTCAATATGAAGGACTTGGGGATGATGCATTATTTCCTAGGTATGGAAGTGTGGCAGAGTGCAAATGGGATCTTCCTTGGACAAGGGAAGTATGTAGTAGATATCCTGAAGAGATTCGGGATGATGGATTGCAAGGCCATGGCCACACCTATGGCATCGAACCTGAAGCTTCTATGTGATGCTTCATCTTAGCTAGTTGATATCTCTATGTATCATCAGATGATTGGGTCCTTGATGTACCTGACAAACATGAGACCAGATATTTGCTTTGCTTTGAACACACTGAGTTAGTTCCTAACAGATCCGAGGAGTGTTCACCTGATTGCTGTAAAACATATTCTGAGTTACCTAAAGGGTACAGTTGATTATGGGCTCAAGTATGAAGCGAATCAAAAGTTTAACCTGCAAGTTTATGTTGATTCAGATTGGGCAGGCAGTGCTGCAGATAGGAAGAGCACATCTGGGTGTTGCTTCCATATGGGATCATGAGTGATATCTTGGTTTTGTAGGAAGCAGTCCTGCGTAGAACTGAGTACAGCCGAGGCAGAGTATGTTGCAGCCTGTTTAGCTAGTTGTGAGGTAGTATGGCTTTGGAAGCTACTGTTTGAGTTATTTGATCTCCCGTTGGATACTACTGGTATCTACTGTGATAACCAGAGTTGTGTGAAGCTGTTTGAGAACCCAGTGTTTCATGACAAGCCGAAACACATAGAGATCAAATATAACTATATCAGGCATATGGTGCAGAGAGGAGCAGTGAAGCTCCTATATGTTGCGATGGACGAGCAGATTGCAGATGTGCTGACGAAACCACTAGCCAGAGTGAACTTCGAGTACTTCAGAGAGAGGCTTGGTGTTCTTCAGATTGATGACACTTCGAGGAAGAAGTGATGGACACATTTGTAGAAGCCATTCCAAGCATGTTGGAAGGAGGATCCTTCACATGACTGTGGATGTAAGTGCTCGATGATGAGCATCAGGACGATGCTCCAGTTACTATTCTGTATATGCATCAGGATGATGCTGGATATGATCAATTGGATCATTTATATGTATATGTATGTACGCATCATGTTGGATGTTGGATATGATCAGGTAGATCATGTATGATCATATGTACCAGGTGGATACATTGCATAATTAGTTGGATTATGGGTGATGAGTTACGAAGACACAGATGCATAGTGCCTTTTCGACATGGTGGTAGACGTGTTCTCCCATGTGCGTTGATGTAAGTGTAGAGCCTTTCCAACATGGTGGTAGATGTGTTCTCCCATGTATGTTGATGTAAGTGCAGTGCCTTTCTGACATGGTGGTAGATCTGTTCTCCCATGTTCATTGATGTAAGTGTACATCCTTTCCGACATTGTGGTAGATGTGTTCTCCCATGTGCATTGATGTAAGTGCAGAGCCTTTCCGACATGGTGGCAGATGTGTTCTCCCATGGTCGTTGATGTAAGTGCTGTGAGCCTTTCACGGATGGTGGTAGGTTGGTCCTCCCATGCCAGTGAGTGTAAGTGTTGTGTGTGTGCATCTGGGTTGTGCTTTGTGATACTCTGTGGCCATGGACAGGTTGTGCAGTAGCATGTAAAAGGTCCTGGGAGATCCGATAGGTTGATCTGTGTGCTCGTAATTAGTCCTGGGATGCTCTTTCTAGGTTTTGTTGACTCACATAATAAGTCCTGAGGATTCCACAGTATGGCCAATGATGATAAAGACATGTAGGTGGTGGGCCTACATCTAGTATGAAAAAGGACTGGCTCTGTAGAACTTCCTATGACGAGTAGATTCAGAGATTGTTTGAAATAGAAGCAGCAGTGACGACGATGATGATTCGAGGACGGTGCATCGATGATGATGATACAGAGAAGAAGACTTGTGCTAGCAGATCTGTGTCAAGAAATACCTTCCTAGTTAAGAGGGAGTGTTGATGTATATGTAACTTCGGAATGTATTACATCCATAAATTTAATTTATATATTATTGTACTCCTATAGAGATGTGTCATTCCTCTATACAGACGTGTCGTCATGTGTATTGACAAGTGTCGCAAGTGTGTGAACTTGTCAATGGGTTATTAGACCACCATGTGTGGGGTCGACCCTTATTTTATGTAATAAATGGATGATGTACCTATCTAGACAAGTCATCCCCATAAGGTCATTGGGAAAACAGACAAGTATAAATAGAGATCAGGAGATCTCTATTTTGATCATTCAGAAACTCATTCTTCCTTCACTCAGAAAGTGGCGCACTAGTGAGGTGGAGGATCATCTGCTGCTAGAAGACTATCTCTGTGTATTTTGGTTGTACTTTGGTTGAGCCATTGCTCTCTCTATATCTGAGAAAGTTGTGGGGTTTTTCACCTTAGGGTTTTCCCCACGGAAACTCTATGTCTCTTGTCTCTCATGCTTTTGCTTCTTGTGATGATTGACATGCTTGATATGATTGATATGCATTGATATACTATATATGTTATTCTCTCAGTAAAGATCCTAGAGTATTGTGAATTAATGATCAAAATTTAACAGCATTACCTCGAATGGCTGATTTTACCTTTGAAACATTCAATAGATCATGATGCAAACCAACAAACTCTAGTGCAAGAGAGGATCTAGGACCTTCTGCAATTTCTAGAGTGCGAGGTGGCACAAGATTTGAAATAGAAGAAATTTGGAGCATGAGTGTAGAATCTACAAGTTCTTCTTCTTTTTGGACAACTTCAATATGATATATGTTTGATATTGGTTCATGATCAATGAGATCATCAAGGAGGGCGAATGCATCACTTTGCTTGCTCTCGAAAGGGTTTGGACCAATTCCTTCATTCTATCTGCCAAATCTTTCATCCAGGTGGGCCCATAGATCGTTTGGAGTTTCAACAAAATTAAGGGAATCGATTACCATACAACGAGACATAGCAAGCATCATCGTATAAGAGACACTGTCACCTTTATTTAACCAATCATTCTCTTCTTTAGAGGATTCAAACTCTTTTTCAAAACTATAATGAAAGAGATCATGTCTCGTGAAATATGCTATCATTTTTTGTTTCCATTCATCATAGTTGAATGGAGAAAGAGGAAGGATTTCTTCTGAATTCATGAAGCTATGGAAGACCTGCAAAAACAATAGAAAAGTATGCAACTGCTACTGCTGCAAAAGTGTAGAAACTGCTGCAACTGGTGCACTCGAAATCTTGATAATAAATTGCAAAAAACTCTCACGAATGGAGATACACAATACTCTCAACATGCTCTGATACGATGTGAAAATCCTCACAGTAGATCTAAGAGATGATGTATACCTCACAATGAAATAATTTAGGAATGAGATTAAGAGTGGTCAATGCAGTAAGATGTGCAACAGAATAATAATACAGTAGAACTTGGATAGAAGCAAAAATACTTCACACACACTAATTATTTAATCACAATATGGAAAAATAAGTAGTACAATACACGAGGATTTGAATGCCAAGGTGGCAATTCGAATTAGCCTTCATGAAGTGATCAAAAGATCACTGGAGTGTCATCAACGCACAACTAGAAGTCTTCATCATCATCAGTGTAGTCATGAATGCTGAAGTAATTGACAACCATCAGTCAAACTGAGTCTAACTGAGTGTAGCTAGAACTAACTAAATGAAGGATGCTAAGTGGAGGGTGCTTGAGGAGTTAACTGGAGTCAGAAAGGGCAGTTCAGTCTCTTTGGAGGCCTATCGGTGTGATACAGTCATTTGAGAGTCAGTCTAGTCTTAAATCAAGGAAAGAACTGATGATAACTCAACTAACTGAAGTACAATTGAATGGTAGGTGAGATAGGGCGAGTGGCTTCCTTAAATCAAGGAGGAAGGGCGCGCTAAGCTCTAGGAGGGCTAAAACGGATTTGAGAGAAGCTCTGGGGGGCTGGCTAACTGAGGCTAGGTGCTGGGACTGATGACTGGGATGCATGCATGAAGAATGCATGCTGCATGCAAGACTAAAAATGAAAATAATGAAAATGCTTGTAGGACTAGGATGGAGTATAGGAATATCCTAACAGTTGGACATTAATAAAATGATCTTATCTTATCTTTATTCCTTCATTGCATTTTTGTTTTGTTCCAATATCTTCTACTATCTTGATGTGCCAATTGGGTTTCTTCTGAGTTGTTTTACATGCTCTTCTTCATCTTTAGATGCCATTGTTTCAACTTCTTCAGATTTTGTAGGTTCCAAAAACCCAGGTCTGCCTTCATTGTCAAACTTCTTAAGCTCAATCATTAACATGCTTTATTCATCAAAGATGAGCTCTCTTGGTGATCAACTTCTGGTCCACAAGATCCCACAATTGATATCCCATGGGCCACAACTGACAGGCTCTCAATTTTTCATCATATCCAAACAACATACATGTTTTCCATCTATGTTATAATTTAGATATTATTTGCTCGTTTAGAATGTGCATATATGCCGTGCTTCCAAATATGCACATTTGCTTTGACTATAGGCTTTTTCCCACTCCAATCTTACTCAGGTCATATTCCATACAACTGTTGTGGGACTGTTGTTGATCATCATGAGATAGATTATGTAGTTTAGTGGTTGTGCCAAAAACTGATGACTTGAGTTCTTATACTTCATCATATTGTGTGCCATATCTTGTATGACTCTGTTCTTTGTTTTTTTATGCCATTTTATTTAGTAGAAGCTTCCCACTAATTTATGGTTGACTCATGGGTCTTCATAAGTTACTTTGTGCCAAAGCAAAGACTGATTTAGTGTGCCACACTTTCCCTTAAAGAAACTGCTCATATTTCTTTCCAAGAATGCATGCTTCACAAAGCTTTGAAGGTTCGTGTGTCTGCAGTACTCCACGAACGTGATTCAACTTATACAGTAATGGAAAAATCTAATAATTCAAATTTCCATACCTAGAGTGGCATGAACTGCTCGTATCAACTGCCACTTCTATTGCACACTATCCACCAACCTAGGATTCAAATTGATATGAACCGTCTTCTTCATAGAATTGTGCTACTACCTCAAAGTTGTTATCTTCGAGGAGGCAGCCTGTCATTGTTAACTCTACCTTCACAGATTTGGCATCTAACAAAGATAGTAAATTCTTCTCCAGTCATGTGTCTACCAATCATTTGCCTTGTGGTGCCTGAATCTATGTACTGAGCATCTTCAATGATTTATGTTTCTCCAAGTGAAATCTATAATATACCTTTCATTCCATTCTCTCTCTTATCAGGATCATTCATCTTTTCATGATGTCTTAAGAGTGTTTCTCTTCTTCTCCTTGAGGTTGCTTATGCTTGAGCCTTGAATTAGTCATGCACAAATTGTCCTTACTTGACACGATAGAAACAGGTGATCTCCCTGGGGCTCTTCTGATGATTTTGTGTTATCCTATGCCTGTGCAGTTTTCTGGCTCCAATGCTGAAGTGAAGGATATTAGAATGAGAAATATAGTTAGGGATATTCAAATTAGAAACATTGTCAGTGATATGATAGTTAGGGATATGATCATTAGCAAGGGACATTATTAGCACATAAAGACTATTACATACATGACCAGTGTGTAGTTCCACGAATAGGATTGGCAACCTCTGCCTAGCTGTTTCATATGTTCGCTGAAACGAGAAGGAAGATTGAGATTCCATCTTATATTACGACAACAACTCCACTATGCCATGACAAAAGAAACGTAAGGAGAACACCATCTATACAATTCCATAGCTAATATATAGCTCTTTTTCCTTCGACATTGCAATAAGGGCTTGATCAGTTTTAGTGCTGCTTAAACATTTTCCTGTGTTGTTCTTCCTGCAACAACATTCCACCAAACTCAACAAGGGTCATCCCGACAACATTGTCTGATATTCAAGCTTGTCACAAAAGGCTAAAAAATCTTGACAAGATCATCTATGGGAAGTTCTACTAAAACTTTCGTTTCAACTATATCAACAACTCTGACTAGTTGGTCATGCACATCTTAAATGCACGCCGTCTACTCTGTGATGCTCTGATTTTCATTCAGCTTCAGCACATAAAGTTGGTTGCACAAATACAACACTCGAGCAATTAAGTCTCATACAAGTTATGCAATGTCATCCATATCTTTTTAGCAGCATCTGCACTATGGATATGAATAGTATGAATTTCCACTGATGAGATCAAGATGCACTGTACGGAAGGCTGAAAAATATTGACAAGATCATTTATGGTCAATGTTGAAATTTTGTGCACTCAAGCAACTAATGCAAAACTAAAATTTTACCTTCTCCCTAGAAGGTTTCTCCCATCTTAGCCCTACAATTTTCAGCCTTAGGACTGTTGTAAATTAAAGTATAAAACAACAACGGAAATGTCACAATAATTCACATAAAGCAGTCCCACACTTCATGACAATTCAAGGTGAAAAGATACCAAACAATGAGATAAGTTTCAGCCCCTTCTAGGGAAATTTATCAACCAATAACTAGATCTGAAAATTAACTTCACAACAATAGTAATGGCACTATAACAGCAGTAAACTCAGCCCCTTATCTTCTTCATTAGATGTTAAAGCACTTAAACAATTTGCTCCTTTACTTATGTCAAATCATCAAGACCTAAACAACTGTAAATAGCAATGCATAAAAGAACACACACACACATATATATGAAATTCAATTCTGAAAATTAAACAAGATATGGACAGCTCGGAACTTCATATATATGTTCAAGATGAAGTACAAGTATATACCATAGTCTTCTCTCAAGGTTAGTACAAAACCACAATGGTCCAAAAATCCCTAGCTAGGGTAAATCATTAAACAGTAGCTCAACCAAGAAGATCCATTGTGGAAGAATCTCTTTAACTCATCCTCGAAGGCAAGACAACCAATTCTTTTCTCTTCCACAAATCTACCCTAGTGTTTATCACAAAACTCTAATCTTCTTGACTTCATAGGGTAGAAACCCTAACCATAGGAATCTTCAAGAAACCCTAGTGCTCCAAGACAAGAGAGATCAAGTACATAAGAAGATCCAAGAAAGAGAGAAGATTGATGAACACCAACATCTTCTCAAGAGTACACCCGAGAATCTCAAAGCTCCAATAAAAATGTCTCCTCTAGACTTTATATCTCCTCCTAGGGTTCATGAGGAAACCCTAGTGACTTCCTCCAAGAAGCTAGGTACAAAGAAAATAGTACAAATGATGATATGAATGGAAAGATACTCTCCTTCCTCTATTTATATGAGAGATAAAGGAGACCAACAATACTATGTGGGCACAAGCCCTTACAAGCAACCTAGATGATCTTTGTAGGCCAACACAAGTGAGACATCCACTCTATAGTACATGTGTCATTCTTCAAGGTGATTTCATGTACAATAACGGCCACAAGGTGATGTTGCTACATAAGGGATCTACATACCACTCCATCATGAGCCTTCGTAGAGTCCATTGATCCTCCTAAGCAATGTATTCCATTGAGTCAACTACCTTGTGCAAGAACATTGTTGAATCCTTAGGAATCCCCAAGCCATCTCCAATTGTCTGAACAAGAATCCAATTAGTTACATGCCATCTAGGTCAACTTGAACCCCTCCTGATTATGCTAAATGCTCTTCATCCCAAGTGGGGTGTTCTCTGAGCTATTGGTTGCTCCATGTGGCCATCATGAAGGGCATCCACCAATCAAGTAAAGGGAACTCCAACACCTAAGGGAAAAACACCGAGTCAGACTCATCCTGAGGTCAAGCATCCATTGAGCAAGCAATTTAAACTGTGCAGGTGCATATCCATCACAAACCATCTCTCATCCTACAATCCATATCAGACCATCTGGGGAATGATCATACACCATGTACCCCAAATCTTATGAAGCACCCCCAAACATGATGCAAACACTTTCAAAGCAACCCAAAAATCTAACAGCCAGTGCTTCTAAACCTTTAATTTCAACTATATCAACAACTGCAACTAGTTGTTTGTGCACATCTTGGATGCACGTCGTCTAGTCTGTCAGGCTCTCATTGTCATTCACCATTAGCATATAAAGTTGGTTGCACAAATACAACACTCAAGCGATTAGAAGTCTCATACAAGTCTTACAATGTCATTCATATTTTATTTGTGGTATCTGCACTTTGGATATGAACAATATGGTTTTCCACTGATGCGTTCAAGATGTACTGTGCATCTTCATCTCAGTCTTTCGACTTCTCCAACTCTCCTACATCTTGCTTTGTAAAATTAAGGATCCTTTAACAGGAGTGGTGTGATTAAGAAGTTAGAAGCAGGAGACCCTTAGTGCATTTGACATTTAATTTAGGATTAAATATACCCTCAGTAATTAGTTTAAATCATACAATTAGCAATTTGAATCAGTCACAATTGGTAGTCTTATGTCTTCCGGGGTCTTTTTAGTTACACTCGAGAATCACATGTAGAAGAACAAAGAGGTATAGATCTTACTTGAAACTGTTCAACTCATGAAATGTATGAATGATACAGATGAATGTGTTTATAAGCTATCCTCTGTTGACTGTGTTCCTATGAAGAGCCAGTTGAAAGCAACAAGAGAAGATTTTTGGTTTGTTCAAAAAGTTGTCTCATAACATCATCTTCTGTAAGAAATATATTCTTACTTAGGGATTGTCAAGCTGGATGAGCACTTTCAGAATATAATTGAATGTGTCTACAGGAATGTCTCAGTCACAAAGAGACTCAATGCAACATGAATTTAATAGTATAAAAAAGGAACAGGTTTTCCTTTCCACAGTTTTTCCTCGTAGAATTTTGTTCAAGAAAATTGTTTGTCCTTTTTTTCCTACTCATTTGGTTTGTTCAACTGAATCTTAAGCAATCATTCCCATTGAGCCTTTTCTATGCCTTGAACAATTGTCTAACTTGCAATTCTAGGGTTGGTCTTCCGGATAAAGAGTATGTGTCTGCTTCTATACAAAATATTCATGTAACCAATCTTTTGTTTTAATGGCTGGGAGGTTTTTCTTGTTCAATTTAAACATGAATATCGTTTTTCATATCAATGCTTAATTCTGGCAGTGTTCCGTTTCACTGTTGCTGTACTGATTGCAATGGACGATGTTGTTCTGAACTTGTAAATTGGCAACAGGAACAAAGAAACCATCGGGAACAACAAAAGACATCGAAAAATACTTTAGTTATGATCCGTCATTACTTCTGATGGTATGTTTAGTAATACACACGTGAAGGTTTAAAGTTCACAAGGAATTTGTTAGAACTTTCATATTCACCTTTTCTGTAAATTTGTAATGCATTTAATTCCATGAATTATTGTTGTCTATGCCAGGTTGGTGACCTCCATTTTGCAGATATTGTTTATGGCAATAGGAATGGTTTTCTAACTATACTGACAGAGCCTTTAACTCTATCTGGCGAGCCTTTCATTGTGACACAAGTATTTTGTACTATGCACTCCCTCTTTCATCATGTATGTTTATGGCCTTTTCTTTTCTCCAAGAGTTGAAAATTTTGGGTCTATCTTGAAACATAAGTTGATTATTTAATGAAACTTATAGGATAGAAGTGCACTTTTCTTGGATGAGCATCGAATGTCTTCTAGTTCATCATTTTCCAAATGAAACACTTTTCTTGAGTGCTATTTCTAATTGCACCAAGATAACACAGGTGTTCTTAGTAAATTTTTCCAATGTATTTCAAAGCCTTGTCATTATCTTCAACCTCAATGCAGGCCTCTACAAATGGCTTGTAGCCAATAGGTGCTCTTCTTTCCTTGGCGACTTTATCTAAAGCATCCCAATCTCTAGTAGTTGCTAAGGAAAATACTTTCATCCAGTACCGCCTTTTCTCAGCAACCTTGAAATCCACCCTTATCTTCTAGGTTTCATGATGATTTCCTAGTACAATGCATGTGCAGAATGACACTTGAATCAACAAATGTAGCTTGTTTGGCTCTTGCTTCTAGCTCATGTTATCGACTCAACAGTTTTGCATGTTCTTCTATTTCCTATGATTCTAATGCATGCTCCTTTGTCTGTGAAAATAGTCTATGCGCTTGCTCAATGAGCTTAATACGAAGACCTTGAAGAGGAGAACCCTTTTGTTCAAGCAGACTCTTTGTATGTTCCCAAGATTCCCTCCAAAGCAGAGTTGCCAATTCCTGTAGTTGGCTAGCTTACAATAACAATCTTTGAGAAACCCTGATCATAATTTCGTGCATATGTTATACAGAGATCATGTGCAAGTGACTTTACCTGAATGATATTAGAAAACTCCAAAGATGGTTCCTGCCCCCATATATGGAAAATAACAAGATAAACAAGATCAATGTCACCACTTTCTGTTTCTTTTACCATGGATCGTTCTTCCTCTCCCAAGCATGCTAAGAGTGGAACATGTTCAGAAGAACTTGGTTCATGTTCGAGAAGATTTGTAGCCAGTTTTCGCTGACCCTTCTTATCTTCATGGGCAACAATGGTTGCATAAGCAATTCCTTTACAAGCCTTACCTTCTCAAGCAACAACAAAAGTAGGGGATCATCTTCAACAGTTTATGCAGTAGTGATTTTGGCACAAGCCCAGTGCTTCACAACAGTGTCTTGGCCAGGTTGATGTACTCATAGATTCTTAATGCTAGAAGGTGTTGAAATGCATTTATCAAGTGAGAAATTAAGATCGGTTCTATGAGCACCTTATACTGTTGAATTCTTAGAGGAATACCAATCTCATAATGATGAACAACTTTGAGTACTCTCAATGTTTGGCATGTCTCCCAGAATGGATCAGATTGAAAATGACTGCAAAAATCCTGGCCATAGTTAGCAGCTCTCAAGATAGTGCATTTTCGTCAAATGTCAAATTCATGACCTGCAACATCTATACAAGCTTCAACGGCCTTAGTAAGAGGAACGAATCAACCTAAGGTTCTCATCAGCCTTTGCACTTAGCCTGTTAAAGTGATATTGGGCATCATCTAATAAAGTTGTAGGTGATGTGCTTCCAATCTTAAAAATGGACTCAGGAGTCGGGCACATGTTGCAGAAATTCCAATATGGCAGTAAACACATTATGGTTTGAACCAACAACTTGTATATGTAAGTACTTAAATGAAAAAAAGTTCGATGCGTATATAATGCACTATGCACAAATTTAGTAACATAGTTACAATTTGTTTAGAGGAAAAGTAACATAGTTACAATATTATGACAATCTATACCTATTTTGAAATATAATAATAAAAATTACATTATTATTGCATATAATAATAAAAAATTAGGCAGCAAGAAGCAAACAATTCCAATATTGGCTTCATATCAGTATATTGAATTTTGTTCAGCATACCACCTATTTGCGATGCTCCTGGGGAAATTCCACAAGTAACTCCATAATTATTGTATTTATATTCTTTGTATATGGTTTCCATTTCTATTTACTGATACGAATCCGAAGTTGATCCGTGTATGCGTCCATTTTCCAGTTTATACAGTCACTTTCTTGCAAAAGCTATGAAGCACCATATGCATAATGATAATGTTACATACTTAAACTATGATATTTTTATACAATTTCAATTTCTACCCGAGGTTCAAATTGACATATTCCAGTTTGCTTTCCAGTAACTTCATGGTTCTAAAGAAAAAGTTGTCGATACAATGATGACAGTTTAGTCACATTGCAATTTAAATTTATTAATTTTGTTTTTATGATATATGATCAATAAAGGTGCTTGGTTGTATTTAATGTTTATTGTTGTCTTTAAATATTAATTAGTCTCTATATTGCATACTAAGTTTTAGTTATTGATTTTAAAAACATATATGATCGGGATACTTAATTAAAAAAACATTGAGTTTTGTACTCATTTTCAAAATACATATTTGATTGGTGAATATATTAAAAGCGTATTTTAGTTGAAAATTAATATTATGGATAATATTTTTTATTGTTAATTATTGGAAACAAGTATTTAATAGACAATATGAAAAGGTTGTCATTTATAAAGTAGCCCCAAGATGTCAATAACAAGGGTATATGGATTGCGGATACAGTAGTAATGCCAACAGTCCACACGAAGCATAGAAGCTTGCTACCTCGTGCACTACGACCAAGCCAGTAGAAGCTAACAATGACGAACAAATCCCAACAAAATAAAAAAAGAGAAACATTATGTAATGGATGATACACTTTATATGTCTTCTTCTAGCAGCAACGTGGGGTAGTTCATAGTTTCAAATAAAAAATTGATGGAGATATTTCCTCATAAAAATCTTCGAAATTGATCACATACTTTAATAGCGATGGTAATGGCGTTGATTAGTAAGATTTATGCATGTAGAAGATAACATGCCTTCAAGCATTCTGGAACTATGAAGAATCTTGATAAACCTACATAAGGCCTTTTATGTCGATGGCAATATGAGATGGCAATATGAGCAAGAACTTCATACATAAAGTAGGTAACTTGTCGTGAGAAGTAGAATGATGTTTAATGAAGAACAAAGGTGGAGGGTGTTATAACTTAGAATCTCACCTATGATGTAAAGGTGAACTCTTGGAGAAAATTAGAAAGGCCACCATATCTCTCTAGTGGCACTTTCCCAAGGCCAAGGCCCACTAATGAATGGCTAGCTTATAAGAGGTAAAGTATACCATATGTACCATATGCTAGTTTGGCATGATTAACAATTATTGCCATATGTATTACAATTATTGATCTTTTACATTTTAAGTGTTTCCTAATTATGGAGATAACATAATGAGCAATGAATATTACATACTACTCGTTTAGCTCTGTTCTCACTTTAAACACACTTTGTAAAATGTACTTGTGTTCACACTATCTATACTAGTATAAGCTTAAGATAGATTCATCATTGTAAAGAACCTATCATGTAAATGTAGTAAGTACAACTTTATTAAAGGGTCCTACCTCAATGGTAGAGCAGTTGCCTTACAAGCAGCAGGTTGGTGGTTCGATTCCTCCATACCCTATTGATATTGCAATATTGGTATTTTTACTAAAATATATATTATTATGATTTATTATGGCTATGGAGGGGGTTTCAAACCATCTTTGTATGTTTCTACGACGGGGGTTCTAAGTCACTTTCATATGTCACTATGAAGCGGGTTCTATGCCACCTTCATATGTCACTACGAGGGGGGTTCGCAATTTCCCTTGTATGTTACAACGAGGGGGGTTTAGAACAACCCTTGTAAATACCTACGAGGGAGGTTTCAAACCGCCTCTGTAGGCTTCTACGAGGGGGGTTCCAAACCACCCCTATAGGCATCTACGAGGGGGGTTTCAAACCACCCCTATAGGACTCTCCGAGGGGGGTTCAAAACCACCCCTATAAGCCTCTACGAGGGGGGTTCTAAACTGCCCCTATAGGCCTCTACAAGGGGGGTTCACAATTGCCCCTATAGGCCTCTACGAAGGGGGTTTGAAACTGCCCCTAAAGTCCTCTACAAGGGGGTTTCCAAACCACCCGTGTAGGTTTGTATGAGGGGGTTTATGAGGGGGGTTCACAACTGCCCTCGTAGGTCTCTATGAAGGGGGTTCAAAACTGCTCTCGTAGGTCTCTATGCAGGGGTCTATGAGGGGGGTTTAAAACTGCCTCCATAGACCTCTATGAAGGGGGTAACAAACCACCCCCAAAAGTCACTTTTTGGGGGCGGTTCCAATCTTGTCAAAAACTGCCCTTAAAGGAAAAACTTTTAACACAGTGTCTTTAGGGGCGGTTTTGCCAAAACTGCCCCCAAAGCCAATCCCCCCCCCCCCATAGGTCACTTTTGGGGGTGGAAGACAACCCCCCCTAAAGGCCAAAAATGTAGTAGTGACATCTCATTTGTAGACACCCTTTGGTATCTTCGGCAAAGGATTTCTTGGCCTCTCAATGTGGAGAGGAACAAATGTTTAAGGAACCTTCTTATCTTTCTATTGCATTTCTAAATTATAATTCCTGGATCTATTTTGTAAAAGAGCATGTGAGTTAACCATGTTTATGTAGGATTGATCAGCTGTTGTGGCACGATGAGTAACCCCAATATTAGAGTTTCCAGAAGCTAGTCCTTGTCCTTCTGGGAAAGGATCCTTCAGAACGGTCGGTTTCTTCTCTTTTAAAAACTTCTGGGATTCTTCGATAAGAGGGAATTGGTGTGTAAGGTGATCGTACTTACAAATCTTGCAAGGAAACTTGACCTTCTTTTTGTCTCTCTTTCCCTCCTCGACATTTTCAGTGTTTTGGGGATTTTGATTTCCCTCCCCTTTCTTACCCTTTTTATTGGGTTGTCGAGGACCCTTTTGGTTTTTTTGTACACTCTATACAGATTCAGATTATGAAGGGGAGGCCACAACTATAGTTTCTTTTGATGTTGATTGCTTCATAGAAAGTGCATGCACTTGTTTCATTAAGGCCTCCAACATGGATGAGTCGGCCGAACCAACAATGCCATCAGCATGAAGTCTGGGTTTGGGATTACCAAGATCTATATTAGATCGCGGTGCATCATGTATGATATCATAAAGGATCCCCGATTGAGCATAGACTAGGTTGAGTTGTTGGGTCCTTAGGATTTCTTCCTCTTCAAATGTTACCCCAGAAGTGTGAAACATCTTTAGAGACGTAATGGAGCAGTGATTTCAAATACCACTCCAAAAGAAACTCTAGGGGAATCTCAGCCTTAATGAGTCTCTTCCGCCTTCGCCACTCCTGAATTTGATTAGAAAGGGGAGTGGATTTGTTCTTTCTAAAAGTAGATAGAAGGTCTATGTCAGCATCATACCGGATGGGAAGCTGGAAGTGGTTCAAAAATACTATCGCTAAATCCAAAAAGTTATCATATGTTTCAGTCGACAATTCGATGTACCATTTAGCTGCTACACTCGTTAAGGTTCTATCAAAGAGCCTTAATAAAATTGACTCTTCACTCAACGAGTTCAAGGAGCACTAGATATGAAAGGTTGTAACATGATCTCGAGGATTTTCACCAGTATTACCTTCGAAGTTTAGAATTTCCAAAGGAAGCTTGGTTGGGATCGGAGGCCAAGTAGGTTTATGATGTACTTCATCGTTCATGAGTTTCGAAAGGTATGGCAAGTTCAAAGTTTCCAGAAATGGCAAGCGAGGTTGTGTTGATGGCATATTATGTTGAGGAGTTTGGTAAGGGGAACTACCCGAAACCTGGCTCCTAAAAGGTTGATCGAGGTTTCCCCCAACCACCAGTTGTGAAGAAGAGACATTCTAAAGTTTCTCCAGCCAAAGGACAGTGAATTACTTCCTTGCGGTTTCGTCCACTACGAATGAGTATCAGTGCCTCCAAATGGAGGGTTGGTATAACTATTACTTCCCATTCCACCAAACAGTGGAAAGGGAGTACTCCCTACAGGTACGTTAGAAGTTTGCACACCTGAAGAATGTGCATTAAAACTAGTGAAGGGATTATAACCTAGCATAGATGCAATAGATGGAGGAGGAATTGAGCCTACAAAAGGTGTCAAAGGCGCAATATGTCCTCCAAGCCGAGGTAATCCTTGATTAAACGGAGAAGAAGTATGGTTAAATTGGAATTGATGAACAAAGGGGGAAGATGTGAAAGAAACCGAGGGTATCCTTGAGAAAGGAATACTAGATGGATCAACGGAGGATCCAAAAGGCATAGGCATCATTGTACTTTCAGTATTGGACAAACCTGAAGGAACAACATTGAAACTAAATGAAGTGCTTGGATCAGGGGTGAACTTCGAGAAGCTCGGTATGGATGTGTTTATATGAGGAGGAGATACACCTCCTATTATAATAGTTGAAGTGGGAGTGCAGGGCACTCCCGATCCATCCCTTGAGTTATCCATGACAAAACCAGGTGTGAACCTCTATACACTCAGTTTAGGCATCCTTAAAGAGGAAACTCTTTCCAATAAAGGTGAGTTGGGTTCAATTAATGGAGGTTTGAAGGGTGTTGCAAACTCTTCAGTAGTCAATTATTCAACCTCAATAGTTTCCTGAACCGGTTGAGAAATGAGATGTGGCTCTCTAGGGGGTTTAGTTGTCCCCATGAGTTCGTATGAACCACATGAGTCTGTTCAGTGTTGCTGAGGTGGCAGTGGAGGATCCACTTTGAGTGGAAGAAGGTTTTGCAACCTTCATGGCCTGCGAAGAGGGTAGTCCTCCATACTTGTAAAAAATATGATCTAAGTATTAAACATAGTGGCCACTACAACAACAAGGAACAAACAAGACACCACTATAAGATTTCCCTAAAGTAGTCAAGACCAGGAAAATAGAGATGATACTCTCAAACGAGAGTCTGGGTTGATTATGGCCCAGAACTAACTAGTAGAGTAGCGCAGAACAGTTACCTGGGGTCCACAACACAAAGTCTCTAGTTGCAAGCATTTGAATGACCAACCGGCCTACCAAATCACTGCAAGGGATTTCCTCCCACATCTGTCCTAGCTACAGTGGAAATATCCTTCCACCATCACCTGTGTAGAGCCCTATAGGTCAAAAGATACTAAAAGCTACCAAAATTGCAGAAATAGCTTGGGGGAATAGTCGCAGGTCCAGCCAAGACACATTGGCAAGGTAACTAAGCCTAAAATCCAAGAGTACACAAGGAACTAATGGATCCATGTATGGGAAAAGGATCTGGGTATGCTAGAATTAAAAGTGGGGGGGTATCCCCAACAATCCAATCTCACACGACCTCATGCTTAACGCTGGTTTGAGTAGAGCTTCCCAGACACCTACACAAAAGTGGATTTACCTAAACGATAGTCTTACTACAATTTTTGAGGTTTTAATGGTTTTGGAAAGTTAAAAGTGTTTTGTTCCAAAACCCTATCCTAAGCTTGTTGGTTTTTGTGAGACCTAAAAATAAAAAGTTACTAATATATTTTATTAATGGTTCTTTTTAAGGTTCTATGACTCAAAAAGGTAGTGCTTATGTGTGTGCGATGGTTGCAAATGGAAATAAAGTGTACATATTGAAAGTAAAATCTTCAAAATTTTCTAACTTGTCTTTCAAAACATAAGATACAAAGAAAACCTAAAATCCAACTAAACTCTTTTATTTTTATTTTTCAAAGATGAAAAGCATAAACAACTTATAACTACTCTAAAAAAGAAAGAGACAATCCTTGTTATAAAATAAAAGCGTTCTTTTTTATTTGTTTTTTCCTTTACAAAAATAAAATGCAAATAAATTATGAACAACAAGAATGATCGACAATGCAAGCGAAGAAAACTAAACATAAGGCTATAAAAATCAGGACTTTACCAAAACAAAGTACTGAAAAAGACTAACCCAACACGTTGCTACAAAAACCCTTAAAGTAACTTGAAATTGGAACCAAGATGCTATACGAATCAACATATATAAAAGACAAAAAGAAAATGAACCACATCCAGATAACAAAATGCTCTCCAACCAACCGGTGACTACAGAGGGCTAAAGCCAAGCATCCGCCAAATACAGTATGGGCTAGAAAGACTTAATTAACCTTCAACAAGTGCAAAAAACTAGCAAAGGACTTGCAAAGGGTAAACAAGACTTAGACTACTAACCTTAAGCAGTCAAAAGCCCAATATCAACAGAAAAACTCTCCAGATCTAAGCAGAACAACCCTAAAAATAAAACCCTAGAGAGAACAAAAAATTCCCATGGAAAAACCGCGACTATAAAAACAACAGCACGTGGGTACCCACAGATAAAATAGTGGGAAAATCACAAGTGTAGGGTTATAACCGTGACTGTAAGTATAACAGACTCACGGGTATCCTCTGAATCAATTAAAAAAAGAAAGTAGACGACAGACCAGACCATAAAGAGTCAAGCAAACAGGATGTAAGATATCCCAAAACCTTCACAAAGACCTAATACAATGATAAAAACCGAAACAAAATACCCTCAAGCATCACAAAAGCTGAAAAAGGGTGCTCCCCAGTGGAGTTTCTAGTTCTATTTTTAGGGAAATTATCCTATAGCAGGGGAGAGACTACCAACGTACTAATATGAAAAACCAGATATATAATGTTTTGCATATACATATACTAAGAAAAATATTAGGGTAACAAATGTGTGTACCTTATTCTGAAGGTTGATCCAAGCCTTTCTCCTCATTCGCTCTTCAATGCATCAATCCTGCAAAACAACCCTAAACCTTCCTCAAACCAGCTTGACTACAAATAAACAAATTGACATTTACAATAACATGAAACATCCACTTGTAATCAGATTTGCAACATGTGAGAAAAAATAATATTGGGAAAGGAAGAATGTATGATCTTTATTAATGCATAAAACAAGTACATAAATTATACCTGACTGCAACAAGCACTGTTGCAACCAGACCATGAGTTCCTGCTCTTCTCTCTTGAGTTAGAATTCCACCAGTGTGACATTACCAAAGATAGGCTCTCCTTCTCCAAGGCCTTCCTCTTGGATTTATGGAAATAGGAGGAGGATACGTTCGAAGGGTGGTTGGAATAGGTAGTTGAGTAATTTAGAATAACTCCCAAAACTAATCCATAATTAGTGTTGTTCTTATATATTTTTTCGAGTTTTCTTAAGATACCCATGATTATGATATAGGGAAACCAATGAGTGACTTGCGGTTATCCCATCTTGCATCTAGAGGGTACAACTTTTCAAGAGATACCCATGGGTTGTCATTTTAGACATCCGCATCTAAACCGCATGTTGCAAGCACAAGGGTCATGGTTATGCTCTAAAGTAGGTAGAAAAAATATGTTTTGAGGAAAGGACTGCAAGGCTCATCTCTAAGTCATTTGAGGTCAAGCAAGCTCTTCCATCCATAGTGTCCTTTTGTGTGACCGACAAAGAAATGTGGTCACGGATGGATAAGTGTTATTTTGACCGATACTAGCAGCCAATTCCAAATCGTGATTTGAATAATTCCTTTCTTGTTCTTTTATTTTTCTAGACTTATAAGACACAACATAGTTATCTTGCATTAACACTCCACCTAGACCTTCCTTGCATGCATCTGTGCAAATAGTAAAATCTTTGTAAGGATCTGCAATCTTTAAAATAGGATTTGTTGTTAACAAATGTTTTAGCTTATTAAAACTATATTCACATTTATTATTCTAGTCAAACCTTTTTCCTTTCTTTTGTAAAGAAGTTATAGGGTATGCAATTTTTTAAAAACCTTCAATAAATTTTATGTAATATTCTGTGATTCCCATGAATGATCGTATATCAGATATGTCTTTAGGAACTGACCACTCCATTATGGATTTTACTTTATCATGTTCAACTTATATTCCTTCTTTATATATCAAGTGTCGTAAGTACTGAATTCTATCTTTAAAGAAATCACACTTACTCAATTTTGCATAAAGTTCTTGTTCCCTTAATACTTGTAGTACAATCCTCAAGTGCTTTTCATGTTCTTGTTTATTTTTACAGTAAATTAATATATAGCCGATAAACACGACTACAAATTTGTTTATCTATTTACTCAACACATAATTCATTAAGCACATAAACACTCCAGGTGCATTTGTCAACCCAAAGGGAATCACGACAAACTCATACTGACTGTATCTGGTCCTAAAAGTAGTTTTGTATATATCTTCATCTTTTACTCTTACTTGGTGATATCTCAATCACAAATCTATTTTGGAAAATATAGTTGCACCTCTGAATTGATCGAATAAATCATCTATGGTAATGGGTATCTATGTTTAATTGTCATCTTATTTAGTTTTCTATAGTAGATGCCTAGTCTTAGAGTACCATATTTTTTCTTCACAAATATTGTCGGGTTTCCCCAAGGGGAAACACTTGGACAGATATATTTATTTTCAATTAACTCTTGAATATGATATATAAATTCATTCTATTCCAATATGTTCATTCGATAAGGAGATTTCGAAGCTCGTACTACTTTTGGTATAAGATTGATTGTAAAATCTATCTCTCTTTTAGGTGGTAGTCCGGGAATTTCTTCTAGAAAGACATCTTTGAGTTCTTTCGGTATTGGAATATCATTTACATCAATTTTATCATTTTTATCTCTATCATCAAGTATGTGAACATCAAAAAATTTCCAGCCTTTCCTAAAAGATCTTTTCATTTGTAAAGTAGAAATTTCCCTAATCATAACTTTCCTAGGAGTTCCTTTTACTACAACAGAATTATTTCCTTCATCAATGCATGTAAAAGATTTATCATAGAAGTTTATAATCAGTCTATGATTTTCTAACCAATCCATTCCTATTATCATGCCATAATATCCCAAAGGTAAAACGTTCAAATCTTCATCTGTTTTAAATTCATTCATGAAAAACTCATAGTTTTTAACAAAGTTAGTTACTTATCTTTTTGTTCTTGTAGAAAGTTGAACTTACCATGACTTTTCAAACTTGTCTTGCTGAAGTTTACATGCTTCTACCAATATAGGAGATGTATAACTCAAACTTGCACATGGATCTATCAACATAGAAATAGGTTTGTCTTTTAACATACATTCGATGTCGACCATTTCCATTTCATGATCTCTTTGTCGATTCTCCAATGTTGCGCTAATCCTTGGTATGCTCTTGGCCCCATCTCCTACAATATCATCTTCTTGTATGGAATGTAAATTATTAATATACTTTCTTCTCTTTGGACAATATTTAAAGTAATGTGGTTCTCCACACTCCTAGCATTTGAAAGATTATTTTTTAATATTAACTTTATTGTATGTAGCAGGTACATCTCTTCCTTTGTTATTCATTACATTTGGAGGTCTATTTCTGTAGTTATTCCCTTGATAACATTTATAGTTACTTCCAGTATTTCTGAAAAACTTATTTCCTCTTTTCTTTTGATCATAACTCTTTCCTTTCCAGGCTAGTAGGTTATCTTTTATTTTTTTATTTTTTTCATAGTAGAAGTTTTCCTTTCTCATTGCTTCTTCTATATTTTCAAGATTTTCATACTCAATCCTTTCTTTATATATTATTGGAAAACAACTTAGGAACCGTTGTACTTCTGGTTTCACTTCAATGATGTAGGGTACCTATGGAAGCAAACTTACGAATTTGATACATAATTCCTTCATAGTTAGTGTTCCAAGTTTCAAATCATAAAATTCTTTAGCCTTCTCTTCGTAATACTATTCAAATAAATACTTCCTTTTAATGATTTTCTTAAAAGAGTTCCATATTACATAACGTTCTTTTATATTTTTCACCTTTTTAATGTCTTGCCACCATATAACTTCATTTCAAGATAGATTATAAATGGCCATTTTTTCCTTTAAATAAGTAGAGTAATTAGAAATTTGCAAGTACTTATCCATTCCAGACAGCCATGCTTCAGCTTCTTCTCCAGTTTCAACTTCACCATTAAATATAGGGGGTTTTATTTTCTTAAATTCTCAAGTAATTTCTTCGTAGTGCTTACTCTTTTTCTTAATTTGTTCATTGTCAATACTTTCACTAGTATTATACTTCTTTGTATTTTTCCTTACTAAACTTCCACTAGATGAATCAATTTCATTATCTGCAATATTTAATTTTCATGCCTTTTGCTTATACGATGCAATTTTCATAATTCCTTCGTCTGATAATTTGTTCCTTACTGTTTCTTGATCATGTATTTTAGTAAGTAAAACATTATTTAACTCTTCCTGTGCCTTTAGGATACATTCATTATATTATTTCACACTTTGTATTTCTACCTTTAATTCTTTTACTATTTGTAGGAATTCAGATTGATTATCATTCCTAGTTTCATTATGATCAACCCATAGATTGTTGTTATTAATATTTTCATGTTCATGATTTTCGTGTCCACTATGATGTGATCCTTCTTCAACAGATGTTTTTACTCCCATTTTCGTGCACAATAGAAGTTATATTTCTATTCCTGAAAGAACCATAAAGAAAACATAAGTCAATTTTTATTTTTGTTGCACCATTACCATATGCGTTGAGCCTATTTTCAAGCCTAGTGTTTGTAACCGTGCTCTGATACCAATTTGTCACAACCCCAAATTTACCCAATTTAAAACGAAATGTATAAGTATTTATGATGACATTGATTCTTATGTAATGGATATTTAATTGACAAGGATGCAATAATGCTCAACATGTCTCGTTTGACAAGTATAATTTGAAAATTGATGTTCTTAGAGTTGATGCAATTAATGATGTAGTTTGGGGAATAAACTGTCAGTATTTATGTGACGACTTTATGTTTCTATTGCATCCATGGTTTGAATTTATAACTGTCAAGAATATGTTAAAAATAGGGTTTACCGTTTGTGCTCCCTAACTTGTGAGCTTGATAGAATTGTCCATAAGAACATAAGCTTAATAGGCGATATCACGGCCTAAGCCTAGCTATTTATCCTACTATTATTTCTACCATGTGGCATGATAAATCCATATGATTCTCTGTTATGTTCATGTTAATACAAGTTGATATTATTATGAAATACACCATCCTATGGCTTGACTACCATGGTCGCCTCGACTGTTAGTATCGTAAATGGCATAAGTGTTAACGGTGGCCTTTATGATTGATATGCATTTGCATAATTTATGACTTAACTTATGTATAAGTTTTATACACTAAGTGATCAACTATAATTCTTGATCTTGCATAAGACATACACTATTGAACTATTGTTAATGCATTTGATTTATAATATGATGAGTAAGGGTAAGTCGAAATGATTTTGACTATAGGCTCATGGATTTTAATCCAATCCATTAAGTGATGTATTAATGGTTTGAAAAGATAAGTTTCGTCTTGGTAACACCAATCTACTTGATGGCTTACCAAATCACTGAGCCATGTGAACAATATTATAGCTTGGTAAACGTGGCATACATGATGGAAACTGGCCATGTGACAAATCGTAAACAAAACTTAAATGTGATATCTTTGTTGTCCCATCGAATTGATGTCAAGAGATTTATCATAGTCGACTCATAACTACTCCTCATTCCTCGTGGACGTAGAAATATTTTGACCCTCCATGTGTGAAATATTGTTGTTACTTCATTGTTGATCAGGAGAGTCTCGAGAAAAACACATTTTTGGTTACCTGTGCCAACTAATGCAATTACATTCTTTGTAAACCACCGAGGGTTGTATCCAGGATTTCATTGTTGTGATGCAAGCCAGAGGTGTCGAAGGAACTCTATTTGTAGTTTTTTTGCAGAGGATATTTGTGCACGCACAGGGTTTAACCATGTAGCGTTGCAACACAACTTATCAAATGTCTACAACGACAAAGGGTTAGACTTGATCGACGAGTTCTAGGAAACCTTTAACAAGAGTTTTGATTTCTTTGTAGGGTTCACTGGTTTCGAACCGGGGTTCTTGTTGCTCAATCACGCTACGACTTGGCCAAGGTTTTCTTGTCCCAATAGGTAACTAAATTCTCTAGCATCCGTCTCATAGTTTTTATTTTTTTCATATATAGAATGTGCTAAATGACTTCTATTGTTATGTATTATGACCAAGGTTTCTCGGTAGTGGATTTCATAGTAGAACTCGGTCCTATGGTATTTTACAGGTAATATCTCTACTCTTTACATATTACACTTATTTGTTATGACTCTCTGGTATTACAAGTAGCTGTCCCTTCATAATATGCAGGTGCTAAAGGTGTCTCCAACTATTCGAACAAGGGTTCGTTTAACTGGTTGGATAAACAAAAGTTATGTAAAGGGTATTCGAAACCTTTGAATGGTTTGGGATCATCGACACATTCCAATGTACTCGAGTCCGAGGACAAGGTAAATCATATTTTCTCTTTTACTTCTGACATTTTATGATTTCTTAGTGGGTTCCTCCATTTACTAACTCCTACTCCATATGGTTTATGTTTGCATGTATCTCTTATGACTTTAGAGATGGTTGTGAATCATAGGTACAATTACCCATGCTCTTTAAGATTTAAGGTGACGGTTCTAAATGCATCTGCCCTTAGTTGGGGATTTGTATGTTGGAACAATGGTTAATGCTCCCACATTGCCTATTCAATAAAATTATTTATCAAGTTTGTAGGGTTTAGCCTTACAGCCTACCCATTTTCCTTTCAGCTCTTGTGCATAGGACATTGTAATAAAAAGGAAACCCTTTGGTTCTTGTTTAAAGAATAAAAATATATATGGTTATGTTTATAGAGTTTATCGTTTGGTTTGACCAAGCCTTTTGGATCTGCTTTTAAGTATTTTGTATATATATAAGCCTTCCGGCTCTATATAAGTGAGATGCTAATAGTCTTAATATTTTGTCTTTGTATATTAATATGTGAGGTTTTCAATATTTGTAAATAGTTTTTTATGTGTTAATAAGATGTTAATCCTCACTGCTTTGTATAAGAATCGTTTCTCTCTTAAGTCATATGCATGATATAGTCATTTGGCATCTATACTCTGCGTTCTAATTTGGAATCCTTTCGGCTCGGGAAACCCTTGACTTCTTACAAAGCTTGTTTCAACTGTATATAATATTTCTATTATTGATTTTGGATTTCGCAGTAGTATTTTGATTCCTCATCCTCTCGGCTCTGTACAATCATGATTTATCATGATAATTTTGACTTTGGTATAAAATTGTGTTTGAGCCTCTCGACTTCTTGTATGAAGTGTTTTAATTGTAGTATAAATATGAGTTGATAATTCTATACTAGTGAATGTTATTATGAGCCATTCGGATCTGTTTAAAATACCTATAAATTTAAATCTGTATAAGAAATAAATATCATATTTCCTATTTGTATATACATTATATAAAACTAAAACCCTAATCTATAATTTCTCAGTTTATCATATGAAATAGAATTATGAACAAAAGCTCAGAATTTACAATCTCAGATAGTTATCATACACACGATAGTTATAATATAATATCGACATCATATAATAATATAATATTAGTATATTTCAAAAATCAAATAATAAAACAATGATATTTAGATATATAGTACAACAAACTTAAATGAACAATATACATAAGTGAAATATTGAATACCATTAAACAGATAATAAGAACCTAACAATAAGAACAAATCAAATCCAACCTGAAGGTCATCGTTCCTCCCAACCAATCTTCCAAAACGACCATGATTACTTGCTCTGAAATCCCCAAACCTATTCATTGGACCACAAGGACAAAGACTGTTGAAACCAGGTTTGACCATCACTCAGTTCCACTCATTTACTCAAAAATAATAATTTCCCTCTTCCATCCAAGCCTCCTACTTGTATGATGTGAATGCATATTTAACTTTTCCTAGGACTTAGGTCTCTCATGAGCCTCCTTGTCTAGAACCTCCATGTAGATGTAATGACCCATAAAATAGTAAAAATTAAAAAAAAATTATTCTACTTGCTAGATGCCTAACATAGATTATGTATTTATAAATTAACTTCAGCACTAGAAAAGTATATGTGTTTTGACTTCAACATTTAAGGATTTAAAATATTCCTAGCAAGGTAGTTTTGTCAGTCATGTTTTATCTGCGGAAGTAATTGTGGTAATTATGTTTTTATGGAAAATTTAACCCATGAAGTAATACTTGAAGTCCCTCGTTCTCTTGTATGGTCTAAATGCATGTTACAATTGTAAACTGTATAAATGTCATCCTCAGGCAAGATGGACCTGATGAGAGATGTTGAAACACTGTGGAAACTTGGGGTTGATTTATGCACCCCTGAAAGAGTTGCCGAGAGGTAAGGTGTGAATGTTTGAAACCTGTTGACTTACTTAGCGATTTCACTAATGCATATCTGTTTGTCATACTCTTGCAGGTGTACCTTGGTGGCCATCCTTTGGACAACTCCAGCATGTAATTTTATTAAAGTGCAAAAACACCTTATGAAAAACATCAAAGGGTCAAGATCTTACCTTGGTAATAGTTAACCAAGTGTTGGGATTATGAGACTATACTATAGTATTAACCCAAATATTTGAGTTCTAATGTAGTTGGAGAAAGTAATAAATGCACACATGACAATCACATGGCCAGTGGCCAGCTGGGCAATAAGGGTTTTAACGAGGGTTTGCAAATGTTGGTCATTTTGCGTGTTTTTCCTTGTGGCCGAGAGGAGCTTTGGCTGGTTGTATGGTGATTGCGCCTAGCCTGAGCTATGCTCATGGCCAGGGCATCATTGATGGTCTTATGAGGTAAGGGAAGCGAAAACATCTTACTAGACGACTCTTTCAAATGCAAACGTTGAGATTTTTAAGTTGTTTAGCTTTCATGTTTATTTAAATGTACAAGTTCTAACATATTATTGGATTGCCTCTCAGGTATGGAGTATGGTGTAAATATCTTCATTGGACCAAATGGGGACCAATATGAGCTGCGTCTGGGCATTGGACTGGTAAGTCTAGGGTTCTCTCAACCCTTCACACCTACCTGTCTCGGTTGTGGAAGATAGATCTATTAAAAAATGTATTGGGGAGGCTTCGTGGTGCCTTTGGCTCACTCAGGTTTTGAGAGTCTCCAATGTGGTCGCCTTTGGCTGGACCGATGGGTTGTAATATCATGGTTATTAATATTTTGATGAGCTAAACTTCTAAGGGTTTCCATACTTACAGTAGGGTTTAATAATTTGGTTCTGTGTAGTTTTTAGTGGTACTCATACTGTGTAAATGTGCGTTTTGAGAGGAATATTGCCTCTTGCATTTATCTATGGAGCTCATTTTGTTGTTTGTATGGATCTCTACATTTTCGTTGCTATGAGACCCAAATGGATGTATGAAGAAATTATGGTCACTGTGTTTTTAAATGGTGCTATGTCAGTTTGAATCTTTAGTGGAAAGTCGTTTGTCCATTCGTTGGGGTCCATGCTGTTAAATGAAACTCGTCTTAGCTTTGTTCTATGTTTTCCTATGGCATAAGAGAATTTATGTTTGTGTATATAGTGTCGCGCTTCTAACTTGAAGATAGTTTAGTGTTCTTCTAAATGGAATTTCTGTATTGGTTGATGATGGTGGTACTTGTCTCAGTTGTCTATTTTATTAAATGTAACATGGGAATTTGAGTTGCTCCTGTGGTTTGATATCCCGACCTGTGACTACTAAATTAAAACATATGGGGGCGCCTATCATTTTATTGTGGGATTCGATCCTTGAACTAGGAGAGGAGACCGTCGGGGTTTTATAAGTTTAAAAGGTAATATGTAAAGTCTAAGTTGTGATTGTATGAAGTCATAACCCTTGTATGTTTGTTGCATTTTCGTTGTGTTAAATACTGGGTTGACTGAAAGTTAAATAATGAGTTGCAGACCTGTTTGAAATGGCTCAAGGGGAAATTGTGATCAATTTAGCGTGCATGTTTTTTTGTTTAACATTTTGATTTTTGGAAGTCTAAATAATCGAGCATTCCACTCTCCCTACGATTTCATGTTTACTGTTTGCAAAAATATCGAAAGAAATGGATGGTAGCTATCATAGAATAATTATACGATCATTGTGAGCCTGCGATTCTTGATGTGTAATGTTGCTTAAGAGTTTCAATGGATGGCTTGCTGCGTTTTCTATTCTTATTTGGTGATTTTCAAGAACAAAAAGAAAGTAAATAAAAGAAAAGAATGATAACCCTAACTCTAGAATCGGTCTACTATTTGCAACGAATTCGTCTTCCTACCCAGAGTTAGTAGATAGAATGGGAATGTCGAGTAGATTTTGGTCTGGAATTTCTGTGTAGTTCAAATTCTACACAAGTTCTCTTCCACGTTTTAAGAACCTTTGAGAGTTTTCGATACCTAGACCAAAACCTTTGCTAGACTCGGTCTTGATTAAGAAATAATAAAAGAAATAAAGGAATAAGTAGAGCCTATACTATGAATTGGTAAATGATTCTAACCAGAAAATGTAATTATTTTAAAGGAGTATAACCCTAGATTAGAAAACAATATGGGAAGAGAAGGAGAACGCACAGTGATAAAATTCATTTGAAAAGAAATGATAGGGTTCCTAAATTTTCTGTTGGTGTGATGTGTAGCACAGGCTAGCTAGGCTAGACCTACTAGACCCTCCACTGGTTTCTAGGCCAAACATCTGAGTTGATAATATTTAGGTTAAGAATTAAAACAATGCTGAACCATTAATTCTAGTCTAAAAACCTAAAATCTACTATAACTGGAGATGGGAAAATTAACACCACATGCCCAGTTGCTTTGGAACTTGATCTTCTCCTATAGAAGCCTGCACACTCAAACAATAATTAATGCAGAAAATTTTGAGCTTAGCTGACCTATTAGAATGATATCTTAGTTGGATAACTTTGGGGCTACCATGTTCCTACCGACCATGACCCTTAGACCATTCTTGGTTTTAACTGGATCCCCCCGAGCTGGTTCCAATATGCAATAAAAGATAGATGCCCTAGGTTCACTGTTGGTTTAGATCTGGAAAAATTATATGGGGATGCTTCAGTTCTTGGAGCAGAGAATTCTCTCTAATTACCATAAGAGAATGATAATGAAAAGGATAAGATCCCCAATCTTGGGATCTTTCTTCTTTATGTAGGGGAGTCTTGAATTATGGCTATTTGAATAATTATTTAGTTTCTTTAAATTAAATAATTAATATTTAAAAGATTTATCACCAAAACAAATCTAGTCCTTGTGGAACTAGGGCTCTTCATTTGTTTTAACCATAAGTGATTTTAACTTAATCTTTTCATAATAATTATATTTCAACCTAAATATTAATACATTACTAATAACATTTAATAATGTGGCAGCCCACTATGCATAAACTATATGCAATAATAAATATATTTTATTAATAAATATTAATAAAATTATTATTAAAACTCTAAATAATACTATTTAGACTTGAGACCTTTATGCACTTTGTTCCTATAAGACTACTCTTAGTAAATCCATTCTTTAGGTTATGGTAATTATCTTTTATTTAATTATGTATCTTTTGCATGATACTTCTTTAAACATTTTAAGGATAAGGTCCACTTCTTTGGATGGTCTTTTAGTAAACTTGGATAGGCACCTCTAGTCTCTCTCTTGCATGTCAGATTCCCTTGTTTAACATGGTAGTTTCTACGGTATTTGATGATAGATAGAAGATGAATCATTTAACCAAATTAAATAAATGTGATGAAAGTAGAAGTGTTATTCAGAGTCTTTCCGACTCAACACTTTGAGGTCTAGTAACCCCAAGTGCTCTTCAGAGCCTTTTAACTCAACACTTTCACATGGGCATTACGTTAGTGCAATTCCAGAGCTTCCTGTTCAACACTAGTGCTAGGATGTGGTTGTGAGGCACATCTAGAATATTCAAGTGACCTCGGATCCAGTATTCATTTATCAATCTTGGAGTGCTTCAGGGCTTATTCCCAACACTCAATGTACATCAGGGCTTACTCCCATTACATAATATTTCCTCTAGGTACATCGGGGCTTTTTCCCAGTACGTAGGTCATCTTTGTGTTCCTGAGTCCACGCTCAACACACTATATAATTCAATCATGTCAATCCCATCACTGCACAATATGTAATAAAATATCATCTCAGTATATTAGGGTTTTGTACCCACATCATAAGATAACAACATGAATCGAAACATTAAGGCTTAATTTCCTAGTATATAATCAAATAATGAAATCAGTCAGGGTCCATGCCTAATATGCCAGTCAATAAAATAATAAATCATATGTGTTGGCACCGTGGCCCAATATAACATCATAAAATAGTCATTCCAAAATTCGGGATATTACATCCCTCCCCACTTAGAAACAACACCGTCCCGATGTTTCTAGGGACTAAAAATGAAGTCATGAAACAAGGCGGGGTATGCCTCTTTTGTGGTTGCTTCATTTTTCCAAGTAGCCTTCTCTGGTCCGAAGTGCCTCGATTGCACTTTCAGCTAGGTAATGGTATTTCTCCTAAGATGCACCTCTCTCTTGTCCAAAATGTGGAGTGGTTCTGGCCTGAACTCCCCTTCGGACTCCACTTGTAATAAGGACCAATCAATTACATGTTTAGTATCGTATACATATTTCTTTAATAATGATGCATGAAAAACATTATGAACTTTTAAATGAGATGGTAAGGCTAACTCATATGCCACTGGGCCCTTCTTGGTCAGTATCTCAAAAGGTCCACAAAACCTGGGGGCTAGTTTCCTGCATCAACCTAAGCTCAAAGAGCTTCGTTTTGCCTTTTCTTTTAGGAAAACATGCTCGCCAACTTGGTAGTATTTGTCTTTTCTTTTCTTGTCCGCATAACTCTTTTGGCGGTCTTGTGCTTCTTTCAAGTTTAGTTGTACCTTGTAGACTAGTTGTTCCAAGTCTTTTAGTAGGTCGGGTCCTAACATAAATGTTTCTACCGGACTATCCCAAGTCACGAGTGTCCAATATTTCCTGCCATAGAGTACCTCAAAAGGGCTCATTTTGGCCGAGGTTTGATAACCGTTGTTGTACACAAACTCTGCAAGGTGCAGATAATATTCCCACTTAGTGGGGTTGTTCATGACGTATACTCTCAGCATGTCCTCAAGAATTTGGTTTACTCGTTCCATTTGACTATTGGTTTGGGGATGGTATGCGGTACTAAATTGTAAATGGGTCTCCAAACTGGAGACCAATGCTCTCCAGAAGTTGCTAGTGAACTTCGTGTATCGATTGCAAATGATTTCCTTGGGTATCCTATGCAATCGAAAGACTTCCTTCAAGAAGATGTTTGCGATGTATACTGCTTTGTAGGTAGACTTCACCGGTATGAAATGGGCTACTTTATACAGCTTGTCTACCACTACAAAGATGGAATCATTTTGTCTCTTAATCTTGGGTAAGCCTGTAATGAAGTCCATGCTTATTACCTCCCACTTTTATTTTGGAATGGGTAAAGGTTGTAGTAAACTGAAGGGGTGTTGGTGCTCTCCGTTGACCTGTTGGCATTTTTGACATTTCACGATGAACATGGCGATGTTAGCTTTCAATTTAGGCCAAAAGTAATGTTTATTTACTCGCGATATCATCCTTTGATATTCTAGATGCCCCGAGTAAGGCTTCTGATGGAACTCTGTGAGGATGTTGGGCCTAATGTCTCCACTTTCTGGAACATAAAGTCTATCCTTTGACCATAGCAATCCCAACTTGTTTATCTTATACTCCTTATGTTTTTGGAATAACCTATCCTCTTGGATCTTCTTAAGGATATCGACATAGAATCCATCATGTTGACATGCCATTCTAATTTGGTGGTGTAAATCTAAGTCGGTTTGACTCACGGTCACCTCATATAACGTATGGGCATGTCGACTTAAAGCATCGGCCATCTTGTTCTCCTTTCCTTTTATGTGTTTTAGTTCGAAGTTGTACTCACTAAAGAAGGATATCCACCTCGCTTTCCTGGAATTTAAGTCTTGTTGGTCAAAGAGGTACTTCAAAATCATGTTATCCGTCACTAATTGGAATTTCTTTCCCATAAAGTAATGTCGCCACATCTTGAGAGCATGGATGATGGTGGCTAGTTCGAGGTCATGCGTAGGGTAGTTCTACTCATGCTCTTTCAATTTTCTCAAATCGTAGCATTTGGAAAAATGGTCTTACATAAGGACCCCCCGAGTCCTTCCTTACTTGCATCCATGAAAACAATGAAGTCCCCATTGGGGTCCACAATTCGTAAAATCAGTGCACTAATCAATAGTTTTTTCAGCTTTTGAAAGCTTTCTTCACACTTATCCATTCAGATGAACTTGTTTGCCTTTTTCTGCAAGGCAATCATGGGACATGCAATCCACAAGAAGTTCTCAATGAACTTTAGTAGTAGCCAGCTAAAAGATGTACTCACTAAAGAAGGATATCCACCTCGCTTGCCTAGCATTTAAGTTTGGTTGGTCAAAGACGTACTTCAAACTCATGTTATCCGTCATTAATAGGAATTTCTTTCCCGTAAGGTAATATCGCCACATCTTCAGAGCATGGATGATGGCGGCTAGTTCGAGGTCATGCGTAGGGTAGTTCTTCTGATGTTCTTTCAATTTTCTCGATTCGTAGCATATGGAAAAATGGTCTTACATAAGGACCCCCTCGAGTCCTTCCTTACTTGCGTCCATGAAAACAATGAAGTCCCCATTGGGGTTTGCAATTCGTAAAAATCAGTGCACTAATCAATAGTTTTTTCAGCTTCTGAAAGCTTTCTTCGCACTTAGCCATTCAGATGAACTTGTTTTCCTTCTTCTGCAAGGCATTCATGGGACATGCAATCCAGGAGAAGTTCTCAATGAACTTCAGTAGTAGTCGGCTAAACCTAAAAGCAATCTTCTGTCGAATACGCACGTAGGTGTGGGCCATTCTGCGATAGCTTTGACCTTTTTGGGGTCAATGGCTATTCCCTTCTCGAAAATGATATGTCCTAAGTATTGAATCTGGGGCTTGTAGAAATCACACTTACTAAACTTGGTGTATAGTTGGTGTTCCCGTAGTATACGTACAAAAATTTGGAGGTGTTCCTCATGTTCTTCTTCGTTCCTAGAGTAGAATAAAATGTCTTCAATAAATACTAGAACGAACTTATCGAGGTATTTACTAAAGATGTTGTTCATCATACATATAAACTTGGCCGGTGCGTTCGTCAACCCAAAGGGCATCACTACGAACTCGTAGTGGCCATAACGGGTCTAAAATGCGGTTTTGTTGATATCCTCATCACGGATTCTTACCTGATGTTATTCGGATCATAAGTCGATCTTTGAGAAGATCTTCACTCCTCCGACTTGGTCAAACAAGTCATCGATTCTAAGGAGTAGGTAACAGTTCTTAATGTTCATTTTATTGAGTTGGCGGTATTCGATGTACATCCGCATCGTTCTGTCCTTCTTTTTGATGAAGAGTATCGGTGCTCCCCAAGGGGACACACTCGGTTGAATGTACCCTTTGTCTATTAAATATTTTAACTAAATCTTGAGCTCCACCAATTCTGGTGTGCTCACGCGGTAAGGATCTTTGGAAGCTGGTACTGAATCGGGCATTTATTTGATGGAAACGTCTAAGTCTCATTTGGGTGGTAACCCTGGTATTTCCTATGGAAATACGTCTTCGAATTCTACGAGGATTGGGAAGTCTTTGATCTTCTATTCCCTATCAGCTTCTATGTTTTGGATATTGATGACAAAGAGTTTACAACGCTTTCTGATACATTTCTTTCCTTGTAAGGTGGAGATTTGTCTTATAGACACTTTCTTAGGGATACCCTGAATCGTCGTTTGATTCTCTTGGTCATCCTTTCAAAGTAAGGACTTGTTTAAGCAATCGAGTAGGACGTGGTGTTCATCCAACCAATCCATGACTATAAGTACATCGTACGATCCTAGGGGTAGAATGTTTAATTATAATCTAGTCAGGAAACTGTTCAAATCTCTCTCACAAGTTTTAACTAACTCGGAGACCTTTTGTTTGGTATCGGTGGCTAGTTTTACTAGCCACGGTTTCTCATGGTGCTCTTGGTCTAACTTACAAGTGTCCACTATATTAGGGGAGATATAACTTCAGCATGCGCCAGGATCTATTAGAACTGAAATGGTTTTGTTTGAGATCTTACCCTCAATTTCAACCATTGTGGCCCTGTGATCTACCTGTCGGCCGTCAAGGGTGGCATAAATCCTAGGTGTTTTCACCATGTCTCCCACTGTAGGGTCTGCTTGGACATTGTGTAACACTCCATCCATTTTGCTGGGGCAGTCTCTGTAGTAGTGGGGCCCTTGGAATTTCCAATAAGAAATGGTTGGTGGGATAGCTTTTGTCCCTTTTTTGAAAGCTGGCCTGTTGACAGGTGGTGGGGGTGCATTTGGTCATGCTTGAGGTCGGTTGAAGCTTCTATTGGGTGGAAAACTATTGTTTTGTTTTCGGTAAGGTGGAGGTCTAAAACCCGGTTTGCGGTTGTCCAAGAAGGTTCTGAACCTATCTCTACTTCTCTTGATGTTATCATTCCTTGGATTCCCATGCTCATAACACAATCTTTCCTTATGTAAGGTCACATCTAAGGTTGTGGGCATGTCAAACTATATCTCTTCTCTAAATATTGGTGGTAGACCTCCCAAGAACTGTTGTATCTTGACTTTTTTGTCTTTGATGTATGGAACATAGTGCAACAGATCTAAGAATCTGTTTATGAATGCCTCCATGGTTAGGGAGCCCATTTTTAACTCATGAAATTCTTTATTTTCTTGTGAAAGAATCTTTTAGACATATATTTGTCTTGGAATATTATGCTGAAAGTATCCCATGTTATGTCTCTCAATTATTGTCCTTTGGTGTGTTTCAAGTCCGGCCACCATCTGGTTGCTTTACCATTTAGGTTGTATATGGCTAGTCAGGTTTGCATTTCACTGGAGTAGTTATCAACTTTGAAGTACTTATTCATTCCTAGCAGCCACTCTTCAGCTTTCTCCCCACAGTTAATCTCTCTGTCATAAGTTGGGGCTTTCATCTTTCTAAATTCTCCTTATAAATTGTCGCCACTTTTACTCCTTTTCTTGCAAGGAGGTGGTGAACCTTCATCGTTGGAAGAATTATTACAGTCCTCTTCCATCGATTCAGGCATGTGTTCTCCCTGTTCTTCTCCCTTAGTACTGGTAGTTTTCTTTGTATGGCAGTTTCCCTTTTTAACAATATTGAATGAGAGTGTGGGTTTTCCATGGGGTTTTTCCCCAGTTAAAGTCTGAAGCAGAGCTTCATTTATAGCCTATTGTTCTCGTCTTTCTTGCGTGTTATCATCTATGAAACTTTGGAATTGTGCCTGTAGATTTTGGATGGATTTCATTAAATCTGAGTTTAGTTCCACCACAATTTCTTGCTCTTGTGGTGGAGAGTTCAGAATTCCATGTATGCTACTACCCCCTTCTGCATTCATTTTCATGCAATGACTATTCTTGCAATGTTATATAAGTGTCAAGAACATAAAATCAGTTAGTTTATTTTTTTAAATAAAAAAGATATCAAATTCATAAATGTATGTTTATGGTTACTAGCTATCTGCAACAGATGTTTTGTTTGTAATGAGCCCAATAGGTCACTTAGTTTTTGTAGATGGGCTCTGATACCACTTGTAATGACCCATAAAATAGTAAAAAAAAAAAAAAAATCTTCTACTTTCTAGATGCCTAACATAAACTATGTATTTATAAATTAACTTCAGCACTGGAAAAGTATCTGTGTTTTGAGTTCAACATTTAAGGATTTAAAAGATTCCTAGGAAGCTAGTTTTGTCAGTCATGTTTTATCTACGGAAGTAATTGTGGTAATTATGTTTTTATGGAAAATTTAACCTATGAGAGTAATACTAGAAGTCCCTCTTTCTCGTGTATGGTCTAAATGCATGTTACAATTGTAAACTGTATAAATGTCATCCTCAGGCAAGATGGACCTGATGAGAGAAGTTGAAACACCTTGGAAACTTGGGGTTTATTTATGCACCCCTGACAGAGTCGCCGAGAGGTAAGGTGTGAATGTTTGAAACTTGTTGACATACTTAGCGATTTCGATAATACATATCTATTTGTCCTACTATTGCAGGTGTACCTCGGTGGCCATCCTTTGGACAACTCCATCATGTAATTTTCAAAGTGCAAACACCCCTTATGCAAAACATGAAAGGGTTAAGATATTACCTTGGTAATAATCAACCAAGTGTTGGGATTATGTGACTATACTATAGTGTTTACCCAAATATTTGATATCTAATGTAGTTGGTAGAAGTAATAAATACGCACATGACAATCACGTGGCCAGTGGCCAGTTGGTCAATAAGGGTTTTAACGAGGGTTTGCAAATGTTGGTCATTTTGCAAGTTTTCCCTTGTGGCCCAGAGGAGCTTTGGTTGGGTGTATGGTGATTGTGCCTGGCCTGAGCTATGCTCATGGCCAGGGCATCGTTGATGGTCTTATGAGGTAAGGTAAGTGAAAATATCTTACCAGACGGCTCTTTCAAATGCGAATATTTTGGTTTCTAATTTGTTTAGCTTTAATGTTTATTTAAATGTACAAGTTCTAACTTCTTATTGGCTTGCCTCTATTGACAGATATGGAGTATGGTGTAAATATCTACGTTGGACCAAATGGGGACCGATACGATCTGCATCTGGGTATTGGACTAGTAAGTCTAGGGTTCTCTCAACCCTTCACAGCTACCTGTCTTTGCTGTGGGAGATAGCTCTCTTAAAAAATGTATTGGGGAGGCTTCGTGGTGCCTTTGGCTCACTCAGGTTTTGAGAGTCTCAAATGTGGTTTCCTTTGGCTGGACTAATGGGTTGTAATATCATGGTTATTAATATTTTGATGACCTAAACTTCTGAGGGTTTCCATACTTATAGTAGGGTTTAATAATTTGGTCCTGTGTAGTTTTTAATGGTACTCGTACTATTTAAATGTGGGTTTTGAGAGGAATATTGCCTCCTGCATTTATCTATGGTGTTCGTTTTGCTGTTTGTAGGGACCTCTTCGTTTTCGTTGCTATGAGACCCAAATGGATGTATGAAGAAATTATTGTCACTGTGTTTTTAAATGGTGCTCTATCAGTTTGAATCTTTGGTGGAAAGTTGTTTGTCCATTCGTTGGGGTACATGCTGTTAAATGAAACTCGTCTTAGATTTGTTCTATGTTTTCCTATGGCGTAAAAGAATTTATGTTTGTGTATATATTGTCATGCTTCTATGATTTCCTATGGCGTAAGAGAATTTATGTTTGTGTATATACTGTCATGCTTCTAACTTGAAGATAGTTGATTGTTCTTCTAAATGGAATTTATGTATTCGTTGATGCCGGTGGTACTTCTGTCAGTTGTCTAGTTTATTAAATGTAACCTAGGCATTTGATTTGCTCCCGTGGTTTGATATTCTGACCTGTGAATACTAAATTAAAACGTATGAGGGCGCCTATCGTTTTGTTGTGGGATTCGATCCTTGAAATAGGAGAGTAGCCCATCAAGATTTTATAATTTCAAAAGGTAATATGTAAAGTCTGAGTTGTGATTGTATGAAGTCCTAACCCTTGTATGTCAGTTGTGTTTTCGTTGTGCTAAATACTGGGTTGACTAAGGGTTAAATAATGAGTAGCAGACCTATTTGAAATGGCTCAAGGGGAAATCGTTATCAATTTATCCTGCTTGTTGTTTTGCTTAACGTTTTGATTTCTGGAAGTCTAAATAATGGAGCATTCCACTCTCCCTATGATTTCATGTTTACTGTTTGCAAAAATGTCGAAAGAAATGGATGGTAGCTATCGTAGAATAATTATACGGTTGTTGTGAGCCTGCGATTCTTGATGTGTAATATCGCTTAAGAGTTTCGATGGCTGGCTTTTTGCATTTGTTATTCCTATTCGGTGATTTTTAAGAACAGAAAGAAATTAAAGAAAAGAAAAGAATGATAACCCTAACTCTAGAATCGGTCTACGGTTTGCAACGAATTCGTCTTCCTACCCAGAGTTAGTAGATAGAATAGGAATGTCATGTAGATTTTTGTTTGGAATTTTTGTGTAGTTAAAATTCTACATAAGTTCTCTTCTGGGTTTTAAGAACCTTTGAGAGTTCTTGATACCTAGACCAAAACCTTTGCTAGACACGGTCTTCATTAAGGAATAATAAAAGAAATAAAAGTAGAAGTAGACCCTATAATATGAATTGGTAAAACGATTCTAACCAGAAAATGTAATTATTTTAAAGGAGTATAACCCTAGGTTAGAAAACAATATGGGAACAAAAGGAGAATGCACATTGGGAAAATTCATTCGAAAAGAAATGATAGGGTTCCTAAATTTTTTGTTTGTCTGATGTCTAGCCGCAGGCTAGCTAGGCTAGACTTGCTAGACCCTCCCTTGGTTTCTGGGCCAAACCTATGAGTTGATAATATTTGGGTTAAGAATTAAAACAATGTTGAACCATTAATTCTAGTCTAAAATCCTAACATCTAATATAACTGGAAATGGTAAAATTAACACTAAATACCTAGTTGCTTTGGAACTTGATCCTCTCCTGTAGAAGCCTGCACACTCAAACAATAATTAATGTAGAAACTTTTGAGCTTTGTTGACCTGTTAGAATGATTTCTTAGCTGGATAACTTTGGGGCTACCATGTTCCTCCCAACCATGACCCTTAGACCATTTTTGGTTCTAACTAGATCCCCCCAAGCTGGTTCCAACATGCAATAAGAGATAGAGGCCCTAGATTCACTGCAGGTTCAGATCTGGAAAATTTGTATGGGGCTGCTTCAGTTCTTGGAGCATAGAATTCTCTCTAATTACCATAAGAGAATGATAATGAAAAAGATAAGATCCCCAATCTTGGGATCAGCCTTCTTTATGTAGGGGAGTCTTGAATTATGGTTGTTTGAATAATTATTTAGTTTCTTTAAATTATTTAAAAGATTTATCACTAAAACAAATTTAGTCCTTATGGAACTAGGACTCTTCATTTGTTTTAACCATAATTGATTTTAACTTAATCTTTTCATAATAATTATATTTCAACCTAAATATTAATACGTTACTAATAATATTTAATAATGTGGCAGCCCACTATGCATAAACTATATGCAATAATAAATATATTTTATAAATAAATAATAATAACATTTTTATTAAAGCTCTAAATAATACTATTTAGACTTGAGACCTTTATGCACTTTGTTCCTATAAGACTACTCTTAGTCAATCCATACTTTAGGTTATGGTAATTATCTTTTATTTAATTATGTATCTTCACATGATACGTCTTTAAACATTTTAAGGATAAGGTCCACTTATTTGGACGGTCTTTCGGTAAGCTTGGATAGGCACCTCTAGTCTCTCTCTTGCATGTCAGATTCCCTCTTTTAACATTGTAGTTTCCGCAGTATTTGATGATAGATAGAAGATGAATCATTTAACCAAATTAAATAAAAGTGATGAAAGTACAAGTGTTATTCAGAGTCTTTTCGACTCAACACTTTGAGATCTAGTAAATCTGAGTGCTCTTCAGAGCCTTTTAACTCAACACTTTCACATGGGCGTTACGCTAGTGCAATTATAGAGCTTCCTTCTCAACACTAGTGCTAGAATGTGGTTGTGAGGCACGTCTACAATATTCAAATGGCCTCGGATCCGGTATTCATTTATCAATATTGGAGTGCTCCAGGGCTTATGCCCAACACTCAATGTACATCAGGGCTTACTCCCATTACATAATATGTCCTCTAGGTACATCGGGGCTTTTCCCCAATACATAGGTCATATGTGTGTTCCTGAGTCCACAATCAACACACCATATAAGTCAATCATGTCAATCCCATCATTGCACAGTATATAATAAAAGATTGTCTCACTATATTAGGGTTTTTATCCCACATCATAAGATAAAAACATGAATCAAAGCATTAGGGATTACTTGCCCAATATATAATCAAATAATGAAATCAGTCAGGGGCCATGCTTAATATGTCAGTCTATAAAATAATAAATCATATGTGCTGGGGCCGTGGCCCAATATAACATTATAAAATATTTAGTCCAAAATTTCAGATATTACAGTGAAGTTCTGACCTGAAATATAGGGATGATGCCTCCCGCACCTGTTGAGGTATTAAATATATGGTTTCACCACTAACGGTTTTCTGTCCAACACATTTCATTTCTCCTTGAGGGCCAACAAACACTCTTTCAATAGCTACTTCATACTAGATTCTCTTGTTTATATTTATTAAATAATAATAATAATTCAAAATCCTCATACAAGTGTCTTTGAACACACTCGATCAATTAATTGTTCAACAATAATTAAAACAATATTACAAAGTATTAAACTTTAGTCAAGGTTGTAGGGTTATTACAAAAGCACACTTGATAAAGTAAAGTATCATCTAGAGGAAGGAATGGCAAACACTTCCTCACATATGGAGGTTGAGTCACACATCCTTCCCTAATATATTTCCAAGGAGTTTGAATAAATCAATAGGAATTAGAGTCAATTTCAGTTCTAAAATGGACCTGATAAGAAAACAAGCCATTGATGAGTTGAAATTCAAGAATCAATAGAATTTAAAGAACTTGGGTCAACAATTATCATTGAGTTGGAAATATAGAAGTCAATGATGCTTATGCGTCATATTTTTATTTGGAAATGGATAACTCCATATAAAATTAATTATAGATATAAAACAACAAAAGACTTATACTATATCTGCATAGATCCATCTTAAACCGGATCTATCAAGCACCTAGAGGAATCCCTAGGTTTAGATCAAATCAATATCAATTAATTGTTTTGTTCAAGCATACATCATTTGCATTTTTTTATGGGAACTTCATGTTTCATAACCTTACACAGCATTAGGCATTAGCACATTGTTGGCTTGGTTTTGCAACCAAGCTTAGTGCTATGGGCACCTGCTAACTAGTAGCAGCACTTTCAATAGAAATAAATAACAATAAACTAAATCTAAATTAAACTAAACTAGCATGTGCATTTTGAATTAAAGAACAAGAACAAGAAAGATAAAAAATAATTTTTGTATTGACAATGGGGCAAGCAAATGCTTGCAAGAACAATACCTCCAAGTGATGAAGGTTGTTGAATAGCTCCAATGGTGAGCAGCTCCAATCTCCAATGGGTCATTTCTCCAAGGTTGCTACAATGGCCAAAACTCAAGGGAGATTTTGGCAGTATGAGGATAGGAATATGGATGAATGTGAAATGAGGAGCCCCTACCACCTCTTTATAGGTTTTGGTGGTAAGGAATACCATTTGTGGTTTTGTGGAAACCAATGGTATTGACCAACATGGTTTAGGTACTTTTCCCTCCTTTTTCCTTTTTTGAATAAAATTAATATTTTTATTTCCTTTTTAATATTTTTGGGAATTTGGACCCTTTTTGAGGGTTTTTTATGCTTTTTTAGGAAAAATAATCTTTTTGAGTGGGAAAAAGGGGTGTACTAAGGTCTTTTGGTGACCTTTTGTTGGCTTCAGAGGCTCAGATGGTGGAAAAGTGGACAAATGGGTCATGTGAATAAGGAAATGAGCTAGTGAGCACTTTTTAGGTGTTAACAGATTACCCCCTGATGTGTGAGGGCAGGAGCTCATCGTATGGCTGATAGACATCATAGTTCTTTTGTCTTTTTTCTGGGGTTTTGGGGAGGAGAAAAGACCGATTGGAGACTAGATCCGCGTCCCATGGAAGCTGCAAAAAATAAACAAATATTACATGGCCTCAATATGAATGAGGGATAATCTCTGATAATGGACAAGGCAGGAATACCCATGCTCGTATCAAGACATAAACATAACAATTAGTCCCAAGAAGGGGGATCTAATACATAAAAAATATACTGGTACATCATAATAGTCCAGAGGGGACATTATTCTGGGATGTACTCATGATCATGACATGACTGATCTCAATCACTGATACACTGGATAACTGATGAACTGCTGGAACTGAAGGTCTCCAACATCTGTAGCGATGTAATGACTGTGAGCCATCTCTGAGAAGTAATGTAACTGTATACTCAAGGGAGTATGAAACTGGTGTACAGCTGAATACTGTCGCCATGCGCAACCCGGATATCTATAAAAAAAGTGTATATGGTTGTATCCATAGGTAGACTCTCAAATGTGGAGGAGTCAGATGGTATCCGGGGTCTTCGACTAATAAGTGAACGAACCAATGCCCTGTGCGAGTCTCAACGATGTGATCACGGTGTTGAAGTCGAGCATGTGAGAAACAACCATTTGGAGAAGCATTGAGGGCTCTTCTCGAAATGATTCGTAGGCACTCATCATAAATGGTGATGAGTCCAAGACATAGGGACCTCTAGGTCTATCCTCTGGAATAAACTTGGTTGTCGTCGACAGAGGGAGACCAACAACTAACAAGGCAATGATGTTTCCTTGATAGGAGCGCGAGGTGTAGAACTGAAGTGTGGTAGTACTGATGGTAGGACTGACATACTTGTGGGGATGGGAAGTAACCGGGGTCATATAGTGGGTAGACTCAAACTTCCTTGTTCAGAGCATGATGACATGGTTAACCTGGAAGCGTAGGGAACTGACTTGTAGGTGTGGGTATCATTGCTTTTAAGGACTGAAGGGTATGTATTGACTCTGGGGGGGTCAAGCTGATGGGTGTTGTCGAGGGATTCTTAGGGTGACATACTGCAGAATGCTCTGAACAAAGGCGACCAAATGGGGGAGCTTCCATATGAGTAGACGTGATCTGTCGTGGCACCGAGAAGCACCATTGGGTCCTTCGTAGTTTTAATGAGCTCCAAGAAGGTATAAAAGTGTGCTCTGAAATGGTACTGTCCTGTGGATGTGTGAGCCCAAGACTGTTCATGCTCATTGGTGCTTTCATTTTTAAGGAGTCTGAAAGCGATAAGAAGACTCTGCAGTGGTTATGACTACTGTCCTGTTGGTTTTACGAGCCCAGGATGGTGATTGCTCATAGTCGCTTTCATGTTTAGAGAGTCTGAAAGCGGTAAGTGGACTCCATTGGTGTTCTTTTTCGTAAGTTTAGTCTCCAAGGCCCGAAAAAGCATAAAATGTTGCAGATGGAGAACTCTTCTAGCCGATATGACTAGAGTATTCCTTTTTCGTAATTAGTCTACAAGGTCCGGAAAAGGGGTAAACTTATACCAGGTAGACGCCCTTTCAGATACGTTTAGCGAGCATGAAAGGAAGCAAGGTTGCTCAGCAATCTTTTCATTGTTTTAGGAGTCAGAAAAGAGCTTAACAGAAACTCCCTAAGTTCCTTTTTCGTAAAAAGGGGTTGCTCGGCCCGAAAAAGGGATAAAATTATACCGAACAAAAATGGATTGATTATAGTGAGAAAAGGTCTCAAGCATCATCATGAGTGCGGAAAAATGAATCCGGTGACATAAAGATTGTCAAAAAGGGGGTTGCGGCCGTTGTGGCACGCAAACTGGGGTGACAAGGTGTCGGGACACAATGTTGTTATTGGTCCTGGTGAGAGTGAGAAATGATCTCAAGCATCATCATGGGCACGGAAATATGAATCCGGCAGTGCAAACGGTGCGAAAAACGGAGGTCATAAGGTCTCCAGAATGGTTAAAGGAAAGAACTAGGTTAAAAAATGGCTACAAATAAAGGTGATCTCACCAAGCGAAGGATGCAGTGGTGGGGAGAAATGATGACCTGTGGGGGAAAAATACTAGGTGTATCAAATCAAATCATATATACAAGGGACATGTGATCTCAAAAATGGTTGAGATCACGCATGTGAAAAAGTGGGCAGGGTTAATGACCTGCCCCCATGCTATGTGCATGGGGTTTGTGATTGTGGATCACATATGTGTTTGTTTGAATGATGGGCTCATTGAGGTGTTGAGATAGAGATGATGGGGGAGGTTCAAAATGATTGATCATGCTCCCTATCCTGGGGTCGAGGTAATCTATTATGCCCCCTAACTTAGAGGTGTCAATGTGGTGCAGATGTTGTCTCAGAGAGAAATCAATAGGGCATTGAGCAACTGCTGGTGGGGTGTTATACCATGAGGCTGTGGGCTGTGGTGGCATACTGAAGTGATGATATGATGATGGCGTATTCCCTTTATGGGGTGGATGCCCCCAGTATCTCTGACGAGAATCACGATCATGATGAGTAAGCAAGGTTTTGGGCCTGCCCCCATGTTGTGGACATGTGGTTTCCTCATCGATTTGAAAGGGTTGAACATGTGTGTCTAAGGGATCAATGGAAGGGGTCGACCGGACAGAGGGGTATCAAGTGGAAATCGTGTAAATGGTTTTAATTTCTCCTGAGGAGGAAGATGGTGGGGGACGAATTTCCTCAATGAGAAGAGGGCATATCTCGAGGTCGACGTTATTCATCTCGTACAAGGCTGCTTTGTAATCTGGGAGATCGGGGCAGTGATGTGAATAGTGGTCGTAAATACCGCATATCGCACAAGGGTGGTTGGTACGCAGTGATTTGTCACGAGGCATGGGTTTTGAGTCGATTTTGACGACCGGGATGTTGGGGTCATCGTCAAGTATTTGCATGTGTTCCTGTAATGTAGGTAACTGTGGACACTGATGGGTTGGATGGCCTAACTCATCACACAACGAGCATTTAGGAGGAGCACGGAACACGGGGGGAGGTTTAACTGCTTTGGGTGGGGGTACCGCAGTGTATGGTTGTGGGCCTCTGTCCCCGATGGGCCTGATGAGAGGAGGGGGATTCGTAGATGACGAAGGGGTAGTGATACCGGGAGGTGGTTTGGTAGAAGTAACAATGGGTTGCACCAGTTGCAGGATGATATTTGGTGTCGGCAGGGGAATGGAAGGTGAAATATACCACACGGGTAATCCCAGAGTTAACCCGGGGAGACTAAGGGTAGCCATAACCAGAGCACTTACTACGCCCGAGGGAGGGAATAGAAAGGGGATTGTGTGGATGGGTGTAACACCAATGTGACTAGGGACCAATGGTGGTTTAGGTAACAAGGATGGTTGATTGTTGGGTGTTTGTGTATTGTGGGAAAGAGTACAGAGGTTAGCGACATGGGTCTCCGGTGACGGTGGTGGAATGGATTGGAATGTAGAAGTCATCGGCGCGTCGGAGTAAAGTCTGGGTCCCATGGAGGAAATGAACGAGGTAGTTGTACCACAAACAGGTTGTTCAACCATGGGGAGAAAATTTTTAGGTGCGGTGGGAGCGTATGGGTTTCGACGCGTTTGGAGATTCATGTCGGATGATGACATCATAAGGAGATGATGAGTATTTGAATCCATTGGTTAGTTTGTGTGTGCAGCATATGTGAGTTGCTGTTGTGGTGTTGTGGTTCCTTGAGGAGGATCCAACAGACGAGTGTTCACCACTCCTTGTGTGGGCAAAGGAATCTACAACACCATGGGTTGTGGTTGAGGCGGTGGCACTGGTTGTGCCGCATGCCCTTGGCATTGGGCGTCATCAGACCATAGTTGGCGTGCTCACCCCAAATGGGGGAAAGTGTGTGTATAATGGCCGTATACCCCGCATATGGAACATGGGTGGTTTGTTTGTAAATTGGGGTTCTTACCCTGTTTCGGTGGTCGATTAGGGTTTTGGTTTGCCGCAGGTGTGGCAGCAGGTTGCGGTGGATAATAAGCTGGTGGGGCTAGAGGTGGTCCAGTTACCTACTAGGGTTGTTGGTAACCCTGAGCTATTTGAGGTGTTGGGTTAGCTGTCACAGCTTGCTGTGGGTAATACATTGGTTGAGGTGCGGCTGGGGGGGCATATGCGGGTGGTGCATGACCAAAGCACTGAGGTGGACATGAGGGTCCATGGATATGGTGGTGATGTGCCATGGGAGCATATGAATTGGTTGCTCCAGATTGAGATGTAGCCCGTGAAAGGTCGGGGCCATGGCTAGAATGTGCAATGGAAAAGGGTTGGAGATGCAAGGCCATACGAGCAATGATGCTGTCTGTGGCATGGGATGCCCCTGTCGCATCATGTTGGGATGAATCAACCCGAGGGGCTTCTGGTATAATTGTATACAGATAACCCGACTGGGCGTAAATGAGGTCAAACTGTTGGGCTTTGAGGATGGCCTCTTCTTCAGACTAGGGTCGTTCGGATGCCACATCCTTGGCAATGAGGGGAAGGAGCATTTTTAGAAACCAATCTAAGAAGATACGGTCATCTAACTTGATTTTGTAGAGGCTTCGGCGTCGACGCCACTCATGAATGTGGTCAGTGATGTGGGTGGCCGTGTTCTGTCTGCAAGACAGTAGGATCTCAACTCCCACATCATAGCGGACAAGTAACTGGAAGAACTACAGGAAGGTCGAGGCAAGGGAGGTAAAGGTGGCATGCATCCCATGGGGCTGCTCGATATACCACTTAGCTGCAAAGCCAGTGAAGGTGCGCTGTAATAAACGGAGGCAGACAGAGTCGTCCACTATGGAGTTGGAGGAACACCATAGATGGAAGGACATGATATGGTTCTGGGGGTCCTCACCTGCCTTTCCCTCAAACTTAGGGATGTCGGAGGGGACTTTGGTGGGCATGTGAGGCCACGCAGGATCGTGTCTGATAGGGTCATTGGTGAGCATGGCTAAGTCTGGTAAGTTCAGACTCACCAGGTACGGTAAGCTAGCAGATGTAGTGACTGGGACTGGGATATGCCTAGTCATGGTGGTATGATGTAGGGGTCTAGTAGCGCTTAAAGGTATGCTAGGTATTGCAGGTATGTGTCCTCCAATAAGTGTGGTTTGGTATGGGCCAGCGCTTCCAAGTGCAACATGGGTTACACTTGGGTTAGGAATAGTAGTGGTGATTCCTGGAATCTGGGTTGTGGGAATCAGAGGGGGTGTGAACCCTATGTTGGGCATACCCATCACAGGTGGTGGCCCTGTGTTGGGGATTCCTATAATAGGAGGTGGCCCTGTGTTGGGCATTCCTAAGGGTGGAGTGCTGCCCATATTAGGCATACTCAAGGGGGTGGTTGTTGCCATGGATGGCATCGCAGTAGAAGGGTCTGTAGACGTCTCTCCTATGGTGCTGGTAAAAAGTGGGTCAAAAGGTGTTCCATCCATAAGGTTGGTTGGGAATAACGCAGTTGGGTTTTTCGATTCTGCCTGAGAATCAGAAGTGAATTGAGGCGTGTCAGAATCGGATGACCGTATAGTTGACCGATGATATATCGAGTCAAGGGATAAGGCTCGGCATCGGTGACATGGCGATCCAAGTAGACTGAACTCTGGGAGTTCGCCCTGAAGACGACGAGAGCGTCTAAAATTCTCAATGGTGAGAAAATAAGTTTTGTGTAAAAATATGTATGTGTAAAATGGTAATGTATAAAAAACTCAAAACCCTAATGCAACCAAGGGTGTAAGAAGGGGAGTGAAAATGAAGGCTCTCAGGCCAAAAAATCAACCTCAAAAAAGGCACTTATTATAGCAGCTGTGCTACAATAAGTGGAGGGATGCAAAAAATGGTCAGAGTACCAACATGCAAACAACTTCTAGAAAAAATAGGTGTAACTAGACCAAAGGTGGGTTGAATCATGCAAACACCTAACTAAAATTATTGTGAATCAACAAACTATATTCTCTGCAAGGTGATGAAATCCAAGTCAGACAATATTGAGTGTTGAGTCCACGGCTAGATATCCCCCTACCGGGAGGGACACCGGGTAATCAATCCTAAAGAATGGCTACTAGAATACTCCGTTCATGACACGCCGAGAAAAGGTAAATCTGTCGTTTGGTCCTTGATCGCAATACCCCTATACAGGGATATCCCGAGAACTGTGAATGGTAGCCCTTCGGTTACTGAATGGATTTCGGTATTCCACTCAGGCTTCCGGAACCATCCTCGTGACTTCAACCCTCCTAGGGGAGAGGTCTTCCCATAAACCGGTTGTGACCGTGACAATAAATACTAAGAGATTTTAGCTCCCTAAAGGACAACAACTATGTCTCAGATGTAATAACTGAGGGGTGTTATTGGAACACCTATCCCCTCAATACTACCTAGCTTCAAAGTTCTTTTAGTGTTCCCCAAGTAGGGTTAAAAGTGGGTTGAAATTAGGGTAAGCTTTAAGGCTCAATTTAAAATTAGTGTTTGAGTGGGTGCACGTGTGATATTTTAAACTGAAATTGAAAAAGTAAATGCTAAGTATTCAAAAAACAAAGGATCTTTTGAAAAAAAAGCAAATATTATGACTTTTTCAATAAATGGAAATTAAATGCTTTTCAAGGACTATTCAAAAAACTAAGGATCTTTTGAAATAGGAAAGCAAATAATAAAACCTCTTTGCGAAATAAATGGATTCCTTCTAAAATTCTGCTATGGGCAAAAAATATCAAAGAAGTAAACAGTAAAAATTTTAATCTTGATAAAATGCAATAAAATCCTTCTTTCAATATCTGAAAATATTTAAAAAGACTTTTTCACATGGGCATTCTAAATAGTAAAAATTTTTCTATGGCTGTAAAATATGCAGGATTTCTAATACTGGAAAATGTGCTATGTAGGCAGAAAATACAGTAAGAAATTAATTTTTTAAACGATTCAGCTGAATGAAAAAATTAGCATCGTGGGTTCTGACAGAAAAGCCGCGATGGACCGTGCGGGTTTCTGTCGCACAGTCGCGATGGGCAGCGCGGGTTTTGACTGCGAAGCCGCGATGTGCAGCGTGGGTTTTGACCTCCAAGCCACGATGTGCGGTGCGGGATTTCGTCACACAGTCGCGATGTGCAGCGCGGAAAAGGTCCGCGAAGCCGCGATGTGCAGCGCGCTAAATGGCCACGAAGCCACAGTGAACCGCGCGACTGTTGGGCAAAAAGCTGCGAGGCGAAAGCCGTACGCGGATGCCGAAAAACAACGCCGAAAATTGAGAATTTCGGGCTGTTAATGGCTAAAAAATGGGTCAAGATCTAGAACAACAATGGATCTGCTGTATAGGGTGGCAGATCTATGAATTAAACTAGTTAATACAATCAAAAACTAAGATCTAAAGCAAAAGTGAGATCTAAAGATTCAAAAAACAACGAAGTCGCCAAAAACTGTTGGCTTGGTTTTGCAACCAAGCTTAGTGCTATGGGCACCTGCTAACTAGTAGCAGCACTTTCAATAAAAATAAATAACAATAAACTAAATCTAAATTAAACTAAACTAGCATGTGCATTTTGAATTAAAGAACAAGAACAAGAAAGATAAATAATAATTTTTGTATTGACAATGGGGCAAGCAAATGCTTGCAAGAACAATACCTCCAAGTGATGAAGGTTGTTGAATAGCTCCAATGGTGAGCAGCTCCAATCTCCAATGGGTCCTTTCTCCAAGGTTGCTACAATGGCCAAAACTCAAGGGAGATTTTGGCAGCACAAGGATAGGAATATGGATGGATGTGAAATGAGGAGCCCCTACCACCTTTTTATAGGTTTTGGTGGTGGGGAATACCATTTGTGGTTTTGTGGAAACCAATGGTATTGACCAACATGGTTTAGGTACTTTTCCCTCCTTTTTCCTTTTTTGAATAAAATTAATATTTTTATTCCCTTTTTAATATTTTTGGGAATTTGGACCCTTTTTGAGGGTTTTTTTTATGTTTTTTTAGGAAAAATAATCTTTTTGAGTGGGAAAAATGGGTGTACTAAGGTCTTTTGGTGACCTTTTGTTGGCTTCAGAGGCTCAGATGGTGGAAAAGTGGACAAATGAGTCATGTGAATAAGGAAATGAGCTAGTGAACACTTTTTAGGTCTTAACACACATCTCCCCCATACTAGATTGTAAGCACCTCACTACTCTAAATGCAATAATATTATAAGTAATACCTAACAAAATATTAATATATTGTATTATATGATACCTAATTAACATAATACTATAACTAATATATTATATTATATACTATAGTTATAATTAATACTTTATGTTATATAATATACACACTCTTCAAAAGTGTTTAAAACCTCACCATATAATACCTAATGATTATTACAATAGTTTAGTTGTATATTATATTAATTTATTATTAAATATTATATTATATTTTAATATTATTATAGGGATGATGCACAATTATGGACTCCTTTAAAGACACTTTAGATGCTACATAATACTGAAAAAAACTAGAACCTCTGACTTTAGGTGATGATTAGAGGTACTTCCATAATGTATTTGAAGATGAAGAAGAAAGACAAAAGATACGTAATTGAATTAACTTTCATAATATATAACATTTATCTATAAAAACTTTGTGTAAATGATTATAAAATTAGTTTCTGTTAAATTGGGTTTTCAAATTTTCAGCACATCATAACATATATGTTTGTGCAGGTGCAACACTTATTGAGGTAAATGATGTCAGTTTTGGATAAAATGTTGCAGACACATAAAGGACATATGGGCCTAGTGCAACACTATTTTTTCAAAAAAATTCATGAATTATTTTTTATTATTATTAATTATTGAAGTCAGAAAATATTGAAATTAAAACGTTATGTGTAGGTGCAACACTTTAGGGGCAAAATTTAATGAAATCATTGATTTCTAGATATGAGACTGTAGAGCTCAGTATCCTCTAGTGCACCATATAGTTTTCTTGTGAAATGGTGAAGGAAATCAAAAGTTATATAAAAACGAATCGATGTATGTATTTTCGAAAAGAGACGTGTGTCATTTAGAAAATTAATAATAAATAAATAAAACATACATTTTTATGAAAAAATTACATATTCAGAATCATCAAATCGTACTCTACAATATTATATATTTTCATAAAAACATGTTGAGTTTTTCATAACAAAACACACCATTGAAATTGAGCATATTGAGAGAGTTCCAAAATACAGGAAATGGCCCTGGTCATTTTGTTCTAGCCAATAGGTTCGGCAGTCCGAAGATATTTCCAAACATCATCCGAAGCCCTGCTCCCGTCGAGTTTTTAAATTTTAAATTAATGCATATGCAGTTTAGACTTGTTCATATCGCATATGCGTTATAACACATGCGATTCATATCGGATATGCAATATAACGTATATGCATTTTTGTTTAGTAAAAAAGAGTAAAAAGAGAATAAAGATTATTAGATAAAAGAGTGGCATAAAGATTATTTTTTTGAAAGGTAAGATAGCATCCCATCATGGCTAATATAACATTGTTTAACATGACAAATGGGTTCGGAAACAATACATCTCTATTTTCAACTAAGTTATATTTGATATATTAGGGAGTATGGTATAAAGTATAAACTCACAACAAAGTGAAGGGGACATCTAAGAAGCCAAATAGTCGATTGTGGATTGTTATTGATGAAGTAATTGGGATATCGTGGTGAGTATAATTTGGTTTTCAATCCATTTTCAAGGGTTAGGGATTTAATCCTCACCGTTTTGATAATTTTCCTTGTATCCTATCCTAGGTATGAGAGTTAATAGGCACCAAAGAAAATTTGATTCAAATATATCTCGAGAATTCCATCTTCACTATTGTGTAGTCTCCTAGTATAGAACTTCACCTTACTACACTAAGATAGTTGAAGTTTGTGGCTTCGACCTATAGTTCACTATGCATCTATTGATTGATGTTATTGACGAGAACCAACGTATCTTTGCACTTATTTTGTTAATCAAACTTTCTTTGATATTAGTGTAAAATGACTTCCAGTAGGGTTTTTATTTAATGACAAATTTATTATATAACTTAATAATTATCTACCTGAGTTGATGATGGTTATGGTTGTTATTAACGTCCATTGAGACCAATTTTGGTCTATCAAACCTTTAAAAAGGTAAGGAGTCACTTGGTTTTCTTTCGAATTCTATTTTTGTGCTCCAAAATTTTAAGAGAAACATTCATAAATAACCATAGTTCTGATGAGTTAAAATGTTAGGGAGGTTGGCATTGTAACAAACATTTTGAATTTGGGATGTAATGTGGGTGTACACATGACATTTTAATGTGATTTGTTTCTATATGATATTTAATAGTTTAATCACATTACACTATTGATTAAAAAACAACAAATCATTTAATTAGAAATTTTGCAACAAATCATTTAACTAGAAATCTTGATGATTGATCCTCTCACTCACTCCATACCTCACTTTATCCCCCTACCTCATCTATCCACCCCCTTCTCTCTCCCCCCATAATTCCTTCTCTCTTTCTCGATCCCCTTCTCTCTCACACACATACACACACCCTCTAAAACAATTCCTTTGTTGCTCCTCCCTCCCACCAAAACTCATTCTCCCTCCCTCCCTCCATGTGTTCCATCTTATCACTCACTCCATCTCTCACTTTCTCCCTACCGCCTCTCTCCACTTTCAAGCCTTAATCCCTCCTTCATCTCTCCATCTTTCTATCCTTTCCTTAATATCCATGATCTCTCCCTCTCTCTCTCTCTCTCTCTCTCACACACCCACACACACACACAATACCTCATCTCTATCCCTCGGTGTAACCATCCTTGACTATCCTTCATTTCCCTAAATCCCTACTCTCTCATTGTTATTATCCCACTCTCTCACCCTCTAAACATCCATCCATCCATCAGTCTCTCTCTCTAGACATAAGGGGATAAGGGTGGAACCCCATAGATCATATGGATGGAATCTTGGGAGTCTAAATTGTATTATAAGGGGATAAGGGTGACATTATAGTGTTTTGGATGGTAGGGATGGGTCTCTAGACATTGAACATAGTCATGGAAGAAAAGTTGGTCCAATGAGTCTCTAAATCAACACACATGTACTATAGATGGAATATCTGTCGTTTAGTGGGATATGGGTGTCATTATGAGGTTTTATGCACTAAGGATGGGTCTTAGGGTCTTAACCATGGTAATGGGACAAAAGTGTAATAGAAACAAGTTTTAAACCACTACATATGCCCTTTAAAGGGGATATTTAGCCTTAATATGGGATATATGTGCCATTAGACTATTTTATGCATTGAATATTGTTCTCGAGGTGTTGACCATGGTCATATAGGAACCGTTACGAATATTTCCAGACAAAACATAGTTCTGAAGACACTAGCATGGTCTAAGGATAAATCCAATCTTCTAGGGATTAAATGATGTTTTTATGGTTCATGGTTAAATGAGGTTTCAATAGTTGATATGCACTAAATCGCATATGCGATTTAGTGATCACGTTTATAACAAATTGGTCGTTAGTAAAAAGTGTAAAAAGCATAGAGTTCATATTGCATATGTGATATAACGCATATGCATTAAAAAGGAGATGCATTATATCGCATATGCGATATTTGTTTAATAAATAATCTTGGGTTACAGGTCGTGGGCCAGTTTTACTGTACAAGAAAAGACATAATTATTCTGAAACCCGCGCAGAGCATACTATTCAACCTGCAATTTAATCATTTATTACACAAATCCATCGATTTTGTACAATTTTGGGTGGATTTCAATGGGTAATCCATGTAATAGAGTTTGGAAGTCAGCGAGGAAGATGCTTACACTCAAAGAAGCTAAATTAAAAAACAAAAGAATAGGGAACATTCAAGAAATCGTCGGCATTCATTGGATGAGTAAATACCTCCCATTACCGCTCAACAGATACCTAACGAAGAGGCTGAGGAAGATATTGCAACTTTAATGCAAGATGGTTATAACCAAGATGAAAATCTTGGTCCATTATTAACCAGACAGCCCTCTGAAGAGTTCAATCATTATGTTCTTGATGAGACTCTGCAAAAACCATGTCAGGTGGTTCAATCTCCTAATCGAATTTGTCATCTTGAAGTGGTTGTAAACATCTCTACAGCATTTCAAACGACAAGAAATCTTGCATCAAAACGAAAGAGAACTCGTAAACGCATACAAGTGGACGAGAGTGAAATGACTTCCATGGAAGGTAAGGTGGCTAAAAGCACAATCCTTCGTCATTATTCTCAAATAATGAAACAATATTTTGAACCAAAATCTAAATCCGATAAATGTCAATTGTTTTTAGCTTTGATTAAATCTAGAAGTATGGCAACTGTTAGAAAAAAGTTAGGCATAAGAACATTGAAGAATACCGAATCAAGTAATCACATTGTTAAATCTCTTGTTGCTGCATTCACATCAATTGGTAAAAAAACTCGTTCAAAAGACTGTAATGTGGCTCACTGCATATTGGCTGAATCAATTGTATCTAGATCCACAATACAACGTTGTTTACTTAAATGCACATCATAAATTGTCCCTTTACATCCAAAGACACTTAAAAAATATTCAGTGAGAAGAGACAACCCTGATGTAGAGGGACAAATGGAAACATTATGGGAATTTAGTGGTAGGTTGCTGCGCAAAGACATGAGTTTGGTCGAAGCAGTGAAGGGTTGATGTTGTGGGGGAAAATGCACCTATAGTTTAGGGGATAAAATACCAACTTACGGTGATAAAGATAGACTTACAAGCATTCTGCAAGTACAACAAATAAATGAAGAGATTAGGGTTTAGAGATGTAGGCAACTCATTCAGAAGGTTGATCCTAGCTTTGCCTCCCTCGCTCTTCAATGCTTATCCAGTGTCGCAATGCCCAGACCTGCAAAAGAACTTGATACCTTTCTCAAATACATTTGACTACAAATATAAGACTGATATTCATAATAGAAGATGACATCAGATTATAAGCAAACTGTAATCAAATATGAGACACACGAATAGGTCATATTTGGAAAGAAAAGAACTTCTAATCTTTATTAATGAATGAAAGAAAGTACATAAATTTGTACCTTCCTTCAAGCTTGGCACTTCACGAAACTTAGATTCAAGGTCTCCTGCTTCTGTTCTCCAAGGATTTCAGCCTCTAATCAACTGTGCTAGGGTTTACCAAAACTGAAGCACAAGACAGGGGGATGAGGGTCTCCATTCCTCCAGCATAACTTTTTAATTGGGCTTAGTCCCCTCACATGGCCCTTCTACCCTCCTTATATAGTCAGTGAAGGATAGGAAAAGAAGTTATAACTGCTCAAGAGGTTTCCCAACCAACTTAACTTACTCGAATTTCGAGATTTTGACCAAAAAAGGGGTGTACGCTACTCTACAGTAGACAAAGTAGCATACACATGGAGTTGAGCACTACTATTTCAATAGTGGAGTCACGCTCAGAAGGGTTTGAGCGCTACTATTTCAACAGTGGAGTCGCGCTCATGTTAAAAAATGGGCAAAAACATGCTTTTCTGCTCATTTTCAGGAGATGGTTTGGTCTGGAAAAATGTTCCTAAGGGTCATATACATCAAATGGGTCAAGAATGAGGTAATTTAAACCATTTTTAGTATCGCAAATGACTCCTCCATCCACAATTTTCATATTGTGTGACTGAACTTGATCTCAAGAAGTGTCATCATGCGACCAAGGGAAGTAAGTGTCGTCACGGATGGAGAGGTGTCATTTCAATTTATAACAGATGCCCCCTAATGTATGAGGTCAGAGGGAGTGCGGGAAACGATGGCCGAAATACATTATAAATAACAAAGAGTTGAATCATGGAGGAACTGGAGAAACCAAGAATCATAGGCTCAAATGAAGTACCTGAAAGCAAAGGCAATGTCAAACAAACTTATCCTTGGGGTAACTATCCATGTTCAAATGGTGGAACATGACCTCCAAGAGGATACAATAACGATCCAAATACTGATGCATATATCATGGCCACTAAAATACAAGCATGGATACATGAGGAACATAAGTGTAAACATAGCCACATAAATACAAGGTGGATCTATGTCAAAACTGGAGAACATATCCATAGAGAACAAGCTGGATCTATGTCTCATCAAAAGCCCAAAAAGAGTGTGGTTCAGTCTTGCACAACTTGGGCGATAACATAAATGAGGTGATGCTATCGAGGATCCCAAGGTCTTCATCCAAAAACAACCCAAGGTACAAACCTATCCATGCGAATAAATGAGTTGTTGTCGAACATGGGAGGTATCGTTTGATTACCGGTCATTGATGTATACCGTTAACAAATGCGAGGATGTCCACCAATAATGAAAATGGAACCCAAGGTACCTTGTACATTCATGCAAGTGCGAATAAGTGGTCTTGCCATCGAACACTTGAAGAATCCATCGGATAGGAGACATTGATGTATTCCCATCTATCCAACAGCAAGGGAAACTGCCACTAATGACTGCAATCCCCAAGGTACTAACTGAAACTCTAAACTTCATTCCCAGAGTACAATGATTTGAAGTCGATGGGAAGAAGTCTGTTGGAAGGGAGGCCTTAATGCATCCTCCATAATCCAACATGAGGGACACTCAACAGGTATGAGCTAATTTGGAGTAGGACTGAACACATGATGAAACATACTGACACCAAGGAATGGCCGACACATGAGGTCAAGGCAATTGCAGAATGGCCGACATAGGTTATATCCTTGAATAGTGAGAACGACACAAGAGTGACTTAGGCAGCTTTGAAAACAAAGGGACCACGATGCAAGTTTGCAATGTAGGAGACATTAATAGATTCTCCATATGATTCGAAGACTAACCAAACAGAGGAGTAAGAACTCTGAGATCAAGTTTACCCTAAGGACAACACTAGAACCCAACTTGTTTGATAGACTCAAAACAGGTGCTTTGTTCAAGGAGATAGTTGACTTGCTGCCATCACATTGAAAGATATTTTAACATTCTTCCCTTCCCTAATCTTTTTCATTTTTTAACGAGCTTGAAAAAGAACTAAAGCATGCTCGACGGTATTTTCATATTTAAGGAGTCTGAAAAAACCTAGAAGAAAACTCCATACACCTATCCGTGGATTTTATATCGATCCCGGATTGGTCTGTGCTTGGTGGTGTTCTCTTGCTTATAGAGTTGAAAAACTTAAACAGTCATCTATACACCTATCTGTGGATTTTATATCGAGCCCGGATTGGTATGTGCTTGCTTGGTGTTTTCACATTTCGAGAGTCTGAAAACCCTAAAGACGACTCCAAAGGTCCTTTTTCGTAAAGTTAGTCTCCTTCCCCGAAAAAGTGTAAAATGATGGAAGAAGAACTCTTCTAGAGCATACAAGAGTATACCTAGAGTATACCTTTTCCGTAAATTATCCACCAAGGCCAGGAAAAGGGGTAATTCTATACCTAAGTGGATGTCGGTTCAGTTATTTTAATGAGCCTGAAAAGACAACTATGCTCGGCAAACTTTTCCTCTTTAAGGAGTCTGAAAAGGGCTTAAAAGAACTCCATAAGGATCTTTTCCGTAAAGGTTTAACGAGTTCGGAAAAGTAAACTCACGACCTCCTTACTGTTTTTAATGAGCTCAAAGGAGATACAGAAAATGCTCACGACTTCCTTACTGTTTTTAATGAGCTCGAAGTGAAGATGAAAGAAATACTCATAGTCTCCTTACTGTTTTTAACGAGCTCGAAGGAAAGGTGGAAGACTACTTGTAACCTACTTACTGTTTTTCACGAGCTCGAAGTGAAGGCAGAAGAATGCTCATAACCTACTTACTGTTTTTAACGAGCTCGAAGTAAAAGAAGAATGCTTGAAACCTACTTACTGTTTTTAACGAGCTCGAAGTAAAAGAAGAATGCTCGAAATGAGAGGAGACGAGTGTCAGGGACATGCAAAACTAGCTCCAAGCGCATGGAACAAAGCTATGCCTAATGCAAGGAACATGAGCAAGATAAGTACACTCAGGGTGTGTCTCCTCCAAGTAAAAGGTGTCAAATTGTGAGGGAAAAATGATACAAGGCTTAGCAAAAATGAGATCAGAGATGGAGGCTTATACAACGGTATAAAAGCGTGGAAACCAGCATCAGGCTCATTAGCGCAAGCGAGATCGTAACAGATGCACATACAACTTGAACATAAAGATGGGAGCCTTATCAGGGATGGCCAGAAATAGATGAGGAAAAAAGATATGAGGCTTCTTCTCAAAGTCATGTTAGGTAGGCTCTGCTGTCGAATTGGTGCACGATGCATAAAGAGATGGCTAACACACCAATATCCAACATGTTTGACCCTATGGCAGATTTGGATGGCAAAAGGTTCAAATGCAACATAACAGAAGGGAAGCCTAAACCTATATGCAAGGTTTCGAATATACCTGACATGGTCGCACAAGGTGTCAAAAATGACCAGTAAGCAAGTATACATCCAGCTAAGAATCCTGTCTCCAAGAAACATTAGTACGAGGATCATATCTAAAACATATGTAAAGAAAGACCCGATACAAGTCACTGTGGTAGAAATACTTTCAACTTCATTGTCATCAACAACAGGCATAAACGAGGCAGAGTTTTCAAATGAAGACTCTATGGTACCCAAGCCCGAGGAATTGCAATCAACAAGATCAAATTCAGGATGAAGATCAAAGTTGAAGGACATGATGGAATCTGCAGAAACAAATTCATCATCACGGGAGTTGAAAATTCTAGAAGCAGAATCAAACTCAGCAAGAACACCGATTTGCGGATCTATAGGAGAGTCCAAAGACTCAATAGTAGGAAGATCATAATTTAAGGTCAAACCGGGGTTGGACATAACTGTGACTGGATCAACATCCAAATGAATGGCAAACTGTACTATAGACTCTAGGAAAACTTCATTGGAAGGAAGTATATCATCCCAGATAGAACACATATCTAAACATTCAGATGGAGGTGTCACTTAGTCAAAAGATGGGACCAAGTCCCGAGAAGGTAAGCATGAACTCAGAGACTCCTTCTCAGTAGCAGTTGAACTCAAAGAACAATATGCCACAAAATTCCCATGTTACATAGTAGTGCCTAATGACGAGGGATCAGATTGGTCTATAGTTGGGTAATAAGGAGGATCAACGAATGCAAGCTGGTCGATGGTGACAATGTTTTCGTTATGAGGAAAATGCATCACATGAAAAAGCATAGACACCACAGCATGCATAGCATAAATGTAATCATGCCCGAGGATCATATCAAAGTCCACAGGGTCCTTTAAAACCATAAAATCAACTAAGATTGTTTTTCCACCCAAGGTGACAGGTGCCTGACGGAGGAATCCGATCGGTTCACTAGGTCTTCTATCAAAGGTCAACAACCAATTAGCAGCTGGAATAACATTAGGGAAACCCAAATCTCTCCAAGCATAAGCAGATAAGATACTAACAGAAGCACCTTCATCAACAATGCATCGATCAACCGTATGCTTCCCGATATCAGCCTTTATCTGGAAAGGTGTCAAAGAAGGAAGACGAGGCTCGACTAGACTATTCCAATCAAAGGAAACAATCCTAGGGCTTGGTAGGGGTTCACATGGCACAGATGACGTGCCCCCTTTTTCAAGAATATCCAAACTGGTAATGCAGAAGACTTCAGCAGTAGGTGCATCAATCTCCGAAGGACTGATGGGATCGGTCGAAGATTGCATCGATTCGATCACTTCACTCTCCGAAGGAAGAGTGGGGTCGACCAAAGATTGCATCGGTTCAACCACTTTATCAACCAAAGGTTGATATGACTGTAGGGAATCTATAGACAACTCAGGAACAGAAGTTCCTTCAGACATGGACCACACTCTTCGTGCCTCTAGAATGGAAGGGCATCGGTGAGTAAGGTGATCTCCCTTACAAAGTTTACAAGGGAACTTTGGCTTTCGTCCTATAGGTTTAGAATCCTTTACAATGTCAGTAATCTCAGCATGAATAGGATTGGCTGACAACTTGCCCCTAGCATGACTCATAGAGGCTGGTTGCTCAGAAGCATCAGACTTTTGAACTAAGGACCACTCTTTTTGCACTTCTGGAAGTACAAGGCACAACTAAGTAAGGTGATCTCCCTTGCAAAACTTACAAAGGAACTTAAACTTATGTTTGTTTGGTTTGTCAACAATGTCAACTCCCTCAGCATGACTTGCAGTGGTTGATCTGGTGTCTCCAGTATGACTCACAGGAACTGATGACTTGTCATTAATATGACTAGCAGTGATCAATGACGTGTCCTCAACATGACTGACAGTGGTTGAAGACAAACTTTCAGTATGATTTTCAGTGACTAAAATTTAACTCCTAGCATGACCTCCAGTTGCTGGGTAGGTGCCCCCTGCATGATTTGCAGAGGTAGGGTGCTTGCCCCCAGCATGACTTACAGAGGCTGGGTTGCTGTCCCCTTGTTTTGGCATCTTCTTCCTATTCTTCCTCCATCTATTCCTTTTAGACTGATGGCTACTAGTATTGCTACTTTCTCCACATTAGGTAGAAGGAGGAGGAGAAGATGTTACTGGAAAGGGAGGCACAGGGTCCTGATGCTTTTGATTTGACGTGCTCACAAAAGAAGCGTCAGGAGCATGCAAGGCATTCAGAGTGGAAAACAACCAAACCAGCAGCCCAATAGTGAATCCAGGAAGATTCAGAGTAGCCATTAAGGGAGCACCAATGTTTCCAATGAATGGAACAACACAAGGATCCCCCGGAATAGGGGTACTGTCATGTACCAAATTTGGTATTGGGTCACAATGGCCTAATCACATTGGCTCTATTCATTAGAGTTTGTCAAATTGATGCTAAAGGTCAAATAATTGCCAAGGAGGAAAATTACTAGTTTCCTAGGTTTGGGGTGGAAGCTTTGGGATTTGGAATAATGGGGATAATAAATGATGTTTGAACATTAGAATGGCATAAATATTTAATAAAAGATCTAAATAAATATATACAAGTGAAAATCAAAGTGGCATTTCATCATGAAGACACATGGAGGAAGTGGGACCCACATATGGCTAGATTTCCCCACTACATTTGGCATCATTCTCTCACCAATTTGAATTCAAGGTGAATGGTAACATACTTGGGGGAGTCCAAAAGGTATTATTCATTGAATGACTCATCCAAGTTCAAAATATAGAGGAAGAGTAACTCCCATGGAAGAGGAAGAGGCAATTTGGAGCTAGTGAGACACTTGGGCTAGATTCCCTAGCTCTATGACAACAATGATGAAGATGCTATGACACCTATGACACAAATCAGACCTGAAGGCTGACATATGAAATATATGACATGTCAGGGCTAAAAATAGACTCCAAGAGGGCGCTCAAGGGTGTTAGGGCAGCTAATATGCTTCAACATGTGATTTGGTGGAAGTGGGAGACTAGGAATTGTTGTACAAGTGGCGTTCTTTGGAATCTCTTCCCAACTTGAGTTGGCATGAGTCTCTTGGAAGGAATTCGACCCAAGGAGGACATTAGAAGTTTATAAATGTCAATAACAAAGATTGAAACCAGCTTTTGATCATTTTGTATAATTTGCAATTGCATTTGTGAAGAGGGAGAGCTAGTGGATGACTAGTTTCTTGCCTTAGCCAATTTCGAGGGTGAAAGATTCCCATCCAAGTTGGCAATTGGAAAGGCCATTCAGACCTTTCATTTGGAGCTTTAATGGAGTCTTTATTTGCAGGTGTAAGCTACAGGGCAGCTCATGGTTTCTTCTATTGCAGCTTGCTCCTTCAACCATTTCCAGTTTTGATGGCATATTCCTGATCCTTAAGGGAGGGCATTTTTGGTGAGCTATTGTACTCTTTGGGGGAGCTTCTAATGCCCCATTTCTTTTGTAATATGAAGTAAATACTCTGTTCTTCATCTCCAAAAATTTTCAGGCCGAAATTCTAAGTAGAAATGTATAAATCTCATTTTTAATGGAAGAACAATGTCATTTCCCCACTACCTTGTTGTGAGCCAATGTATTGATGATGATTTCGAATGAATGGATGATTCTCTGATATATATGTGAATGGATGATTCTCTGATATATTTGTGCTACATATACTTCCATGGATGTCTTATGCAAGTTTCATGTACTGTACTTGAGCATTTGAATCATTTTTACTCAGTTTAATTGCAATGGGAGAAGAAATAGTGCCATTTCCCCAAGGGTCGAATTGGGGATTTTTGCAGTTGAATGGGAGAGGGTGAGAACAGTTGTAATAAACCATTAATGGTGCATATGAGACCTTAATAACATACTTAACACATTACATATCTCTTTTCATAAATTTGAGTGGGTTTGGAGGCATTTGGGAAGCCATTTTCAGTACTTACCTTAGGGGGATTTGAACCCCAAATTACTAGTAAAATTGCATACTTGGTCCAGAATATTAAGAGAGTTTGCAGAGGTCTTTTGGTGGACATATGTTATCCCTAAACATCATATTCAATTCCTAATATCATTCATAAAACTTCCTTGAAGATTTGAAGGCATTTGGAGTCAATTTGAGACCTAGAGACCAATACTAGTCAAAGGGAAATCACTAGTAAAGTTACCTACATTGACCAGAATTGAAAGAGTATTTGCAGAAGTGTTTTAAAGGTACAAAGGCATCCCTGAAACACATATTTATGTTCTAATATCATTCATATACCTTCTCAGAATATTTGGGATCATTTGGAGCAAATTTGGGACATAGAGATCGAAACTAGTCAAAGGTCGAACCTAGGAAAAAAGTGGAAAATTGCAATTTTAATAAAATTCCTAATAAGGGACATTACAGTGATATCAGAGCATGGTCTTGGCACCTAATGTGGTAGAACATTAATGAAGACCAGGAGTCAAAGAAATAATCCACTACCCTTAGAAACTGAAACTAGATGTACTTTGGTGAAAGGGAAGAAGTAGGAGAAGAAGTGCATTCATTGGTCACCATGAGTAAGGATGAGAAAGGAACCTTAGAGGAGAATGAGGAATTTAGAAAATTACTTAAACCATCCTTTGAAGACCAGTGGAGGCAATACTTTCAAGAGTTCAAATTGTTGCTTAGTGAACTTGGAAGCAACTCGGAAAAAATAATGAGCAATGGTTCTCTTTTCAAGGAAAATGATGAAATAATTTATGTCACAAAAGAGGAACCTAATGTAATTGTGAAAAATGAGGTACATGTTGATATGCAAGTTCTTGAAGATGCTACACTAAAACAAGAAGAAGGACAAGCACTTGTCCTTGTTCAAAGGGATTATGAGTTGCCTCATGGAGAGAGTTGCAAAGCCTTGGAAGAGGTACATGATCTCACAATAGTTGGACCAGCCAATTATGGAGAAGATGAATTAAATATTTCAATGGGTAAGAGTTGTAAAGAATTAAAGTTGGTTCATAATTCCTCACCCCACACTTCTTTTCCAGCCACATCACTTTGGGATGAAAATTGGGTGAAAGGTTTTTTTCTAGTGGTGCCACATGAGGGGTATGAAACTCCTACATCTCCTTTTGATGATGACATGAATAGAGCACCTCATTATTTAGAATTGCAGCAGCATATTGCTTTACCTTATGATGATACATATCCTCCTGGATGTATGGATGAGACTTCTTTGAGTCCTTTGAAGTCTCCTTGTTTTTTCTACACATTATTTGGTTCAGATTTTAGTGGAGATTCTTCGTTCACTTCTTGGATGAAAGAATGCATGGCTGGATATTTTGATGCATATCACGTTCTTTTGGAGCAGCACTATGGGACATGGGATCCTCACCTATGTCATTGGAGAAGATTTGATTGGTCACTTGAAGATTGTATGCACCTAGCAAATGGTGGTCTACTTACTTTGAGGTATAAACACTTTCATGATTCTTTGATGAAGCATCTTCTTGATGTACATTTTCATTATGTTGTTATGTACTTTGATGATATATATTTTGTACTCATGATGTTTGGAAGAATTCATACAAGAAAATGGGATCCAGGAATCATCTTATCTGATGGTATGGGTTGGAGAGCACTCTTCATTGTTGGGGTGCAATACAAGCAATGGGACCCTGGAATAATTTTTATCTCATTGGTTTCATATTTTTTGGGGAAGCAAGCAGTATGGGAGATGGATTCCCCACTTAATAAAGTGGTTTTAATCAGAGTAGTGCAGCAGCAAGCATGGTGGTTCCTCTCTAAAATCTTCATGGAAACTCAAAGACTCAAGGTTGGGCAATTCAATGGCAACTTCAAAGAATTATACAGAAAGCAGGTTCTTCAACACCCACATTTTAAATTGCTTGAGGACAAGCAATATTGGGAAGGGAGGATTTGTCATGTACCAAATTTGGTATTGGGTCACAATGGCCTAATCACATTGGCTCTATTCATTAGAGTTTGTCAAATTGATGCTAAAGGTCAAATAATTGCCAAGGAGGAAAATTACTAGTTTCCTAGGTTTGGGGTGGAAGCTTTGGGATTTGGAATAATGGGGATAATAAATGATGTTTGAACATTAGAATGGCATAAATATTTAATAAAGGATCTAAATAAATATATACAAGTGAAAATCAAAGTGGCATTTCATCATGAAGACACATGGAGGAAGTGGGACCCACATATGGCTAGATTTCCCCACTACATTTGGCATCATTCTCTCACCAATTCGAATTCAAGGTGAATGGTAACATACTTGGGGGAGTCCAAAAGGTATTATTCATTGCATGACTCATCCAAGGTCGAAATATAGAGGAAGAGTAACTCCCATGGAAGAGGAAGAGGCAATTTGGAGCTAGTGAGACACTTGGGCTAGATTCCCTAGCTCTATGACAACAATGATGAAGATGCTATGACACCTATGACACAAATCAGACCTGAAGGCTGACATATGACATATATGACATGTCAGGGTTAAAAATAGACTCCAAGAGGGCGCTCAAGGGTGTTAGGGCAGCTAATATGCTTCCACATATGATTTGGTGGAAGTGGGAGACTAGGAATTGTTGTACAAATGGCGTTCTTTGGAATCTCTTCCCAACTTGAGTTGGCATGAGTCTCTTGGAAGGAATTCGACCCAAGGAGGACATTAGAAGTTTATAAATGTCAATAACAAAGAATGAAACCAGCTTTTGATCATTTTGTAGAATTTTCAATTGCATTTGTGAAGAGGGAGAGCTAGTGGATGACTAGTTTCTTGCCTTAGCCAATTTCGAGGGTGAAAGATTCCCATCCAAGTTGGCAATTGGAAAGGCCATTCAGACCTTCCATTTGGAGCTTTAATGGAGTCTTTATTTTCAGGTGTAAGCTACAGGGCAGCTCACGGTTTCTTCTATTGCAGCTCGCTCCTTCAACCATTTCCAGTTTTGATGGCATATTCCTGATCCTTAAGGGAGGGCATTTTTGGTGAGCTATTGTACTATTTGGGGGAGCTTCTAATGCCCAATTTATTTTTTAATATGAATTAAATACTCTATTCTTCATCTCCAAAAAGTTTCAGGTCGAAATTCCAAGTAGAAATGTATAAATCTCATTTTTAATGGAAGAACAATGCCATTTCCCCACTACCTTGTTGTGAGCCAATGTATTGATGATGATTTCGAATGAATGGATGATTCTATGATATATTTGTGATACATATACTGCCATGTATGTATTATGCAAGTTTCATGTACTGTACTTGAGCATTTGAATCATTTTTACTCAGTTTAATTGCATTGGGAGAAGAAATAGTGCCATTTCCCCAAGGGTCGAATTGGGGATTTTTGCAGTTAAATGGGAGAGGGTGAGAACAGTTGTAATAAACCATTAATGGTGCATATGAGGCCTTAATAACATACTTAACACATTACATACCTCTGTTCATAAATTTGAGTGGGTTTGGAGGCATTTGGGAAGCCATTTTCAGTACTTACCTTAGGGGGATTTGAACCCCAAATTACTAGTAAAATTGCATACTTGGTCCAGAATCTTAAGAGAGTTTGCAGAGGTCTTTTGGTGGCCATATGTTATCCCTGAACATCATATTCAATTCCTAATATCATTCATAAACCTTCCTTGAATATTTGAAGGCATTTGGAGTCAATTTGAGACCTAGAGACCAATACTAGTCAAAGGGAAATCACTAGTAAAGTTACCTACATTGACCAGAATGGAAAGAGTATTTGTAGAAGTGTTTTAAAGGTACAAAGGCATCCCTGAAACACATATTTATGTTCTAATATCATTCATATACCTTCTCAGGAGATTTGGGATCATTTGGAGCAAATTTGGAACATAGAGATCGAAACTAGTCAAAGGTCGAACCAAGGAAAAAAGTGGAAAATTGCAATTTTAATAAAATTCCTAATAAGGGACATTACAGGTACCTTGATTGGCACTCGCCGGAATGCTAGACATAGTTTCCTACTCAAATGAACAAGAAGTTTTCTAAGGCAAACTAAAAAAAGTAGCACAAAGAGCACACCACTAAAAAAGGTCATAGGTAAATCAAACCAGGCAAACAGATGCCTTCCAGAGAAGAGTCTGGGATGATGAGGGCCCAGAACAGATCAACGAAGGATGAAGAATAGTTACCTGGGGTCAACAATACAATGACTAAGGGTGCAAGCACTGGGATCACCCAACCGCCCTCCCAAAGACCTGCAAGGGATTTCCTCCCACGTCTGTCCTAGGTACATCAGATATACCCTCTGCTCTCGCCTGAGTATGAACCTATGGTCAGATACTAAGGATACCACAACATCGAAAACTCCTGGGGGAATAGTCGTTGGTCGAATCAGAAGGCGTGGGCAGGGTAACTGAGCCCGAAACTCAAAAGAGTCCCCAAACGCGATCCAATCCTGGTATATGCTTGAAACAGAAAGTAGGAGGAGTATTCCCAACAATCTTATCTCACAAGACCTACTGCATAGATCCCAGGCAAGCTTTGAATGAAGTGGGTTTACCTGCGATAGTCGAACTACGATTTTTGCGTAATGTGTGATCTTGGGTGGTTTAAGGTGTTTTAAACCCAAGATCCTAACCAAGACTAGTTGGTGTAGTGTAACCTAGAAAAGAAAATGTTACTAGTACATTTTATTAGGGTTCATTTTAAAGGTTACTTGCTTACTCAAAAAAGGTAGTGGGTGTGTGAAAGTGGTTATAATAGAGATAGAGTACTGGAAATGAAATATTTACCACCAAAAAAATATTTTTCTTTTCAATGCAAGTCTTAAAATTCTGATCTAGAATGCATGTGCAAATGCAATTTTTAATCTTTCGAATGCAAAAAAGGAAAAAATAAAGCCTAAATGTACAAAATTAAACTCAAAACCTAAGAATGCAGCTACTCAAGCAACTAGGTATGCAAAAGAAAACTTGTTCTTTTTGATGGAAAGCACTCTAAAATCTTTTAAGCCACTTGCAAGGTACTCTATTCAGAAAATGAATCAAAATTCTTTATGCTTTCCAAAGGTAAGAAACAAAACTGAAACTAACCTATTATCAAAGCAAAGCAAAGAAACTTTCAGGTTCTCTTTATCAAACAGTAAAAGCTACCAAATATGACTTTCAAATTCTTATTGATGTAAGCATGCCAACCATTGGGAAAAGAGTACAAAAACTACTTTTAGACCCAAATGAAGAAAATGAACTACGAAGAAGTATGGTTTGGTAAAGTCACGTCTGCACATAAACAATGCAAACAAGGTCTTGAACAACAGCCAAAACACTTGAGCTTTCACTACAAAAGAAAAACTAAAAGCATAAGGGAGGATAAGAAACCAACCTAAAAGAGAAATTTCACTCAAATAGATACAAACAGGGTCAAGAAGACTCAAGAGGTTTCAAATCCAATTGAAATGGGGCAAGTAAGTTCAGTCAGACTCAACTTAGGGTACAAAACACCAAACAGGTCCACAACCCCCCAACTTGGGTCAACAAACCCCAAAACTTTCCAAACAAGCCCCAATTGATAAAAAGACATTCAAATCATGAATGTAGGATCAGTACAAGGATGGGAGACCACTTACAGTGGTTTAACTTAGACCTAGGGTCATCAAGGACCCCAAAAAATGCAGCCACAGCCCCCAGATTTGGGTCCACAACCCAAAAGCTCAAAAATTTCAAACCCATATTTTGAGCACTACTGTGTATGAGGCATACCAGCGCCCATAGAAGGATGGGTGCTACTGTGCAGAGGAAAAGTGGCATATGGGCGCTACTGTGTTGTACAAATAGTAGCGTACAGGTGGAAAAAGTTGGAAAAATGGGGTTAAAACCACCACACCTGGGTCCACAAGGGTTTGCAAGGGCGGGGAAGGGTTTGTAAGAGCCAAGGAGGGTTAAACAGAGCCTACTAACTGATCCTAATCAAGAAAATGAACAAAGACCATCAAACAAGACTAAAGAAATGACCTTGGATACCCCTAAGCAGTTAGGCTTTCCCCAGCGGAGTCACCATTTTGTTGTGGGGAAAATGCACCTATAGATCAGGGGATAAATTACCAACTTACAGTGATAAAGATAGAATTACAAGCATTCTACAAGTACAACAAATAAATTAAGAGATTAGGGTTTAGAGATGTAGGCACCTCATTCAGAAGGTTGATCCTAGCTTTGCCTCCCTCGCTCTTCAATGCTTATCCAGTGTCGCAATGCCCAGACCTGGAAAATAACTTGATACCTTTCTCAAATACATTTGATTACAAATATAAGACTGATATTCATAATAGAAGATGACATCAGATTATAAACAAACTATAATCAAATCTGAGACACATGAATAGGTCATATTTGGAAAGAGAAGAACGTCTAATCTTTATTAATGAATGAAAACAAGTACATAAAGTTATACCTTCCTTCAAGCTTGGCACTTCACGAAACCTAGATTTAAGGTCTCCTGCTTCTGTTCTCCAAGGATTCCATCCTCTAATCAACTGTGCTAGGGTTTACCAAACCTGAAGCACAAGAGAGGGGGATAAGGGTATTCGTTCCTCTAGCATAACTTTGTAATTGGGCTTAGTCCCCTCACATGGCCCTTCTACCCTCCTTATATAGTCAGTGAAGGATAGGAAAAGAAGTTATAACCGCTCAAGAGGTTTCCCAACCAACTTAACTTACTCGAATTTTGAGATTTTGACCAAAATAGGGGTGTACGCTACTCTAGAGTAGACAAAGTAGCGTACACATGGAGTTGAGCGCTACTATTTCAACAGTGGAGTCGCGCTCAGAAGGGTTTGAGCGCCACTATTTCAATAGTGGAGTCGCACTCATGTTAAAAAATGGCCAAAACAGGCTTTTCTGCTCATTTTCAGGAGATGGTTTGGTCTGGAAAAATGTTCCTAATGGTCATATACATCAAATGGGTCAAGAATGAGGTAATTTCAACCATTTTTAGTGTCCCAAATGACTCCTCCATCCACAATTGTCCTGTTGTGTGATTAAACTTGATCTCAAGAAGTGTCATCATGCGACCAAGGGAAGCAAGTGTCGTCACGGACGGAGAGGTGTCATTTCAAGTTATAACAGTTGACGAGTGCACACTTTTTGGCACAATAACACTAGGCCTTCTTCTAACACAAAGGATGTGTTAAAACTTTGTAGGGGTTGCATGAACAATGAAGGGCATGTTAAACATTATCTTGACATGACACAAACTCAACTGTTAGAGATGTTTAAAGTTTCCCATGTAGAGCTAAGGCTTAGGCAAAGATCTTTTGAAAAATGCAAGCCTTGGTATGTTAGAATCAATAGAATCTGGAACACTTCTTGTTGTAGATACCGCATAGATTTTGATCTATATTATCATACATTTGCACATATACGTCGTTTTTTGCATCCTAACCATGTGCAGGAATGTTGAAGTACAGTACCGCCAATGTCATCTAGAGATTTCATCCATAGCATAATGTGTCCGAGGCAAGATGGGCAGACACATTACTTAAAAGAATGTGTAGAGGGTTCTTGCAACAATTGTGGTGGGCTATCATTATGGTCCAATTGCATCCATGAGAGTGAAGATCAAGCATTCGAGAATGCAATTGTCGAGAAGAAAAACTCTTAGTATCAGTCATATCAACTACATGATGGGAAAGAAAGCAAGAAGATTAAATTGCTGACTTCACAGGTGACAATCTACATGAAAAATGTTCATTTAATTGAGTGTACATTGTTTATATGTTGTTTTATAACATTGTTTAATATTGATGTATATTAATATTTATGTAAATATTTTTATGTTGTTTTATAACATTGTTTATTTTTTTCCACCAGGTGCAAGTATGTGATTTTATTCCAGAGTTCCATGGAAAGATCCAACAGTACATTCAGCATATCGATATGGCATGGTGGCAAGATGAGCAATTCAGAATATGTTAGGACACCTTCCCTCTCAAAACAATACTATCAATGCTTGACTTTGTGGAAAATTACACCCTACAACAACAAAATCAAATACAAATTCAATACTATCACTCAGAGCAGGTGATCATAATGGTCCATATCACTTATCGATGTGGGCCAAATAGCAATGAAGAGAAACGTGTGATATTGAAAGAGAGTCACTTTTACATCAGTGACGACCAGACCCATGACATCCATTATGTGCAATATTGATTTCAGTTGTTCTATGATCATGTGATATCTATGGATATACCATTTTATCATCATTTGATTTCGTCAGATGGTTGTGCTGGACAGTTCAAGAATGCACATGTATTTCAATGGTTGTGTTTGTTGCACATAAAATACAAGGTGCCACATACATGGAACTACTTTGAAATAGGTCATGGAAAAGGAGAGCACGATGGTGTTGGTGCATGCATAAAAATTTCCCTTCGAAGGGAAGAGATAAATTTTACAGGTGCTCGCCTTCGAGACGCTTCATCTATAGTCAAATGGTGTGCATCTTTGATGGGAGATCAAGCAACAAGGAAACACCTAGTGTGGAGAATATTCTGGGAGGTGACAAATGTGGACAGATCCCAAACACATCGGGTGAACACAATGCATGGAACTCGAGGTTTTCATTCAATTAGAAGCTCAAACAACTCGGCCCTACAAATTTGGACAAGATTGAAGGCTTGCTTCTGTAGTTCCTGTAGCATAGATGAATGGGATGATTGTGAGTATATAGATACAGTTGATACACGAGATCAATTGACACTTGGCACCGATTTCAAGGGGGTTAACGAAATAAACCATTTGGAAGATGATTAGACATATATTTCCACAGACTATGATCACATATCGGATCTCATACAAGCAGGTACAAAAAGTAAATTAGTAGTACCTAAATCACTACAAGCCTTTACATTGAAAGAAATTTTATTTATGTCACATGCAAGACCTTTTTTAGTATTTATGTATTTTTTACCTTTTTCGATTTCCTTTCACAGGTCAGATGTATGCAGTGGTTTCCCCCAAAAAAATGAATGGGGTTCTGACTATTGGTTGGCACGTTGCTTAGAGGGGAAACAAACCATTCTTTAACCTGTTACAGATGATGAAATTATTGAATTCCCATCTAGCTCGATGGTTATAAAAGGGGAGTACTTGACACTAGCATCACAACAATAAAGGAAGGGTGGGTATGTATATCAGGATTATAAACTAGGAGCTATTGTATACCACTTCACCAACCTGGTAGTTGGTATAAACATCAAGCTGGGCACAACTTCGAACAAAAATAGGTCACATGCATGATACTTGCTACCTCATTTAGAGCATGATAGATTGATGGACACCATCGGTAGCAGAGATGATCCAGATGGCCTACTTGAGTGAGTGCATTGTCAAGTGTTACTAGATTGTCCAATGTGGCTAGATTGTCAGGTGCATTAAATTTAATCCTTAAAGTGTGTGCCGAATCACAATTTCAATTATTTAGCCTTCAGTTTATTCCCAATGTTCTAAGTTGTGATTGTCGGATACCATTCACAAACATAATTTACTATTCAGAGGATACCAGACAAGTTATAAACACAATCCTACAACTTCAGGTGAGTTATCTATAAATAATGTTTGCACATTTTCTTTATTTTCTTATGAGAGTACTAATGTTTAGCCTTTCGTGTGCCTAGGATACAAACACTATTTATGGCACATTGGAGGCGCCAAGAACAACCAGTGTCTTTAGACACCACCAAATAGAAATTGGAAAATAACATGCTTTCGAGTCAGGTTTATCATCATCATCTTCATATGCCAAACGTTCTCTTGTATGTCATGTTTATGAATATTTATTTCAATTTTTACATATGACCAATAAACCTTAAATCTAACAATTATTAACAATTATGATAGTTCTCTTCTAACTTCTTTCAATACCTCATTTTGTTTCATGTATGTGCATAGCCTAGGTATATGGCCTTTTTGTTTCATGTATGTGCATAGCCTAGGTATATGGAATTTTGTTTCATGTATGTGCATATAATTCATGTACATGTTGTTAGATTTTTACTTCAATATGATCTAGGATCTTAACTGAGAGAACAACATGTACAACATATCTACAGCATATCAATCATGGACACAATAATGCAAGCACACAAGAGACACAGAGTTTCACCGAGGAAAACCAAGAAGGTGAAAAACCTCGCAACTTCCTTAGAGATAGATAGAGCAATGATACAAACCAAGTACAAGAGATAGTCTTCTCCTAGCAACACCTTCTCCTCCTCCACAAGTGCGCCACTCTCCCATGAGTGTGTGAGTGAGAAAGTGAATGAATAAATAGAGTGCCTCCTGCACTCTATTTATACTTGACTTTACTTTCCTAATAACCTTTACTAGGTCGGCCTCAACTTAACCACATAACACAATGCTGACAGGGCCGACCCCCACTAGGGTGGTCTAATAACCCTTTTACCCACATGACTTATACAGAGCCGACCCCATCAAGGTGGTATAATAACCCATCAAGTTTAAGTTACGACACTTATAATATAAATGACGACACTTCTGTATAGAGAAATAATAACATCTCTATAGGAATACAATATACATATGTGAAATACATTCCGAAGTTACAATTACATCAACACTTCCTCTTAACTAGGAAGGTATTTCTTGACACAAGTCTTCTGGCACAAGTCTTCTTCTCTGGATCATCGTCACTGGATCATTGACATCGAATCATCATCATCATCACTGCTGCTGTTATCTCAATCAATCTGCGATCTACTCGTCATAGGAAGTTCTACAGAGCCAGTCCTTTTTCATACTAGATGTAGGCCTGCCACCTGCAAGTCTTCATCATCTACAGAGCCAGCCCTTTTTCATGTTGGATGTGACCTAGAATGCATCTAGGATTTCCTACCACAGAGCCAGTCCTTTTTCATACTGGATGGGACCTAGAACACATCTAGTATTTCCTGCCACAGAGCCAGTCCTTTTTCATACCGAATTGGACATAGAACGCATCTAGGATTTCCTACCACAAATCTAGTCCTTTTTCATATTGGATGGGACCTAGACAGCATCTAGGATTTCCTACCACAGAGCCTGTCCTTTTTCATACTAGATGGGACCTAGAAAGCATCTAGGATTTCCTGCCACAGAGCCAGTCCTTTTTCATACTGGATGGGACCTAGAATGCATCTAGGATTTCTTGCCACAGAGCCAGTCCTTTTTAACACTTTATGGGACCTAGAATGCATCTAGGATTTCCTCCCAAAGAGCCAGTCCTTTTCCATATTAGATGGGACCTAGAACGCATCTAGCATTTCCACCACACAACTTCGAAAGAGGATCCTAGTACTTATTACAGGCACACAGCCCAACCTATCAGATCTCCTAGGACTACATTACATGTGGTCATGGAAAAACCTTGAAATAGCATCCGAGGACTTATTACGAGAATACAGCTCAACCTATTGAATCTCCTAGGACTACATTAAATGCCATATGACAAAACCTCGAAAGAGCATTCCAGGATTTATCATGGGCACACATCCCAACCTATCGGATCTCCCAGGTCAACTTACATGGTCATCTGCACAACCTATCCACAGCCACAAAGTATAACCCTGATACTCATCATACATCATCCTAATGTACATCATCACATGATCATCCTAATCATCCAATGTATCCACCTGCTACATATCATCTGGAGCAACATCCTGAATCTCGTCATCCATTATCATCATGATCATACAATGTATCCACCTTATACATATCATGCATCTACCTTATGCATATCACATACATGATCCACCTGATCATACAAAGTATCGACCTAATACATATCATGCATCTACTTGATGCATATCACAGACACGATCCACCTAATCATACAATGTATCCACCTGATCATACAATGTATCCACCTGATACATATCATGCATCTACGTGATGGATATCACAGAGCAGTAACTGGAGCATCGTCCTGATGCTCATCATTCAACGGTTACATCCACAGCCATGGGAAGGATCCTCCTCTCACCATGTTTGGAATGGCTCCAACAAATGTGTCCATCACTTCTTCCTCGAAATGTCATCAATCTGAAGAACACCAAGCCTCTCTCTTAAGTACTCAAACTTCACTTGGGCTGGTGCTTTCATCAACACATCTGCAACTTGCTCATTCATAGCAACATACATGAGCTTCACTGCTCCTCTTGGTACCATATCCTTGATATAGTGATATTTGATCTTAATGTGCTTCGACCTATTGTGGAACACCGGGTTCTCAAACAGCTTCACAAAACTCTGGTTGTCAGAAAAGATACTAGTAGCCTCCAATGAGAGATCAAATAACTCAGTCAGTAGCTTCTGAAGCCATACTACCTCACAACTAGTCGAACAAGCTGCAACATACTCTGCTTCGGCTGTACTCAGCGCTACACAGGACTGCTTTCTGCTAAACCAAGAGATCACACTTGATCCCATACTGAAGTGGCACCCTGAAGTGCTATTCCTTTCTACAGCACTGCCAGCCCAGTCTGAATCAACATAACCCTTCAGGTTAAACTTTTGATTCGCATCATACTTGATCCCATAATCAATCGTACCCTTTAGGTACCTCAGAATATAATTTACAGCAACCAGGTGAACACCTCTGGGATCCATCAGGAACTGGCTCAATGTGTTCACCGCAAAGAAAATATCTGGTCTCGTGTTCGTTAAGTAAATCAAGGACCCAATCGTCTGATGATACACAGTAACATCAACCATATCAAATGAAGCAGAGGCTCTAGCTTTGTTGCCATAGGTGTGGCCATGGCCTTGCAGTCCATCATCCCAAACCTCTTCAGGATCTCTACTGCATACTTCCCTTGTCCAAGGAATATTCCATCTGCACTCTGCCACACCTCCATGCCTAGAAAATAGTGCATCATCCCCAATTCCTTCATCTTGATCTCGGCAGCAAGCTTCCTCTTGGTATTAGCAATTAGTCTATCCTCACCCGTAACAAACAGGTCATCCACATATAAGAGTAGAATCACATGATTGCCTTCCTCAACCTTGTAGTAAAGGTTGGAATCTGCTTTGCTTTTGGTAAATCCCAAACTGGATAGAAAACTATCCATCCTACCATACCAGGTCCTAGGAGCTTGCTTCAAGCCATACAAGGCTTTCTTCAGTCTGCACACATATGACTCCATCTCATGTGTCTCAAAACCAAGTGGCTGCTCCACATACACTTCCTCCTCGACTATAACATTCAAGAAGGCTATCTTGACATCCATCTTGTGTATGTTCCATTTCATCACTGCAGCCAGAGCAAGTACTATTTGAATGGAAGTGTATCTGGATATAGGTGCAAAGGTCTCTTCATAGTCTATTCCCTCTTTCTGAGAGAAGACACGAGCTACAAATCTCAGTTTGTACTTTTCTATGCTTCCATCTGCAGCATGCTTGATCTTGTAGATCCACTTGGAAGTCACAACAGACTTCCCTTCAAGTCTTGGGACTGTATCCCAAACCTCATTCTTCATGATCAACTGGTACCCCTCGATCATGGCATTCTTCCCGAATCCTGGGAACTTCAATATCTTCAATATCTTCAAATAGATAACTTTGTTGTTGAACAAATGTTGTAGTCCTTCTTTTGTAGGTGATGGCATACAGTCTTTCCTACAAAACAAGTTAAATTGCGTGATTAGAAACATCCAATAGTTTTTAGAACAAATTCTTACACATAAATAAATATGTCATTCATTCATGCAATTATCTTAGCGAATGCTTCAATACAACATTTATCCATATCCTGTAACTTTCTAGATGCCTTCCAATCTCTACCAGAACATTGTTAAGAGTGTGCACAACTCCCAACATGTCAACAAAGAGGTTCCATTCTAAATAAGTAGTAATGGAATGTTGTATAGTGCCATAAGACACTTACCCATCACATGCATATTAGTAGTATACTGTTCATTAATGCAATTATTCTAATATGCATAATACACACCCTAAGTCTAGGAACATAAGCATATACATCATTGAACAATATTATTTAAACAAACAAATATGCAAGAAATAACAATTCAAATACTTATCTTTGTTTGGTTGTAGGGTGGACTCCCTCTCAATATTTGCTTCCTTGATTACCTGTCTTTGAATTTATATCCATCCTCAATCACTATGCATACTTACTAGTATCATCATTGTGTTATCCTCGAGGTCTCATACATACATTCATTAGTATAATCTCAATACTATCAAAACACAATAATCTTAAACATGTATCGTCATGATTATTTCAAACACAGATAATAAGTATTAGCATTCAATGTTTTAGGGACGACTTCTCTTACTCATGCATATTCATATTTGACCATAGTACTCTTCTGGTTAGTCATAGGTAAGAGACATAATATGCATAAACCCTAGATTACTTAAATTTCTAACTTCATAAATAATCATTATCAATCATGCCATGTATACTTATATAAGATATCCTAACACAAGGTAGGATCCTAACTTGATATAGAAAAAAAATACCTGGATTAATATGTTAGATGATTATGTCTAACATACCCACATGATGTCTTCTTGTTCTCTTAAATGACTTGTGTCAGTAACCTGTATATCTCATACGTTAAGCATTATAGAACCAAGCTATACATACCTCGTAAGTATATCTTCTATGTGATCCATGACAATGGATGAATCTTTGTCTTCATGTCACCATGGTCATATGTTCTTGAACTAGAACATAGTTTTTCTTTCTTGATGTACCTTTCATGTTAGCGGACAACATCAACCTCATACAACACCATAATGCATTAGTACAATCATAAGTGTCAAAACCCTAATTAATGAATATATGCATTCATAATTGTATTAAGGTGATACGACAAGTCTAAAATTAATCAAGATTGTACGAACCTTAATGAAGACAAACATACCATAAACTTAATCATGAACAAATCTCGAAACATACCTCGATAAGTCATACTAGTTGAGATTGCTTGTAATCTTCTTATGTAAGGCCTTAGCCTCATCTCCCTCTGAAACAGGAACTTCTTCACTTATGCAAGTGACCAATCCATTCTCTTCTAGGATTAACCCAATCCACTTGAATTGCGAAAACTAGATTTGGAGATGGATTAGGGTTTGTCAAGAAAACCCTAAAAATTCAAACTTTGAATTTTAAACTTCTGAAAGGATAGAAAGATGCAACTTGATGAGTTGATCAACCTGGTATACTCATAATTTGAAAACTGCAAAGTTTCACCCCTCAAATTTGCTTTTCAATCTTCCAGATTCACTGGGGAGGACCCTGAATTAGGGTTTGAGTTTTCCGGAGCTTCACCCAACCAAATAGTTTGATCCAAATCTCTAAACTTTGATTTTTCCCAGGATCCTCCAGCTATGGTCACAGATTTAAAAAATTCCCATTTTTACCAAAGCCCTAATTTTTCACCTTTATGATCAAAGTCCCAAACAAGGGTTTGATCAAGCCTGGCCTTCTACCCAACCAAAAAATTCGATCTTGGTCTCTAAATTTTGATTTTGATGAGGATCATCCAGTCGTGGTCTCCTATAAAAAAATTCCAACATTCTCTAAAACCCTAACTTCTCGGAGCCATTAATGAAGGTGCTCAAAATCCAATTATGTTTTGACAGAAATATGCACCTGAATGTTTCTGGTGTAACTCCAAAATTTCAGATCTACAAGGTCTGAATATTCTTCCTGTGGTATCCCGACCTGTTATCTTTCCAACCCCATAGGTATGACCTCAAATGGATTCTCTGAGAGATATTTATGCCAATTGTCGCAACGTGACCTGTTTACGGGATAAAACATGAGAGCAAACCTTTACGGCATGCCACGTGTCACTGGTTCAGTTTCGGCCTCTGAAAAACTTACCTGAGAAAGTACATTCCGTACCCTACCAGTCACATTTTACAAAATTTCATTTGGAGCTTCGTAGCCCAAGTTATGACCTTTTTTCCTAGGTCACCTATTTATGACTTAGATCTAGAAGAGGCAGAAACCCTATATTGTATAGATCATAAATCACAAAGTACAATGAATTAGAAGTTGTCCTTCACAAACAAGGTACATGGGGATCTTAGCTTTGACTTGTAAGATTTTCAGATCCTGAAACCTCTCCGAAATGGATTTATAGCAAAAGTGCTATGATGATTGGTGTTTGTTATATCAAGCCCTAGCTTCACAAGTGCAACAAGTGTCATAAGTGCCATACCATGCCTTCTTTCAGGCTAGCTTTGATACCATGTTATATTTTCATAATTTACTTCAATCTAATCTAGGATATTAACTGAGAGAAGAACATGTATAGCATATCTACAGCACATCAATCATGGACACAATAATGCAAGCACACAAGAGACACAGAGTTTCACCGGGAAACCCAAGAAGGTTAAAAACCCCGCAACTTCCTCAGAGATAGATAGAGAAATGATACAAACCAAGTACAAGAGATCGTCTTCTCCTAGCAGCATCTTCTCCTACTCCACAAGTGCGCCACTCTCCCATGAGTGTGTGAGTGATAAAGTGAATGAATAAATAGAGTTCCTCCCGCATTCTATTTATACTTGACTTGATTTGCCTAATAACCTTTATTAGGTCGGCCTCAACTTAACCACATAACAAAATGCTGACAAGGCCGACCCCCACCAAAGTGGTCTAATAAACGTTTTACCCACATGACTTATATAGGGTCTACCCCATCAAGGTGGTCTAATAACCCATCAAGTATAAGTTACGACACTTTCGTATAGAGGAATAATAACATATATATAGGAATACAATATACATATGTGAAATACATTCCAAAATTACAATTACATCAACACATGTGTTTCTACTTCTAATTCATGCATGCATTTGAAATTCCACTTGTGATGCATGTTCAACCCTATTCATTTTGTTTCATGTATGTGCATAGCCTAGGTATATGGCATTCTTGTTTCATGTATGTGCATATAATTAATGTACATGTGTTTCTACTTCTAAGTCATGCATGCATGTGAAATTCCACTTGTGATCCATGTTCAACCCTATTCATTTTGTTTCATATATGTGCATAACCTAGGTCTATGGCCTTTTTGTTTCATGTATGTGCATAGCCTAGGTATATGGCATTTTGTTTCATGTATGTGCATAGCCTAGGTACATGATCTAAACCTAGAGAGTTCATAAAACCCGAGTTTGTAGTTCCATGTCTCAATTTATGAGCCCTAGTTTTATTATGCAGTGTCTAGTTCATGAAACCCTAGTTGGTTTGTAATTTGTAAGTGTATCTTAGGCATATGCCTATTGGATTATACTTTAGTACAAGAATAATATACCTTGTGATCTCTAGACACATGGTGTTTTCTTAATGCTGCAACATGTTTTGTGGAGTTGACCCAACAATGTAAAATTGCATTGATGGAAACTGAGCAAAACCCTAGTTTACGAAATGAATGCACAATGAAGTCACTAGTACATGAAAACACGGGGGAGAGGGCTACCTAGAGGTAATATCATGCTAGGAGAGAAACGGAGTCGACGGTTCGTCAATCTGAACTCCGGTTTCCAAGTTATGTCGAGTTGCAAGTTGCATGAAAATGTCGTTCAGGGACACTTTGTGACTTTCGGTTCGGGAGCGAAAAAAAATGGAGCAACAAGATTGAATGTCATTGGCTGTTGCAAGTGTGTATGGGCAATGCAGATGTGGGACTTCTACCAACACTGGCTCGGTGGAGTGTTTTGTGGAGTTGACCAACCAATGCGAGATTGCATTGATGGAAACTAAGCAAAATCCTAGTTTACGAAATGAATGCACAATAAAGTCACTGGGCCATGAAAACATGGGGGAGAGGGCTACCTAGAGGTAATCGCATGCCAGGAGAGCAACGGAGTCGACGGTTCATCGATCCGACCTCCGGTTGTCGAGTCATGTCGAGTTGCAAGTCGCATGAAAATGTCGTTCAGCGACACTTCGTGACTTTCGGTCTAGGAGCGAAAAAACAAATGGAGTAGCAAGATTGCATGTCATTAGCTCCTGCAAGTGTTTATGGGAAATGCTGACGTGGGACCGCTACCAACACTGGCTCGGTGGAGTGTTTTGCGGAGTTGACCCAACAATATGAGATTACATTGATGGAAACTGAGCAAATCCCTAGTTTACAAAATGAATGCACAATGAAGTCACTGGGCCATGAAAACACGAGGGAGAGGGCTACTTAGAGGTAATCGCATGCCAGGAGAGCAACGGAGTCAACGGTTCGTCGATCTGAGCTCCGGTTGGTGAGTTATGTCGAGTTCTAAGTCGCATGAAAATTTCATTCAGGGACACTTGGTGACTTTCGGTCTGAGAGCGAAAAAATAAATGGAGCAGCTAGATTGCATGTCGTTGGCTCCTGCAAGTGTGTATGGGCAATGCCGACGTGAGACTGCTACCAACACTGGCTTGGTGGATTGTTTTGTGCAGTTGACCCAACAATGCAAGATTGCATTGATGGAAGCTAAGCAAAACCCTAGTTTTATAAGGAGTAAAACATATCTCTTATATTTTTAGATGGGTCATGAAATCCTACAATCTAATGACCCATCACATTCCACAACTCTTGGAAAGTATCATGTCCCTATTGAATTCTAGTACAGGTACACTTGCAACATTGCATTATTCCAAACAATTCGTTTCATGGCTCTAGAAGTACTACAAATCTTATTCCAACTATATCACTACATCCCTTATGGAAGAAACACTTAGCATGTTTACATAGCTAATAAGTTAATAACATGCCTAAAAATCAATCATTCATAGGAATTGAGGTACATACCTAGCTTTGAATAACAAAGATTTACAAAAAATAAATCATCAATAAATAAATGGGGGTATGCATGCCTTTTTTAGGTCGTATGACGATATGCCCAAATTTACATTCAAAACTGCATTGTCAACTTGAAGTATACAAATGCATTTATGAAACATGATTCTTTACAACTAAGAATTCCTTGTCTTATTTAGCACATTTATATTCATTCAATAAGGCATTGGTAATCATAGCACAACGTTGAAGAATTACCAAAAATGAAATTACATAGTTTTACAAAGAGGATTTCTCCATACACTAAGCCATCTAGAGCCTTCCTTTCTATACCGAACACATTACATTCATTATTTGCAATGCCAAGTCTTCCCCCAAGGTGCTTGATCCATCTCCAAGTTTCTTCTTCATAAAATGAAAGCTAAGCGGTGAATGGAATTAGTTATTACTATTTACTAGAGTCTTGATTAAGTTGGGAGGAAAACGACCCTCACAGGAAGAATTTTGCTTAAAAATCAACACATAATATTCCATAAGAAGCCATGTACTTGGATGGAAACTTGTCCATTTGCAACTGAAATGTACCCTCATGATTTTATTTTAATAATTTATTGGTTACACTATTTTCTTGTAACTAACCGTTTCATAATTTATCTCTTTTAATTTTCAAGGCTTTCTTGGGACGAGTTTTTTTCAAATTTTTAAACATTTAAGGAAACAGCAATATCAAACAAAGACAAAGCCACAAACCTAAAAACATATTCAAGCATATATCTGCAAGGCTCATAATACACATCTCGATCCCATATCAAGTCAACCATATAGGTAAATCTGAACATTGCTTTATATTATATGTACATGTATAATGTTTTCAAAAATGGCATGCCATGGCTATAATACATAATTGTGGATCATACTATACATCTGTGTGTACATACAAATAAAATGGTACATGTATGTATTCCCCCTATACATGGATTCTATATGTACCCCCCCTATACATGAATTCTATTTATCCCCCTTTTCACTGCCAATGTCAGTGGCTAATGAGAAGTCTATCTTTCTTTTGCAGTTGCTCGATGGCATTCCCCAACGATCCTTATCCCCCTTTTCACTGCCAATGTCAGTGGCTAATGAGAATTCTATATTCCTTTTGCGGCTGCTTGATGGCGTTCCCCAACAATCCACAGGAGGATGCATTCTCAATATTGGAGACTGAACACAAACCAAAATTTGTAAGTTAGTTTACCAAGCTATAAAAATAAATACAACTTTATGTACATTTGTTCAAATTCCAAGCAAATATAATATTTTTACTTACCATGTGTGTGTTATTCCTCAGCACTGAAACTGCATGTACTTTGGTGGGGGGTCATGCAGGGTCATCAGTGGCCCCAATTGGGTGCTCTTCAGGCACCACTAGCTTAGTAGATTCCTGCATAAAGTAACATACATGTCAATGTCATCAAATACAAAGAAAACAAGACATATATATACTACATGAACGGACGATGACTCTTTCAAAGAAAGCAAGACATACAGGTACGTCGGGGGGGGCAGAGGTGGGTCACCAACAACCTCAGTTGGGTGCTCTTCAGGCACCACTAGCTCAGTAGATGCCTGCATAAAGTAACATACATGTCAATGTCAAAAAATACAAAGAAAACAAGACATATATATACTACATGGGCGGACAATGACTCTTTCAAAGAAATCGAGACATACACATACCTGGGGGGGGGCAGAGGTGGGTCACCAACAACCTCAGTTGGGTGCTCTCCAGGCACCACTAGCTCAGTAGATGCTTGCATAAAGTAACATACATGTCAATGTCAGCAAATACAAAGAAAACAAGACATATATACTACATGGACGGACAATGACTCTTTCAAAGAAAGCGAGACATACACGTACTTGTGGGGGGGCAGAGGTGGGTCATCAACAACCTCCGTTGGGTGCTCTTCAGGCACCATTGCATCACTAGATGCCTACACATAAAGTAACATATGTACCAATGTCAGCAAATAAAAAGAAAATGAGACTGTATATAATATGTATGTACATACAATGACCTTTTCAAAGAAAGAGAGACATGTACACACATACCTAGGGGGTGGAGAGGTGGGTCACTAACAACATTGATTTGGTGCTCTTGAAACACCACTGCATAACTAGATGCCTGCATAAAGTAACATGTGGACCAATGTCATTGAATACAAAGAAAATGAGACTGTATATATACTATGTATGGATGTACAATGACCTTTTCAAAGAAAGAGAGACATACACATACTTGCGGGGCGGGGAGAGTTGGGTCACCAACAACGTCGATTTGGTTCTCTTCAAGCACCACTGCATCACTAGATGCCTGAATAAAGTAACATATATACACAATGTCAGCAAATACAAAGAGAACAAGACTGTATATATATACTACATGGATGGACAATGACTTTTTCAAAGAAAGAGAGACATGTACACATACCTAGGGGGGGGGGGGAGAGGGTCACCAGTGGGTGGAAAAAATGACGTTGGGCTAAATAGACAGTGAAACATAGCCTGGTAACAATGCTACATAACAAAACATAAAGATACAATTAGAAAATTTCTAAAAATTAAATGCATACATGTTTCATATCATTAAAAGCATAATTAAAAGAATACCTGAGTTTGAGAATCTTCCTCTACATGGGAGGGACCGACCTAGGATTCCACAAACTCATTGTGCCCACCCTGCATAAAACATATTGTATTGAGTTTAAGATGTACTGAATGTTGCAATCTCTAAATTATAAATATGTAAATCACTCGATGACAAATTAAATAGTAAAGTTCTTACAGCGAATGGTGAAGCACCAAAATCATATGCAGCATTGACCGCTGCATCAATGACATTAGCATCAATGGCCGGATTATGTGAATCTGGGGTGTCATTGGACACCAGCTATATATTTGTTCACGTAAATTGTCAGATAATTATTTAAAGGGAAATAAATTACGAAACAATCGAAAACTGTGATATAAAACAAAATATATATACTATGTAAAGAATGAATTTTACTTACATATCGGAGTAATCCATCGCCCCGAAACTTTGAAGCAAACCCATACCATATGCTTCGACATGATGTGAAAGGGTGTGGAATAACCTGATGCTCTGAAGACTTTGCATCACCGGTGTGATGTGTAGCTCTAGTTTGGTATGGGGACCTAAAAGGTGGATCCTAACTGTGAGATGGTCCAACCCGAGATGGGCCAGCCTCAGAAGTGCCAACCCATTGGCCTACATTTCCTTCAATGGAAGTCCCATGTTGAAGCAATGTATCAGCCAAATCGAATAAGGCCTCCTATGTATCATCGAGAATAGGATCCTCTGGAGGATATACCTAAGGGGGGTTTGGTGTGTGTGGAGGGCGTCGCACATAGTTAGGACCGGTCCTAGCCCCTTCCCTATCTTGGGGCATCCCATGACCTACACCCTAGAACTCTAGAGTGTCAAAATAGTTCACATGTTTCCCCAAGATAAATTATGCATACAACTTCCTAAGGAAATAAAATGGGATGTCTCTATTCCCGTGAGGGTCTTCATCGAAGACCATGTACCAGCGATCCATCTAATTGGATTTAATATTTGGTTCTATGCACCAGTCTATGGAAATGTGTGGTCGACTAGTGGGTGGAACCAATCCGGTGCTAGGGTCCCGAAATAATCAAAACAATTGGTCTTTGGTTATATTTAGTTTTTTTACATCTTTGTAGTTCAACCCAGTGGAATAGTATTGCCTCTAAGAATATCTGTATGAGCTAATGTTGTACAGTGCTCCCTAGGCATTGGCAATTGTATTTGTAATGGAGTTTGATGCCTTGGCTAATGATTGTCTTAAGTGGTCCCCCCCTCTAAAGAGTAGGCTAAGGCACCTCAATGAACCCAAACGAGCCAGAATCTCTGAATTACGGTCGTGTTCCTCCTCGATGTGTGGGTTTGTGTCTAGATTTTGGTTTGGTTTTGGGTTTGTGTTTGGATTTTGGTTTGGGTTTGGGTTTCTATTTGAGTTTGTGTTCTCTGTTAAGAATAAAGCAACAATTTCAAAATTTAATTAATACATTTCATTGTTTCTTTTTTAATACATGTAACAAATTTTATTAAATTGGTTTTAAAAAAACACAAAAACTAGTAAATTAACAAACACAATAACGAAAATTTCAAAAGGAATTAACAAACTAGGAAATCTTGCCACCTACCTTCCATTTTATCCGAATTGTGAATTGGCTTTCCTCCTCCTTCTCTCAAACGCAAATCGACTGTGCATTTTCTCGCCTTACCAATATTGCTGGCCTTCACTGTGTAGATTGGGAAAATGAGGCCGCGGGCCTTTGTTTTATATATATATATTGCATTACAAATCGCATTTGCAATATATCGAAAGTATGGTATATCGCACTTGCATTTTTTAACTCTATTAATCCTTTATATATGAATGAATAAATGATTGGGGATTTCCTTGGACCAAGGACGGGGGAGACAAGGGCACATTGAATTCTACAAATCCTTAATTAGTAGGTCAAAATCCCATCATTTAGACCTTCATTTTGGCCAATGTATAAGGATTTTCACCCCTTGCTCCATGACTAGGGAGGGACAATTACAATTTTGTCACTCCTTGCAAGGCTACTAGGGAGTGATAATTACAACATTTTCACTCTATGTAATTCCTTAGGGGAGCGATAATCATGTTTGCACCATTTTAGCTTGGACATCAAGTGAGGCCCTGCATAGCCACTCGGGGATTTCTTCTGCTTGCGATTACAACGCTCAACCACTTGAGATAACCCACTGGGATTTTGTGTCACAATTTCTCCTTTTCTATTAATGGTATTTATATTATATAAATTTATGGAGCCCCTTTTAGCTTCCAATGGTTAGCCAACAATCAACATCCTCATATAAAATTTGACTAGATATAGAGTAATTCCAGAAATGCTCTTCTCCTTCATGTTAATTATCGTATGCTTGTGTAAAATACATAATTAATCAAAATAAAGTTTCATTGAAAAAAAGAGCTCAAAATACCTTAGGATATGTATTATAAATTAGTAATGTTCATTATAAGTATTGATTACAAAACATCATTACCAAAATGTGTTATTTTATCTCCATGGAGTTTATTTGTAATTGAATTACCATATTTGTAGTCATCAAATATATTTTCATAAAGAGATCACGTGAGTAATGAGATAAAGATAGAGAATATTTTTTTTCAAATCTCTAATTTTATATCTTCGTAGGATAGGGGAAAATAGGTTTGAAGGGAGAAAAGGTAATGGTAAAAGAGAGGAAGTGGGTTGTTATTTCTTATGATCTATAATAAGAGATATTAGCCTCCATTTTAATAACTTTAGTTGAAATAGTGGGTGCATGGATGGGTGACATAGTGTGGTTGGATAAGCAAGGAGGGAGTTATATGGAAGAGGGTATGATAGAAGACATGAAAGGAAGAAAAAAAATTAGAGGAGAAGATATCGAAACAAGAAATCAATTTAGTGCACAAATTGTACATGTGACATTAGTTGTAGAAGACATCCAAGGTGCCTTATACAGAAGCATAACATCTCAAATAAGAACAGATATAAGACAAGAAAATTAATGTTTGAAATCATCTCTAGTATTCACATCTATAGAACAAACAAAGTTTGTATATGGTCCCCTCTCTCAAAAATCGATTGAATCTCTCTAACTATGCCTTTGCAAGTAAAATTATTTGCATAGAGCCAAAAAAATTAGTACAATAAATGAAACTCTAATCATACAAACAAACTGAGAACAAAAACAGAAACACAAATGATGGTGAAATAAGAAGACCATATGAATCGAACCCTAGTTCGACTACAACTTTGAAATATGGAAGAGATATGGAGGGATTCAATCCTTCTAAAGGAATGAGAGCAATTGGGAGTACATATACCATTACAGATCATAATTATTAGACTGTATTTTGATCAACGTGAAAGAAAATAAAATTTAAGATGATCCACATGTTGGTTAAATAATTTTTTAATATAAGGTTCTCGGGCCCATTTTCAATATAAAGGTTTAATAGAGATGCCTCAATAGAAATCTAAAGATGATACTATATTCTTAGTGAATATATTTTGTTTGATACACTTGCTCTTGGAAGTTGCTTGTATTTTCCTTTTGCTTGTAGGATCATCAACTTGGATCCTCAAGCTAGGAGCTAGATCAACAAGGAGCATCGAGGACAACCTTCAGGGCTGAGGTGGGACATCTACCCCTTCCCATCCATATGCTTGCTTGGATTGGCTTGTGTATAAACTGGATCTAGGAAAAAGTATTTAAACCATTTGTTTCTTTTCTATCTTGGGTTAGGTGTCTAGGGAACCTACTTTATCCCAATAGGAACCCTGTTTTATTTTCTATGTTGGGTTAGGTGTCTTAAGAAACACAATGAAATAATTTGTAGATGTTGTAACAAAGTTTTGGTGTTCCAAATCGCACTTACGATATAACGCAAGTGCGATATATCGCACTTGCGATTTGTAACTCTTAAAAAATGCAAGTCCGATATATCGCATATGCGATATAGGCTAACTAAGCTTAGCCTCAGTTTTGGGCTCGGGTTTGTCCGAACCTAGCCACAATAACGCATATGTATTATGGATTTTTATTTCAGATGTGCATTTTTTATTTCTAAAGTGGCACTAAAAAGTGGAACCAACTTCGTGCGTGCGCCCTATAATAGTTTTATATCATATTATTGCATATTATATTATTGCATCTTATATTATATCAATATTATAATATATCATTAGTTTTTAATATAATTGCAATATTATTATTTAATTATAATTTTAGTTACTTTGTGAACTTTAAATTTATTAGTAAATATATAAAAAAATTATTAAATTTATTACTAAATATATAAAAAATATGAAATTTATTAGTAAATATATTAAAAAAATATTAATATATTAGTAAATTCTAAATTATTTTATAAATTTAAAATTTGTATTGCTACATTTATTATGTGTGCACAATAATCTAAATCTTTCTTTATTATTTTCAATTTTCACTTCTTAACTATACACAAACCCAACATATTTTTTCAACTAACCCAACATATTTTTTCAACTATGATTAATAAGAGAATATATATTAAACTTAGTGTGACATGTCACGTTTTAATATTTTTTAATGTGACATTACGTTTTTTAATATTTTCCTTAGGATCCTCATTTTAGACCTCAAATTGAATCTACTATTGATTGACCATTCATCAAATATCTCCAAGGAGCATGTATGAAGGGAATACCTTATTTGAGGAAAGGTTGACTGATCCTTCATCTAGATGATGCATAGTCGCTAGTGCCATATTTGAGGAAGGGCCTTTTGATCATTACTTTAGATAATGTGTGGTAGGAGGAACATATTTCACGATGATCAATAGACCTTTCATTTGTTCAACATCCTCGATAATATCTTGAGGAGGATGTATGAAGTTAGTACCATATTTAAGGAAGGTTGGTCCATCATTAGTACTCTAAATGATGTGTTGCACAAGTGCTATGTTTGAGGAACTCATCCTTTCTCTACATCATGTGTCATTGGAAGACAATATTTGAGAAAGATCAACATACCTTTTCACTTGGTAAGCATCCTTGAGAATATTTGAGAGGATGTATGAAGCAAGTACCATATTTGAGGAAGTATCGGAAGATCCTTCTATTAGATGTTGCATTACTCAAGTATGATATTTGAGGAAGGGTCATTAGGTTGTTCCTCTAGATCCTTCATACTTGATGAAGGGTCGATCAATTCATCCTCTACATGAAGTGTGGCAAGAGGACAAGAGGACAAATTTTAGGAAGATCAACATGACTTTTTTTTCGATGCCCTTACGAATATGTTCAGGATGTCTGAAGTGAGTACCATATTTGAGGAAAGGGTAGATAAGTCCTTATATTAGATGGTAGGTTACCCAAATAGTATATTTGAGGAAGGGTCTAGCAATCCTTTCTCTAGATAATGCATTACCCAAGTACCATATTTGAGAAAGGTGTTGATTTCCAACACCAACATGGTTTTGAAGTCTTGAAACATGATGTCAATCACAAACACTCTCATATATGTCATCATGCTAATATCCCTCAACCATAGAGTCATGAGGAAAGCCTCCTTATGTCTATATTAATTTAGTCATGTGCATTGTAGTTTTCCTTCAACCTCCTCACTTATGAGAGAAAATTCATCTTATCAATCCAAGTATGTGAAATCACACCAATTTATAGCACATTTCCATTATCCTAATCATTAACAGAATGGACCTCTCATCCTTATTCTACTCTTATTGAAGCTGTAGAAAACTTCCTTTTATATCGTTAGAGTGAGTCCATTGCTAATCAATAGGCAATGGCCTATGGAAATTATACTTGAGTAGAACAATAATTGAGACCTTCCATAGATTACGCTTTCTTTTAATTAAAAAAAGAAACAAAAAGAAAACCAAAAATTGTCGAAGCTATTATATATCATTGCATCTTACTCAGCAACAAGACCAATGGAAATAAATTAAATTTGAAAGAACATCCACGCAGCACTACCAGAATCTTTGTGGGTATTTTGAATTTAATCACAAATATGCATGTTGAACCTCTAACAGAGTTACAGGGTTCACAACAACATTGAGGAAACCATGAGGAGTTGGAGATGGAGGAAAATGCACGGGAAAATGTTAGAAAAAGTAATAAACAAATCTCCCAACAAAATTGTGAGGAACAAAGTACCAGAGGAAGCATGGACAGGTATGAGTTGTAATATTTCTCATTTTAGGATATTTGGTTGTGTTGCTTATGCTCATGTTCCTAAAAAGCTAAGAAAAATGCTAGATGACAGGAGTGAGAAATGTAACTTTCTTGGATACGGTGAAGAATCTAAATCCTACAAATTGTATAACCCTATTACCAGAAAGGTTATCTTCAACAGAGATGTGTTGTTCAAGGAGGAAGAGTCATGGGATGGAACCATAGACAAGGTTGTGGGAGTTGCAATACCCCAACCAGAAGATGAAGAAAAAGAGGTGTTGATTGGACAACAGGATCAAGTAGCATCTTCACCATTAGCAAATACTCCAGCAAGAACACTTAGAAACTCAGTTTGAGGTGAAGCATCAAGTCCGCAATCAGGTAATGAATATGATCACAGTAATAGAAAGACTAGAAGATTAGAAGATATTTATGATGAATTGGATGCAAATACCAATTATGCTTTTATTACTAGTGAACCTGTGTTTTATGAAGAGGTAGTAACAGAAGAGCATTGGGTAAAAGCTATGGATGAAGAGATAGATTCCATTGAGAGAAATGGTACATGGGATCTAGTTGACCTGCCAAAAAATAAGAAAACCATTTGTGTGAAGTGGGTCTATAAGACCAAACTCAATGAAAATAGTGAGATTGATAGCTACAAGACAAGGTTAGTAGCAAAAGGTTTCTCGCAGCAACTAGGAATTGCTTTTAGAGAAACTTTTGCACCAGTAGCAAGATTGGACATAGTAAGAGCAGTCCTAGCAATAGCAGCCCATAACAGATGGAAAGTGTATCAGAGGATGTCCAGTCGACATTCTTGAAAGGAATTCTTGAAGAATAAATTTATGTGGAGCAGCCACATGGGTATGAAATCAAAGAACATGAAGAGAAAGTTTACAAGTTGAAGAAATCTTTATATGGGTTCAAGCAAGCTCCAAGAGCTTGGTACAGTAGAATTGCTTCTTATCTGATAAAAAATGGTTTTAGTATAAGCAAACGAACTAACAATTTACACAAAGGTAAATCAACAAGGACAGATTTTGATAGTTTGTTTATATGTTGATGATATGGTTTTTACAGGTGACCTATCAGCAGATGATTTAAGGTAGCTATGAAGAAATTGTTCGAGATGATAGACCTTGGATTAATGAAGCTCTTTCTTGGTTTAGAGGTAGAATAGTCAGAAAAATGTGTATTTATTTCTCAAATTAAATATGCTAATGAAGTTCTTAAGCGATTCAGAATGTTTAATTGCAAACTAGCACCTACACCAGTGGCAACATGTACAAAGTTGAGCAAAGAAGATGACAGTCCCAAAGTAGATACAACATTGTTTAAGAGACTTGTAGGAAGTCTCATGTATCTCATAGCTACGAGACTAGATATTATGTATGTTGTCATCTTGATTTTCAGGTTCATGGAGTCTCCCAAAGACTCCTCGGATTGGCAAGTTGGCAAAAAGATCTTACGATATGTTGCAGTTATTTCACGCTATGGAATTTTATACTCAAGAACTGAGTATGATATTTTGACAAGTTTCACTGACAGTGATTTTGCAGGAAGTGTGGACGACAAGAAAAGCACTTCCGGTCATGTTTCTTGAATCTTGGATAAGGGGTGATTTCATGGGCATCTAAGAAGCAACCCATTGTTACACTTTCATTAGTAGAAGCAGAGTATGTAGCAACAACATTAGCATCATGTCAAATAGTTTGGTTACGCCGAATTTTAGAAGGTCTTCAACAGAAACAAAAAGGACCAACAACAATCTATTGTGACAACAATTCAGCAATCGCTCTATCCAAGAACCATGTTTTTCACCAGAAAAGAAAGTGCATTGATACCAGATATCACTTCATAAGATAACTTTTGAACAATGGTGAAGTTTATGTTGAGCATTGTAAATTGATTGACCAATTGGCTGACATATTCACAAAGCCATTGGCAAAATAAATTTTTGAAACCTATAGAGATAATTTAGGCATTGTAAAAGCTGCAGTAGTGAGCAGTAGTAATTAAGATGGAGTGTTAGAAATAATAATTACTTTTGTTAGCTTAGCTTTAACTTTTACTTTAGTTCCTATTATGAAGTTCAATTAATAAAACATGCAACAACATGCAAAAGCTAGGTTGGACTTTTTAGAGTTTCCATAAGTGTTTAAATACACATTCAGTTTTGGTTTGTAATGCATTAGTTGATCTTCCTTTATCAATAAAGATTGAAGAGCAGTAGGTCATTCTGCATAATCTTTGCGTTTATTTCTGCCTCCGTCCTTCAGTTTGGTATCAAAGCTTGATTAAGTCTCTTGGAAAGCATATTGATCCAAGAGTAGATCAAGCCTATTATATTCTTCCATAGCAAAGAATGATTCTTCCATAGCAAGAAGGTAGAGATCGTTCAATCCAAGCCAAGATCTTTCACCAGTCAAGTGAGAGAAATTATCCAAGAAATTGGTCAAAGATCTGGGTTCTAGTCTGAAGCAAAAAGAAGGAGAAAGCTTTTAGATCCGCAGATCTGAAGCAAATTCGTGAAGAAACTCCAATAGTTGTTGGAAAGCATGAAGAAAGTAGCCAATCCACAGATTTGTGTTGGAGAGCCTGTCCCGATCAGTTTTTGGGTGAGGAAAATTGCATGAGCCTGAGGAAATGGTAAATCCGCAAAGAGAAAGTAATTCATGTGAAGAAGCAGCTAGCCGCCAGTTGAGCTTTGAAGAAAAGTTTGATGTGTGAAAATCTGAGTGGTTCAGTAAATCCATGGAGAAATACCTCCTGAAATCAAAGAATAGGCTGAGGAGTAGGCACACCCAGCCGTGAAGGGAGAAATCCAGGAGGAGACCATCCATGAAGAAATCACTGTTGAAGGACGAGTCATAAAGATATCCATGGATCGTGAGGAGTAACTAGACACATGTTGAACAAGCCATTGTTTGTGAAGAAAATACACCCTGCCGTGAAGAGGGAGTCCATCAGCTGCCGCAGGAGAAGATAACTCTTTCTAAGGAGGCGACAGTTAAAGAGAAATCTCGATGGACAAGATTGTCGTTGAAGAGAAGACTGTCCGCATGAGCCATTCTGCGTGAATGTGAAGACATGAATGTGAAGAGGAATCGAATAACATGGAAAGGTAAATGTTTTTGTCATAAATAATTTTAATTTGATGCACAGAGATTCATGAAATCCGCCTCATCGATTCAGTTATAAGAGAAGATATGAAGCTTTAAAGGTGAAAAATAAAAATGCTTTAGTTTTTCATGCCACGTCCTTTTCTGAAGGGATTTACAAAATTATGCAAAGTTTTATAAAAGGGTAGATTTTTTGAAGAGCTTTGTTTATTAAAAGAATTAAGTTTTTCTTATAAAAAGAAAGGAAAAGCTCTTTTACGAAAATAGAAGTTTGGTGTGAAGTTTGAAACCCTTGTATGATAGTAAAGGTCTGTAGCCCAAGATCGAAGGAAAAACTTTAAAGTGTGGAGCAGAAAGTACAAGAAGAAGAAGCTTTATCAGCACATTGCAGCAGAGAAAGTCAAGATGAAGATGTTTTGTAAGCCTAGTTGAGACATAGACCAGCAGGCATTCTTTTTTTTCTTAAAACCCTTGCACCCAAAATATTTTAGCAACAATTAGATTGTATGTTTAGTAGTTGTAATTAAGGAGGAGTGTTAGAAAAAGTAATTACCTCAGGCTTTTATCAATTTTATTATTAAAAGTAAAGCTAGGTTCATTGTAATTATAAATTTTTATGTGAATAGAGAAACAGCAACTTGTTCCCTAAAACACATCAGAAAAAGCGATATACCCACAACTCCATGTATAAGAAGCACCATTCCTCGGCACTCCATGAGGATATTTTTCGTTTAGAATTGGCAAAAATATGTGCTTTCATCACTTTACGGCACACAAAATTCCCATGCTTACTCTCACGGGTATGGTTGTAGAAATGAATATAAAGTAAGTCCAGGCCTTCGGAACGAATATACAGGGAAAGGATTTTGTTCTAATTCGTCAAGCAATATAATTTGGGATAGGCACATTTTATGTTATTGTGATGACTGAGACCAAAGGTTCCAAAGGAATTTTAAAAAAAACTGATCATTCGAAAGAGCATTCAATACAGTGCTCATAAATAAATCAAGCTTCAGTAAGTGGTCGTTTCTTATCATGTTATTTTGGAGTACATAGTTTGTAGGAATTTAGGAGCAGAATTGGAATAATCTAGTTCCTTGTCACTGCAACCATGGAGGCCATATAAGGAGAAGAGATATGAACACATAAAGTAGGAGTCTCGTAACACATATAAACAAATGCTTTGTTTCGATACAAGTTATATTCAATTAGCTGTCAGGTACCTCTAGGCTCCAACTACAGCAGGCCCCATTCATAGAAGATACTTATATTATACCCATCACTCATAAGGGCAGAAAGAAATGCAATTACAGTCACCATTCAATACGTTCGCCCCGCTGCTTCAGTTTTTCAAATAAATTGTCAGACATGCAAGATACATGGATATCACAAAACAATATATGTTCTTCATGGATCCAATATATTCGATGAAGACTGCAATTTCCTAGAATGCGGACAAACAGTAATAGAGTTTTAGAGCAGGCTAGCTGATGATATGATGTACATGGGTGACTTCGATGCTTCGCCATATGTAAGTTATCTTTGTACGATTTTCCTGGTTTTATTTTCCTAAAATATGCAGTCAGTGGACAATTTATGTTAATGTTCCACATTATAAAAGGAATATGCTTCCAAATTAAAAGCGTCTGGTCTCGGGGTTACGGGCACACAAATAATACTTGGAGGGATAGTTAGATGTCGGGTAGTGATCTTACCTATGCAACAAATATATATAAAATACTACCATAACAGGCAGTGGCAGTATCGTGGACACAAGGCGAGATGGCAGTGATAGGAGCAAGGCAACGTCGATACCTGGAGTAGAGATTTCTGTGCAACCGAGCCCGCTGAGCATTGCAAGAATAAATAAAAACGGAGGGAAGTGGCTGGAGATTAATTTATCCGTGTGGACCAGACGCGATTAGGGTTAATAATAACCAGTAAAATAAAAGAACCTCTCAAAGTTGTTATGCACAGATAACAACCTTGTGACGTCAGAATATCCGCAAGACAGAGTAGCAGGCGCATATCATATCCCAGAACACATAATGGACTGGCAAGGAAATGCCTTATCACATTGAAGGATACATGATTGCATATGGACAATAGATCCTTCTAATGGGAAGATACAACCATTAACCAGCCAGTGGCAAAATGATCATTTTTTCCTAGGATCATTGTTTGACTTCAGCATTTTAAGATTTAAAGAAAAGTAATGAGCCTGGCCTGGCAATCATTATTATGTAACAGGCTAGTCCTGATGGGTAACACAGAGGCGTTTTCCTATCTAATAAACAAAGTTAAAATTGTTTGAAATTTCTGTACACTAAAAACCAATACAGCAGCATTATGCTCTGCTTTGTTTCTAGCATGTCATGCAGAGGAATATCATCGTTCATTTGGAAGTGAAACAGCCATGGGATATGGAATGGAGAGGAGGTCGACAATTTTTTTAAACAGTTGAGTTATTAGTATGTTTGGTTAGTTTCTGCCTAACTTATCCCCAGAATTGTGAAGAGCTAGTGTTGTATGATCGGTTAAGAATTGTAATCTCATTGGTCAACACTACATTAATATGATACTTTGATGTCTATAGTATTTTTTGTTCCATAGTATTGTTGTGATGTAATCTTATATAAACTTATGGTTAATAATAAGAAGGAAATCAATATGTCCATTGTTGTTCCCTCCTTTAGTGTCTTATAATCTTTAACATGGTATCAAAGGTGCATAGCCTTATCCATACATATATTTGGGTAAGCCTTTTCACATAGTGGAGAGCACACACATGAAACGGGAGCACATCAGTGTGGAGGAGTTTCTTCACAGCAACACAGACGTATTTATATATTTTTATTTTTCCTTTGGAAGCGCCAACGCACCTGTCCCTATTGGGAACTCCACCAACGCACCTATTGCTAAGGAAAAGTGCATCGTTGAGGCACCTACTGTTAAGTTAAAGTGTGGCACTGACGCACTTGTTGTTAAGATGCTCCCTCTAGTGCATTGTGCTAGCTCTACAAGTTGTGGAAGTGTGTTTAAAAGACGGTCATAAAAGATGGCTAGTACCAGTATGAAGAAGATCTCTAGACCAATGTTGACGGGAACCAACTATGAATTTTGGTCAATCAAGATGCACACATTTATCCAACTCAAAAAATGTTGGGATATGGTTGAAAACGACTTCAAAGAACCAGATGCAACTGCTCTGGCTGCTATGTCTAATGCTCACAAGCAATTCCTTGAAGAAAGACGAGATCAAAATCTCACTGCAAAATGGTTGATCCAAAGGTGCATTGAGGAGTCCATTTTCCCACGGATCTCAAGAGCCACCACCACGTATCAAGCCTAAAATATCCTTGCATCTGCATACAAAGTTACAGACAGAGTCAAAATGGTAAGACTCCAAACCCTTCGACTTCAGTTTGAAATTCTTAAAATGAAGGAAACTGAAAGCGTAGATTAGTTCATAACTCGGGTTTCAGGTATTGTGACTCAATTCCAAACCTATGGTGAGGGCATGGAACAAAAGGTTGGTGCCCAAAAGATCCTCAGATGTCTCACTAAGAAATTTGCTATGGTTTTTGTTGCAATAGAAGAATCTAAAGATCTGCCCAAATTTACCCTAGAAGAGTTAACACAGTCCCTTCTGTGACACGAAGCTCGACCCGGTAAAGAAGAATCTTTGTTAAATGCATTCAACACTCAGGCTTCCCTTAGCATAGGTCGAGGCAGAGGAGGTAGAGGACGAGGCAGAAGAGGAAGAGGTTCTCATGCTACAGAGGATAGAATTGCTCACGAGCACTCAGATCACTGTGAGCACTCTCACAACTCTCAAAACCAAAGGGGGAGAGGAAAGATGGACTAATAGGTCCAACGTTTAGTGCAACTATTTCAAGATGTATGGCCACTATGAACGAGATGGAAGAAAAAAGCAAGCATACCAGAACAATGGCAGATCCCATGTCTCCAATGTTGAAGAAAGCTCATCAGAAGTCATGTTTCACTCATGCCAAGTAACTGAAGAAGAATATCATTCAGATGTATGGTTGCTGGAAAGTGTTTGCAACAATCATGTGAAAGATAAAAAATCGTCATTTTCCAGCCTAGATTCATCTATCAAAACAAAAATTAAGCTTGCTGATTATTATTTAGTTCGTGCACAAGGCAAAGGCATTGTTCTTGTTCTTACTAAACAAAATGACAAGAAGTCTATACATGATGTATTCTATGTTCCTAATCTGAAATTCAATCTCATCATTGTGAGTCAACTTATTCAGAACAAGTATGATGTCATATTTATTGATACTTATTGTGTTGTCTATAATAAAGCTCGAGTAGAAGACTCTTAGCCAGAATAGAATATTTCCACTGAGTCTGAGAAGTTCTATTTTTTCAGTCATATTATCATATTGTTTCCAGTCAAGATGAAACCTGCATGTGGCATTGTAGGTATGGTCATCTACCCCTTAAGAGTCTCAATCTTATGCAAAAACAATCCACGTTCAAGGGGTTACCAGTTTTGAATTAACAGTCTAGTTCTTGTGAAGACTGTATCTTAGGAAAACATCAAAGGGAAAATTTCCCCACTTCCACATCTCGATCAAAAGAACACCTTGAGTTAGTTCACAGATACCTATGTGGACCCATGCAAACCCAATCTGTAGGAGGTAGTCTTTCTTTCCTGACTTTTATTGATGATTATAGAAAGAAATTCTGGATCTACTTTCTCAAACACAAATAAGATGCCTTCTCCAAGTTTAAAGAATTCAAGAAATTAATTGAAAAGCATTCAGTTAAATCCATGAGAGTACTCAGGTCAGATGGTGGAGGTGAATATTATTCACATGATTTTGGAGAGTTATGTAAACAACATGGCATCTAGCACGAGTTCACTACCAGATACACTCTACATTATAATCGAATTGCTAAACGGAAGAATCGGACCATCATGAACATGACCCAAAGTATATTTTCATATAATAAGTTGTCATATGATTGTTGGGATGAAGCCATTGCATGTTCAGTTTATTTACTCAACGGATCTCCTACCATGAGTGTTAAATATAAGATTCCTGAAAAAGCATGGAGTGGCACTAATATTAGTGTCTCACATCTCAGAGTTTTTGGATGTGTTTCATTTTCACACATACCTGATGAATTGAGAAAACAGTTGGACAAAAGGAGTGATAAATGTATCTTCACTGGTTACAGTGAACATCACAAGGCTTAGAAGTTGTTTAATCCTATCACCAAAAAGGTTGTGGTGAGAAAAGATGTAAAGTTCCTTGAAGAAAAATGTTGGATTTATCTTGAGAATGCTTCAGCAGATATTCAACAGAATGAAAGATCATATCTACCAGATCTACCACTTAAAATGCCCATTCTGAAGGTACAATAGCAAGAAGGAACATTAGTAGATAGTCCACCACTGAACCAAACAACTAGAAGTTTGACGGAGTTATATCAGCACACTCATGTTATTGATGAGCAACTACAGTATGCCCTATTTTGCTGTCAGCCCACATGTTTCGATGAAGTAGTAAAAGATGCACAATGGGTACAAGAAATGAAAGAAGAAATCGATTCCATAGAAAGGAATCAAACTTAGGATCTTGTTTATCTCCCACCATTCAAAAACAATATTGGAGTAAAATGGGTCTATAAGACCAAACTCAATGGAAAAGAAGAGATAGATAAGCATAAATCTAGGTTGGTTGCAAAAAGATTTGCTCAGCAATATGGTGTGGACTATGATGAAACCTTTGCTTGAGTACAAAGGATGGACACCATCAGAGATGTAATTGTAATAGCAGCTCAAAATCAATGGCATGTTTATCAAATGGATGTGAAATTGTAATATCCCGAATTTTTGTTGATTATGTTTATGTTATATTTTGGGTACAGGCCCCGATGCATATGATTTATTTTGATGATATATATATATACTGGGCATAAGCCCCAATACACATGTTTTACTTTTGTTATATATATGTTGGGAAAAAGGCCTGATGCACCTGATTTACCTTCGTTATAGATATACATATTTGGGCATGGACCCTGACAGATGCAAATTATTGTTATGTACTGGGCATAAAGCCCCATTGTACTTGATTGATGGTTGTTATGTGATTGGGTACAAACCCTAATATACTGAGATGATCCTTGTTATATACTGTGCACTGTTTTGGTATACTTGATTGGATTTTATGATGTGTTGAGAGTAGGATCTCGAGCACATGGATGACCTATGTGCTAGGCATAAACCCCGATGTACATAGATGAATTTTATTATGTGCTAGGCATAAGCCCCAATGTACATAGATTATTGGGCATAAGCCCTGGAGCACTCCAACTTGATGTTGAGCATACGCTCTCGAGCATTGGATCTTTGGCCATTGTATCCCTAGGTGTATCTTACAAATACATCCTAGTACTAGTGTTGAGTGAGGAACTCTGGAATTGCACTAGCGTAATGCTCATTGAAGAGTGTTGAGCATAAGCTCTTAATAGCACTAGGGGTTACTTTACTTAAAAGGTGTTGAGTTGAGGAAGACTCTGAATAGCACCACCAGTCATCATACTGGTTTAAATTGACTAATTGAATCATTACTCATCTCTCATCAAAAACTGAGGAAACTACCACGAAATAGGAGGTAATCCAACATACAAAGGGACCTAGAGCTACCTAACCTAGTCGACCATCCAAACCTACCAAAGCCCTTGTCAAAAGAGTGGACCTTGTTTAATAAAGCATCAAAAGATATAATGTTATATAACTACTTGGATAAATCAAAAGTGATCATTTATAAAGAGCCTCACTTATGTACAAAATGGTATGCATAAATATATGCATGTATATAAAAGATATTATTTATATATAGATATAAAATATATATAAGAATTATAAAAGACATATAGTTATATAAAGTAAAATAAAAATAAGCACTCAAATAGATTTTACATATAACTATTCTCATTTATATAAATTAAATAAATAAAATATAGGGTTCCATTAATAAATCCAAAAGAAAACAATGTACAATTTCTAGATAAACTAAATTTTATAATTAAATAAACTTTGTAATTATATGTTATAATTCAAACTGAAAATCAAATTGAAGTTAATATTAAAAATATTATTATTAACTCAACTGCCCATTCCAAAGATTTCCTATAAATACAAGAACAGTTCCCAAAGAGATGAGCTATATGTCTTATTATCATTTTTTCATGGTAACAAGAAAGAAATTGTCCCATCAATCTCGAAGAGTAATATTCCGGGATTGAATTGCAATCAGCTGTTTGCCTTAGGTTCTTTACGTTTTCTTGCATGTTGGAGCCAGCTCGGGGGGATCCGATTTAGAACTAGGAACGGATTCGGGTCATGGTTGGGAGGAACGTGGCAATTTCAAAGTTATTTGGTTATCATCCTACAGGTTAGCTAAGCATATTGTTTTCATTAACCAGTGTTTGAGGTGTGCAGGCTTTACAAAAGGATATCCAAGCTGCAAAGTTCAAGTATGAACGGTGCTTATATTTCAAACTTATTATAGGCTGAAAACTAGGATTTAATCATAATATAACTGTATTTCCTTTCTTTATAGAAATATGGTTATCTTTATGCATTTAGGGAGCAAGGGCTGAAGCATTGGCTCCCCATGTCAATTATTTATTTACCTTTAAACTTAAAATTTAATTTATGCATAAGTGTTATAAAACCCTCTTTCTTTATTCTAGATCTTTGGTTCTTCACATAGCTATAATTAAGTGATCCTAAATTTTTAAACAAGATTACGTTGAATCTCCAAACCCTGGACATTTCGTAAGAGTATAACTCTACCCCAAAAACGCAGGCTGATCTAAAATTCTTTTACAGTAGAATCGGCTCATACAAGAGATTGATTCTCTTTGAAACCTAGACCCTAGGTTTCCTTTTACAAACTAATAAATTAACCCAGAATTTTACACAGTACCTTTACCACTCAGTAAAAATGCCCAACGAATTTCATAAGTCGAATACCAAACTCGAAATAATTATCAAATCAAAATGTAAGCACTGACAGGGTTCATGTAGGGCTATCCAAACATACTAAAGTTGATGATGATCCTCTAATTAAAAACAGCCATAGATTTTTTATAAATCGAAACCACAGGCCAAGATATATTTAAAACTAAATATTTTATTTAAAGAATATAACAAACATTTAAATCCTACTAAATTTCAGACTGAGGATCGAATCCATTGAGCTTACAATCCAGTTATTGTGTGGAATATTCAACCACACTACAGCGTGGGTTAACCTACCCCGATTGTTTACAACTCCGAAAAGGGATGATACAAGAAACAAGTAATGCACAACAAGTTAGGTCTCTGCCAATAAATATTATTTAAAAATATTGTTTATTTATCTCTAGCATTCACCTACAGAGGCGTTTCCTTCCAGCTAAAAAACGCATAAATTACAAATTCCACAGAGGCATAGCTCTCAAACTAAAAACGCATGAAATATAAAATATACATGAGCAGTGGATCCAAAACTAAAACACATAACTTATAAGATATACATAAGCTTTGTTCTCAGAATTCAAACGCATTTATTATAAATGAAATTAAATTACAGATAGAAGCTTCATTCTCAGAATCAAATCAATACGACCAACTACATAAATCTAGAAACCAACCAGAAGTAAACTCAGACTTTCCCCAAGTCGTTCTTAAACCTTAGGGATTTTCCCAAAACCAAACATAGATGTTCTAAAGGAATAAACACTTAATCACTAATTCAGAACAACTTAAAATAAAATTATTATATCCTGACAACATTTAGCTACAAATATTATTTCCCCATTCACTCAGCATAAGATTTAAAGCATCATTACTAAACGCAGGGCACACTAACATTTCCAAATTTAAACATTAAGAATTACACAGAGTCAAACCGCACTCTACAAAAGCTTGGAAACATTGACAGACATATCCACGATTCATGAGTTCCCTTCCAGTACCAAATAAAGGCCAAATTAATGATTTCATGTTATTTATAAATAGAAATTACAACCACAAAAGTCATAGTCAAGTCACACATAAACTTGGAGCAAAACTGTACATCCCCTGTTCCAAAACGCCTACACAGGCTTCAACATTAATTAAAAAATGTAGCTTACTGAGCCAAGTTTCCCATACATCAATCTGTCCATGACTACCAAGAATAAAACAGAATATTACAAATAGAGTTCCAAAACCTCGAATGGTAAACCACTCTCAAAACCCATAGTGGGAAAACCCCTCAAGCAAGAAACCATAACTAAGTTCGAATCTCATGAAGGTAGGAAGGGTCACAATGGACCTGGCTTACCCAGAGTATTCGTAGCCTTCAACCCTCTGCTCCACCCATGCTGAATTGAATTTCTTAAGTGTTGAAAACATGTCAAAGAACAAGCTGGAGATTAGCCACGATTTCTTAAGTAAATCGAAAGTGTTGTTTTGAAATTCTAAACAGAGTTTTAGGGAACATATCTTACCATATTATTTCGCTTGACCATACACTATCCTGTCATGGGATGAGGGTAGGCCTGAGAAATGCTCCTGGCGCAGGCCCCATGGCCATAGTAACCACCGAGACAAAATGTAACACCCCAAAATTTCACAAAATTTAAAATTTTTCAATATAACATTTAATGCATGTACTAGCTGTGCGGAATTATAATTAATGCTTCTATGTCGTCGTGCTGGAATAAATTTTTGTAACTATCATATAGTGTAATGCTTGTCGTCTTGTTATGATATGAAATTAAAGTCTACATTAAGATGCCATTGAATGTTTCCTTGTCTCAGCCGTATTCTTATATTACATATATCGATGCTCAAACAATATTCAAGTTGATAAGTTCTAACTATTTGATACAAGTCGCTTGACGGAAATAAGTTTCTTGCTTAACAATACACATGACACAAACCACAATGCTCATACAAACAAGGTGTAGAACAAGATGCCTGGATTGGCTTATATTACTTCTCTGAAATCGGTCACAATGTAAAATAACTGTAAGCAAATAACTAACTACAATCGGCCTCAGCCGTTACAACTTAGAAGTAACTGTGGTGTGTTCTCCCTGTGTGTCGACGTCACCCTCTCCTCATTCGCCGCAGAACTCTGAGCTATGGTTCGATCTCAACACTCTACACTCGGCCGGTGTGACTCTTCACAACTTTATCCGCTCTACGCTCTGCTCTGCTCTCCTCTGCTATGCTGCTGCCCAACAGTTGTCTAGAATGAAGGCCTTCTCCTCCTCTTCTACTCTACTGGTGCTATTTCCAAGATTATTAAAAATCCCGATACACACGTTCCCTCCATTCGTCGATCTTGTCCAAATCCTGTGAATCTGCACTGTCAGCTTCTAACCGTGTTGTACAGCTTCTGTCCATGATGTCCTTTGTCATCTCCTTCACCAACTCACAATAACTGTAATAACTTCGTCAGCAACCCCGAACGGCTATTGGTACAGTCCCTTGACTTTCTGTCCTTCCAATCCTGCTACAGCAATCAATCACATCTCGACTATCCTTTCGGTTCATTCCTTTCCCAATATACTTGACTCCGCCAAACTCTGTCGCGTCATAGTTCGATCACTTGTCGACTACCCGACCTCTTACATCGCTCGTCATCTGTCGACCATTTCCTGTCGATCCTCAACTTCTTGCAACATCCGATGTTCCTTTAGTTGGCCACATCCCGACTGCTTCTGCTCGACTTGTTGACTTCGACAAGTCAACCTGCTCCCTGCACCAGTGGTCATTGGCACTCCTGCTGGTCGGCTCCCTTCGAACGATCAACTTCGACTGATCTTCCTAGGTCCCGATGCTCTTGCATCAGTCTCCTCTAGTGAAAAAGAATTTGACTACTCCATCAGTCTCCTGAACTCCTCTTTGGAAATCCACATTGCTTCCTGCAACTCATCATTTTTCCATCGCACCAAGTAGTCCTTCATGCGCGATATATGGGTACGCCCTACTTCATGTTCATCGATTACTTCCGTGATCCCTTCTTTATGTCGGTCTGGAATCTGTTATGTCCAGTTGAGACTGGTTTCTTCCCCCTGATTGCTGCTTGACCCTTCTTCAAATTTATACAGGTCTGAGACATTGAACGTTGCTAAAATGTTCAAGTCTTCTGGTAATTCCAACACATAGGCATTGTCTGAAATCTTCTTCTGAATCTTTCATGGTCCTATTTTCTTCAACTTCAACTTGTTGTATGTTCCTATCAGAAATTGCCACTTCCGCAAATATGCATAGACTTAGTCCCCTTCTTGGAATGACAATAGGCTCTTCCCCCAGTCAGCTCTCAACTTGTAGGCTTTGTTAATCTTCTCGATGCGCTTTCTCACATTTTCATGAACTTCATGCATATGCTCTGCGAATGATTCTGCATCCGCGCTCTTCCTGGTTTCTGTCGGCAATTCGACCAAATCTACCACTACATGTGGACTTCTCCTTTGAACAATCTGGAATGGACTCAATCCCGTCGACCGATTCACAAAATTGTTATATGCAAACTCTGCCTGTGCTAACACATTCTCCCACTGCTTCGGTCTGTCGGCTGCTAAACATCTCAGAAGGTTTCCCAAACTTCTGTTTACAACCTCGGTATGTCCGTCTATCTGCGGATGATATGTTGAACTAAACTCTAACTTCGTGTCGAGTTTCTTCCATAGGGTCCTCCAGAAATGCCCCATGAATTTTGTATCCCTATCCAACATGATAATATTTGGCAACCCATGCAACCTAACTACTTCCTAAAAGAATAGTACAGCGATTCCTGTGGCATCACTTGTTTTCTTACATGGTATGAAATGTGCCATCTTCAAAAACCTGTCGACCACAACAAATATTGAGTCGTTCTCCTACTGAGTCCTTGGTAATCCTAACACAAAATCCATGCTAAGATGCTCCCACGGGTTCTCTAGTACTAGCAATGGTGTATACAACCCCGTGTTCTGACTCTTTCCTTTCACCAACTGGCAAACTTGACATTGTCAAACCCATTTTTTGACATCTATCGACATCCTTGGCTAGAAATATTTCTTGTTGATCAATGCTTTGGTCTTGTCGATCCCAAAGTGCCCTGCTAACCCGCCACTATGAAATTCTTGGATTAGGTTCTCTCTCACTGATCCTCTGGGAATACACAACTGACTTCCCTTTAATAGATAACCTTCTTGAATGATATAACTCAAATATGGAGTTCTTTCGGTGCTCCAAGGCTCACGACACACCTTCCATGCCTTTGCAAAATCTTCGTTGGTCTCATACTCCATCTTTATCGACTCTATTCATGTTGCCTGAATAGTCATTATGCTCAACAACGCAACTCTCTTGCTCAACGCGTGGACAACTTTGTTCGACTTGCCCAACCTATGTCGCAACACGAACGTATATCTCTGAAGTAGCTCCACCCACTTCATGTGTCTCTGATCCAACTTCGACTGAGTATTCATATACCTAAGTGCTTGGTGATCTATGTATAACATAAATTCCTGTGGCAACAAATAATGCCTCCATTTCTTCAATGCTTGTATGATAGCATAAAACTCTTGGTCATAGACCGAATACTTTTGCTTCGCTCTGTTCAGTTTTTCACTGAAGAATGCAATTGGTCGGCCTTCCTGGCTCAACACTGCTCCAGTTGCTGTTCCACTTACATCACAATCGACCTGGAAAACTTTATCAAAGTCTGGGAGCACCAATACTGGGCTCTCAATGACCTTTTCCTTCAATTTGTCGAAAGCTTCCTAGGCCTTATCCATCAACTTGAACTCGCCCTTTCTCATGCATTCTGTCAATGGTGCACAAATCCCACTGAATCCCCGAATGAACTTCCGGTAGAAACTAGCAAGTCCATGGAAACTTCTCACTGCAGTTGTACTTGTCAGTTCTTGCCAATCTACTATTGCCTTCACCTTCTCAGGGTCCATCTCCAACCCTTTACCTGAAATTACAAATCCCAAGTACACCAACTCCTTCTTCATTAAGAAACACTTTTGCAAGTTAATCATTAGCTTCACTTCCTGCAATTTTTGCAATACTTGTCGAACATGCTCTAAATTTTCTGACTTGGTCCGACTGAAAATCAGATTGTCGTTTAAATAGACTATGACAAACTTTCCTAAGAATGGTTTCAACACTTCATTCATCAATCTCATGAATGTACTGGGTGCTTTAGTCAACCCAAATGGCATGACTAACCACTCATATAACCCTTCTTTTGTCTTGAATGTTGTCTTCCATTCGTCTCCTTCTCTGACCCTAATCTGGTGATATCCACTTTTCAGGTCTAATTTCATGAAGTATGTACTCCACTCAGGAAATCCATCAAGTCATCCATCCTTGGAAAAATGGAAATCGATACTTGATCGTGATCCTGTTGATAGCTCTGGAGTCAGTACACATTCTCCATTCCCCGCCTTTCTTTGGTGTCAATACTGTTGGTACTGCACATGGGTTCAAACTTTCTCAGACCAACCCCTTGTCCAACAACTCTTGAACCTGTCGGTTGAGCTCCTGTCCCTCTGCTGGACTCATCCTATATGGTGCTTTGTTTTGCAGACTCGACCATGTAATCAGGTCAATTTGATGGGATATGCTCCTTGTCGGTGGCAATCTCGTCGGTTTCTCATCAGCCATTATGTCCTGAAACTCTTCGATCAACTCCTCGACTTCGACCGGAATGCTCTCTCGATTGGTCGTTCCTTCGACATATGGTCCTCTTGGAATGATTGCAAAACATTCGGACTACTTTTCCTCCTCTACAAGGAATTCCCTGGCAGTGCTCATCAACACTCGCTTCTCCCAAATATTACTCTCGCCATCCTTATTGCCGGTTGGCTCTCCTCGCCTCGACTTAAGAGTTCTTTTCATGCCATTTTTCCACACTGTGACTGTGTTAGCTCGACCATCATAGATCATCTTACGATCATATTTCCATGGTCTCCCTAACAACAGATGGCATGCATCCATGGGAACTACATCACGCAGTTTATTGTCCTCTAATCCTTCAACTCTGAAGTTGATCAAGCACTGTCTGGTCACCTTAACATGGTGTCCTTTCTACAACCATAAGATCTTGTATGGGTGTGGATGTTCTCGACATTTCAACCCGATCTTGTCGATGACTTCTGTTGACACAAGATTCTCTGTGCTCCCACCATCAACTATGGTCTTGCAATGCCATTCTCCGATCCACACGTTTGTTCGAAAGATAGCCTTCTATTGTGTTGGTTCCATCAGATCATGCTGATCTTCCTGGATCAAAGCTCTCTGAACAGTCAGATCCTAGTTCTTCTTTTTCTCACCTCCACTGCTATCTGATGCCGATTCTTCCCTCTTGTCGACTTGCTCATCCTTTTGACGTCTGGGTTTCGACTCTTCTGCAACATATAGGTTTTATGGGCACTCATATGCCTTGTGACCTGTTCCTCGACATTTGTAACAGATTATAGTTGGTTTGTTAACTCCTTTCTTGTTGGATGGACCACTTTGACCATACGCGCCTCGAGCGCGGTTCTCATGACCATCACGTCGGTTCTCTTGTGCTCTTTCCTTTGTTGACGTCCCTTCTATGCATTGACTATTTTTGACACCTTCTTTCTTGTATCCGCTACCTTGACCTTTCATGGAGACAATCTTTCCACCCAGACTAGTCATCCTGCCTTTGTTCGCTACAGACCTTCTCGATAGTTTCTCTTCTGCCTTCAGAGCGAACTGATAGGCTTCTTCGACTATTTTGAATCTCAACATGTTGAGTTCATCCTGAACAGTGTATTTCAAGCCGTTTACATATCTAGTGACAGCTTCTTCTCCTTTATCAGTATGTCCTGACCAAATCAACAATCGGTAGAACTCCTCCGTGTACTCCTTCATGGTCATCTCTTTTTGTCGAAAGTTCTGTAACTTCCTGAACAAGAAAATCACATAGTAATTTGGCAAGAACTTCCCCTTCAACTTGGCAACCATCCTATCCCAAGATTTGATTTTTGCCTTGCCCTTCTTGAGTCTATTAGCCTACACATTGTCCCACCACAACGAGGCATGACACCTCAACCTTAGAAATGGAGTATTAACCTGTTTAGGATCCTCGATCTGCTCCACATCAAAATATTTCTCCATCTCTCTGAATTAGTCGATCAAGTATTTTGGGTCCAGGCTTCCCGAATACGTACGCACATCTATCTTCGCCCGACCTCTCATTTCTGTCAGAATCTTGATGATTTTCTCCTCTGGTTCTTCTGCTGCGGCTTCCCGAGCTTCCACTTCCTCGTCGCTATGGTCAAGCGCTTCAGGAATGTAACCATGCCTTTGGTTTTCTTTGATCGCTGCGACTTCATTTGTCAAATTCACGATCATTCGGACGCATTCGTCGAACATTTCACAATCCACTGTGACAGCTGCTATGCCATGCGCTCTTCGTCCTCAGACATTAACGCCTCTATGAGCCATTTTCAACTTTTGTTGAAAATTCTCACACTTTTTGGCTATAATACCAACTGACACAAGTCAGGTTGGTATACTCTTCTTCTCCAACTGGACTCGCTTCTGGGCTCTGATACCAACTGATGCAAGTCGCCTTACAGAAATAAGGTTCTTGCTTAAAAATACACACGACACAAACCACAATGCTCACACAAACAAGGTGTAGAAAAAGATGCCTAGATTGGCTCATATTACTTCTCTGAAATCGGTTACAACGTAAAATAACTGTAAGAAAATAACTAACTACAATCGGCCTCAGCCATTACAACTTAGAAGTAACTGTGGTGTGTTCTCCCTGTGTGTTGACCTCACCCTCTCCTGGTTCGCCATAGAACTCTGAGCTATGGTTCGATCTCAACACTCTGCACTCGGCCGGTGTGACTCTTCACAACTTTCTCGGCTCTACGCTCTACTCTCCTCTCCTCTACTCTGTTGTTTCCCAATAATTGTCTATACTAAATGCCTTCTCCTCCTCTTCTACTCTGTGGGTGTTGTTTCCAAGATTAATACAATCCCGAGACACATGTTCCCTCCATTCGCCGATTCTGTCCAAATCCTGCGAATCTGCACTGTCATCTTCTAACCGTGCTGTACAGATTCTGTCCATGACGTCCTCTGTCATGTCCTTCACCAACTTGCAATAATTGTAATAACTTCCTCAGCAACCCCGAACGGCTATTGGTATAGTCCCTTGACTTTCTGTCCTTCCGACCCTACTACAGCAGTCAGTCACATCTCAAATGTCCTGTCGGTTCATTCCTTTTCCAATATACTTGACTTCGCCAAACTCTGTCGCGTCGTAGTTCGACCACTTGTCGACTACCTGACCTCTTACATCGCTCTTCATCTGACGACCATTTCCTATTGATCCTCCACTTCTCGTGACATCTGATGTTCCTTTAGTCAGCCACACCCTGACTGCTTCTGCTCGACTTGTTGACTTCAACAAGTCAACCTGCTCCCCGCACCAGTGGTCATCGGCACTCCCACTGGTCGGCTCCCTTCGGTCGATCAAGTTCGACTGATCTGCCTAGGTCCCGATGCTCCTGCATCACTATTGTTCTTCTTTTGATGATAAAAGGGGTCCTAAGGGAACCCTGAGGCTTACTTAGCATATATGCTAAAGCATTTGGACTTTCCCTTTCACAGGTTCACAGGTAAGGGTGACACATCAGATCAAGTAATAGAAATATATTTTTAAATGCAATTTTATTTAGCCACGAAAGGTTCTGTATAGAAATTTATAAGGTACTTATACAGTGACTCGTTTACAGTTTGTATTTTTAACTAGCTAACGCATACAATTCCTTTGTTTATCATTTAAATGATGAAATAGAGTTTTATAGCAATGGTTTAGGATAATATGCGCTGCAATTATTTGTAACAAAAATAATGCGCTTTTATGATACCTAGGCTAAAGGCATGGTACCCTATATTCCTATAACATGTGAACTATATGTAAATTACATGCTTATCCAAATAGTGTGAACTATATTCAATTTCCAATGAATCCTTATAGTGTAAACTATATGCAAAACCTATGTAATTTCCCATAGCATAAAAACTATATGCAAAACCTATGTAATTTCCCATAGCAAAAAAACTATATGCAAATCCTATATGTGTAAAGTTTATCCCTTGGTTTCAATATGAAATAATGTGATCGATATCTAGTTGAATTCGATATCCTAATGTAAACTATAACTCACATTGGAATATGTATATATGACAAGGTTGCAAACATAGTCAACGTGCCAACATATGATAAGACAAGGTATTAATAATGTAGTGGATATGTGCTGGAAGGCGTTCATAAACCAACCTTGGCATTAACACTCCTATTTACAACATTCGTGGAAGATGTTGGTGGCAAATTACGTGTCGATTGTCATGTGAAAAGTTGTAAGGTCAAAACCGATGTTGTCGAGCTATACCATTCCTCGCCTTAGTATCTTTCTGAGCTGGAATGTGTGATGAAATGTGTATTAAAGTGTTTTTAATGCAATAGTTGATTGGGATTTCGATGTAGGATCTCCATCGTTGATCTAGAGATGCTCTCGGCCTTTGGGAAATAACCCTAATCTCCACTAGGTTTCGTCAATGTTGTTTTCCTTTGGCATTCGATGTGTTAGAGAGTGGTTATGGGGAGAGGTCGACCGACCTACGAAAGTTTAGGGTTTGTTAGCAAGTTTTGAGAACTCCCATGTTTCGAACCTGTGACCTGCGAGTGGTTACTGTTACCAGTTGTTAGTTTAAGAACCCAGCTCTGGTGTAGAAGTTTTACTATGTTGCTTTGGTATTTGAACGTCTTAGGAAAAATCATATCAGTTTTAGTGGTGTTTGTCTTCGAAGCTAGTTCAAGAGAACTCCTTCCTTAGTTTCAATACCATGATTGCAGGGAAAAAGGTCGATAGTCTTCAAATTTAAGGGGCCAAGTCACTTCTGTAAATGTGTTAACTGTATTCATGAAGTACGAGTGTTCCTGGATTAAATCTAGTTGCATATTTTATCCATTTCAACCTTCGGTTTTAATTATCAAGGTAATGTATTACTTGTAATTTTCGTATGGTTGCAATCGTCAATATTTTTATTGTTTTTGGGGATAAAATTTAACCTTCTTCTGTGTTTGTGGCAGGTTCGGTCATCTACAGGGTTCTAAGCTTCAGTTAAGTGGGAACTACAGCGTGTAAGTGGTAAGTCTTGGTGGTTTCCCTTGTGGGTTCTCCTAGCAACTGTTGATTGTGTTTTAAATGGTCAAAGTTTTCAATTTATGAAGATATGGTCATTGTTGCAATGATTACATTTTGTAAAGCAAACGTAGGGAGGATGGAATCCTCGACCTACCCTTATAATGTTCTCTACAATTTTACTGTATGTTGGAATATAATACTTGTTTTCTAGGGTTTTATCCCTCAACTTCTGGATAATGATGAAGGGTTAAGCCTGTGGTTTTGATACTGTGTCTAAAAACAATGTTCTATGTCAAAAGGTGTTAATGTTCGTCGTTTTTGGTGATGGCTGAGAGCAAAAAATCAATGTTTTGTTTTGAAACTTTGTAACCCTAACCTATTCGGTTCAAGAGTTGACTTTGGAAATTTTGAGAGGTCGAACTTGGAAATAGAAATCTAGCTTTGTGTATTTATATGGTTTGTTGCAGATAATGTTGACAATAGGAAAATAATGCCTCTATCAAATGTTGATGCCGAGATATTATTTTGTTTTAGTTTAAGCAATGAAATGAGATAAATGTTTTCGTGACTGTATTCTAAGATGTTGAACATGCATCCTTAATCTATTTGAAACCTGATAATATCCGAGTTAATATTTCGATTGTAAGAGTTTGGCCATACATTTGATATGGGCCTGTCTCAAACCTAAGCTTATTTTTATTCTTCCAAAATTTTTGAAGCTAGAGTTCATTATGTAAGAAAATGTTTTCAAAAGTTCGAACTCTGATTTTAATATTTGGTTTGATAAGTGTTGCAGAAATTCTAATAGTTAGGATGAAGAAACTAAGGTTGGAACCTTAGGGTTTTTATTCTGCAAAAAGAAATGTTTTGGATTTATAACTACAGTTTGATAATTAAATTAAAATTAAAGATATAAATACTATGTACTATACATCAATGCTATTGTTTGCACTGTATAAGAATCTATTTAAAGATATACACACTTGGTAGCAATTCTGCTTAATTAGTAGTGTTTATTTTGCAACTATCATATTTCATGAATGTTGAAGAAAGAAAATAAAATAAAATTAAAACACTTATACTGTTTGAAGAATATTAAGAGAATACATAGCATAAACATTCCGAAAGGAAATAAATGACTTACACTAAAAACCCTAGGTTTTGTACAAAGATGAATTGTTTACTTCTAATACCATGTAACAGAAAATATTATAAGGCCTGTAATATGAAATGTTGTTCTATTTCCTGAGTCTAGACATATATATATAATTTATGTTATAGTAATAACTAATAAGAAATATTAAGAAAACACAACAGTGTTAGTCTATTCATTCATTTGACATTATGTCTATCATTCATATATCTAATCTTTCCTCTCTGTACTAGAGTACTATACAAAAAACAGTATGGGAAAAATACAGTGGAGGCATTTTATCAATTCATATATCTATTCAACAGTTTACAAATCCTAAAAAGACCAACAAATCACATTTATACTTATGCATTATCATTTGTTAGCTAAAGAGTACTAAATTAACAATTTACAGAAAGTAAATTAACTACTTAGAGACTAAAATGACAAGTAGAACCTGTAACTGTAGATAGGGTGGACAAACACCCAAGTATGCTTGTTCCTCCCAACCTTCTCTAGAAAAAGTAGCCAATCTACTTGCCTCCTTTGAACCCCCGAGCCTGTTCACTGAACCACTAGGTAGAAGATTATGTGTAGAAGCAAGGCACTCGGAATTTGTTTAACCAGCAATCAATAGAGACTTGCTCCTCATCTTTTAAGACTCTGCACTCAATAGTATAGCTCTACACTCAACAGTAAATTAGGTAGACTTACACCATGATAAAAAACATAGCATATCCCCTCATCGAATCTCTTGGGTACAAGCAATAGAACCCCAAGGTAAATTTCATCGTCGGGAAAAGTGATGAACCTTAGTCCAAAATTCGATGGCTCTTAAAAAGATTCCTAGGTCTTTAGTGATCAGTTTTCAATAAATGATCCTCAAGCTCCAGTCCCATCTTTCAAGGCACTATGACCACAATTCAAGGGAGTTGTCCCATACCAACAACTAGTTACTTGCCTCATGATGCTGCCACTTGTCGATTTCCTTCTACCCTAGATTCCATTCCACCTAGTGGGTCAGGAAACACTCTTTCAACAGTCTCCTTAGGTGTTTGTCTCCTATTTAATTTATTTAATAATAAAATATTGTGCAAATTACAGTCATCCTTGGACACTTGTCCAATATAAAACTTTACAATAAAAGTTAAGATAATGTTTCCAACATAAAATGTTTTTAAGCAAAAAGCGGTATGTTACAACAAAGGCCCTCCCTCCATAAACCAGCAGGAGCAACACTACAACAATGAACACCAAACTAAGTCATTTAGGGTTTATCCATACCGCTGTTTGGAAAGACATGACCAATGGCCAGCGCATAGGCCATATTAATGTCATCAACCTCCACTACAAACCAAATAATTACCCACTCTCTATAGTGGAGGAGTGATAGTCAACAAGTTCAATTTTGTTTACCTTAGCATAGAATTCTTCACATTTTACTTTTTATCAACAATCTTGTATATGGTTACAAACTTTAAAGTGTTAGGATTAGAATAATTCCTTTAAAGCACCTACAAAACAAATGTAAGAATATGCTTTAGCATATAGCTAAGCAAGCCAAGCCCATTGCCACCTTTCTCAACCTTCCAAGTTCTTAGAATTCACAAGATACATTTAAAAAGGAATTTTATCCATTTACAATAAACCATTAGAGATTAGGCTTACATACAACTAGCCATCAAATAAAACATATAACTATAAACATTGGCTCTTCATAGAGAATTAAGATCATCATCGAATAGCACTTCCAGAGACTTTAATAAAACCATTTAAATCAACAAATCAAAGCAAAGTATCATAAACAAGAGTATAACTTTACGTACACATTATAACTGATAGGTCTTCTATTTATTTTTCCAGTTCTGAAGTTAATTTCATAAATATTTAATCCAATTGACGATGTTAGCCCGTACAATTTTTTTTAAAATTTGCAGTTTTTAGGGACATTACAGAAATCTACCTCTCTCAGTTGCATACTTGAACAAGAAGTCTATGAGACCAACCACCTGGATTTGTGGTCAATGGTCAAGAACACAAAGTGTGCAAGATGAAAAATGCCTCGTATGGTCTAAAACAAGCTCCCATAGCTTGGTACAGTAAAATTGATTCCTACCTCATCAACAATAGGTTCAAGAGGAGCAGCAATGAACCCACTCTGTATGTCAAAACATATCAGCAAGGTAAAATTTTGATTGTATGTCTTTATGTTGATGATATGATTTATATTAAAAATTTGATGCTGGAAGAATTTAAGACAGTCATGAAAAAGGAGTTTTGAACGACTGATCTTAGCATTATGAAATACTTCCTTGGTCTGGAAGTTGACCAAAGTGAAAATGGAATTTTCATCTATCGGCGTAAGTATGCTACACACATTTTTTAGAGGTTCAGAATGGATAGATGCAAACCAGCATAAAACCCCATTGCTACATGCACAAATTTAAGCAAGAATGATGATGGACCATTAGTGAACTCTACAATTTACAAAATATTGGTAGGTAGTTTAATGTATTTGACTGCGACTAGATCGGATTTGATGTTTGATCTTAGTTTTATCTCTAGATTAATGGATTCTCCCAAAGACTCTCACTAGAACGTCGGTAAAACAATTCTAAGATATGTTCCAAGAGCACTTGGTTATGGACTTTGGTACTCTCATTCACCATGCAGTCTCTTACAGGGTACACTGACAATGATTATGTAGGAAGTATTGATGATAGGAAAAGCACATATGGTTATGCTTTCCATTTGAGTACCAATCTTATTTCATGGGCCTCAAAGAAACAACACATTGTTACATGTCTTCTGTAGAAGAAGAATATGTAGAAGCAACTACAGCAACATTCCACGTAGTTTGGATGAGAATACTTTTGAAGGATATGGGACAAACAGAAAAAGAACCAACACCTATTCATTGTGACAATAATTATTCCATGCAATTATCCAAACATAATGCTTTCCACGGAAAAAGTAAACACATTGACACTCGCTATCAATTCATATGTGAGTTATTCAATAGTGGAGAGATCACTTTGTTATTTTGTGGCTCTAAGGAGCAATTGGCTGATATGTTTACCAAAACTTTGGGAACATCTGCATTTGAGTTTCAGAGAAAGCACTTAGGCATTGATAGTGCTGAGAATATTGTCCCAATTGATATTAAGGGGGTGTGTTAAGAATTGTAATATCACTGATCAACAGTGCATTAATTAGTTGAGTGATTAGTTAGTTAGTTTGACTAGGACACATTGATGTCCCATAGTATTTTTTGTTCCATAGTATTGAACCGTAGTATTGTTGTGATGTAATCCTATATAAGCTTATGGTTAATAATGAGAAGGCAATCAATATGCCCAGTGTTGTTCCCTCCTTTGTTGTCTTATAATCTTTAACATGATCTTTTCAAGTTGGAGGGGAGATATTTTTATTCCGTGGAGCCGTGAAGTTGTGAATATACATGGGGTACTAGTGAAATTTGTGAATATGTCTCATCAGTATGTCCAAAGCCATGAAGAAGAAATTTTGGGATCCAAGACATTGGGAAAAGCATATACTATTGAGATACTTTAGAAGGAGACATCATGGATTGATTTTTCAAGGAGATTTTATGTACCTTTTGGTGCAGGTTGTATTTTAACAATTGCAATGTAAATCTACATCCTACAGTGCTCACTAGAATAGTTAGTAAAGTTTGTGATATATAACATGATTGAGAGTTCTTTACCCATCAAGGAAGCATTCTTTAAAAATGAATTCAACGAGCACGAAAACAAGAAATCTGATATAAAATACACTGAAGCTAAAGAAACCGAGGTAAAGAGAATCCCACTGATGAGAAAGAAGCGAAGAATGAAGAATTGAAGAATGTAGAGAGAACAAACATTACAATTGAAGATTAAGAAGAACTCACAATGCATGTGGTAATGATTATTCGCAAGAGTTTCACAAAATTGCTTCGTAATATGATACACCTGAAGATAGCGACTCTTGAGTTGGACACCTGGACACCAGCAAGGAAACTGAATATTGCAAAGTAAATCGAGAATAGTGATTATTTTCACTATAAGACTAATCGAAACAATTCATCTAAGGTAGTTTATTTATTTACAAAGTATGAAATAACATCCAGGGAACAATGTGGAAGTCATTCGAAGATTTTGTTGTGGCTCTTTGTTGAGTCCCTTCATGCATCCACCAAGTGGCAATCGTCGCCAAAAACGCTTCATCTTACAAGTGCAACCGGAATGTCTCGTCCACCGTTGGACCTTCTTTAAATACAAGGAAAGGCGAATGCTCAAATCATCAAAGACAAGGTGTAGATATTGATGTGTTCCATAGAATTGTTTTTTTTGCTTTTCCTTCTTCATATGTAGTAATATAGTCTAACATTGCAACAATGGTAGGTAAGACTACTTCTAGGTCTATCCAATACTGTGATAACATAGCATCTTTATGTCGTAGGTATGTTTTGTTATTTCTCATGGCATTTATGCTTTTCTATATATTTTAAGGCTAATTCCCTCATGTCTGTAAGCTACGTCGCGATATATATTTTAAGGCTAATTCCCTCATGTCTGTAAGTTATCTCTCCATAATCTGAGCCTGAGCACATTCACGTGATCTGAGTTTCACCCAGCGGAGCCATGGAATATTGAGAGCACCATAAGGTCCCATAAACCTTTCATCCTTAGGATTCTTAACTGTTCATGTCTTTTATATACTGAATGAATGACTTTCAAATTCCATTCATTAATATAACCTCTTATTGGGAATACCTACATCCTTGTCATTAAGTTTTTTGAGTCTCACTTTTCATTTTCCTATTTATTTTCCTTTTTAATAAACTTGTACATATTAAGGAATTCAATTTTTTAAACTTATACATTTTGAAGAAATTTTATATGTGAGATAATTAATTTTATGTTTTACTTCTTGTAAAAACAAACTAGCTTGCTAACATTAATTTTTTTATTTTATAACATATTACAAATTAATAAGCTAAAAAATTTCATTTTATGAATACTCTTATAACTAATAAGTAATATATGAGATAGTAATTTTCATGCAATTATCACATTCACCACAAATAAAGAAATTTTTAATCTAACTCACAACTTGTTTACATTCAGAATACTTACATAAGTTTTATTTTCTTTAAAATGACCAAGGCATTTAGTTTTATTCATTCATCAGTTAGTTATTTAATTTTGTTTAGTAAGTTATTTAATTTTGTTTAGTATGTCCATACTTGTAATTAGTTAATTCTTATTTCTTATCGTCACAATAATCATTTATATTTCTTTTCAATAAGCTCTTTACATACTTTTTAATTCAATTTTTTTTGTTATTTCATAGTATTTTTTAGTTGATTATTGTATATATTTTTTCAACTAAAATATGCAGGTAAATATACAATGCGATCTCTAAAAAATTCTTGGGTTTTTATCTCCCTTTTCCCCTTGACTAGCCCTTTAAGTGCATTTCTTCGCTATTATTTCTTGAATCAATTTGAACATCAACATAAATTGTTGATTTGGTTGGGGAATCCTTGATTCATTCCTTTCTGGTTGTACTTAACTCCTAGAAGATCTCATAGAATATGAGGTAAGCCTCTTGAGTTTGAACTGCTCACGTACATTAGGAATAGGAGAAGAGTCATCAACGACCTTAATAAGGTTATAACTCAGTATTTCTTCTGAGGCCCTGACCCTTGCTCATCCTCTCCTTCTATTGATATGGCTTTTTTGGTAGTGTTAGCTCTAGTACCGTCATTGTTGTGGTTGCTTCCATAATAATAGGAAGTGTGTTTCGTCCATACAATCTGGTCACAAACCCTAAAAATCATTAAAAAGTCATTAAAATGTTGGGCATCTTCCAATATGAAGTTGATGTTAATGCCATTCCATGATGCATAGCTTCATTGCTCAATCAAGATCCAGCCACTATTCCCCCAGTAAAATTTAAATACCATCTACCTAAATTCTCTAGGAATGGTGTCATGTCCATTAATGAACATATTTTCTCGTAAGTTTGTGATGAATAAGGAAAATCCTAATTGCAAGATAATTACGCCTTCCATTACTGAGCCAAGATATTTTGTCTTAAACTGTGTTAAGAATCAAAACATTAATAAATTAGTCGAAGGGAAACGGTAAGTAGGTACAAAATGGGAGTAAGATAACGGTTAGATATTTAACTAATAAAATGGGAGTAAGATAACGGTTAGATATTTAACTAATAAAATGGTTTTAAGATAATGGTTAGAAGTTTATAGAAATTAGGGTTAGATATTTAACTAATAAAATGGGAGATAATGGTTAGAAGTTTATAGAAATTAGGTTTAGGAACTAAGATTATTTTAAGAAAAAGTTAATATGTTATTTTAAATTTAAAATATATAAATCATGATGAAAATAAATCTATAGAAAGTAGTTTAAATTTAACCAAGTTATAGGAATAAATCAAAGAAATTGATATGAAAACATGGGGGAGGGTGGGGATATTTGACGACTAATTCAAATAAAATATATAATTTAAGGGGAGGAATCCAATAAAATAAATAAAGGAAAATAGTATATAATTTAAGGGGAGGAATCCAATAAAATAAATAAAGGAAAATAGAAATGAGGGGAGATAAGGATGAGGACATTTAATGGGAGAGATTGTGGATTAACCATTTCAATGAGTGGCTTAATTTGTAACTATCTTTGTAGTTAAAGTTGTTGGGGGTGTTATTTTATTCCAAATTCTTCTTTAATGATGTGATTAGTGTAAAAATCCCTAAACCAACTATTCATATGTGTGAAAGATATATGTAAACTGCTCATTTCCCAAAGACCATTCCAAGTCCCTTGTTCTTGCAGTAAACCATCTGAACTCACCTAAAAGAACATATTACAGCCACTTCTCATAATTGTATATCTAAATCTACAATTTTCAAACATTTTCATATATTAAAAATTTAATATATCTCGATCAAACCATTACAATCACTTCTTCTCTTTTTGCACAGAGTGAAACTAGATGCTCTACAACCCAGTATGGGGGAGATCCTGTAACGTTTGTCCATGTTTGTCCTTATAGTCGGTCATAATAAATAAAATTTGTCTTTAACATAATAATAATAAAAACAATTAATATTATGTCAGTGAAAAAGGACATGTATTTTAGTTTGAATTAAATCCTAGGCTATATAATACAAGGGATGTGTATTTTCGTTTGAATTAAACCCTAGGCTATAAACATTTGTCTTTATTATTGTAGGCCATTGATTAAAATATATATAAAAAAAAAAGTAAAATGTAATGGAAAGTATTTAATGAAAAGTAAAAAAACAAAATGTAATGAAAAGTAAAAAAAGTAAAATGTATTGTCGGCCATTAATTAAAATGTAAAAAAAATAAAATTATGGAAAGTATTTAAAAAAAATCCATGTGGGCTCATAAAATAAAATATTATGAAAAATAATTAAAAAATTGATGCTTGGTTATAAAATAAAAAATTAAAACTTAATACACCTCAAGAAATTGGATCCCTCTGGGTGCTTGATAGATATGAGTTTAAGATGGATCTATGTTGGTTTACACTAACTGCATTATTATAAAATCACTTGAAATAGACAAACACCCTCGTTCATTTGTTTCAATTATATATTTTATTTTAATTAATGGCCAAACTGCCCCCTTTTGATCCTATTTTTTTTAATTCCTAACCCATAATTGGTTAAATTTAAATTACTCTTTACCTTTATTTTGTATCATCATTAATATCTTTTTAATTTAAAAATAATATAAATTTTCTATTAAAATAATTTTAGTTCCTAAAACTATTTTCTCTTAACTTCTAACGGTCATCTTATCCCCTTTTTATTAGTTAAATATTATTAATTCTAATATTTTGCACCTACTTAACATTTACCTTCGACTAATTTATTAGCTTTTAGATTCTTTAATTTATAAAATTTATTGACTAAGTCCTTTCATCATCACATTAATTATATCTTTTAAATGTTTTTCTATAAGATTCTAACGTCTTTCTTATCTCTTATTACCCTATACATTACTAACCGGTGCCTCTATTCTCTAGTTTGTACTATTGTTCAAAATGATTCCATAGTTTGAGTTTCCACTCGAAATGTTGGGATGTTATGATTCTTAACATAATTTACTCTGGATTCTCACCACGAATTTCGAAATATTGGGATGTTATGATTCTTAACATAATTTACTTGGATCCCCACCACGAATTTAAATATGTTATCACTATACAATGTTTCCTACTTATATGTATACAATCACATCTTTCCTAGTTTCTTATGTTTTAAATAATTGGTAAGTGTCATATCCAATCCTTCCTCCTCTTCATTTGGTGGACAGTCTTATCATGTTGATTCGAGCTTCCTCTCTAGGCATGCTTGGATTCCTTGTTATCCCCTAAAAGTGCATGGCTGATTTTTCGTTTCGATGGCATCTTTATCTCACCAACATAGGAGGAATGCTTATAGGTTGTGAGGAGACACTTAGAGAACATGCAACTCGCTCTATCTTGCTTGAGAATAATTCATCAAATGAGGCAATAACAAAGGTATGGATGGTTATTATTGGATATATGGAGGCTCTTTTAGAGGCTTATTTCACCGTGGGGTTTGTATTTGGGAACATTGACATATGTGTGTTGGCCTACATTATACATTTTATACATTTGGTTTCATAATCGATGAAGTTCCCCATACATGGATGGTACCCAAGGTTCTAGGACCACATGGATAAATCATATAAGCTAGAAGGGACCTAGACGAAGAACATCCCCGAGGAAAATGTTCAAATCACTATTGATGGCAAGGTATGGGCCAAACAATGTCCAAGGGAGAAAAACCATTCTTAGAGACGTACCATGTGACATTGAAATACCTATAATTGGTCAAATGGGTGCAGTTAATGCGGATCATTCCATGACATGGCTGAATAAGGGTAGCGTAGAATGTCCATTGGTATATTGCACATTATTCAAGACATATTTTACATATTTCAAGGAAATTTTCACCTTTAAGGTATTTAAGATAAGCGAACTTTGCTTGAGGAATTTTGTTCATATTTGGAGGAGAGATATTTGCATGAGGAGATGCATGTGGCATTTGTTGATATGATCCAAAACCTAAAACAAAGAACAAATGTAAGATTTAAGAGGATCTCATGGAATAGAAAGATGGTAAGCAACAATATGGACCTAATAAAAATGCAAATCGGTCCCAAGTAAAACATATACCTATGAGGGTAAATCATAAAGGACGAAAGGAAAAATACACTCGAAGAGATACGCTAGGATTCTAAGAATAAGAAAAAGGAGTGATATATTTAAAAAATCCCTATATACATTATAAGAATTCCTTGAAAGGTGCACCCTATGTAAGTGGCCAATTTCATGGGTTTTATTTTCTCAACTTTTAACCCTACTTTATGGTTTAAAAAGGTTAAAATCCCATAACTAAAGGATACTTTCCATTGCTTAAAGGCATGTGGATGGAATATAGAGAATCCCCATCAAGAACCTAGTTGAATATTGTCGTGAGGATTGGAAGGAGTTCAAATTGAGTTCTTTCATTTTTCTACTTTTCATTGCTTAATTCAATGGTTGGATTGCTCTTACAAAGAAAAGGTACAAGACTATAATCTTGTGAAGGGAATTTGTTTTTTATAAGAACATACAATGTTTAAGTGTAACCATTCGTATTTTTTGTTGTAATTATTGTTAATTCAATGGATATTGTTGTTGTCATTTCTATGTTTTGAGAGGTTGTGCATTGTGCCTTGTTGAGGGAAAATTGTCACAAGGGTGAGTAGCCTTCCCTCGTTTTATCCATGTAGGTTGCAACAATGAAACTATTGTTAGATGTAGGTTAGTGCTACATACATCAAGTTGCAATGAAAGACTCAAACAAAGAATAAAAATGAAATGGACAAGCACTAATCTAAATAAAATATATAGAGTATACTAAACCAAATGATATTTTATCCACAAGAAAGCTTGATAACAAGCTTAAAACAATGGAGAAAAACTCTTGCTTCTTAGAGGAAGAAGACAAGGGATCCTCGGATGCTAAATTGTTGTAAGAAGTGGGTTGAAAGATGAGCTCTCAAACCAATTCTTGAAGAATAATGTTTATCTATATTTATCTGTTAAGAGTGCATGACCATGGATTTATTTTACATATAAATCACAATTTGAATGCTCTTTCTCACAGAGTGCTTTTCCATGTACATCAACGAGGGTATTGAATGCTCCCAAGAATGTGAGCATTCCAATTCAAATTTTGATCCAAGAGTGTTGTTATGAGCATTGAATGTGTTGTGGAAGGTAGGCAGTCCTGACATTTGTACAATTGCATGAATTTCAAAGAAAATTTTGCATGGATCCATTTGGGATATTGAATAGAATGTTATGTTGATTTCATGGGTTCTTGATGAAAAGTCCATGTGGTTGGCCATAATGAATGACTTTATCATTATAAGGTTCAATTTCCATTGTGGATTTGATGAGGATGTGTTTGATGAGTTGCATGTTATGTGTTTATGATGTCCACCTATAATATTATCTGAAATGTTGCATGTGTGTGAAATTCAAGTGTTAACATATGCCCTTAATATATGAGGTTTGGAAGGTACTGTATGGATGAAATGCATCATAATTTCTTTCTATCATATTTTGGATTGTAAGTTATTGAGTGTTGTGGGTAAAGGACCTACCCATGGGGTATAAAGTTGGTCATGATTGTTGAAGAGAGTAACTGAAATGGTAACAAACAATGAATTTTTGTTTATACAAATGAGAAGGGAATCCTTATGCTTGTGAAAATATGTCAAATTGGATTACAATAAGAGGAGACTGAGGAGTCAAATCTATGAACTAGATATAGGGATGAAACCGGGTTTGATTGTTGTCTTTGTAAATGGGTATTTGGCTATTGATAGTGTTGTTGATGCTGAAGAAGTAGAACTGTTGATGATTGTGAGCAACCCATGGGGGTGGGTGACCTAAATAATGATGAATACGTAAAGTGGGTAACTTCCTTATCTCAGATGAGTAACTATTGTTAATAATAAATGTAAACATTACTACCATTAGAACACATGTCTCCCCCTAATGTGATAGACTTCTTTGCATCAAGAACATGGGATACCACTAAGTTAGAAAGGAATGATGAATCTCTCTGCTCAATTTGACTTCATCATTTACTTTCATGAGAAGGGATCCCCAAGGTACAATAATAACTACTGCAACTCTGAAAATGAGGTGACTTTACATCGATGAGAGATGAAGTAAGTGGTGAGACAAGCGTCTCATCACGAGAACCAAGATCGTTTTTGAAACCAAGTGGGATGTTGATAGGACTGACAGAAGACTTGTTGATAAGCATGAAGCTCATGACTTCCGTTAATCAATTTAAAATGCTAGAGTGACCAATTGGACAATACTTCAAATGGTAATTCAGGGTGTAACCTAGGGAGATAGACTATAGATGAATGTTTTATCATATATGTAATACAAATGGATTAAGGTATATGGATGAAACAATTGAAGGTGTTGGGGCCATATGGACTCAAGTACATCGATCAAGATAAACTAGGGGTGCTACAAAAATAATAATGTGATAGTGTTCCCATTATTTTGAGTGAGTAAGGAAACCAATCTATACAAAAAGAATAATGTTGATGTAATTCCCATGGTTTTGACTGAGTTGAGGAACACTTCATGCACACATAATTATGTTTTTGTTTTGTACAGATGAGAATATGAGTGCATAATGAATAAATTTCATGTAGAGCATTCCTTCACAAATGACTGAATGATATTGGTGTACTCAGAGGGTGGGGCCTCATTTTGGTGTTATTAGGGAATGAAGATATGGAAGGAAACTCGGATGGTATATTCCTCATGAAGGGCATGAGAGGTTATATGTGAAACATTGTGATAGAAATATGTCGAGAAATATAGGGTATGATTTGGCAGAATGAAAGCTCATAACATGTGGTTTCAACATGGAAACTTGGTGGTTTATTAGATTCCACAAACTTGGTGGTTCAACATCATGGGTTCCAAAGTATCAGAGGGTTGTAACAGTGTGCACACCCATGGAGGAACATCCTATATTATGATAATATTGTTGACGATGAGTGTTTATAATGGAATGGGGCCTTATGGTCATTAATAGGATTCAAGGTCTTTTTGGTTTACTTTTTGTGGTTGAAAACTACCCTATTTGTGATTATGGACATTATTAAGTGGCATGAGCACTACAATGTTGCTTTGACAAAGAATTTTCGGGGATATCTTATTGCTCAGTAGGCCCTACAAGATGCATGATGCTCAAATACTTCTTATTTCCCTTCATGAGGTCGAGTGAGTACCTTATGAAAGAGATATTGGGGATGTGGGACACTGATTGAGAGTTTCCCCATTGGTAAGGAGTTCCTAACACTATAGGGTCAAGACATATATTTTCTAATGGATCTCTCTACTCGGGGGTTTTGAGAGCTACTCCATGCTTCCTTGGCTAGTCATCATACCATAGACCAATAGGTGGACTAGTAATGTGGTTGTGTGTTGGTCGCCAAAATTATTGGTCATATCAACATTGCCTTCATATAAGACATGGTTACTAGGGAGGTTGTGGTCTTCATGGTTAGGGTGTTGGGGAAAGTAAGCCCTCTTAGAGAGGTAGCATGTGACATTGAAATGCCTATAATTGGTCAAATGGGTGCATTTAATGCAGATCATTCCATGACATGGCTGAATAAGGGTAGCGTAGAATGTCTATTGGTATATTGCACAATATGCAAGACATATTTTACATATTTCAAGGAAATTTTCACCTTTAAGGTATTTCAGATAAGCGAACTTTGCTTGAGGAATTTTGTTCATATTTGGAGGAGAGATATTTGCATGAGGAGATGCATGTGGCATTGTTGATATGATCCAAAACCTAAAACAAAGAACAAATGTAAGATTTAAGAGGATCTCATGGAATAGAAAGATGGTAAGCAACAATATGGACCTAATAAAAATGCAAATCGGTCCCAAGTAAAACATATACCTATGAGGGTAAATCATAAAGGACGAAAGGAAAAATACACTTGAAGAGATACACTAGGATTCTAAGAATAAGAAAAAGGAGTGATATATTTAAAGAATCCCTATATAAATGATAAGAATTCCTTGAAAGGTGCACCCTATGTAAGTGGCCAATTTCATTGGTTTTATTTTCTCAACTTTTAACCCTACTCTATGGTTTAAAAAGGTTAAAATCCCATAACTAAAGGATACTTTCCATTGCTTAAAGGCATGTGGATGGAATATAGAGAATCCCCATCAAGAACCTAGTTGAATATTGATGTGAGGATTGGAAGGAGTTCAAATTGATTTCTTTCATTTTTCTACTTTTCATTGCTTAATTCAATGGTTGGATTACTCTTACAAACAAAAGGTATAAGACTATAATCTTGTGAAGGGAATTTGTTTTTTATAAGAACATATAATGTTTAGGTGTAACCATTCATACTTCTTGTTGTAATTATTGCTAATTTAATGGATATTGTTGTTGTCATTTCTATGTTTTGAGAGGTTGTGCATTGTGCCTTGTTGAGGGAAAATTGTTACAAGGGTGAGTAGCCTTCCCTCGTTTTATCCATGTAGGTTGCAACAATGAAACTATTGTTAGATGTAGGTTAGTGCTCCATACATCAAGTGGCAATGAAAGACTCAAACAAAGAATAAAAATGAAATGGACAAGTACTAAGCTAAATAAAATATATAGAGTATACTAAACCAAATGATATTTTCTCAATGGTAAAGCTTGTTACAATGGTGTCACCTAGGAGATGAAAGATCCAATGGAAGGAAACAAACTCCTTTAGGTAGGGTCCCTTTTTCATCCACAAGAAAGCTTGATAACAAGCTTAAAACAATGGAGAAAAACTCTTGCTTCTTAGAGGAAGAAGACAAGGGATCCTTGCATGCTAAATTGTTGTAAGAAGTGGGTTGAAAGATGAGCTCTCAAACCAATTCTTGTAGAATAATGTTTATCTATATTTATCTGTTAAGAGTGCATGCCCATGGTTTTCTTTTACAATCCAATGGAGGTCTTGAAACATATAAATCACAATTTGAATGCTCTTTCTCACAGAGTGCTTTTCCATGTACATCAACGAGGGTATTGAATGCTCCCAAGCATGTGAGAATTCCAATTCAAATTTTGATCCAAGAGTGTTGTTATGAGCATTGAATGTGTTGTAGAAGGCAGGTGGTCCTGACATTTGTACAATTGCATGAATTTCAAAGAAAATTTTGCATGGTTCCATGTGGGATATTGAATAGAATGTTATGTTGATAGCATGGGTTCTTGATGAAAAGTCCATGTGGTTGGCCATAATGAATGACTTTATCATTATAAGGTTCAATTTCCATTGTGGATTTGATGAGGATGTGTTTCATGAGTTGCATGTTATGTGTTCATGATGTCCACCTCCAATGTTATCTGAAATGTTGCATGTGTGTGAAATTCAAGTGTTAACATATGCCCTTAATATATGAGGTTTGGAAGGTACTGTATGGACAAAATGCATCATAATTTCTTTCTATCATATTTTGGATTGTAAGTTATTGATTTTTGTGGGTAAAGGACCTACCCACGGGGTATAAAGTTGGTCATGATTGTTGAAGAGAGTAACTGAAATGGTAACAACGAATGAATTTTTGTTTATACAAATGAGAATGGAACCCTTATGCTTGTGAAAATATGTCAAATTGGATTACAATAAGAGGAGACTGAGGGGTCAACTCTATGAACTAATGATATAGGGATGAAACCGGGTTTGATTGTTGTCTTTGTAAATGGGTATTTGGATATTCATAGTGTTGTTGAAGTTGAAGAAGCAGAACTGTTGATGATTGTTTGCAACACACGGGGGTGGGTGACCTAAATAATGATGAATATGTAAATTGGGTAACTTCCTTATCTCACATGAGTAACTATTGTTAATAATAAATGTAAACATTACTACCTTCAGAACATATGTCTCCCCGTAATGTGATAGACTTGTTTGCATCAAGAACATGGGATACCACTAAGTTAGAAAGAAATGATGAATCTCTCTGCTCAATTTGACTTCATCCTTTACTTTCATGAGAAGGGATCCCCAAGGTACAATAATAACTACTGCAACTCTGAAAATGAGGTGAGTTTACGTCGATGAGAGATGAAGTAAGTGGTGTGATGACGGTCTCATCAAGAGAACCAAGATCGTTTTTGAAACCAAGTGGGATGTTGATAGGACTGACACAAGACTTGTTGATAGGCATGAAGCTCATGACTTCCGTGAATCAATGTAAAATACTAGAGTGACCTATTGGACAATACTTCAAATGGTAATTCAGGGTGTAACATAGGGAGATAGACTATAGATGAATGTTTTATCATATATGTAATACAAATGGGTTAAGGTATATGGATGAAACAATTTAAGGTGTTGGGGCCATATGGACTCAAGTACATCGATCAAGGTAAACTAGGGGTGCTGCAAAAATAATAATGTGATAGTATTCCCACTATTTTGATTAAGTAAGGGAACCAATCTATACAAAAAAAATAATGTTGATGTAATTCCCATGGTTTTGACTGAGTTGAGGAACACTTCATGCACACATAATTATGTTGTTGTTTTGTACAGATGAGAATATGAGTGCCTAATGAATAAATTCCATGTAGAGCATTCCTACACGAATGACTGAATGATATTGGTGTACTTAGAGGGTGGGGTCTCATTTTGGTGTTATTGGGGAATGAATATATGGAAGGAAACTCAGATGGTATATTCCTCGTGAAGGGCATGAGAGGTTATATGTGAAACATTGTGATAGAAATATGTCGAGAAATCTAGGGTATGATTTGGCAGAATGAAAGCTGATAACATGTGGTTTCAACATGGAAACTTGGTGGTTTATTAGATTCCACAAACTTGGTGGTTCAACATCATGGGTTCCAAAGTATCAGAGGGTTGTAACAGTGTGCACACCCATGGGGGAACATCCTATATTATGATAATATTGTTGACAATGACTGTTTATAATGGAATGGGGCATTATGGTCATTAATAGGATTCAAGGTCTTTTTGGTTTACGTTTTGTGGTTGAAAACTACCTTATTTGTGATTATGGACATTATTAAGTGGCATGAGAACTACCATGATGCTTTGACAAAGAATTTCCGTGGATATCTTATTGCTGAGTAGGCCCTACAAGATGCATGGATGCTCAAATACTTATCATTTCCCTTCATGAGTTCGAGTGAGTACCTTATGAAGGATATATTGGGGATGTGGGACACTGATTGAGAGTTTCCCCATTGGTGAGGAGTTCCTAACACTATAGGGTCAAGACATATATTTTCTAATGGATCTCTCTACTCGGGGGATTTGAGAGCTACTCCATGCTTCCTTGTCTAGTCATCATACCATAGACCAATAGGTGGACTAGTAATGTGGTTGTGTGTTGGTTGCCAAAATTATTGGTCATATCAACATTGCCTTCATATAAGACATGGTTACTAGGGAGGTTGTGGTATTCATGGTTAGGGTGTTGGGGAAAGTAAGCCTTCACAAGATTTCTATTGGATAGCTCCTTCTAGTGGAATGGGTTTTAGATGGAACTTGGGTTGCTCGGGAACATATTCTATTATAGAACACGTGTTCATTGATGACCAAGTTGGTGCGGAGGGGCCATGGGGTTTTTACCTATGCAATTATCTTATGCTCCTATTTGATTGATAGGATACACTCACTCTCAACCCTTGTGGTAGTACCTCTAAGGACACCAAGGGAGCTTCAAATGGTTTTCTAGGGCTGGGTGATTACCCAAGTTGGTGGGGGTGAAGTGGGGAACACCTTTATGCTCCATTATCTACAGGTGTTGTAGCAGTGTGTATGGGAAATAGAGAAGTATCTATGGAGTTGAGTTGATGACGATGGTGATCCACAACTGCCTATACCAGTGCATGGATGGGATGAAAGAGGTGAGTATGATATTTTTTTTTCTATCCATGTTATTTCCATTTTCACATGGGCATGATTTTATGGTTATGTATATATGTCGAATACTAACTCTTGGTCATGTATGACGTAGATGTTGGACCTATGTGGCTGGTGGGCATGCCTATGGTGCTTGTTTTCCCCCCTACTCTAGGGCGTCGCCGACAAGAGGGAAAGGTTCCCACTGAATAAGGAGGAGAAACAGGGGGGAAAGGTCTGGTAGGTGGTTTTGTTCTAGTAGGTGGATATGTACATACGACTCTAGTGGAGCTTGATATGTAGATGATCCCCCTAGTTATAAGTGTTGATGATCGAGATTTCATCAATGATGATGTGGAATATTTGGAGTAATCTTTATGGTTGTTGTGGAAAAAATTGTACAAGGGTGAATCCTTCCCACTTGGTGAGGGGAAAATACTTGTAGGTCATGGTAAGGCCTCAGTATTAGGTTCCCCTTTGTTTGTGGTTTAGTGCTCCAAGTGATCCTGCAAGTGATTGTTAGTGGAAATAGGTAAACAAAATAAATAAAAATGAAATAAAACAAAGAACAAGAGGGATATATATGCAAAATCAAACAAACAATAGATGCCAAACCACTTTGCATTACCCAACGGTCAAGCATCTACAAAACTTAGGAGATATGAGCTCCAATGAAGACAAACAATCCCCCTTAGGGAGGTCTATTTAGTCCACACTAGATGCTAAGGAGCTTGAAGAACAAATGAGAAGAACTCTCGCCACTTAAAGGAAGGTGGAAAAGGAACTTGGTAAATGCTAAATAAGAGGAAAGAGGTGAGCTATAAGGGATCTCAAACACAATTCCACCAACATAAATATAACGTCCCCAATCCCCTTGACCCCTTTAGAGGTGATGGGGAAGCTCCTTCGAAACAACCTACTAGTTATATTTTGTTCAAACTATGCACTTTCACACAGTTGCAATAAATTCGGTCCGCAATCCGCAAGCCGCAACTCGGGAGTCGGAAGTCGGCACCCCAATGCACCACTTCAATAATTACACCTCCAACTTTCACAATCCAAAATGCGAGAGTCATAAATTCGGAACACCAACTTCACAACTTTGAATAATTACAGCTTTGAATTCCACAATTAGCAATCTGCGATGCGGGAGTCAGAAGGTTGGAACACCCAATTCACAACTTCAAATATTCACGCCTTTGACTTCCGCAATCCACAATCCGTGATGCAGGAGTTAGAATTCGAAACCCCAAATTCTATGCTTCATCGAATCATGCCTCTGAATTCTGTAATCTGCCATCCGCGGTGCGGGAGTAAGAAGTCAAAACTCCAAATTTACAACTACGGGAAAATTACACCTCCAACTTTCTTAATCCACAATCCACAATGTGGTAGTTGAAAGTCAGAACTCTAAATTCTCAATTCTGGAAAAATTACTCCTCTGACTTCCGCAATCCGCAATCCACCTTGCTAGAGTCGAGAATTCGGAACCATAGTGTGCAACTCTTAAGGAATCACACCTCCGACTTCCGCAATGCGGGTTTGAAAAGTGGGAAGTCAGCCATATGCTCGTGTTACTACCAACTTCTTAGGATGATATCTTCCTCATCCTAAGTCCATTTTTGGAAAAGTTGGTATCGTTGAAAAACTATCGGTGAGCTCTATTTAACGGTGTGATCCTTTGCCACACCTAAGGACTCTAACTTTGTCCTTTTTCCAATCAAAGTGTTTCCTAAACTTCATCCATGCCTCCTTAACACTCTGTAAGGAGCTCTGATCCACTCTGTCATGGCCCCTCCCTTCATTTGACCCATAGAGGGAACATGAACATAGCAAGGGGTGTCTATTTCTCCCCCAAAGACATGAATGAACATTATGAACCTCTTGGGCCTCAACAAAACCTATCCCTATTCATCGATGAAAAAATTCATATCATTACAAAATAAGAATGTAGATGTGCAGAAGCATGGTAAGATAACATACACAACATAATTAAACCATATTAACACACACCCTTAATTCATCTACCAACATTTCATCGTAGGCATATACAACATAATGCATAGGAAATCAATTTTGTTATTCAACTGGATCAATCTATGCATTCTGACATAAACAACAATCATGCATATATGTAAAATGGGCATAATTTGAACCACATAGCACACTTACCTTTAAGATCAAATCACCAAGCAACTGGATATGGAATGAAACGTTCCAACGCAACCATAGGTCTCATCCTAGCCTATATTATTTCAGCACTAAGATACCACCCCTGAGCTAGGACTATATATCTAGTAAGGAGAAACTACCCATGTTTAATCATAGCCTTGGTTTCACACCAATAGTCATGCTAAGACAACACACAGTTGGGTTTATCAAGCATGCCAAGAGACAAGGGAGGAGGAAGCTAATACATTGAGCTCAACCACATAGCTATAGACATATCAAAATCAATCAAATAGCCTTCACTGGGTTTTTTCAAGCAGTTCCAACATCTTCTCTCTCTTTCGCTTTGTCATCCACACTTGGATCTCCTTAGGGTTGCGGTCGAAAGGCTCTATCCCACAACTAGATTTTTGGGCTTCTGAATCAGGGTTTTCCTATGAATTTCTGGGCATCTCACACTCTCAAGTTCGCCCTAGGGTTCAGGTCGATGGATCCCCCATTGTATTTCATTGCCCAGACAACATTTCTGGGTGATTTTGGTACTCACGAATGTGGCTTAACTCAGAATCGCGATTTCAGGTTATCCTCACTCTTGGGCATGTGTCCTCCGTGAAAACTAAAAAACTCCCTTCCACAATGGCTTGCGGATGAGGGAAAACATCCCCCCATGAGGTAGGGTGACTTATGGGACAAGCAAAACAAATCCCATACCCTGCCTTACGAATTTTAGGGTTACCCATACTCCATCAATCCATGGACTAATTTCCTGAAGTACTTCCTTATAGCAAAAATCAATGATAGCTAGGGAACTCAAAGGTAGGTTCTCAAGGTTACATTTTGCAGCATAGGGTTGAATCCCACAACCCCCTCACCTCTCCCTAGTGGATACACACAACCCCTTCATTTAGTTGCATCCATATCCAGCCCCTTGGTATTTTTATTTGCATTATAATCATTTATATGTTCTTACACTTTCCATGGATTAATAGCACATGGGTAGCACAATATAAAATACCATCCCTTTAAGGTTGAGCATTCACTAGCACGAAATTGGCCTTAATCTCCATGCTAGGAATAATACATCACATATGCACATTATTTACATATCGAGTTGATACATTCTAAGGGCCAAATTGGGGGTATTACAATCCCCTCCCCCTTAGAATAACACAGTCATCGGTGTTCCAATGCTTAGGAATACTTACATAGTTTATAAATGTCCAAAATTCACAAAAATGTAGCATCTTTGTCCTGCATTTCATATTTTACTCTAGGTTTTCAGGACCAAGTCCCTTCGCTTCTACAAGGTGCTCCTATTGGATTTGATCTTCCAGCTCCACATGTGGGCATTGCTCGACAACAGTCCCTTCCTTTTCTTTACCTTCCAGCTGATCCACAAGTTTGGAAACTTTATGGATACTATCTTTATTTCTTTCCTTTGTTGGCTAGTTACGGAGGCAATGAATTCCTCCACATTTCAAAAATTTCAGTGCCTTCTTTCATAGATTGAGCATTTACTCAATATTTTCTTGGGTCTTGGCAATTGTTTGAAGAATACTTTCATCCTTTCAAATAGCTTTTGGTCATCTGACATGGTCAATGTGCACAGCTTCCCAGACTTTGCTTACTAGCAACACTTGCCTTGTAAGAGCTGCAACCAATTGATTTAGTTTTCACCTATGAAATTCATCATTGCAAATCTTGTTAGGCCAAGCATAACATACGCATTAAGGTCAGTCAATTACTTTGCCAATTGACATGGAAATTTCATGCTTTATCCATGAGACTTCCACACATTTCATGCTTGCCCAACATACAAATGAACTCATTCATGTTCATCTTTTCATAGGGAATTAACTAATTCAACATTCACAATTTATTTCAAGCAAGATAAACACAATCAACTTTCATCCATAACATGCATTCAACCATTTTTTGTCTCTAAAATGCATCAATCAAAAAGGAAAGAGAAGAGTAAGAGTTTCCCCTTCTTAATCTTGTTCCAATCCGGAGCCCCCACCACAACTGTGGTTCCATGCTCCTTGGTGTCTATCACTTCAAATGTGAATGCTTGACTCACCTTTTCCTTTTTTGGGCGATGACACTTGGTGTCTAAGGTCTATCAAAGGCTTCTTAACTAGGGAACCCCCTCCCCATGGTTTTCATACAGAACCTTTGGTTGTTAAGACCCACACAAGTCCACTAGCACCATTTTTCATTGCTACTCATACTAAGCTTTCTCGGACAATCACATGTCCAAATGCATCCTTAGGATTCCTTCAAGTTTCTTGCTTCCCACAATTAACTGGCTATATTGGACGTCTTCACGTTATTCCATGGGATCCATATTTTCTTTACAAGCCTTGGATAACATGTGGATACAATAACAAATGTTTGTCCAACACGCAGGCTGCTCCACAACATTCAAATAACCAATTCCAAGCCAGTATGCCAACTGGGTTTATCAGGAATTCCATTGACCAGTATGCTAATCCAATTCTCCGACTGGGTTTATCAAGCATACATAAACTAGTATGCTAAGCTAGTTCTCCAACTGGGTTTATCAAGCATATAAAAACCATTTCCAAGCCAGTACGCTGACTGGGTTTATCAGGAATTCCATAAACCATTATGCTAAGCCAGTTCTCTGACTTAGTTTATCAATCATACAAAAACCATTTCAAGCCAACATCTCTACTATTTTTATCAGGAAACAAGACAAGAGAATACAATCAAATGGCTCCTTCTCCTATGCAAACCAGTGGTTCCTTCTAGGAACTCCATAGGTGACTCACTTGACTGCAAGCTAGCATGGACCCACAATACCCACTCACACAACACAGGGATTGTACCCCTTATTCTGCTACATAGCCCCTCAAGAATACCCATCCCTCCATTGCTCTTCAATGTGAGTGTAGAAAGGTTACCGATTCCCATACAATCCTCCTAAGTGCCCATTCTCTTACTTGGTTTAATAGTATTGCGGAGAGACAAGCACCTGTAATGAATTTTGCATGGTTTCTCAAACCCAGGCCACTCTTGGTGTTTCCTTTTCATTTTCAGCTTTAGCAGCTGACATCTTCCCCAATGGAATATTTTCACCATCTCACATGCATTACACACAAGCATGCAGTTGATAGGAGATGTCATCATAATAATTTCAATTAGAATTTCTCAAATATGTTTCGTACAGAAACCATGTTTCGAAAACATGAGGTTCTTCTCATGATATTTGGCTCTTGTAGGTGTTGCACATGGTATTCCTATAATGTGTCCTCCTAACACACTTCACAAACAACCAACCAGTCAATAATATTAATAATCAAGTTCAAATATGAAATTACAATTATGTCTCCTACAAAATTTATATTTAATTAACCATGAGTCCATGCTCATATTGCTTGGATATTGCAACCGGAAGCACTCTTTCCCTTACGGTCTTACACTTGCGACCATAACCTGAACATCCACCCACAACATTTCCTCTTGATACAATTTTGGATTAGCTAAACATTCATTAGAAATTATTAGCAAAATTTCAAATCTGAAATTTACAAATCCATTCCCTGCAGAAATTAGATTTTGCAACCATGAGACCCTTCTCATAATTTTAATTCAAAATATCAAATCTGGTTCATACAGAAATCATATTTCACATCAATGATATCCTTCTCACAATGTTTGGCTTGCACATGGTAGATCCCATCCTTTATTATGGACTTACATGCATTGCCATATGCAAGGCAATTCTACCTGCGATCTAAATTCTTCAATTATCCAAACGAGCTGTGAGTACCCACACATATAATATTTCCATTGCGGCATTTACACAATCACTGATGTGATGTTAGAATTATAACACATAATAATCCAAAAAAAATTCGATGTTAATATTTCAAATGCAATGAAATACATTTCCTTTATATGCATCATTATCACAATAAAATTGCATGATATGAGAAAATTATCTATGCAATCAAATAAAATTTTAAATATTCATGAATGCATAATCACATCCTTTCATGCAACTCTGTCCTCCCAACATAGCATTCTGGTAGGCCATCAAAGCATGTAATTCCCCTTCCACATCATAGATGGTCCACTTTCATGGCCTCTATAGCATGCACACAAGCAATCATTACCTATGATTTTATCACCAAGCACCAATTCAATACATATACTCATGTATAACATTCCTACTTGCTACTTTCCAAGCATACAATTCTTATGCTATCAATAGAAATAGTTTAAGGTGATAAATTTTCCCTCCTTATCAACATTTCCTTAGTGCTCCAATTGCTTTCAGATATTATGGTCAAGTCCAACTTGGCCTTCCTTAGACTTCCCTACACTTATGAGCACTGCAATTTGTTCAATATTGATGCCAGGTAGGTCTAGATGTCTAGTTGGATCCGAATTCTCCTCTTTTTGTTGATTAGATAGTCCCTTGTTGGTTGTCGGATCTCACTCACTCAAGGAGGATTCCAAAGGTAATAATATTTTTCCAATGGAATTTCGTGTCCTGTCGTTTTGTTAACCTCCCACCACTTACAAGGGTGAAATGTTGTGCGAGCCATTGATCCCTCTCAGTCTCTATCTTCACCTTATGATCTATGCTCGTTTCACAACTCTAACAAGCCTGTACGTTCTTACTTTGGCCCAAGCAGCCCCAATGCTGCAACCTTGGGCTCTGATACCACCTGTAATGTCCCTGCTCCCGTCAGATCCCTTTAGAGGTGATGGGGGATCCCCTTAGAAAAAACTTTCTAATTCTCTTTTTTTCAAACTATGCACTTTCGCACAGTCGCAATAACTTCGGTCCGCAATTCGCAAGCCGCAAGTCGGGAGTTGGAATTCGTCACCCCAATGCACCAATTGAAGAATTACACCTCTGACTTCTGCAATCCGCAATGTAGGAGTCAGAATGTCAGAAAACTAACTTCACAACTTCGTATATTTACGCCTCCGACTTCCGCAATCCAAAATCCTTGATGCGGGAATCAGAAAGTCTGAACACCCAATTCACAACTTCGAAGATTCATGCCTATGAATTCCGCAATCCGCAATCGGCAATGCGGGATTTGAAAGTCAGAACCCCAAATTCTCTACTTTGCCAAATCATGCCTCTGATTTTTGAAATCCACCATCCATGATGTAGGAGTTGGAAGTCGAAACTCCAAATTTATAGCTCCGGGAAAATTACACCTCCGACTTCCGCAATCCGCAATCCGCGATGCGGGAGTCGAAAGTTGGAACTCCAAATTCACAATTACGGAAAAAATACTCTTCTGAATTTCATAATCCGCAATCTACCTTACGGGAGTCAGGAATTTGGAACCATAGCATGTAACTTTGAAGAAATCACTCCACTGAATTCGGCAATACAGAATCCGCAATGCGGCTTCAAAAAGTCGAAAGTCAACAATATGCTCCTATTACTACCAACTTCGCAGGTCGACATCTTCCTCATCCTAAGTCCATTTTTGGAAAACTTGGTATTGTTAGAAAAATATCAGCTATCTCTATGTAACTATGTGATCCTTTGCCACACCTGAGGACTTCGACTTTGTCATTATTCCAATCAAAGTGTTTCCCAAACTATCCATGCCTCTTTACCACTCTGTAAGGAGCTCTGATCCACTCTGTGATGGCCCCTCCCTTCATCTAACCCATGGAGGGAAAATGAACACAGCAGGGGGTGTCTATTTCTCCCCTTGATCCATGACTTAACATTCTGAACCTCCTGGGCCTTAACAAAACTTAGCCCTATTCATCAATGAACAAATTCATAGCATTACAAAATAAGAATGCAGATGTACAAAAGCATGGTAAGACAACATACACAGTAGAATTAAACCATATTAACACACGCCCAAAATGAATCTACTAGCATTTCACCATAGTCATATACAACATAATGCACAGGAATTCAATTCTATTATTTAGCTGGATCAATCTATGCATTCCGACATAAACAAAAATCATGCATATATGTAAAATGGGCATAATTTGAACCACATAGCACACTTATCTTTAAGATGAAATCACCAAGCAACTGGCTATGGACTGCAACGTTCCAAACCAACCATAGGTCTCTTCCTATCCTATATTCTTTTAGCACTCAGATGCCACCCCCGAGTTGGGACTATGTATCAACTACGGAGAAACTACCTAGGTTTACTCACAGCCTTGGTTTCACACCAACATTCATGCTAAGCCAACACAAAGCTGGGTTTATCAAGCATGAAAAAAGACAAGAGAGGAGGAAGCTAAGACAGTGAGCTCAACCATTGAGCTACATACATCTCAAACTCAATCAAACAGCATTCACTAGGTTTAACAAGTGGTTCCAACCTTTACTCTCTCCTCCACTTTGTCATCCACACTTGGATATCCTCAAGGTTGTAGTGGAAAGGCTCTATCCCGCAACTGTATTTCTAGGCTTCTGAATCAGGGTTTTCCTATGAATTTATGGGTGTCTGACACTCTCAAATTCTCCCCTAGGTTTAGGTTGATGGATCCCATTGGATTTCATTCCCCACACAACGTTTCTGGGTGATTTGTAAAATTAGTCACAGTAGATCTAATGAACAAGTAAATCAATCACAATAGATGAAACTCAGAAAATATGGTGTAAACTGTGCAAAAAACATGCATTAGTGCTATATATCCCAATAAGGGTGAAAATACAATACAATACTGTCACAATGAGTGATCAATTCAAATTAACCAAGAAGGTCATTGGAGTTAACTGAATGGCATAGCTTGGCTCTAACTAGGAGTCCATCTCATCAATCAGTGGTGGTCATCAATGCACAAGTAACTGTCAGCTAGGTGTCAAACTGAGTCTAACTGAGTGTAATAAGTGTAACTGATGGTAAGTGGCAATAAAATAGGTATGGAGACTCAGTTGATGGCGCATGGGGGCTTAACTACACTCAGAAATGTCAATCATGTCTCATCGGAGGTCAATCGGAATGATAACATCAGTTATGGGTCAATCAGAGGTAAATGGGAGTGATAACTGAAGTGTAACTGGACTGGTAGGTGAGAAAGGTGCCCTTCTTCAGTGGAAGGTGAGAACTGGGCACATGACAGGCTACGGGGGCTAAATCTGAGTGGAAAGTAGCTCCCGAGTGCTGGGAGACTAGGGAGTAGGTGCTGGAGGTACCATACTAATGACTGGGAAGCATGCGAATGCATGCAGAATGCATGCAAAATGCAAAATGCATGCAAAGTACATAAGTGAATGATGAGATATACTAACACCCCCCCTCAAGCTATACTATGATGTAAAAAATAAAATGTAGGGCCCTGGTTATTGAGACCAAAGGTCACCCCAATACAATAATCCAAAAAGTGTTGAAAATAAGCTAAGTGAGGAAAGAGGGAAAACCTAGTGCGAAGAAATCCCCCCCTCAAGCTAAGCATAAAAATGGATCTAATCTATCTCCACCATGATGGAACTCACCCCCAACAGTGAACGAAGGTAAGAGAACTTCTTCTCAGTGAAGCTCTTGGTGAAGATGTTTGCAATTTTCTCATTGGTATGGCAATATTTTAGAATGATGGTGCGATCATGCACTAACTCTCAAATGTAGTGCATATGAATCTCAATGTGTTTGGTCCTCTTCTGCTGAACTGGATCGGTGGAGATCTTAATAGCACTTTGATGGTCACAAAATAGGATAGTCGAAGTAGTGCTACCAAAATCAAACTTGGAAAGGATACCCTACAACCAAACTGCCTGAATGCAGGCATTGACTGCCCCTTGATACTCTTCCTCTGCTGAAGAAAGTGCAATGGCTGCCTACTTTTTGCTTGACCAGCAAATAGTCCCATGTCCAATAATGAAATCATATCTAGAAGTGGACTTCCGATCTATGCTATCACCTTCCCAATCTGAATCAGTAAAACCAATGAAATCTAGCTCAGAATTTGCAGCATAATGTATGCCAAAATGTTTCGTACCTTGCACATACTGCAAGATTCATTTCATTGCCTGCCAATGAAGCTCATGGGGCTGCTACATATACCTTGATACAACACTCACGGCATAAGATATATCAGGCCTTGAGTGTGTCAATTAGTGTAGTGAACCAATCAACTGTCAATACATAGTGCAATCTACAAGCGGTGTAGTATTTCCCTCTTCAAGACTGATTCCTGAGAGGAAAAGGAATGGAGAAGCCTTACATTCTTCCATACTAAACTTTAATAGAATGTCTTTAGCATACTTTTTCTGAGATAATGTTATCCCATCAAAATTTTGAGCTTTTTTCAAGCCCAAAAATTGCTTAAGCAAGCCCAAATCGCTCATATCAAAAGCTAGATTTAAAGTGGTTTTCAGCTTGTTAATTGTAAGGAGAGTGCTACCAGTAATGAGAATGTAATCAACATATAAAACCACAATCAAAAAATTACCTTTAACTTGCTGTAGGTACACATTAGGATCAGATTTGCATCTTTTGAAATTCTGAGAAAGAAGGAAGGAGTCCATCTTTGCGTACCACGCTCTTGGGGCCTGTTTCAATTGTTAGGAACCCATGTCTTTACTTTGTTAGTATATTGTTGTTGGATGCATATGCTTTGTAAGTCGTCCCGTAGTATTTGTTGATCCATAGTTTATATTAGCCCATAGTATTGGACGCATAGGCTTTGTAAGTCGTCCCATAGTATTATATGTCCCATGGTTTTGACTCATAGTATTGGCACCTAGACTTAGTCCGTGGTTTGTATTGACACATAGTATTGACCCATGGTATTGGTGCCTAGACTTAGTATATAAGTGTGTGTTGAGGCCTATGAAGGCACCGTGAAGTTAATTGTATTGAGCTTGCCCCCTCGAAGTAGCCCGTGATCAATATAAAAGTGATTCTGAGTTCTATTATTTCTGATATCTTGTGTATTTGCATTAATTAATTATTGTAGGTTCATCACATCTGGTATCAGAGCACTTGCTTGGGCTCGTTGGGTGGAATTTCTGGCAAATTTTTTTTCGCATTTGTTGCAGCTTCGGATTTGGGAATAATCCCTATCCGCTTAACTATGGGAAGTACTTGGGCATAAGCCCTAAAACTCATTGTGAGGAGTACCACAGGAACCCCAAAGTAGCTGGCCCATTGAGAGGACCTACCAGCGAAAAGGCCAATGACCCCTACCTGATTGACTAGTTCCCACCCGTGAGGTAAACCAAGAGCTATCGTTTGTGGTAAAGCGGTTATCAATTTTACTTGAGCCGTGGAGTGAGGGGTACTATCCCAATACACAAGCCGTCAGACAACATTGGTGACCGAGTGAAACACTTAACTGTTAGGAAGCCATACATACCTGTGGTCCATATCTATTTTCAGTTGAACTATTGCCAATCACTTCCACTCTAGATCCAGCCATTTCAAATCTATTCTAAAAGTCATTCCAGATCCAGTCGTCATTTCAGATCTAGCCATTTTCGATCCCTTCCATGCCGTTGCAAATCCATCTGTTGTGGATCCCTTCCGCACCACTGTTGCCGATCTATTTCTGGAAAAAAAATAAACAAATAAATTTTCTTTTTTTCGGCCATATCTCCCTTGTTTCAAATCTATTTTCCCAGAAACTTCACTGACATCCTTGCAATCCCATTCTGCATATTTCATTCCTGAAGACCCAATCCCAAATTCCACTTCCCAAGACCAGAAATCCCAAATTTGTCTATTTTTAGGGTTTGCCATAACTTCTTCAATTTTCACCCGATTGCCTTCAAATTTTACCATAGAGTTCCTGCTTCTGAAATCCCCATTTTTTGCTTCCCTATCCCTTAGAAAGTGTCGAAAACCTAGTCAAACCCCAATTACCCCTCCAAGTTTTTCCCAAATCCAAATTTCCCCTTACTAAATAAGCTTGTGTTTGTGTTTTTCTATCCACCCCCCCCACAAAAAAATAAAAAAATCACTGGTTATGGTTGTCACTCGCACAGGAGCAACCACCATGGAGGAAGCACTTGCAGCCATCCAAACCAAACTATAAGTTCTGGATGAAAAATTTCTCAGCCTCCATCTTCAGCATTCAACCATGAACAATAACCGACAGCCAGAATCTTTTGCAGGCACCGAGTTCTCTTCTTCCAACAATTTTTGTGGGCTGAAGCTTGATTTTCCTCGCTTCAATGGTACTGATCCGACTAGATGGATATACCGAGAAGAACAATATTTTAGTCTGCATAATACTTTTGATGTTCAGAAAGTTCCACTTGCATCCTTTCATTTGGAACAAGAAGCCCTTCAATGGTACCGTTGGTACATCAAAGCTCATCCCGAGCTAAACTGGACATATTTTTCCGAACTCCTTTTCCCACGATTTGGTCCTAGTGCTTTTGATGACTTCACAGGAGCACTCACTAAACTTCACCAAACTGGAACAGTGAGAGAGTATCAGACGGAATTTGAGAAACTAGCCAATCACACAGAAGGATTGTCTGATGAATTCTACAGGAGTTGTTTTATCAGTGGTCTCAAGGATGAAATCCGCTCAGAGGTCAAAATGTTTTGTCCCAACACAATGATGGAAGTCTTAGGGTTGGCTAAGCTGGCCAAGGACAAGATCGCAGCTCAACAATGCTCCAAACCCACCTTTGTTCCCTTCAGGAATATGGGTTCCCAACGACTTCCCATCACGCCTACTCCTCAACCAACTCCTATCAAGCAATTGTCTGAAACAGAGATGCAGGCACGCCGCGAAAAAGGGCTTTGTTATAATTGTGATGAGAAATTCACTTGGGAACATAGATGTGTTCAAGAAAAGATCTATCTCTTGGATGTGGATTCTACGCTTGCCTCAGAACTTGATGAAGAAGCTCCGAATACAGTAGATGATCAGGTCGACATTAAACACCTACCTGTTGACACCCCATCTCAGGACCATCCACCTGAGATCTCTCTCCATGCTGTAACCGGCGTCACCACCCCACAAACAATGCGAGTCAGGGGATACTTCAAGAAGCTCCTTCTTACCATACTCATTGATTCTGGTAGCACTCATAACTTCATTGATCCTCGGATTTCCAAACAGGCTGATTGTTTTGTCCATCCTTGCTCAAACTTTGAAGTCATGGTTGCCAATGGGGGCACCTTACCTTGCAAGGGGAAGTGTCACAATGTGCGTATCTCTGTGGAATATTATAACTTGCGCTCTCACATGTTTGCCTTGTCCTTAGGAGGATGTGATGTGGTTTTGGGCGTTCAATGGTTACGCACACTTGGACCTATCTTATGGGATTTTGCTAAACTTTGGATGCAGTTTTCAGTCAATGGGGCACAACACAAATTTATGGGCTTACAACCAGGGTCTCTTTGCATCATCAGTTCACATCGCCTAGAAAAAATACTTAAGAAGAATTCACATGGTGTCATCACTTAGCTCCATTCCATTCAGATGCACCCATCAACAGTCTCCACTACTTCCTTGGATAAATATGCAAGTGTCTTTGCTAAACCAATGAGCTTGTTGCCTTCAAGAGACCTTTCCAGTAAGAATTTAGCCGCATCTACCTCTCAGCAGGAAATGATGACTATTTTGCATACATTACAGAAGTGGTAGCCGTCCCTATTGGGGAATTATTTCTGCAACAAGACCGTTCTCCAGAGTCTGGAAACTTTCCTGGAACAACAGGTCTCCTCCCCAACACACCTGAAATGGGTTATCCAACTCATGGGTTATGACTATGCGACCACTTACCAGAAGGGTAAGGACAATATGGTGGAAGATGCTCCTCCTCGCACATTTGATGACTCAGTTTCTCTTACAGCTATTTCTCTGCTTGTTCCAAATTAGTTGCAATCTGTTCAACGGGGCTATTTCTTCTATGAACTCCATGCTTCTTCATCAGTAGGCTACTCTGGGTTCCTCAAAATGTATGACCAAGAACAATGTAACTTCTTTTGGCAGGGACTCAAAAGGACAATTCAACGGATGGTGGTTGACTGTGTTACTCTCCAGGTCAACAAGGATGAAACAACCCTCCTTTCGGGACTGCTCAAACCCTTTCCCATCCCTCCATAGATTTGGACAACTATTTCTATGGATTTCCTAGAAGCGATGTAGTGGTATAGTACCACATCTCAAAGGACACCATATGAAGAAGTCTCTAGATAGGCACCACCAGTTCTTCTTCCATACACCTTCAACAACTCCCCAGTTTAGGCAATTGACTCAATTCTTCGAAACCGTGATCAACTTCTTCTCATTCTGCAGGACAATTTTCACATGGCAAGAATTCGACTGAAACAGCAAGCCGATCAACACCGTTCTAAGCGCACTTTTCACATCGTTGATATGGTTCTTCTTCATCTACAACTGTCCATGCAATCCTCCCTGAAACTCCAAAGGCGCCAGTGGCTCGGAATGCAACCCGAGGATGCTACAGGGGACCCACTCCTTCAGATTCTGCATCAATTTCCACATCTAAATCTTTGAGGACAAAGCTTTTTCTAAGGGAGAGGGGATGTTAGGAACCCATGTCTTTGCTTTGTTAGTATATTGTTGTTGGACGCATATGCTTTGCAAGTCGTCCCGTAGTATTTTTTGACCCATAGTTTATACTAGCCCATAGTATTGGATGCATATGCTTTGTAAGTCGTCCCATAGTATTATACGTCCCATGGTTTTGACTCATAGTATTGGCGCCTAGACTTAGTCCATGGTTTGTATTGACACATAGTATTGACCCATGGTATTGGCGCCTAGACTTAGTATATAAGTGTGTGTTGAGGCCTATGAAGGCACTATGAAGTTAATTGTATTGAGATTGCTCAAAGGAGGTTGCCCCCTCGAAGAGGCACGTGATCAATATAAAAGTGATTTTGAGTTCTATTATTTCTGATATCTCGTGTATTTGCATTAATTAATTATTGCAGGTTCATCACATCAATCCATACAAAGATTTCTTCAATCTGCAAACTCATGATGGATCTGATATGTATCCTTCTGCTTGTTTCATATATACCTCTTCATCAAGGTATCCATGTATAAAATCACTCTTCACATCCATGTGGTGCGCTTCCCAGTGCTTGGATGCGGCAATGGCCAAAACTAGGTGGATGGAATCCATCTTTGCAACTGGTGCAAAAGTCTCAATGTAGTCCACACCTTGGACTTGGGAGAAACCTTTTTCCACCAACCTAGCTTTGTATTTGCTGATAGATCCATCAGCAACAACCTTCATGCAGTAGATCCACTTGCATTGAACTAATTTTCTTCCAAGTAGAAGAGAAACTAGCTCCCATGTATTGTTCTTTTGAAGAGAGTTGTACTCTTCATGCATGGGAGTTTGCCATCTTGGATCTAGGTGGGCATGATAGTATGATTTGGGATCTGAACCAATCATCAAACAACATTTGTCAGATAATAATGGATCAGAAAAATAAAGAGCCATACCTTCTCTTTGATAGTTTGCTCTTGTTCTCCTTGGGTCAGCAGGATTTCCAATGTTTGGAGTAGCAGATTGTAGAGTGTTTTGGGCCCACTTTGGTAATTCAGGAGGATCATTATGGTCTGATTCCGAACCTTATATTTCATGGAAATCAAAGTTTGACATAATATCATATATATCAGGTCCAATGCTTTCTTCATACTCACTTGAATCTTCTTCTTGTGGAGGGTGCAAATCAACAGTGTTTTCCTAAACTAGTTTTAGATCTGACAGCGATTCTTCAAACTTCACACTTCGCTCTATGCATAGCTTTTTGGATCTGATATTCATGAGTTTATATGCTTTTGATTCTTCCCCATATCTTATCAGGATACATTCAATACTTTTTGTATCCAAAGACTTTCTTTTATCAGAAGGAATTCTAGCCCATGCAGTGGAGCCAAAAACCCTCAAATTGGACACATCCGGTTTGCAACCAAAGAATGCTTCGAAATGAGTTTTACCTTTCACGGATGAATGTGGTACATGGTTCTGAATATATGCAGCAACATTAATGGCTTCAGCCCAAATATTTGCAGCCAAACCTTTTGACTCAAGCATGCAGGTAGCTATCTCTTTCGGTGACTGATTCTTCCTTTCTGCTACACCATTCTGCTGGGGTGTGTAGGAAACTGTATGTTGGATCCAAATTCCACTTTCGGCACAAAGTTGCAGAAAATCAGTCTTGATATATTCTTCAACATTATCATATCTAAGATATTTTATCTTTCTCTCAGTGGCAGTCTCAACAGAAGCCTTAAAATCCTTGAATTTTCCACTTCTGACTTGTTTTTGAAAACAAATACCCAAGTAAAGCGGGATAAGTCATCAATGAATGTCAGGATGTACCTCAACCCATTCATGGACATGTTGGGAAGTGGACCACTGATATTAGAATGTATGAGGCCTAAAGTAGTATAAGCTCTGCTAGCTTTTCCGTGGTCGAACCTATGCTCGGGGTGCTTCCCAACAATGCAATCGGGGCAAATTCCCTTCGAGGAACAAAGTTGCGGAAGACCATCTACCATGTATTTATATTGTAGTAGAAACAAATACTTGTAATCAAGGTGTCCAAACCTTTCATTCCAAATCCTACTAACCTTGTTTCCATGAGTGAGGCGAGCAGTGGGCTTTTCAAGCGGCACAAAGTGAGAAAACTCATAGTATTTTGCAGTGTGGTTTTCCTCTCCGACTGCAATAAGTCTTCCACTTTTGATTTCAGAAATTTCAACATTGTTAGGGTTGAATGTAACTTGCTTCAGTTCACCAATGTTTGTCATTTGATACACATAAAGTAGATTTGAATCCAAGGAAGGAACATAGAGAACATTCAGGAAGCTTCCATGCTCTACATGGATGGTACCTTTGCCCTTCGAAGAAATTTTTGAGTCATCTCCCAAATGGATGGGGATGGAACTGCTTGGATCGAATGAAGAGAAGGAGTCAATGTTTGCAGCCATATGATTCGAGGCACCGAAATATATCAGTAGAGTGGTGGGTTTCGAAACAGTTTCCATGAGTGCTTGACCTCTTTCATGATCATCATTTCTATCCTTCTTCCGTGCACCGTCGGGAAGACATATGTTATTCTTTTCCAAAAGGAGGGCCATTTGATCTATTTTTTTCTTCATGCATGAACTTTCAGGATGAAAGACATGGTTGCAATATGAACATTTAAATTTTTCCTTTCCCTCTTTACCCTTTTGCTTGTTCCTCGAACCGGATGGTGCTTCCCGTTGCTTGCCTTTATCTCTTTGCTTGGTAGGCTCGAATTTGGGCTTCTCTTTCCTTTGATTTCCTTTAACATTCGAATTCTTGGGTCCTTTAGCAAAGAGGGTTGAATCTTTGGATTTTATGGACCCCATTTGAATCAACTTATCATTCTCTTTTGTGATGGACTCAATGAAGGCGTTCAAGGTAGGCATCATCCAATTCGGGGTAGTTAGCCGACTGGAATTGAAAGTAGAGACAAATAACGAGTAATCTTTCCCAAGCTTTGTGAGAATGGAGAGGATCAATTGCTTATCCTCTTTCACAACACCATTATTCTTCAACTGCAATGACAAGTGCTTGAATCTTGTGAAAAACTCATTTATGGTCTCGAAATTTTTAGGACTAAGGGTAATCAATTCATTTTCCAATTGAAAGGCCCTAAGCTCGTCCCGCTTGCCAAAGAGATTGTCGAGTTGCTCCCATATTTCTTTTGGAGTCTTCAATCCGCTGAGATGGAAGTGAAGATCCTTGGAAATAGAGAGGCAAAGGAGACCATAAGCTTCATCAAGCTTATTTTAGTGTTTGGTTCTTTCCAACAGTGTGCTTGGCTCCAATTCGAGGCCAATGGTGACTCTATAGAACCCTTTTGATCGCAATATAATCTCCATATCATCTTTCCATTCAAAATAATTGAAAGGAGTAAGAACTGGCTTGGAAGAAGAGTATTCCATCTCGAATAGCGAGTGCACTTGATGTAGAAGAACTTGTCAAACACAAGAGAGCGAATGCAATTGGTGGAGATGATTAACCCGCAAATCACAATAAAAACAAGAATAGTAAGGTTGAAAAATCCACCCTTTTAGAGTTGCATCACAACTGGGATTGGAGATCAAGCAAGTTGAATGGGTCCAATGTATCAAATCTAGGAATTATGTGGAAAAATCAAGCTTCTTGAGTGGTTTGGAGTGTATTTTTCTGCTTTGCATGCACATGAGTGAATGACATGAGATCTTTCATGCCAAAACTTCAGTAATTTTGAGCAAATTCAGTCAAATCTTCTTGTAGAACACCCGTAGAAAAGAGATCTTGTCCCTGCAATGGCTTTGATACCATGTAAAATTAGTCACAACAGATCTAATGAACAAGTAAATCAATCACAATAGATGAAACTCTGAAAATATGGTGTAAACTATGCAAAAAGCATGCAGCAGTGCTCTATATCCCAATAAGGGTGAAAATACAAAACAATACTGTCACAATGAGTGAGCAATTCGAATTAACCAAGGAGGTCATTTGAATTAACTGAATGGCATAGCTTGGCTCTAACTAGGAGTCCATCTCATCAATCAGTGGTGGTCATCAATGCACAAGTAACTGGCAGCTAGGTGTCAAACTGAGTCTAACTGAGTGTAATAAGTGTAACTAATTGTAAGTGGCACTAAAATAGGGATGGAGGCTGTTAGGAACCTATGTCAACCCTTCTCTTTACTATGTTAGTATATTGTTGTTGGACGCATATGCTTTGTAAGTCGTCCCGTAGTATTTGTTGATCCATAGTTTATATTAGCCCATAGTATTGACCCATAGTATTGGACACATATGCTTTGTAAGTCGTCCCGTAGTATTGTATGTCCCATGGTTTTGACTCATAGTATTGGGCATAAACTTAGTATATAAGTGTGTGTTGAGGTCATTGAAGGCACCGTGAAGTTAATTGTATTGAGATTTCTCAAAGGAGGTTGCCCCTTCGAAGTAGCCCATGATCAATATAAAAGTGATTCTGTTCTATTATTTTTTTTATATTGTGTATTTGCATTAATTAATTATTGCAAGTTCATCACATCTGGTATCAGAGCACTTTCTTGGGCTCGCTGGGTGAAATTTCTGCCAAATTTTTTTTCGCATCTGTTGCATGTTCAGATTTGGGAATAATCCCTATCCGCTTAACTGTGGGAAGCACTTGGGCATAATCCCTAAAACTCATTGTGAGGAGTACCACAGGAACCCTGAAGTAGCTGGCCCATTGAGAGGACCTGCTAGCGAAAAGGGAAATGACCCCTACCTGATTGACTAGTTTCCACCCGTGAAGTAAACCAAGAGCTATTGTTTGTGGCAAAGCGGTTATCAGTTTTACCTGAGCCGTCGAGTGAGGGGTACTGCCCCAATATGCAAGCCGTCAGACAGCATTGGTGGCCGAGTGAAACCCCTGAACTATTAGGAAGCCGCACATACCTGGGGTCCATATCTATTTTCAGTTGAACTATTGCCGATCTCTTCCGCTCCAGATCCAGCCGTTTCAGATCTATTCTGAAAGTCGTTCCAGATCCAGTCTCCATTTCAGATCCAACCATTTTCAATTCCTTCTGTGCCGTTGCAGATCCATCTATTGCGGATCCCTTCCGCGCCACTGTTGCTGATCCATTTCAGCAACAAAAAAAAAACAGTTTTTTCTCCATATCTCCCTTGTTTTCACTCTGTTTCCCTGAAATTTTCGGGGAACCCTGTCATTCCATTCTGCATCTTTCATTACTGAGGACCCTATCCCCAATTCCCCTTCCCAAAGCCCAAAATCCCACATTTGTCTATTTTTAGGGTTTGCCATAACTTCCTCAGATTTCACCCAATCACCTTCAAATTTTACCATAGAATTCCTTTCTGAATTTTGCTTCTTTGTCCCTCTCTTCCAAATTTTATCATTCTATCACCCTGCTTCTGAAATCCCCCTTTTTGCTTTCTTGTCCTTTCGACGGTGTCCAAAATCTAGTCAAACCCCAATTACCCATCAGATTGTTTCCCCAATCCAAATTTCCCTTTACTAAATCAGCTTCTATTTGTGTTTTTCTACCCATTCCACCAAAAATAAAAATAAAAATAAAAACCTAGTTATGGTTGTCACCCATGCGGGAGCAAACACCATGGAGGAAGCACTTGCAGCCATCCAGACCAAACTTCAAGATTTGGATGAAAAATTTCTCAGCCTCCATCTTCAGCATTCATCCATGAACATTAACCGACAGCCAGAATCTTTTGCAGCCACCGGGTTCTCTTCTTTCAGCAATTTTCATCGGCCGAAGCTTGATTTTCCTCACTTCAATCGTACTGATACAACTGGATGGATATACTGAGCAGAAAAATATTTCAGTCTGCATAGTACTTTTGATGTCCAAAAAGTTCCACTTGCATCTTTTCATTTGGAACAGGAAGACCTTCAATGGTACCGTTGGTACATCAAAGCTCATCCCGAGCCAAACTGGACAGATTTTTGCCAACTCATTTTGCCACGATTTGGTCCTAGTGCTTTTGATGATTTCACTGGAGCACTCACTAAACTTCACCAAATTCGCACAGTGAGAGAGTATCAGACGAATTTGATAAATTGGCCAATCACACAGAAGGCTTGTCTGATGAATTCTACAGAAGTTGTTTTGTCAGTGGTCTCAAGGATGAAATCTGCTCAGAGGTCAAAATGTTTTGTCCTGACACAATGATGGAATTTCTAGGGTTGGATAAGTTGGTCGAGGACAAGATCGCAGCTCAACACCGCTCCAAACCCACCTTTGTTCCCTTCAGAAATATGGGTTCCCAATGACCTCCCATCACGCCTTCTCCTCAACCAACTCATATCAAGCATTTGTCTGAAATAGAAATGCAGGCACGTCGAGAAAAAGGGCTTTGCTATAATTGTGATGAGAAATTCACTTGGGGACATAGATGTGTTCAACAAAATCTCTATCTCTTGAATGGGGATTCTCTGCCTGCCTTAGAACTTGGTGAAGAAGCTACAGATATAGTAGATGATCAGGTCGACATTCAACACCCTCCTGTTGACACCCCATCTCAGGACGACCCACCCAAGATCTCTCTCCATGCTGTAACCGGCGTCACCACCCCATAAACAATGCGGGTCAGGGGATACTTCAAGCAGCTCCCTCTTACCATACTCATTGATTCTGGTAGCACTCATAACTTCATTGACCCTCGGATTGCCAAACAGGCTGATTGTTTTGTCCATCCTTGCTCCAACTTTGAAGTCATGGTTGCCAATGGGGGCAGCTTACCTTGCAAGGGGAAGTGTCACAATGTGCGTATCTCTATGGAAGATTATAACCTATGCTCTGACGTGTTTGCCTTGTCCTTAGGCGGATGTGATGTGGTTTTGGGCGTTCAATGGTTATGCACACTTGGCCCCATCTTATGGGATTTTGCTGAACTTTGGATGCAGTTTAAAGTCAACGGGGCACAACACAAATTTATGGGCTTACAACCAGGGTCTCTTTGCATCATCAATTCACATTGCCTGGAAAAAATCCTTAAGAAGAATTCACATGGTGTCATCGCTCAGCTCAATTCCATTCAGATGCACCCATCAACAGTCTCCACTACTTCCTTGGATAGATATGCAGGTATCTTCGCTGAACCTATGCGCTTGCTGCCTTCAAGAGACCTTTCCGGTAGAAATTTAGCCACACCTACCTCTCAGCAGGAAATGATGGCTATTTTGCATGTAGTACAGAAGTGGCAGCCATACCTATTAGGGAATTATTTCTGCATCAAGACTAGTCTCTCGAGTGTGGAAAATTTTCTGGAACAATGGGTCTCCTCCCCAACACTCCTGAAATGGGTTATCCAACTCATGGGTTATCTCTATGTGATCACTGATAAGAAGGGTAAGGAAAATATGGTGGAAGATGCTCCTTCTTGCACAATTGATGACCCAGGTTCTCTTACAGCTCTTTCTCTGCTTGTTCCAAATTGGTTGCAATATTTTCAACAAGGCTCTCTCTTCTATGAACTCCATGCTTCTTCATCAATAGGGCACTCTAGGTCCTGCAAAATGTATGACCGGGAACAATGTAGCTTCTTTTGGCAGGGACTAAAAATGACAATTCAACAGATGGTGGCTAACGATGATACTTTCCAAGTCAACAAGGGTGAAACGACACTCCTTTCGGGATTGCTCAAACCCTTGCCCATCCCTACACAGCTTTGGCCAACTATTTCTATGGATTTCCTGGCAGTGCTCTGGTGGTACAATACCACATCTCAAAGGACACCATATGAAGCAGTCTATGGAAAAAAACCACCAGTTCTTCTTCCATACACCCTTAGCAACTCGCCAGTTCAGGAAATTGACTCGGTTCTTCGAAACCATGATCAGATTCTTCTCATTCTGCAGGATAATCTTCACATGGCCAGAATTCGCCTGAAACAACAAGCCGATCAGCACCATTTTGAGCGCATTTTCTATGCAGTTGACAGGGTTCTTCTTCATCTACATCCTTCCACGTAATGCTCCTTGACACTCCAAAGGAATCAGTAGCCTGAAATGCAACCCGAGGATGCTACCGGGGAACCACTCCTTTAGATTCTGCAGCAATTTCTCCAACCAAACCTTTGAGGACAAAGATTTTTCTAAGGGAGAGGGGATGTTAGGAACCTATGTCAACCCTTCTCTTTACTATGTTAGTATATTGTTGTTGGACGCATATGCTTTGTAAGTCATCCCATAGTATTTGTTGATCCGTAGTTTATATTAGCCCATAGTATTGGACGCATATGCTTTGTAAGTCGTCCCGTAGTATTTTATGTCCCATGGTTTTGACTCATAATATTGGGCATAAACTTAGTATATAAGTGTGTGTTGAGGTCATTGAAGGCACCGTGAAGTTAATTGTATTGAGCTTGCTCAAAGGAGGTTGCCCCCTCGAAGTGGCCCGTGATTAATATAAAAGTGATTCTGTTCTATTATTTCTGATATCTTGTGTATTTGCATTAATTAATTATTGCAGGTTCATCATAGAGGCTCAGTGGAGTGCGCATGAGGGCTTAACTGCACTCAGAACTACCATTCATGTCTCATTGGAGGTCAATCAGAGTGATAACATCAGTTATGGGTCAATCGGAGGTAAATCGGAGTGATAACTGAAGTGTAACTGGACTGGTAGGTGAGAAAGGCGCCCTTCTTTAGTCGATGGTGAGAACTGGGTGCATGACAGGCCAGGAGGGCTAAATCTGAGTGGAAAGTAGCTCCAGAGTGTTGGGAGACTAGGGACTAGGTGTTGGAGGTACCATATTGATGACTAGGTAGCATGCGGATGCATGCAATGCATGCAGAATGCATGCATGCATGCAAAATGCATGCAAAATGCATGCAAAGTACATAAGTGAATGATGAGATATCTTAACATGATTTTGGAACTCCCAAATGTGGCTTGACTCGGAATCATGATTTCTGGTTCTCCTCACTGTTGGGCATGCATCCTCCATGAAAATTGAAAAACAATCCCTTCCACAATGGCTTGCGAATGAGAGAAAATGTCCCCCCATGAGGCAGGGTGACTTATGGAACAAGCACAACAGAGCCCATACCCTTCCTTACGAATTTCAGGGCTACCCATACTCCATCAATCCATGGACTAATGTCCTGAACTAATTCCTTACAACAAAAATAAATGATAGCTAGGGAATTCAAAGGTGGGTTCTCAAGGTGACATTTGGAAGAATAGGGTTCAATCCCACAATCCCCTCAGCTCTCCCTAGTGGATACACATATCCCCCTCATTTAGTTATATCCATAGCCATCCCCTTTGGTATTTTTATTTGCATTATAATCATTTACAGGCTTTTACACTTTCCATGGCTTATTATCACATGGATAGTATAATATAAAATACCATCCCTTTAAGGCTGAGCATTCACTAGCGGGGCCTTGGCCTTGAGCTCCACACTAGGAATCATACATCACATATGCACAATATTTACATATCAAGTTGATACATTCTAAGGGACAAAATGGGGATATTACAATAACCTTTCCCTTGGTTTCTCCCTTCCATAAGCCTGCCCATCACTTCCTTTTATAGCCCAAGAGGTGGCCAAGAAATAACTAGATCCCAATGTGAAGTCCTTGATCATATTATCTAGCTCTAAGGTACACAAAAGAGGCCATTTAAGGAACTTAAGTGTGTGAGGGGCTAAATTCAAACTTCTGGAGGTAATGGAGATTTTATGACTCATAAATGCACCACTGGTGGTTGAGATTCCACTGTTTCTGTCAATCGTGCGGATATCGAGGGATTATCCATGTTGATCTCATAGTCAAAGTTATGGTGACATGTGCGATAGCTCATATTAAGAAATATATGGCTACACGGTTGTGGTTTTTACTATTTTTAGGGTGTTTCGAGACTCATGATGCTTCTTGGATCTGATGAGGATTCCTTCGGTGGCCTACATGATATATGTTGATGACACTTTACTGTGAAATTTGTGGAAATGTTGCTTATGTGCGAGATTTGAGGATTAACAAATGTCCCCTAATGTAGGAGGTTCTGAGGGTACTGTAGAGCCAATAATGCATCAGTGTTTCTTGTGTGTTGTCTCTGTTATTCTTGAAAGCTACGAAGCATGTGTGGATGGATAAGGTCCTCCCATGGGGGGATATTGCTGTTGAATTCATAACAAAGAATAATGTTTTATAAAAACGAGGTGGGCATAATCATGCTCTTGAAAATCTACTAGAAGTGGCTACAAAAAGAAGAGACCGAGGGGTCACCTTAAGATACTGTTGGTGTATGGATGAAGGCATATTCAATCCATGCAATAGTAACTGATCCTGGAAAAGATGTTACATATGTTGAAGAATTGGCACTGTTGACAACCATGATGAGCCCATGAGGGTGGGGGAGGGAAATACCAGTGAGTATACTTAATGGAGTATGTCACTTAACTATTGCTTCCATCATTTATAAATGTGAACACTACTACCTTTGAATAGTATGACTCTCCTTGATATGATAGATGTATTAGTGTTGAGCATAAGAGAGACCACTAAGTTAGGGAGCACTAAGGGCTCTCCCTACATAGTTCGAGGAAATACCTTATAGTGATTGAAAGGGGCCACAAGGTACAACTGCAACAATGGAAACTCTCAAAATATAGTGATGTTATGTTGACGAGAGCAGAAGTATATGATAAGACGAGGGTCTTATCTTGAAAACCAAGCTCATGTTGTAACCAATTATTGGACTGACAAAATTGACACAAGACTAGCTGGTAAGTGTGAGGCTCGTGACTTCCTTTGATTGATTTCAACTTGGGGGAGTACTGTTCACCAGAATTTTTCACAATAAAGGGACAGAGTCTAATGGAGGGAGATACATTGTAAATGAAGGGTTTTGTTATGGACATGACACTGAGGGTGATGATGACTGACAAAATTCATAATGTTGGATGTAAGGTGGCTCAACAACATCAATCAAAGTCGACCAGGTGTTGCTGCCAAAATAATAGTGATGTTCCACGGTTCTGAATGGATTAGGGAACAGTTTGTACATAAAGAATAATTGGCAGGGTCCCCATGGTTTTTGGGGTGTCGGGCGACCAAGTTGATGAGGGATGGGTTCCAATAGTTTTGAGTGAATTGGGAATCAATATGACGATGGACGAAGTTCCCAAAGTTTTGAGTGAGTCGAGTAACTTTTTCCAAAATGACATTCGGGGTGTTTTAAAAACACAAAGACGGGTGTTCCATGAGTCAATTCCATGCAGATTGTTCTTAGAGGAATAGTTGAATAGAATTGGTTGTTTCATATGGTGGGGACCCCACTGGTGTCTTGGCAAAGGTGATGGTACGAATAATATGGCATATGGTAGCTTGCTCATGGAGGTATGAGTGGTCAATTATGGTTCTTGGTCATAATGTGTGTCTAGTAATTAGATGGCATTGATTGTTTAAGGTGGGGGAGTACATGCGAAGCTATAAAATTATGAACTATGGGTTGATCATTTCAAATTTTATCAAATTCCTCAGGCTTGTGGGGGCTTTGACATCATGGGTGCAAAATGATGGATGGGATGCAATGGGGCGTACACCCGTAGGGGAAGAATGCTACCCAAAGTAGTGATATTGATGGATTATCATTAATAGGGGTGAGGTCCCTATAGTGATCAGTGGGAATGTCGATTCAATGTAATGCAAACAAAGAAAATGCATTGTGTATATTCCAGTTTCAAATGATACATGTGATAGAAGCCCGATGCCATTGTTGAGGGATAGAGCCTTGTTCTTATAATGGGAAAACAAGAGGTATCTGGCTCTTGATCCCTGTCCTACACACATGGTGCAAATACCCAAGGGTAGTAACGAATATGGAAAAGGTATTGACAATGAGAAAATAAAAAACCAAAACATAGCACACCTCTGTGGTGGCCTTGATCAGGGGTAGAAGCATTTAAGGTAGAACCCGTTGACGGGGAATTTGAGGGTAATACCTTTTAGGTTAGTTAAGACATATGCCCCTTTAGGGAGGCATTTTTTAATGACATAAGGGACTCTCCATTTAGATAGAAATTTAATGGGTTCTGATTTGCTATCTTTTCTGGCGTTGAAGATGAGGAAAAAGTCTCCCTCACTGAAGGTGCAAGGTTGAACATGTCTATCATAGTGCACTTTGGATAAAATGTTGGCCTCATTTTTTAGAGTAAGTCACGAAATTCTTCATCGAGGTGTTACAAAGTAAACAACCTTTCCTCAAGGGAGGGAGTATCAGGTAACATCTCCACAACAGATTGGAGGGTAGGTATTTGGCTTCTACTCCATGGAGAATGTGGAATTGCGTGAATACTATAGAATTTTTTACTAAGGTGCAATAATCCCAAAGAGATGGGAATAAAAAGTGATGCCAATTAGATTTGATCCTATCTACTATGCATTGGACCATAGTTTTGAAATTTTTTTTCAAATCTTCAACTTGGTCATTTGACTGGGGGTATTAGGATGTCGAGAATTCATGTTTAAATCCTAACAATCGTGGTAGTTCCTCAAATGTATCATTACAGAAATGGGTTTCATTATGAGAGACCAATTGTTTGGGTATGCCAAATCATGGGATGACGTTGTTAAAGAAGAAGCATGTGGAAATTATTCATTTGCAATCAAATGTGGGCATGGATTCTTCCCACTTGATAAAGTAGTCGAAGGCTATGATGATGTATTGGTGGCCTTGCATCGAAGTAGGGAGACCATAAAATCAATTGCCCATTTGCAAAATGGTTCGGCTATGATTATTAGATGGAGAGGGATAGGTGGTGACTGTTTTTTGCAGGAAAATACCTGACAATTCACACATCTTTTGACTATGTAGACAAAATCCTCAAATATTGAGGGAAAAAAATAATCGATGCATAAGATTTTTTGGGCGGTGGTCAGGATTGAGAGGCGGAATCCACATGCTACTCTATGACATTTGTTGAGAACTTGTTCAGATTCCTGATGTGTTAAACAATGGTGTAGGATGGTTTGACACCACGACTGTACAAGACGTCTTCTATGAGAAGGTATCGTGGTGCCCGAAGATGGATACATCGGCGGTCATTCTGGGATAGGTGTGGGGTGAAATTCTAAGTATGGATATAATTTAGGATATCATTGTACCATGGGTCATCGCTGACGATGAGGAAGAGATGTCTATAAAGTAAATGGTCGTGCACAAGTTCTCCTGAGGCCATGGGTGGGAGATCAGTGATGAACTCGGCTAGGGCCAGTGCTTTCTTTATTTTAGGGATCACGAACTCAAGATCGAATTATTGTATAATAAAAATCCAATGTGAAAAATTACTATTTGCTAAGCCTACATCTAAGTATGCATTGCATGGGGTTTGAGTCAGCAACCATGGTTGTTTTGTGGAGCAAAATGTAGTGGCGTAGTTTTTCTACGGAAAGAATAATGGATAATGCAAGATTCAAATCATGAGTGTAATTGAGTGCTGGTGCTCCTAAGGTTTTACTGATGTAGTAAATGACATTTTCATGGTTACCCTTAGCTGGTTGGACCAAAGCACTCGCTACAATGGAAGTTGATGTCGAGATATAAAGGGTCAAATCTTTGTCAAAGTCCAAAGGTGAGATGAGGGGAGTTAAAGAAAAGGATTTCTTTAGAGCATCGAAGGAGATTTGGGTGTGTTCATCTCATTTAAAGGGGATTCCTTTCCTAAGTAGGCATAAAACACTGTGTGCATGAGTCATGTAATTAGGGATGAAACGCCGGAGGAAGTTGTCCTTTCTTTGAATGCTTTGTAACTGGTGCCGTGTTAGTGGGGCTGGGAGTTCAAGGATGGATTGGAAATTTGATGGGTCAATGGTGATGCCTACCTTGGATATAATGAATCCTAATAATCATCCTGCGATGACACATAAAACAAATTTGAGTGGTGTTGTATTCAAGCAGAGAGTAAGTGCACACACAGAGATATAATCAAGACAAGAGAGATGAGTTGAATGCATCCAACTGGTTATATTCATCTTGATAGGTATATTTATACATCTTACATGTGGTTGGAGTGGTTGCACCCGCTCCAACGGCTTCTTTAACTATACTATTACATAAGTAAGTAATGACAATTAAGGATCCCGAAGGATCCCCTCCAACATCTCCCCCACCTCAAAGTATTTCTTCGTCCTGAAGAAAACATTAACAACCATGAACTACAACTCCTTTAGTCTCTGTCAACAGACTGGTAGTGGCCAATCGAACCTTCTCACCCTTCCTGTCGATTCTCTTCCACGGTCTAAGAACTTCTGGGCTTCGTCGCTCTGCCATTGCACCAACTTACCATCTGCCTGAAAAACTTCTGAAATGACATTTGAATAGATGTTTATGTGTGTCAGCATCAGGGAGCTTGATCAATTTAAGTGTTCTTTTGTCATTATTAATGTCAAGCGCTCTCTCTGTCTAGTATAGATGTCTTTTTCTTGAGTACATGCTTTTCGTAGACTTATCTATCGTGAGGCCTTCTATAAGTTTCTGAATGTGTCGTTGCTGCTTGTGGCGGATACCAACTGATATTGGTCGATTTGACTTGACTCGACATGACTTACTTGAATCGACATGATTTACACTGGTCGGCAAGAAACCGACTCAATTTGATGAAAATAGATGGTTCAATAAGCTTTGAACATCCCTTTTTTCGACTTATTTTCAATGAATCAACACTTTTTACAATATCATGGACACTTTTAATACCGACCAAACTTATTATAAATAAAAAATTGACCATAAGGATTTCCAACTATATTTTTACACCAACTACTTTTGAGTTTTGACTAAAGACCATATGTTAATATGGGCCACACTTAAATGAACTATTTGACATACTGACCAATACCAATACCATCGACCAAATATAATATGACCTATACGACTAACTCATCGACCAATCTTTTTTATCAACAATAATTATTTTGACTAACAATTTTTCAAAACTTCCACCGTACTTCATAAAAGTTATATCAACCGAAGAAAGTAGTATCGATGTATTATTTGGTATCAACCATTGTTTGCTTTTGACCCACTTTATACATAATACTAAAAAAGTTATTATATGGACCATTATATAACATGACTGAACTTAAAGAGCAGATGTGTCGATAAATATTTTAACCTCAAACTTATCGACCAAACGTTTATTCCTCGACCATTGGTGCAATTGACAGCCACGTCGGCAGAGGCTGCAATTCGACAGTTGTTTGATTGTCGCATATATAGAGTCTAAATTGTCGATACTTCCTTCAAGCGTCCATTTGACGAGAAGTACATTTTCTCCATTTGGTTGGGCATAGCATCCAAATGATGAAGATATGGCCAGCTAAGTTTCTAGCTTGGGCGTTCATCCATGAGCATGCAAGCAATCTTTAAATTTTTCCTGGCAGAGTCGAACAGTCCACCTTTTGGCATTATTCCACGAGCAGTCTGGTGATTTAGTCGGCGATAGTAGGGAGACCATTAGATAAGTAAAAACAACATACACGTCTCCGCTAGTGATAGTGGACCCTTCTTCTTCAGTAATCAATGAGATAACTGGGTCAATGCCCTCGTCCCGTCTTTACACGCGATATAAATAATCATTTTACCGTTTCATTTCCTTCTCTTCTGAATTGTAAAACCCACGATGGTGGAAAACCGATGGTAGCAGTCAGCAATCTATTGCAAAACCTACAACAACAGTGAATCGACGGCAGCATTCGACACTCCACGACTGCACGTTTCAACTAGGGCTTCCACTCGTCCATCAACCAGGCACATTCGACTTCTTCATTACTTCAATTGTACATCAACTAAAAACAAAGGATAGATCTTTGGCAGTCGTTCTGCTCCTTCTCTATCTTGTCAAGTCACGGCCATCTTTGGCATTGGCAGCCTTGCCCAATTAAGTGCCACCGGTAGGTTAAGAACACACAAGATAAATCTCTCATGCACAAGCAGTCTTCAATACTTATCGCAGGTTTCTTGCATCTTCACGTCATTTTGTATGGGCAATCTTTCTTGTAGGTTTCTTCAATGAATCATTGTACGATTTCCTTCAGATTCGATCAGACATCATCATCATTTCTAAGCATTTCTTATTTCTTGCAGGGATTATTTTTCCTCACGATCTCCTTCAGGTTCGAACCGCTCCTCTTTTTCTGCTGTCACCCAGCCAAAAGAGAACGACAATGGCGTCAGATGTTTTATTCAAGTAGAGAGTAAGTACATACACAGAGATATAATCAAGACAAGAGAGATGAGTCAAATGCATCCAACTGATTATATTCATCTTGATAGGTATATTTATACATCTTACTTGTGGTTAGAGCGGTTGCACCCACTCCAGCGGCTTCTTTAACTATACTATTACATAAGTAAGTAATGACAATTAAGGATCCTGAAGGGTCCCCTCCAACAAGTGGGTTCAAGCATATGTTATATTTGTGATAGTATGTCAAGATTGTGTAGAGATCAAAGAGGTGGCCGCATCGTCAAGATTTGTAAGTAATGGGGAAGATGAATCCCTCCTATAGAATTTTTTTTATCTCTGCTTTGAAAGAAGGGGATTTAGAGGGGTGGGCAGGTTGTTGTTTTTTTCTAACCGAGATGGCATCGATCCAAGTGTCAATATGGTGTTCGACTATTGAAGGGTCTAGGCATGGCATTTATTTGTATGAAAATGCGACGACCTTCCAAAACTCTTTAAAGATGGAAATGAAGTTAATAATTTCCTATGGCGAACATGACAAACCAATGTAAATGTTATCGATGGATCTTGGGGCTATAGAGATATCAACCTGGATTGTGGGGGAAATATTGGCTAGATTTCCATCTTTGAAAGCACCAGGGGATGGAATGGGATTTTTGAACCAATTGATATGACTAGGAGGTAGAAAATCCTTTAATTCTATGGCATATTGATGGGCCCTCGATAGGATTTGTGGGTCCCAAGTATGGAAAAATGATGACTTATGATGGGAAGCATCCCATGGAGATTCATTTGAGTGCATGGATTCTATTATATCTTCATCTGTGGAGAAAACATATTCCTCTATAGCATGTATTTATTAGAGGAAAAGGAATCCTCAGAGTTGGTATGAAGGGAACAGCTAATGATAGGGTCAGTTGGTGGGTTGGAGCGAGCATGGGTGGTAGAGATGCTTGGTAGGAGAGAAAATTAATCAATATGAAGGATTTCCACAAAGCTAAGGGAATTTAAGGGAGGAAGTGCAATATCCTTTTGGGGGAATATTAGGGGATCTAATCCTTCTAGGGAAACTAGTGGTGGGGAATCAGTATCGCTAAGGTGATGAGAAACCGCAGGTATACAAGGTTCTTCGTTGTTGTCCGTAGGATCATTGTCTCCTTCCATTACCATTGAGAGGGTGGTTCCAAAATGGGTAAGATTATTCAATAGTCACTTCTGACTTGCATGAAGGGTATGGAACGTAGCTAATATAGGACATTGGAATGAATGATGAGACGTCAACTTGCATGATCAACATGGGTGAGTAGCATAGGCATTGTAAAGGATGATGATATCACTTTTTGGTCGCCAAAGAGGTAATTATTTGTTGGGTATGGACTCTTCCCATTGAGGTGTCATGAGGTGGATTCCTATAGTGATTGTAGTTGTAATAGAATTGATAGAATTTGCTTTTGGTGATGAAGGGGCATAGGATTATGGTTGGGTATGTGTGATATTCTTTTCATGTATGTGGAGGGGAGAGTGCGTCTATTAGCGATGCGCCTTATGATCTCCCTATTTTCAGTTATTTTTGGGAAATTTTCTAAAGATATGGAATTTAATCCTAGTTAAGGGATTTGGGTCTATTTACTAATCCGGGTTAATGTATTAGGGTATTGGATGTTACAGAATACCTATATTGTATTGTGAGTTAGTCATAATGACTGATGAGAAAAATAGGATTGGTGGCTCTAAGGTTTGTTGGTTTTCCTGGTAAAGGGTTTCCAGGGTAAATCTCTATATATTATGTGTGACTGTTATGGGATAATCTCTATTTTTCCCTAAAAATATATGCATGCTTTGCTTCTTTACATAGGTTTAAAACTTACAAGTGGTATCAGAGCTCGATTATTTGGTTTCAGGGGGACACCTTTGTTGCTGAGGGTTCGACGCATTTGATAAATATTAGGTCTGTTATAAACCTGGGCTCAGTGGGAGCTTTGTAGCTTTGACTTGTGCATTGAAAGAGAATGGCGAGCAGTTCAAGAATTGAGATCGAGAAATTTAACGGTCAGAACTTTTAGATATGTAAGCTCAAAATGGAGGATCTTCTTGTGGATCGGGAACAATGGATTGTTGTGGATTTCGGTACACCACCCATAGGAATTTTGAAAGAATATCAGGAGAAATTAGATAGAAGAGTGAGGATTACAATCCGACAATGCTTATCAGACTCTGTGTTGTTGAACATATGTGTAGAAGAGACTTCGATAAAGCTTTGGGCGAAACTAGGGAGTTTGTATCAATCAAAATCCCTTGTAAACAAGATATTTTTGGAAAAGAAATAGTTTCACCTTAGAATGGATGATAATGACACATGACCGAGCATCTGAATTTCTTCAATACTCTGGTAATTCAAATAACCTATGTTGGCATTAAAAGGATGAAGAAGATAAATGTATTACATTATTGTGTTATTTGCCAAATTCCTAGTACAACCTAATTGTACCAATTGGGAGTGCTAACCAAGTGAATTTAAAATTTGATGAAATAGTATCATCCCTGCTATAAGAAGAGATGAGGAGGAAAACCATGGATACTCATAGCATGGATTATTTTTATGTGAGAGGTTGCCCCTGGGAGAGAAACAAAATAAGGGATCTGGGGGAGATCTAAATCTAAGGGTAGAACTAAATCCCTGGGAAAATTTATAAGGAAGTGTTGGAAATGCGGTAAATATGGGCACTATAAAAAGGATTGTAGATCTAAGAATGTTGAGAAAGGAAATGGATCCAAGGATATCTCTACCACATAGGAAAATACTTCCTTAGAAGAAAGAGTGGATGTGTACCTAACTTCCACTAGTAATCCTTCAGAACATGATATATGGTTGATTGACTCAGGTGCATCATGTCATATGACCCCTCATGGGGAGTGGTTCTGTGAATATGAAAAGTACAATGGGGGCGATGCGTTCTTGGGAGATTAGTCACCAGCCAGTATCATTGAGCATGATAGAATCAAGTTGAAACTCAAGGATGGAAGGATTAGAACTCTCCTTGGAGTACTACACATTCCAAATCTAGCGAGAAACTTGATATCTATTGGAAAGATGTATATTGTAGGTGTAAATACTGCGTGGAGATGGTGGTTGCAAAATGGTTCGAGGATCAATGGTATTAATGAGGGGAGTTCGGTATAGAATTCTATACAAACTACTGGGAAGAACCATCATTGGTGAATGTAACAGTTATGTTTTTCCTGAGGGTGCAGATACAAAAGACAGAACCCTGACTACATCAAGAGGAAAGACAATTCTATGGCATCAAATATTGGGGCATATCAGAGAAAAGGGCCTTCGACCTTTACAAGGTAAAAGTGTGGTTGAAGGTATGACTAATTGCACTCTAGATTTTGATTTATGTGAACATTGCATAGATGGAAAACATAATCAAGTAAGATTTGCATCTGGTGCTACAAGAGTAAAGGGAATTTTAGATTTAATGCATAGTGAAGTGTTTGGACCTATGCATGTTCTGTCACTAGGTAGATTTGTGTATTATGTTTCATTTATAAGTGATTTCTCAAGGAAAACATGGATTTATTTCCTTCGAAATAAATCTGAATTATTTTCTAAGTTTAAAGAATTTAAGGCTCTTGTAAAGAATCAAACAGAAAACAAAATAAAGATGTTGAGGACATATAATGGTGGATAGTTTTGTGGGAATGAATTCGAGGAATTCTGTAAGAAGTGTAATATAGCAAGGTATAAGACTACTCCATACACACCTCAACGGAATGGATTTGTTTAAAGTATGAATAGGATGTTGATGGAAAAGGAAAGAAGCATGGTAAGAAGGAAATAAGGAAACCAAAAAGGTATTCCCCTCCTGATTTTCAGTCTAGTTTTGCTTTATCTATTACTGATGATGATCCTAGAAATGTGAAGGAAGTTGTTGATTCAGATGATAAAGATCTATGGAAGAAGGCCATGCTTGAAGAAATGGAAGCCTTGGACAAAAATGAAGTGCGGGATATAGTTTATCTACCTGCTAGAAGAAAAGTTCTTGGAAGCAAATGGCTATATAAAAAGAAGTTAAATGCAGAAGGTAAAGTGGAGAATTACAAAGCCCGCTTGGTAGCAAAGGGATATTCTCAGGTAGAGGGAGTTGATTTTGGTGTAATATTTTCTCCAGTTGAAAAATTAACTTCCATTAGATTTCTTCTTTCTATTGCTGCTGCTTTTGATCTTGAAGCAGAGCAAATGGATGTGAAGACATCGTTCTTACATGGGGATCTAGAAGAGTAAATTTACATGAAACAACCAGAAGGGTTCACAGTAAAGGGAAAGAAAGAGCTGGTATGTAAACTAAAGAAGTACCTTTATGGTTTAAATCAATCTCCAAGGATGTGGTACCAAAATTTTGACACATACATACTTGGATTGGGGTTTTCGAGAAGCAAGGTAGATCACTATGTATACTCCGAACAAGTTGTTGATCACTTCATTAACATAGTACTGTATATTGATGACATGTTTCCGATTGGAAACATCAAATATTTCATAAAGGAGGTGAAGTTTCATTTATCCTCCAAATTTAACATGAAGGATCTCTGTGCTGCAAAGTTCATAATAGGAATGGATATTAAAAGATATCATGCAAACAATAATATCCGGTTAAATCAAAGAAAATATGTTGAGAAAGTACTATGGAAATTTAAAATGCAGGAAAGTAAGCCAGTCAAGGTCCTTATACCTGTAGATGTAAAGTTATCTATAGATCAATGTCCCAAGAAACGAGTAGGTGAAGAAGATATGGCACAAGTTCCATATGCTAGTTTGGTTGGCAGTTTGATGTATGCAATGGTCTATACCTAACCGAACATTGCTCGTGCAATTGAAGTATTGAGCATATATATGTAAAAACTAGGGAAGGAGCATTGGACAACTATAAAGAGGGTCCTCATATATTTGTGTGGAATTATAGATTATGAAATATTCTACCAAGGAAGACCTGGACCAGACATAGTAATAAATGTACATGGATTTGTTGATGCAGACTGGGCTGGAGATTTAGATCTTGAACTGCTTCCGGTTATGATCTAGATCTTGAACTACTGTTGCCGAAACTCGAAAGGGTTTCTAGTTATGGTATTTATGTGCATTTATAGGTTGTGGGAGGTATTCCATTGCGTCCGTAGCATCGTTTCCATTGGGAAATAGTTTTCGTTTGATCGAAAACGGTTCCTGGTTGCTCCAGAAACGCGTATTTCATTAGATTTGAAGGTATAATGTTACATTGACGCATTTTTTTATTTTCTATTTTTAAAAGAAAAACAAATCTGCATTTTTTTACCTGTTAGATTTTTTTGGGTTCGGATTGTTTTTTTCCTGCCTGCTTATGCTCTTTGTCGTGCACCTTGAGCGATCTCAGCAAATCAGAAACAGAAAGGGAAAGGGTTTTTCTCGGTTGCGTATGCTCTTTGCCGTGCACCTTGCGCAATCTCGGCAAATCAGAAACAGAGAGAAAACGTAGACTTTCCAGGCAAGCTAAAAAGATCTAACTCCACAAGTGTGGGAAAGTTTTTTTTGTTTCAAGTTGTGGTGTGTTTTGTAGGAAAAATGGCAAGCACACAAACCGAGCAAGAAAAGTAAAAAAATTTTAAAAAAAAAAACCCCTTCCTCATTTCCATATTTTATTTACCTTTTAATCTAGCTCACTTGGTTCAAAGTTGCTTTATTCCTTAATAAGTCTTGAGTTCAAGTCTTATAAAGTTACTTTTAAAAGAAAAAGTGCATCTTACTTAAATAATAAAAAATAAAAATACAAGTGAGTCACTTAAGTTTTTTTTTATTTGTTACACTATTTAAAAGTAATATCATTGTAAAAGTGAAATCACTTATTTTACAAAATTGGTTCACTTAAAACAACTTTCTTGTAAAGTGATTGTCAAAAGGTTCATCTTGGAAAGAGGTGGGTTCTTTTTTTTTTGTTGGACATTCTCTAGTTGCCACGTCACTATTGGGGACATCTTCAACAGTTTCTTTGTTCAAGCATAACTTCATCATACAGAGTCAGTTTTCAGTGCCATTTTTTTTAAACCGCCTATTTGTTTGAGCTCTTCACACCCAGACTATTGGTTTCTGCTTTTATAGCCATTAATTTACAAATATGGCCGCCCCTTGTGATATTCTACTTAACAGTTCCAACTATTTCTCATGAAAATCTCGTATGGAGAATGTTCTACGAAGTAGGGGACTTTTTAGAATTACCTCAAGGAAAGAAAAAGAACCCACTAATGATGATAAGAAAATAAAATGGGCAAATAGATGTGATGAAGCTCGTGGATTGATTGGGATGTCAATCTCTACTGATTTGCGATTCCACATATCTGAAATTGGGATGTCAATCTCTACTGACAAGTTGGAATCTGTGTTTGGTAAACACAATGAAATTCGAGGTCACCAACTCGAAAATGAGTTGATTTCTTTAAATCCAAGTGACTTTTCATGCATTCAGGATTATTTATCTAAGTACAAAACTCTTAAACTCTTATGTGCAGAATGTAAGATTAAGAGAGAAGACAAACAATGCATTTATCATATTCTTTCCAAACTTGGACCTTCATATTCTATTTTTGTATCTACATTTTACTCCATGAAAGCATCATTGAATGCAGCTAGCTATCAAGAGCCTACTCTTGAATCCTTTCGTGATTCCTTGATTAGAAAATAAGATAAACTCATTCATCTTGGAATAATCAACAATGAAGATACATCTGGGAAAGCATTATTGTCCCAACAGAAAGAAAAGTCCAAGCCTCCCAAGAAACAAAATTTTTGCAATAATAAGTCAAACAAGGGTCCGGAACCCTCTCAGTCAGCTCCTTCTTTAAAAAATGACAAAGGATCCAAGCCAAAAGGCAAGAAGACTGAGCGTCATTGCAACTATTGCGAGAAAGATAATCATGATGAATCTAAGTGTTTCAAGAAGATGGAAACCTTGGAAGCAGCAATGAAGAAGCACCACATCAGCCTAGATTTGCCTTCAGAATCTGCCTCTCATGGACATGCACTTTGTGCTTCTGGTTATTCTTATAATGCATCTTCTTCTTCTACTTCAAATGAATGGCTCATTGATTCTGGAGCATCTTATCATATGGCTAAGGATCAATCCATCTTTTCTACTATGCATGAATGTAACACCAAACAAATATTTGTTGGTGATGATAGATCTCTAAGTGTTGTAGGAGCTAGAACAGTTCCAGTAGATAATGGTCATTTTAGTGATGTACTATGTGTTCCAAGAATTTCCTACAATTTGTTATCAGTCTATCAGATCACTCATTCTGGTGAAGGTAAAACTGTGACGTTTACACCTCACCAAGTTGTAATCAAGGATTTTAAAGATCCTCAACAGGTCCTAGCTACCGGAATTGTTGATGATATTACCAGGTTGTACAAGTTTAACAACTTTGGGTCATCACCTTTCCCTTCAGTTTTTGTTGCTCATAGTGATAACTTGAGTAAACGTTGGCATGAGCGATTTGGTCACTTAAACTATCGCTCATTGCAACAACTATGTAAAGAAAATATGGTGACAGGCCTTCCAATGGTATCTTGCAGGGATGGTGTTTGCTCCGGTTGTGTACTCGAAAAACATCATCGGGACAGTTTTGACAAATGTGCCTCTTGGCACGCCTCGGTTCCCTTGGAGCTTGTGCATAGTGACTTGTGTGGTGCTCTTCCATCTGCTTCATTTTCTAGTTTCAAATATTTCTTAACTTTCATTGATGATTACACCAGACGCACTTGCGTTTTTTTCCTAAAACTTAAGAGCAAAGTATTTAACATGTTCTTGGCCTACAAGGCCCTTGTTGAAAAACAATCTGGTCATCAAATTATTAAGTTAAGATCTGACAATGGAGGAGAATATGTTAAGAAAAAGTTCTCTACTTTCTGCACTGAAAAAGGCATCAAACAACAAGACACTGTTCCATATACACCACAACAAAATGGTGTAGCTGAGCGGAAGAACCGCACTTTAAAAGAAATGGCTAATTGGATGATCGAATCTAAGGGACTAAGTCTTCAATTTTGGGCTGAAGCCATTAATTGTGCAAATTACATAGTTAATCGCACCCCCACTAAAGCATTACAAGGTATAACATCGGAAGAAGCATGGAGTAAAAGAAAACCTGATGTAAGTCACTTCCGTGTGTTTGGTAGTGAAGCATGGGCTCACATTCTGGATGAAAAACGGAAAGCATTGCAGCCTAAAAGTGAAAAGTGCATAGTTGTTGGATATTTTGAAGATGTAAAAGGTTATAGACTTGTTCAACCACATTCTCATGATATAATCACTAGAAGAGATGTTAAATTTGATGAAAATCTCTTGGCTTGTGAGCCTAACTCGGCGATTGTGCCATCTTTGGCCTGCGAGCCTGATTCGACGTTTGTGCCTTCTTCTTCTTCTTCCAACTTTCTTGACAGGATTCCAACTCCAGTTTCTGATGATGACAGTGAGGATAAAAATCCACCTCCACCTGCTCATGTTCCTCCAGTTGCACCAGCACAAGTGCTTCCTCGATGGGTCCGTTCAACATGTGAAGCAGCTGGTGATCTTGTCGGTGATCCTAGAGATCAACATCGAACATGTTCTCAGTTTCAGCGAGCCTCTTCTCTTTTGGCTCAAGTTTCCGAGAATCATGATCGAGAAACCTTTGCAGAAGCTTCAGGGAATCCAGATTGGGATGCATCCATGGATAAAGAATATCATTCCTTAATGGCGATTGATACTTGGGATCTTGTACGTCTTCCAAAAGGAAGAAAACTTTTCAGATGTAAATGGGTCTACAAAACTAAGTATGCATCAGATGGAAGTGTTGAAAGACTTAAGGCAAGGTTAGTTGCCAAAGGTTTTTCCCAAGTTGAAGGAATTGACTACAATGAAACCTTTGCTCCTGTCACAAAAATGAACTCCATCTGCCTTGTTCTTTCCCTTGCAGCCTTACACAACTGGGAAGTCCATGAAATGGATGTCAAGTCTGCCTTCTTACATGGTGATTTATAGGAGGAAATTTACATGGAACAACCTCCTGGCTATGTTCAGAATAACTCTAGCCTTGTCTGCCACCTTAAGAAATCCTTATATGGCATTAAGCAAGCTCCTAGAGCTTGGTATGCCAAAATGGATAGCTTTCTCCTTGACATTGGTTTTTCTAGATGCCATTATGACCCCAATGTCTATACCAAGAAAGTGGAAACCATCTCATCATACTCGTTCTATATGTTGATGACCTTATTCTTAGTGGTAGTGACCCTTACCTTATAACCCATGTGAAATCGAGTCTTAAACAAAACATTGAAATGTCAGACTTAGGACATTTGCATTATTTTCTTGGTCTCCAAGTCCTGCAAACCAAAGAAGGAATCTTTCGTTCTCAGTCTAAGTATGCTTCTGACCTTCTTCGTCGCTTTCACATGGCAGATTGTACACCAGCCCCTTCTCCCTTCCAGTCTAGAGTCAAACTTTCTGCCACTTTTACTTCACCTGAAGTCGATGCCACCTTGTATCGTCAGCTTGTTGGTAGTCTCTTATACTTGACTCATTCCCATCCTGCCACTTGTACTTCACCTGAAGTCGATGCCACCTTGTATCGTCAGCTTGTTGGTAGTCTCTTATACTTGACTCATTCCCGTCCTGGACATTCTCTAGCTGCCACGTCACTATTGGGGACATCTTCGACAGTTTCTTTCTTCAAGCATAACTTCATCATACAGAGTCATTTTTCAGTGCCATTTTTTTTAAACCACCTACTTTTTCGAGCTATTCGCATCCAGAGTATTGGTTTCTACTTTTACAGCCATTAATTCACAAATATGGCCGCCCCTTTTGATATTCTACTTAACAGTTCCAACTATTTCTCATGGAAATCTTGTATGGAGGATGTTCTACGAAGTAGGATACTTTTGAGAATTACCTCAGGGAAAGAAAAAGAACCCACTGATAATGATAAGAAAATAAAATGGGAAAATAGATGTGATGAAGCTTGTGGATTGATTGGGATGTCAATCTCTACTGATTTGCGATGCCACATATCTAGAATTTATGAACCTAATGTTGCTTGGGACAAGTTGGAATCTGTGTTTGGTAAACACAATGAAATTCGAGGTCACCAACTCGAAAATGAATTGATTTATTTAAATCCAAGTGACTTTTCATGCATTCAAGATTATTTATCTAAGTACAAAACTCTTAAACTCTTATGTGTAGAATGTAAGATTGAGAGGGAAGACAAACAATGCATTTATCATATTCTTTCCAAACATGGACCTGCATATTTTGTTTTTGTATCTACATTTTACTCCATGAAAACATCCTTGAATGTAGCTAGCTATCAAGAGCCTAGTCTTGAATCCTTTTGTGATTCCTTGATTAGAGAACAAGATAAAATCATTCATCTTGGAATAATCAACAATGTAGATACATCTGGGAAAGCCTTATTGTCCCAACATAAAGAAAAGTCCAAGCCTCCCAAGAAACAAAATTTTTGAAATAATAAGTCAAACAAGGGTCCCAAACCCTCTCAGTCAGCTCCTTCTTTAAAAAATGATAAAGGATCCAAGCCAAAAGGAAAGAAGACTAAGCATCATTGCAACTATTGTGGGAAATATAATCATGATGAATCTAAGTGTTTCAAGAAGATGGCAGCCTTGGAAGCAGAAATGAAGAAGCACCACATCAGCCTAGATTCGCCTTCAGAATCTGCCTCTCATGGACATGCACTTTGTGATTCTGGTTATTCGTATAATGCATCTTCTTCTTCTACTTCAAATGAATGGCTCATTGATTCTGGAGCATCTTATCATATGGCTAAGGATCAAGCCATCTTTTCTATTATGCATGAATGTAACACCAAACAAATATTTGTTGGTGATGATAGATCTCTAAGTGTTGTAGGAGATGGAACAATTCTAGTAGATAATGGTCATTTTAGTGATGTACTATGTGTTCCAAGAATTTCCTACAATTTGTTATCAGTCTATCAGATCACTCATTCTGGTGAAGGTAAAACTGTGACGTTTACACCTCACCAAGTTGTAATCAAGGATTTTAAAGATCCTCAACAGGTCCTAGCTACCGGAATTGTTGATGATATTACCAGGTTGTACAAGTTTAACAACTTTGGGTCATCACCTTTCCCTTCAGTTTTTGTTGCTCATAGTGATAACTTGAGCAAACTTTGGCATGAACGATTTGGTCACTTAAACTATCACTCATTGCAACAACTATGTAAAGAAAATATGGTGATAGGTCTTCCGATGGTATCTTGCAGGGATGGTGTTTGCTCTGGTTGTGTACTCGGAAAACATCATCGAGACAGTTTTGACAAACGTGCCTCTTGGCATGCCTCGGTTCCCTTGGAGCTTGTGCATAGTGACTTGTGTAGTCCTCTTCCATCTGCTTCCTTTTCTAGTTTCAAATATTTCTTAACTTTCATTGATGATTACACCAGACGCACTTGGGTTTATTTCCTAAAACATAAGAGCGAAGTATTTAACATGTTCTTGGCCTACAAGGCCCTTGTTGAAAAACAATCTTGTCATCAAATTATTAAGTTAAGATCTGACAACGGAGGAGAATATGTTAACAAAAATTTCACTACTTTCTGCATTGAACAAAGCATCCAACAATAGCACACTGTTCCATATACACCACAACAAAATGGTGTAGCTGAGCGGAAGAACCGCACTTTAAAAGAAATGGCTAATTGTATGATCCAATCTAAGGGACTAAGTCTTCAATTTTGGGTTGAAGCCATTAATTGTGCAAATTACATAGTTAATCGCACCCCCACTAAAGCATTACAAGGTATAACAGCGGAAGAAGCATGGAGTAAAACTAAACCTGATGTAAGTCACTTATGTGTGTTTGGTAGTGAAGCATGGGCTCATATTCCAGATGAAAAATGGAAAGCATTGTAGCCTAAAAGTGAAAAGTGCATATTTGTTGGATATTCTGAAGATGTAAAAGGTTATAGACTTGTTCAACCACATTCTCATGATATAATCCTTAGAAGAGATGTTAAATTTGATGAAAATCTCTTGGCCTGCGAGCCTAACTGGCGATTGTGCCCTCTTTTGCCTGTGAGCCTGATTCGGCGTTTGTGCCTTCTTCTTCTTCTTCCAACTTCCTTGACAGGTTTCCAACTCCAGTTTCTGATGATGACAGTGAGGATGTAATTCCACCTCCGCCTGCTCATGTTCCTCCTGTTGCACCAGCACAAGTGCTTCCTCGATGGGTCCGTTCAACATGTGAAGCAACTGGTGATCTTGCCAGTGATCCTAGAGATCAACGTCGAATAGGTTCTCAGTTTCAGTGATCCTCTTCTCTTTTGGCTCAAGTTTCCGAGAATTATGATCGAGAAACCTTTGCAGAATCTTTAGGGAATCCAGATTGGGATGCAGCCATGGATGAAGAATATCGTTCCTTAATGGTGAACGATACTTGGGATCTTGTACCTCTTCCAAAAGGAAGAAAACTTGTCAGATGTAAATGGGTCTAAAGAACTAAGTATGCATCAGATGGAAGTGTTGAAAGACTTAAGACAAGGTTAGTTGCCAAAGGGTTTTCCCAAGTTGAAGGGATTGACTACAATGAAACCTTTTCTCCCATCACAAAAATGAACTCCATCCACCTTGTTCTTTCCATTGCAGCCTTACACAACTGGGAATTCCATCAAATGGATGTCAAGTCTGCCTTCTTACATGGAGATTTACAGGAGGAAATTTACATGGAACAAACTCCTGGCTATGTTTACAATAAATCTAGCCTTGTCTGCCGCCTTAAGAAATCCTTATATGGCCTTAAGCAAGCTCCTAGAGCTTCGTATGCCAAAATAGATAGCTTTCTTTTTGACACTGGTTTTTCTAGATGCGATTCGGACCCCAATGTCTATACCAAGAAAGTAGGAAACCATCTCATCATACTTGTTCTATATGTTGATGACCTTATTCTTACTGGTAGTGACCCTCAGCTTATAACCCATGTGAAATCGAGTCTTAAAGAAAACTTTGAAATGTCAAACTTAGGACATTTGCATTATTTTCTTGGTCTCCAAGTCCTGCAAACCAAAGAAGGAATCTTTCTTTCTCAGTCTAAGTATGCTTGTGACCTTCTTCATCGCTTTCACATGGAAGATTGTACACCAGCCCCTTCTCGCTTCCAGTCTGGAGTCAAACTTTCTGCCACTTGTACTTCACCTGAAGTCAATGCCACCTTGTATCGTCAGCTTGTTGGTAGTCTCTTATACTTGACTCATTCCCGTCTTGACCTTTCCTTTGTCGTTGGTCGTGTTGACCGTTATATGCAGACACCTCATGAAAGTAACTGGAAAGCAGCTAAAATAATACTTCAATATATTCGAGGTATAGTTCAGTTTGGGATTCATTACAGTACAGGGGGGGAACCTTTGTTGGTTGGTTTCACTGATTTAGATTGGGCCAACGATCCTGATGATCGAAAATCTACTGCAGGTTATGTTTTCAGTCTGGGATCTGGACCTATTACTTGGGCTGTAAGAAACAACAAGCTCTTGCTCTTTCTTCAGCAGAGGCATAATATTGAGCAGTAGTTAACGCCAGTCAGGAAGCTTTATGGCTTCGACAGATCCTTTTAGAGTTTGGAATCGAGTAGTAGCAGCCTACTCCACTTTGGTGCGACAATCAAAGTGCCATCAAGCTTGCCAAATATTTAGTTCTACATCAACACAGCAAACACATTGAGCTACATATGGACTTCATCAAAAATCTTATTCATGATCGTGTTCTTGAAGTGCTCTTTTGCCCTACAGATGATCAAGTTGCAGACATCTTCACCAAGTCTCTTACAGAAGTGAAGTTTTCTAAACTTCGATCTATGTTAGGAGTTAAGGAACTTGTCATTAAGGGGGGATAGGCTCTAACGCCTCCTTCCTTCTCCTAATAGTGTCACTTTTGTAAATCCTTCAATCCTATCGCAAGTTGTTCTTAAGGGGGGATGTTAGGATATTTAGACACTTAGGAGTTAGTTAAGGTCAACTTATGTAATATATCAATTAGGGATAGTGTGTTTCTTTAGTATGCATTTGTAAATACTTAATCCGACGGTCATGATATGTTCCTGACATAGAGTGATCCGACGGCTCAACTTCTCCTAGATCAAACCTAACCTTGATCCGTGGCTTAACACCCGATTGGTCCATGATCTCTATTTAAAGAGCATGGAGGGTCATTGTTTAGTTTATCGATTATGCGAAGCTCATTTGTAACTTTTTTTCTTTGCATAATAAATTGTCCTGTAGAAGCTATTTGGCTGGGGCCGTGGAGTGTTTCCCTCAAGAGGGTTTAAACCACGTCAAAACATCGGTGTGTTGATCTGTGATCTGTTTGTGTGAAGTGGTTGCTCTTGGTGTTTGGTCCTTTGGTAGTACCCTGTGTACCCAAACACTATTCACTAATCCAGGTTAACGTATTAGGGTATTGGATGTTGTGGAATACTTATATTGTATTGTGAGTGATTCATAATGATTGATGAGAAAAATAGGAGTGGTGGCTCCAAGGTTTGTTGGTTTTCTTGTTTAAGGGTTTCTGGGGTAAATATTTGTGTACTATGTTTGAATGATGTGGTGTAATCTTTTTTTTTCTTGAAAAAAATATGTATTTTTTTCTTCTCTGGACAGGTTTAAAACTTACACTTCTTCCAATGACTAAGTGAGGCAGATGGTTTCCAAGGCATCCTGAAATCGAGGGAGATCATGGAAATTATGTGTGTAATTCCCAAACTACGAACAAATAGAACATGTGTGATTGGTATGCAATGATTTGGACTTAGATGTGGGAGAATATTATGTGTCCCCTGGGTCACATTAAGAGGGGTGTTCAGAAAATTTGTGAGCTATAGCAAGATGGGGCATGGGTTGGCCACATGGACTTGTTTCCCACAAATAGCACATGGTGGGGTGACTCTTTGTGTGGGAGTATTGTTCATTATTGGGTCTTTTAATCTTTGTGGGTTGATGCCCCTTGCCGCTTCAGGATGAGAAACCATCGATGATGGAGGAAAAATATTAGATAGGAGGGGGCCTTTCAACTTAGGTTGTTTTATTCCTCCATTGGTGGTATTAGTGACAACCGATTGTGGTTTAGTTGTGGATTTCATAGGTTCGACTAGAGGTATGGATGGTGTAATTGGACTAGTTGGCATAATAGTCGAAATAGGGACAAACTCATCATGGGATATAGGTTTAGAATCCATTTATTGGTAGGGTGGTGTAAGGTACCATACCAGAATACCTAAAGTGAGTCTAGGTAGAGTCAAATGAGCCATAACCAATGTTCGTTAAATGTCTGTGGGTGGGTACAAGAATGTGTTGAGATATTGTAACTTCAAAGAATATTATATTTGTACTTTATTATTCTGGAGATGTTTCATTCCTCCATTAAGATCTTATTGTATATCCGAAGATGTTTATTCCTCCATTGGAATGTGGTAACTTGGGTTATTAGACTTCCCTAGTGGGGGTCGGCCCTATATGTGTTATGTGGGTCAAAGGGTTATTAGACCCACCATGTGGGGGTCGGCCCAGTCAGTTATAATGGGGTATTTAACCTAATGGTTAAATACGAGCCTACATGTACTTGTGTAAAATACATATCAGAGTAGTGTATAAATAGAGGAGGTGTGTTCCTCATTATACACATTCACTCACTTGAGGATAGCGCACTTGTGGAGGAGAGGTCTGCTATTGTGGAGGAGGAGATCATGTCTCAGGGTTTCATCTTTGTATATTGCTGGTCATCTATATTGAGGAAGCTTTGCTGGGTTTTCTACCCCATGAGGGTTTCCCTGGACAAATCTCTGTCTCTTGTGTTTATGCTATGCTTGTTGTTTCTTCAGTGATCCTGTATATGCTATTATTGTGAAATGGAATTTAATGCTGCTATTTTCTGTCTTAGCATATTAAATCTTAACATGGTATCAGAGCTAACCTGAAGGAAGGAAAGGTATGGCACTTACGACACTTGCTTTACTTACAACAATTTGAAGGTTAGGGTTTTACATAGCAAAAAACCAGTCATCGTGGAACTTTCGCTATAAATCCATTTCTGTGAAGGTCCAGGGTCTGAAAAGTTTACAGGTCGAATATAACATCCCTAGGTACCTTGTGTCCAAAGGGAACCCTCAGATTCATTGTACTTTGTGAGTTATGATCAGTACAAGTTAGGGTTTCTGCCTCTTCCAGATCTCCGTCAAAATCAGGTGACCTAGGAAAAAAGGTCATAACTTGGGATAGGAAGCTCCAAATGAAATTTCGTAAAAAGTGACAGGTAGTACACAGAATGTACTATCTCAGAAAACGTTTTCAGAGGCCGAAGGTCAACCAGTGACATGTGGCATGCCGTACAAGTTCGCTCTCCTTTTTTATACCATAAATAGGTCACGTTGCAACACTTGGAATAACTCTCTCTCAGAGAGTCCAATTGAGGTCAGACCAGTCAGGATGGAAAGATAACAGGTCGAGCTATCTCAGAAAACGTTTTCAGAGGCCGAAGTTCAAACAGTGACACGTGGCATGCCGTACAAGTTCGTTCTCCTGTTTTATCCCATAAACAGGTCACGTTGCGACACTTGGCATAACTCTCTCTCAGAAAACCCAATTGAGGTCAGACCTGTCAGGATGGAAAGATGACAGGTCAGGCTACTGCAGAATAAGGGTTTTAGACCCTGTGGAGCAAAAATTTTAGAGTTATAGTAGAAACAATCAGGTGCATATTTCTGTCAAAACAGAATTATTTTTCGAGCACCTTTATTCATGGCTTCCGGAATTTAGGGTTTCGGAGAAAGTTAGAATTTTTGGAATCGGAGTCCACGGCTGAATGCTACTCAGGAAAATTGAAATTTAGAGACCAAGATCTAATTTTTTGGTTGGGTGGAAGACCGGGCTTGATCAAACCCCAGTTCGGGATTTTGATCGGAAAGATGGAAAATTAGGGCTTCAGCAAAAGTTGGAATTTTTTAAGTCTGTAACCACGGCTGGAAAATCCTAAGAAAAATAAGAGTTTAGAGCCTTGGATCGAACCTTTTTTTTGGGTAGAAGGGTGGGCTTCATCAAACCCTAGTTCGGGATCCTGTCCAGAAGATCCAGAAGTTTCAAAGGCAATTTTTGAGGGGTCAAATTTTGGAAATTCCAAAATTTAAGTATGCTAGTTTGATCAGCTCAACAAGACATATTCTTTCATCCATTCAGAAGTGTGAAAGTCAAAGATTAAATTTTTAGGGTTTCTCTAGCAAACCCTAATCAAGCTCCAGATCAAGTTTCAGGGGGAGTTGAGGCTAAGGCCTTACATAAGAAGACTACAAGAAGTCTCAACAGGTATGACTTAAGAAGGCTCAGGTATGTCTTGAAATCTAATTCTTGATTAAGTTCATGATGTGTTTGTCTTCATATTATTTAGTACAATCTTGATTAATGTTAGAAATGTCTTATCACCCTAGTAACAGTATGAATGCATGTGAATGATCAAAGACATTCATTGATTAGGGCTATATGATTGTACTAATGCATTATGATGTTGTGTGAGGTTGATGTTGTCTGCTAGCAAGATACAGGTACATCACAAAAGACAAATCAGGTTCCATGACCATGAAACATGAAGACAAAGACTCATCCATAATCTTTGTTCTACTTATGAGGTATGTATGACTTTGTTATATTATGCTTAACCTATGAGACATGCAGGTTCTAGCTCAGGATCTCTAAATCATTGAAGAGATTGTTTAGGTATGTTGTACATAACCAAGTAGGTATACTAATCCAGGTATGTTTCCCATGAATCTTACCTTGTGTTAGGTTCCCTATATAAGTATACTTGGAATGATTGGTTATGCTTATTCATAAAGTTAGTAATCAAGGGATTATGCATATTATGTCTTTTATCTTGATTGATGATATGCATGAGTAAAAGAAGACTTCCCTGAAATCTTGAATACTAATGTTTATTAACTATAATCATGACTATACATTTTCAAGATTATTTAGAACTATAATAGCATTTAGAATATACTAATGAGTGTATGTTTGTGTATGAGATCATGAGGATGACTCTTGAGCATGCACAGTGGTACAAAATGAATAGAAGTTCAAAAGACATACAGAAGATCAAGCGGGAGGCAACCACACAAACATAAAAGATAAGTATTTGAGTTGTTATTTGAAATAGTAATGATATTGCCTGTAATAGGTTGTATGCATATTTGTATTCCTAGAATATATAATGCTGAGTGTAAACATTCATAGAGCATTGAACAGTATACTACTAATGTGCATATGATTGGTAAGTTGGACAAACATTCCATTGTTGCTTGTCTAGAATGAAACCTCTTTGTTGACATGCTGAGAGCTGTGCACACTCTCGATAGTATGTTCTGGTAGAGATGGAAGGCATCTAGATAGCCACTGTATGCATACAGGATATGGGAAAGTGTTGTGCAAAAGTATTGGTCAAATTAGTTGCATAACTATGTAAATGATATCTGTATGCATAATAGGTTACCATGTCAATATGATTTGATGATTATGAAGTATTACTAATCATGTACTTAATTTTGATTTGTAGGAAAGGTCATGAAGAATGATGGACACCGTACAAGTGATGGATGTTCAAACAAGAAGATTTACAAATCAAACAAAATATAGAAGGCTTATGGCTAGAATATTCTCTTAGAAAGGGGAAGAGAATCATGATGATATGTTTGCTCCAAGTGGCTAGATAAGACCATTCTCTTAATGGTGTAATTAAAAAAAAAAAAAAAAGTGTGAATCAGGTTCTATATGGGTTCCCAGGATCGATAGTAATTGATGAGAATACATGTGAGGATTGCATCATCCTTGAACACAAGTTCTAAAGTGAGCCGTAGACAAGTGTCTCCGAGAAAGAAGAGGGATTGTATCATCCTTGAACACTTGTTCTAAAGAGAGCCGTAGATGTATGTCTTCGAAAATGAAGTCCTGGGTGGACATGATAGGATTGCATCATCCTCAAGAGAGTCGTAGATGTATGTCTTCGAGAATGAAGTCCTTGGTGGACTTGAGGGGATTGGATCATCCCTGGACTTCAGTCCTAAAGAGAGCCGTAGACGTATGTCTTCGAGAATGAAGTCCTTGGTGGACATGATAGGATTGCATCATCCTCAAGAGAGTCGTAGACGTATGTCTTCGAGAATGAAGTCCTTGGTGGACTTGAGGGGATTGGATCATCCCTGGACTTCAGTCCTAAAGAGAGTCGTAGATGTATGTCTTCGAGAATGAAGTCCTTGGTGGACTTGAGGGGATTGGATCATCCCTGGACTTTAGTCCTAAAGAGAGTCGTAGACGTATGTCTTCGAGAATGAAGTCCTTGGTGGACTTGAGGGGATTGGATCATCCCTGGACTTCAGTCCTAAAGAGATCCGTAGACGTATGTCTTCGAGAATGAAGTCCTTGGTGGACTTGAGGGGATTGGATCATCCCTGGACTTCAGTCCTAAAAGAGAGCCGTAGACGTATGTCTTAGAGAATGAAGTCCTTGGTGGACGGTTGAGGATTAAGTCATCCTTGGATGTAAGTCCTAAAGGTACGGTGGAGGATTAAGTCATCCTTGGACGTAGGTCCTAAATGTACGGTGGAGGATTAAGTCATCCTTGGACGTAGGTCCTAAATGTACGGTTGAGGATTAAGTCATCCTTGGACGTAGGTCCTAAAGGTACAGTGGAGGATTAAGTCATCCTTGGACGTAGGTCCTAAATGTACGGTGGAGGATTAAGTCATCCTTGGACATAGGTCCTAAATGTACGGTCGAGGATTAAGTCATCCTTGGACGTAGGTCCTAAATGTACGGTTGAGGATTAAGTCATCCTTGGACGTAGGTCCTAAATGTACGGTGGAGGATTAAGTCATCCTTGGACGTGGTCCTAAATGTACGGTTGAGGATTGAGTCATCCTTGGACGTGGTCCTAAATGTACGGTTGTGGATTAAATCATCCTTGGACAGTAAATCCAGTAATTCCGAAAGGAAGGATAGTCCTAAATGAATTGAGTGGATTAAATCATCCTCGGACAGTAAATCCAGTAATTCCGAAAGGAAGGATAGTCCTAAATGAATTGAGTGGATTAAATCATCCTTGGACAGTAAATCCAGTAATTCCGAAAGGAAGGATAGTCCTAAATGAATTGAGTGGATTAAATCATCCTTGGACAGTAAATCCAGTAATTCTGAAAGGAAGGATAGTCCTAAATGAATTGAGTGGATTAAATCATCCTTGGACAGTAAATCCAGTAATTCCGAAAGGAAGGATAGTCCTAAATGAATTGAGTAGATTAAATCATCCTTGGACAGTAAATCCAGTAATTCCGAAAGGAAGGATAGTCCTAAATGAATTGAGTGGATTAAATCATCCTTGGACAGTAAATCCAGTAATTCCGAAAGGAAGGATAGTCCTAAATGAGATTGAGTGGACTAATCATCTTGTAAATAGATTGGGATTGCCTCGTCCCTAGACATGGTGAGATGTCTTAAAGTGATAAGGACTAATCATCCTGTAAATAGATTGGGATTGCCTCATCCCTAGACATGGTGAGATGTCTTAAAGTGATAAGGACTAATCATCCTGTAAATAGATTGGGATTGCCTCGTCCCTAGACATGGTGAGATGTCTTAAAGTGATAAGGACTAATCGTCCTGTAAATAGATTGGGATTGCCTCGTCCCTAGACATGGTGAGATGTCTTAAAGTGATAAGGACTAATCATCCTGTAAATAGATTGGGTTTGCCTCATCCCTAGACATGGTGAGATGTCTTAAAGTGATAAGGACTGATCATCCTGTAAATAGATTGGGATTGCCTCGTCCCTAGACATGGTGAGATGTCTTAAAGTGATAAGGACTGATCATCCTGTAAATAGATTGGGATTGCCTCGTCCCTAGACATGGTGAGATGTCTTAAAGTGATAAGGACTGATCATCCTGTAAATAGATTGGGATTGCCTCGTCCCTAGACATGGTGAGGTGTCTTAGAGTGATAAGGATTGATCATCCTGTAAGTTGATCTGGATTGCATCATCCATAGACATGAGAGTTGTCTTAAATCGAGAGGGACTGATCATCCCGTAAGCGGATCAGGATTGTATCATCCTTGGACCTATGTCCTAAAGTGAGAGGGATTGATCATCCCGTAATTGGATCTTGTGTGTTGCAGGGTATGTTGCTATTGTGTATACTTGTATTGATGAGGATACTTGTATTGATGATATGTATACTTGTATTGATGAGGATACTTGTATTGATGATATGTATACTTGTATTGATGAGGATACTTGTATTGCTGATGTGTATACTTGTATTGATGAGGATACTTGTATTGATGATGTGTATACTTGTATTGATGAGGATACTTGTATTGATGATGTGTATACTTGTATTGATGAGGATACTTGTATTAATGATATTTATACTTGTATTGATGATGTTGTTGATCGTGATGATCTATATGGCGATGTTGTTGATCGTGATGATCTAGATGACGATGATGTTGATCGTGATGATATAGATGACAATGCTGCTGATCATGATGATCTTGATGACGATGCTGCTGATCGTGATGATCTAGATGACGATGCTGTTGATCGTGTGATGACGATGTTGATGATCATGTGATGACGATGCTGATGATCGTGTGATAACGATGCTGATGATCGTGTGATGACGATGCTGATGATCGTGTGATGACGATGCTGATGATCATGTGATGACGATGCTGATGATCGTGTGATGACGATGCTGATGATCGTGATGCTGATGACGATGCTGATGATCATGTGATGACGATGCTGATGATCGTGAGATGATGATGCTGATGATTGTGAGGATCCAGATGTTGATGTTGCTGTAGTTGTTCGAGTGCTGCAGAAGATAAAGACTCAGTACTGAAGATGTTGATGTTCCAGTATTGAAGATGTTCCAGTAACTGCTTGAGTTACTGATGATGTTGAGAAAGCTTCCAATGAATTATAGATGTATCATGTATGATGTTGATGACTCCTTGCTCGTGCAGATGCTGTTATAATATCCTTCTCGTTAAGGGGGAGTGTTGAGATATTGTAACTTCAAAGAATATTATATTTGTACTTTATTATTCTGGAGATGTTTCATTCCTCCGTGAAGATCTTATTGTATATCCGGAGATGTTTATTCCTCCATTGGAATGTGGTAACTTGGGTTATTAGACTTCCCTAGTGGGGTTCGGCCCTATATGTGTTATGTGGGTCAAAGGGTTATTAGACCCACCATGTGGGGGTCGGCCCAGTCAGTTATAATGGGGTATTTAACCTAATGGTTAAATACGAGCCTACATGTACTTGTGTAAAATACATATCAGAGTAGTGTATAAATAGAGGAGGTGTGTTCCTCATTATACACATTCACTCACTTGAGGATAGCGCACTTGTGGAGGAGAGGTCTGCTATTGTGGAGGAGGAGATCATGTCTCAGGGTTTCATCTTTGTATATTGCTGGTCATCTATATTGAGGAAGCTTTGCTGGGTTTTCTACCCCATGAGGGTTTCCCAGGATAAATCTCTATCTCTTGTGTTTATGCTATGCTTGTTGTTTCTTCAGTGATCCTGTATATGCTATTATTGTGAAATGGAATTTAATGCTGCTATTTTCTGTCTTAGCATATTAAATCTTAACAGAATGGTATTTGAAAAATAGGAGGTAACGATGGAATGAAGGTTTGTTCAATGCCATGTCTCAACGATGATCTTGAGGGAAAGGTGGGAACATTTTCAACGGTGAAAATTGTACACATCAGGCCATTGGTAGATGTGGGGATTTATGGTGGTCGACTAGATTACACCCCTAGAAAGTTAGATTTCTTGTACATGTTGGGGAAAATATCAACATATAGGGGTTTATTTGTTCTAGTGAAAGTGGGTAGGATATTGTTAGGGTTTCTAGTGGCATTGAGATCATAGTAGTTGAGCTGGTAGAGGGTGACAATATTCCCATTTAAGTGTAACATCATGATATGAAAGAGTGAGGAGGAAACTTCCTTCATGGCATACATGTAACTACGCACCAAGAGGATTTTGTAGTTGAGTTCCGCATCGACTACCTCGATATCAATCATGACCATTTTTCACCCCATCTCGATGGGGACATTTTAGTACAATCCTATAGGTTGGGATAGCCTCCCATGATATGCGTGGAGAGCGATACACAAAGGTACTAGCTCAAGTGATCACAATTGTTTCCAAACATTAGAGGAAATGACGTAAGTGGATGTGCCTTCATCGATGATACATCAATCAATCATAACTTTTTTACTGTGATGGTGACTTGGAGGGTAGTAACGATTCACCTTTGTCGAGATCGAAGGTCATGAGGCATGATTTGGAAGGATTGAAGGCACCGAGTGCATTGAGTAATGCATTTCATTGGGTTGGGCATGACTGTAGCACCTCTGATGTGGACATTGCAGCAGGTGGATGAGCCAAGTCATTCCCAATACTATAATTGTGGGCGAATTTCATATGGGTGTTATTAGGTGTGCATCGAAGAAAGAATTTGTGTATTTGTGGGATTTGTTCGTTATTTGGTTGTGGTATTTGCAAGGGACCCCTTGAGGGAATGGGGACATCTTCCAGTTGGGGGGATTCAAGACTATCATAACATTTGGCTCAAGTCTAAAGGTTAGCATCCAGTGTGTAGATATTTTGGAAGGATCCATCATTGAAGGGACAGGGGTCCTATTGTTGCATAATGACCCCTTTATTGAAAAAGGGTTGTTGTAAGACAACGACTTGGGGTTCGGGAGGATTGGGTGAATAAGGGATATTTATCATTGTCTTCTTCTTCGCTTCCACCAATCATTGCTAGTCAGGGATAAGAGTGTAGTGGTGAGTATAGTGACCATATTCCCCAAAAATCGAACAAGAGTAATTGGTCCTTAGGTTTGCGTTTTTCCAATGTCTAGGAGAGTTAATTTCCCTAGTGTTCTAGTTACCTGGGTTATGGTTTTACTGGGGACGGGGATTTCCCCCTTTCCCCTTCTACTCTTTTTGCTTATTCTTTCCTTTCTTCTTCCCCTAAGTTTGAGGGTTCTATGGTTTTGCGGTTTTCAACCTCTCAAACTATTGGGCTTGTTACGCTAAAGAAGGTTGAACAATGTTGAACCCCATGTGAGGTGTGGGGATTTGACCATTCTGGCATGGGAATGGGTAGTAAGGGTTATAGCTCGGTGGTGGGATAAGTGTATTTTTTTCTCTATAAGATGTGGATGTAGGAATTGCTTGTGCCAGTTTTGCTATAGGGACCGTTGCTACCTAACTAACATTCAGATAATCCAGACTATTGCATCCATAATATAACTGAGCAATTCAGGGGGTGGGTACAGGAGGAGGCGATGCTGAGATAAGTGACATGGGTGGGTACTGTGGGTCCATATTGAATGGCACGGGAGTAGGAGGAGGTACCTTTCTTTGGTGGGAGATGGACCCAATAAGCTCATCTACTAAGTGTGACGAACCCGCAACTATAGGATCCAACGACCGATGTTGAGGAGCATCAGGAAGGATACTGTAAATGTATCTGGATTGTGCATATATAAGATAGAAATGAGGGGATTTCATAATGACCTCCTCCTCACTTTATGGCATGGATGTGGCTACATCTTTTGCAATGGCTGGTTAGAGTTATTTGATGAACCAATCCAATAAGAATGGTGTTTTTATTTCAATATTATACAATGTCTAGCGTCTACGTCACTCATGCATATGGTCCACGATGTGGGTAGATATGTTTTGTAAAAAATGTGTGATAATTTAGAGACCGAGTTCATGGAAGATCAGAAGCTATAATTATGTGAGAAATTAAGTGTCCAATGTTGCAAAGGTGGCACGGGTTGATATTGGTAAGTTCACACACCATTTGGATTCCATTCCGGTGAGGGTGCACTGAAAGAGGTGAAGCCTCACAGAATCCTCAACTATGTTGTTAAAGGAACACCATAAGAGTATCTTCCATTTTTTTATCTTATCAACTTTTGGAATAAGAGTTAAAATGTAGAGATGAAAGCTTCCAAAACCCTACCTTTAATCCGAGACTCTTCAACAAAAGATAGGATATCTTCACCAATAACCTCATACATACCTAATAAAAATTCAACTCGGTATCCACCGGGTCCAGGGCTCTTGTCAGTGTGCATAGGTTTAATCACTTCACTGAGTTCATCTCTAGAGAGTGATTCTTTAAGTGATATATCATGTTCATCAATGACAAAATTGGGAAAGTGAGCAATGATCTCGAGCATAGATGAAATATTCATTCTATGGTCCTCCTTATACAGGTCGGAAAAATAGTCACCCCTACATTAGCAATATCATGGAATCTTGTAACACATGCCCATATTCTTCCTGAATATTCCAAATAGAATTGATATGTTAGCTTCTAAGGTAGTTGCTAGTATTTGACTCGTTGAATTTCTAAGTGTGAATGACTCTATAGCTAAAAAGACTAACATTTTTATTGCCACAATGTAGTCATTTCATTTGTATAATTCCATTAGCCTCCTCAAGATCTTGTCAATTGTTGTCCAATGCTGGAGAGTTATTTTAGAAGTTTGGAAAATATTACATCATTGTATACATGGGATGTTTAATTTTAAAAGGATAGATTTTAGTATAATGGTAAAAAATGAAGTTAAATTAGTTTAAAATTATATTAGTGAACATTTTTTTTAATAATTGATATCAAGTTTTAATTATTACTATCAAATTTTGAGACAAAATGGTGAAAGCCCAACAAATATAAAATTGGTATACATTTAAAAATAAATTAAATGAATTTTTAAAAATATAAATAAGTTGTAATATACACAAGCACAAATTTGTTCCTTTTTTACTATTTAAAATAATGTGAAGAGAAACCAACAAATGTTCCTTGAAATAAAAAAAGAATCATTTTGAATTAACGAAATTACATACATCAATTGTTAGCATTACAAAATCAAGATGCATTAAAAATATTTGAGGATGTTAAATTTATTTTAGTGTTGAAAACAATGATTTCAATAATCCAACATTACAATTTGACCACCTTCTATAAATCATATTTACAAATCCAAAAGCATGCTATTTTGAACATTTTCTATTAAATAATTCATATATCCTATCAACCTTATGCATGGCATACCTAAATTTCCCAACCTAGTGTTATCCAAACCATCCACTTTGATTCAGTAATTTGATCTCACACCAAAGTTCCCTCCATTCACTTGTGATTTCTAGGCTAGTAGCGAGGGTGCTGAGGGAAAACTGTCATAAGATTGAACAATATTCCCTCATTTCCTTGTAGGTTGCAACACGGAAATAGTATAAGATGTGGGATAGTTTACCATATATCAAATAGCAAAGAAAAACTCAAATAAATAAATAAAATCAAATGTTTGCAAGTGCTAAATGAAATAAAATAAAGAGGAAGCATTCGCTAAACAAAATTATGTTTTCCTAATGCTAAATCTTGTTACAATGGTGTCATCTAGGAGTATGAGGCTTCAATGGCATCCAAGAAACTCCATCAGGGAGAAACCATTTTTGTACACACAAATACTTGAGAACAAACTTAGAGCAATGTAGAAAAACTATTTCTTATTGAGGAAGAAGACAAGGGATCCTTGCATGCCAAAAATAGTAATAAATGGGTTGAAAGATGATCTCTCACACAATTATTGCATCATAACTTTTCTCTATATTTCTCTCTCATGAATGCATGTCCATGGATTTCTTTTATAGGCCAAATGGAGGTTTTGGAACTTCTAGTTCCCAATGTAAATGCTCTTGCTCACAAAGTGGTCCTTCAGGTACATAAAGGGAGATATTGAATGCTTTGAAGCATGTGAAGATTCAAATTTAAATTTTGGATCCAAGATTGTTTTTGTGAGCCTTAAATACAAAATGGAAGGTTGGTGGTTCCACCACTAGTAAAAACACACCAATTTCGAAGAATAAGTCATGTTGATTTGCACAAGTTTCGAAACAAAAGTCACGCAATTTCCCAAAATTGATGACTTTATCATTCTAAGGTTTCAATTCTCATTGTGAATTTGATGAGGATGTATTTAGTGAGCTACATGATGTCTGTTGATGATTTTCTTTTGCAATATAATTCAAACATCGCATGTGTGCAAAATATAGGTGATAATAGAGGGGTTTCAAGAGGTTTATTTATAGGTTAGTGGAAAACAAGATTGGGCAAGTGAAATATTAAGTGGGTTCTAGCATTTTCCATAAAAACATAACAGAGACAATCCATTTCTCTCCAGGTTGATAAAACATGCGAGATGATCAAACAACTTTGCATAGCTTGTGTAAGAAAAGGTCTATGATACATGGAATAAGGTCCTTTGAGATGAGCATGCAAGGAGCTTCAATTTTGTCTTTTACCTCTTTGTACTATTTGCCTTTTTGCTAAGATTTAAGTTTAAATCCCAACCTCATCAAAATTTGCAAAAAGTTGATTAATTTGATATGGTTCCTTTCTCAAACATAAATGTTAATGATCGCAAGCGATCTAAACAAAATGCTATTTAAAAATATTTATTTGAATTTAGATGGGTTAGAATTTACATTAATGCAGATTAATGCCAAGTAAGAAGGTGATCAGGTTTGTATTAACATGTAAATCCAATTTTAAAACTTCTCTAATAAATGTGGATGAGAACAGGTGCAAATCATAAGTGACTTTGATGACATAAATATACCCCTTATTGTGAGGTAATCTTTAATAAAAAAAAGAGTATTTATGTAAAAACAAAAACAAAATGGTAACTAATAAAGTTTCATGTATAATATAAATTGCTTAGTTTGAAGAAAAAAAGGTTTACAATCATACACGTCAATATATTTATAAATTAGTTAGTTTAAAAATAAAATAAAAAAATTTATAATGGTTGTCACAAGCTTGAAAAGAATAAATTAAGGTTGGAAAAGTTACTATGGATTTGAAAACAATTATAAATGATTAAAATATTCACTTTCATTATCATTCTTCATAAAATTAATAATGATAATAATAATAATCTATTTTTAAGGTCACAACTTAGCTGGACACCAATTTGGTATATGAGACCTTCATTTGTGGGATAAGGGTCATTCTCTTTATAGCAATTTGATTGCTAAAGTTTATATAGGTTCACATAACTTATCCCCTCTAAATTTGAACCTATGACCTTTAAGAAAGAAATATATGTTCTTAACCATTAGACCCACTAGACTCACTGAGGCCTAATTTTAAATTAAATTTAATATTAATTACTCTAATTGATCAAATCGGGAAACATAAAGATAATAAAGGAAAAATAAAATACTTATAGTGACTTTAAAAAGTAAGTGCATTGAAACATGCTTCTAAACGAAATGGAAGAGAGAAGATAATACAAAATTGAAAAGATAAAAAAAATATTATTAATATATAATAATAAGATATACAGTGATATAAGATTGTGCTTAACATAAAGTTTAAATGAAACAAAGAAAATAAAAATAAAAATTTTGAATATATAAGATTCCATTTAATATTTAATATTGACGATGTTGATGATGATAGTTAATGTCCACTTAGATCATTTTGGTCTATCGGACCTTGAGAAAAAAAACTATGAAACTACTTGGCTTGGTTTAGAGTTTTATTTATGTGCTCAAAAAGCTTGGAGAGGAGCATTACTAAATTACTATAATTGTGATGAGATAGAAGGTTGGGCAAGTTCATATTGTAACAAATTTTTTGAAATTGAGATATTATGTCGGTGTACTAAGAGGAATTTTTTTTCATCCTTAACACTCATAGTCTCACAAAGATTACAGATCCTTTCAACCCATGGAGTTTTAGGAAAGTTCCAATGCCATGTTTCGCTATGTAGTTTAAGAGAGTTTGTTCTTATTTTAGCCTATATGTATCTTCTTCTTTATGCTAGTTAAAACAGAGAGATAATTATTCAATATTAGGGTAAACAAACCCTAGAGTTGGCTCCATTCCTTTACCCCTTTGACTATTCCATATTAATACTTAATGAGGGTGAAGATCTTCTCAGGCATCGCTAATGTCCTAATGATGAGCCAAGGATGGATCGAAATGTTGACAACATAAACTTACCTACCGGAGACTCTCCACAAGATGCCGTCTTAATTTTCGTTTATCCTCTAAATTGTCATCACACCACAACCTCTCTTTGAGCTTCAAAGTAATAATTTTTTAACATCATCTATATTTTGCAAAGTGACATTTTCATCAATCACCCAAATGTTTAACCAGGGCATTGCATATTTATGCCAACCTCGCTTGAGCCTAAGGTGGTTTTGATTGGAATTTAAAGCAGTTTTCATAATCCTTTGGTCTACCAATTTTTTTTTTTTTCTTGTACATTAGGTACCTAGTCAAAGTTATGCCCTCAATGGTTGAAGGACCCATTTCAATTAGGAGAATAGGATATGGTGTATTGCTTTTAGTTTTAAGATTTTAATTTATAAAATACTTATGAATTTGTTCAATCCTTCTCCAAGAATCTCTAGACGAGTTGCAACCCCAAACTTCACACCCATACAAGGGAACGAGAGTGATGAGAGTTTCAAAGAGGAATTTATTTGTATCCCTCATCAAAAGGTTTGTAGACTAACAATTGTTTTCAATTCCAAAATAAGCTTTCCACCCTCCATTGATCATTTTCTTAACATTGTAGTTCCAGTTAATCTTGCGATGGATATTAATCCCAAGATATTTCTAGGAAGTCACTTCCTCCAAGTTGATATCATCATGCCAAAAAAAAAGCATAAGTGACCTTATTAGATTTTATCAAAATAACTTTGGATTTGTCGGTATTGACAGTCATTTCCATACCGGAGCATAAATCCTTCAGAACTATTAATTTCTTATCATGATCAAAGAGACATCTTGTTGGTTGCAGGGGTGTAGCTCAACTGACGATTCGCTTGATGTGAAGGACATATTGTAAATGGAGGTCTCGAGTTCAAATCACCCCGGCTTACCTGTGCCCCGTGCTTGCGAGCTATTGTGGGGCACCTAGGAATATAGTGGTAGCGGGATTGGATCCCTGGAACTCATGTCATGTGAGTATCAACCCAGTCCCTAGTTGTTGATTCCCCTAGTACAAAAAAAAAGAGACATCTTGCTAAAAGAAAAATATCATTAGCATAAAGAAGGTGGATGATGACAATTCCTGTTAATGTTATGTTAGTGTAGCATGCCTCTATTAAATGACCTTCTAACTTATCAATGTATATAACAAAAAGGGTAGGGGAGAGAGTCCATCCTTGCTTAAATCCTATATTGCAATTAATAACTCCTGACCAACCCTCAATGTTCTTAAACTTGGAAATGACATTCTTGTAGAAGCTTATTACACAAACACTCAACTCTAAAGGAACCTTTGACTCTTCTAATCTTTTCCATGAGTTTTTTCTAGGTAGTGTATCAAAATATTTCTTAAAGTTCACAAAGAATAAGAGGAGATTGATCTTATTATAATTGCAACATTCATCTGCAATGATCCTGAGAGTAATGTGTATGTATATGGTGGAATGATACCTTCTAAAACTAGCTTTCCCTTTAGCTCTTTTACCTTTACTTTATGGTTATATGTTGATCTTATTTTTCAAAATATACCATATAACTTGGTTAATAGAGGGCTAATCATAATGGTCCTATAATTAGAGGAGTTTTTTTTATTGTCATTTTTAAAAATGGGTAGAATATGGCTATGAGTCCAAGGTTTAGGGAAGTCTTGCTTCATTGCTAGATTGAAGAGCTTCTGGATGTGAGGGATGAAGACAAACCCCCCAATTTTTAGGATTTCACCTTGGTAACCTTGGATGTCCTTATCTTTCCCATTCATGAGGTGCTTAATCCCAAAATCTATATCTTCTAAAGGAAAAACTTATTCTTCGATAAAAGGGGTTGAATGTTGTTCACGCCATCATTTGATTCATAAAGCTTCTTAAGATAGGATTTACAGTCCTTCAAGGTAATCATATTATTCTCTTTAGTTTCGCACATTAGAATTTGTCTCCAAAATTTCTTTGGATCCATCTTAGGGAGGTGTAAAAGCTTCTCAGGTTCTTATTATTTATATAGGTCCTTTTTTCTTTTAATGAGTGATTTGTACTTGTGTATCTGGTCAACTTTTAGGGACTCCTCAATAGTTTCTTTGATTTCTCTTCTTGCAATTTTACACTCTTTTTCATAGCAAGGGTTCATCATTCTAGCTATATTTTTATACGACACTTCACTAGAGACTTGTTAAAGGAGGAGGTGAGGGTTGTACATAAATTATCTTAAAGGTCTTCTATATCACCTCTACTAGATAGAGGAAACATATTATTATTTAAATCATTTTGAAAAATATTAGTTTTGCTTTTGTTGAAGACTGCATACTTTTGACTTTGAGAATTTGTTTCTATACGACTACTACGCATAACAAAATTGAGAATTAAAATTAAAATTTATGATCCAAGTCAAGTTCATAATCATTTAAAATGTCAAAATTTATTTTAAATGCCATACATATAATTTAATTTAAACTCAATATAAAATTTAGTATATTATTTGATTAAATGAACAAACAATAAAATAAAAAATTTTAATATATACGATTTTATTTAATATTATCTCAAGTGTAAGATATATCATTGTTTAATTTAAACTTAATAATTTAGTATATTATTTGATTATATAATAATAGATGAATTAAAAATTGTATTTTTCAAAAAATTATTTTTTTGATAAATATGCTTCTAATTATGTTATTATAGTAAACCACAATTATAATATAAATAGTAAATCGTTGAATATGATGTATATTCAATTTGTATATAAAAGACAAATTAATATAATTAAAAAATTAAGTTCATGATAATGCTCAAAAGTTATTATTATTATTAAACATAATACAACAGGGTTTGCCTATATTTTTTCGCCCTAAAGGTGTTACAAAATGATGACAAATGGAAACAAGGCTTTTTCCAAAATCACCCTTCCTTTCGAGATGTCGTGGAAACTTACAAAATGTAACGGATTTCACTTCGCCATGATTCAAACAAATCTTGCAAGTTGCAAGCAGCTATTGCCGGAATGTCACCGGCCATTGGACTTTAGAAAACGACCGCCACTTTCAGACATAAAATGGGGCCTGCGCGAGCCCACCATAGTCCGAGCTGGACTAACGCAGATTCGGATTTGTCCTGGTTGGTGAGTTCAGGCGCCCGTATCATAATTTATCGGTCACGTGTACGAATGATATGGCGGCATTGTTCATGCCCGCTTGATTTTGACATGTGGACCGTACTCGTGCCCAGGTGGGTATGTCCGCTATATTTTATATCTCAACCGACCTTGTACATATAATAATATTATGGATATATTTTCATTCCACTTCACTTGTGCTAAATCTTTAAGGTCATTATTCCTTGGATCTTGGATTATGGTACAAGTTTATTCATACCTAAAAAATTTACCCTTAACCTTTTTTTTATAAGATTTATGACTAAACAAAGAGTCGACTTGTTATAACATTAGTTAACTCTAATAATATACATTATTTTTTGTCACTGAATAAAAATAGCTATACTTTATTTATAAAGTATAAGAGAGCTTACAGAAAAACATAGTCCTCCACATAATCCTCCAAGTAACCAACAGCCAACCAATAGCTAGAGGCCCAAAACATGACATAAATAAGGTATAAGAGAGATTACAAAAAAACATAGTCCTCCAAGTAACCAACAAGCAACTAATAGATAGAGGCCCAAAACAGGGCATAAAAGAAAAACACCGAAAGCTAGCATACCACACAATAATCTCCAAGCTGCCCCCACCCAAGAAGTATACAGACAAGAAATGGATAAGTAAAAACAAACGACCAGCATAAGGTCAAAGAAAAAAGCCACAAAAAACAAATCAAAAAAGAGAAGAAAGAGTCTGCCGAAGGATGTCGCTCAAAGAGTGAAGAGACCAAACCAAGCCAAGTCTCTGAGCAGATCATCATCCCAAAACTCAAAAAAGAGTCATCACCTTATACACTTTGTCACTAGAAGTGTCATCACCTTATTAGCTCCTATAATTGCAATGACACTTCAAAATGAAGCGTATTTTCAAATGAGGTTCTATTAATTTTTGTTAGTTTCGTTGTAATTCAAAGTCAATTAATGATGAAAAAATCACGATGTACGACATTTAATAACATTGTCATTATACTTATTTCATGTATCAAAATTGGATCTTAAGAAAATTTTAAAGATGAATAATATTTTTAAAATGTAGAAAATTTGTCGAATCTTATTAATTATTAAATTTGCAACAATAAATGTTTGATGATTAGGTGAATCAATATATATATTTGGCAAATAATCTTTTGGAAAAACTCATCGAAAAATAGCCCATGGGCTAAATTTCGTCCCTGAAATTTTCCTTGATAGTGTTAATGATGGTAGTGTCATGAGGTTCCTCATGACAAAGAAACCCCCAGAAAGTTCTACAAAGCCCCGGGAAGTAGTGAAACCAAAGAAACCTCCAGAAAGTTCTAGAAAAAACTGGAAAGCATGGAAATAGAAAATGTACAACTCGGCCTAGCTGGAGGAAAAGTCAACACATGAAGGTATAAATAAGGACACCAATCTCATTTACACATCAAGCAATTCGCTCCACATCTACTACACAAGTGCACAAGAGGGAGAAAGACAAAGGCTAGAAGAAGAAGACTACTTTTTGGGTTCGTTATCTTTGGGAGAATGTCTTCTTTGGCTCTAGGGTTTGTCTAGAGATTGTCTATGATATTTCTCTTGTAAATGAATTTCTTATATATCTGGATGTACATGGTATCTAGAATTGAATCTCTAAATAACAAAGGTTGATGTCTTTTCTTCCCTTGTGTAGACTCGGGTTTGGGCCAGGATAAAAATATTCATGTCTCTTTGTTTATGTGCATGGTTACCTTTCAATGATTCTATTTTGTTTTTGGTGCAAATAATTGAAATTATATTGCTATTATAAAACTCTAATATGGTATCAGAGCAATGTTGAAAGAAGCCATTTATAGAAACTATGGCTTCCAATTTTGAGTTGTTCAATTTTGACCTAGCTCATGTTAAGGTTTTAGGATCAGATTTCATATTTTAGCATTTGACAAGTTTGTGTGCAGTTTCAGAAAAGAAGACAAGTTGAATGGTGTATAGAAGGAGAAATATTTTTCAAAAGATCAAATTTGTATCATACACTTGTCCACCTTTCTTATCAATGTCCTTAGTTGAGGGAAGGAAGATTCAAGGAAGAAAAGATAAAGGTGGAAGATCAAGTCCAATTCTTTCATATATTCAGTGCTTCAAATGCGAGATGTACAGTCACTATGCCTGACATTATCCTATGTTGATAAAGAGAAAGCAACATGCATCAACAATTAGTGTTGATGAGCCTCCATCGAAGAAAACAAAAGAAGATGATCTTGAGGAAAGTGTAGAAGATCGTCGAAAGAAGTACTTCTTTTAGTACACCCTATGTGTGCACCAATGATTACAGTATCTCTAGAAGATGTGATTGAAATTGGTGTTGTATGAAGATCTAAGTTGCATTTTTCAATGAGCTTCCGACAAGAAAGAAGATAGAGATATGAGGACTCCCATGATTCATGCAAGGAGACGGAGATCAAGAGGGAGCCCACAAAACACATGAAAGATAAGTATTTTTACTGTCATTTGAGTTATTCCTTCAATATTTGAATGTTTTGATTTAACATATAATGTTCATAACAATTATATGTAGATATGTGATACAATTTTCTTTTATGCATTTATGTATGACTGAGATTGACGAGTAATAGGCTCATGTAGTGCATATATATGTTGAGTAAGTAGCTAATAGTGTTGCATAGCATCCCATGATCACTTGATGGAGCTAGTCTAGAATGAAACCTCTTTTCTAACATATTGATAGTAGTGCATGCTATTGATAGTTTGTTCTGGTGAAGATGGATGGCATCTAGATAGTTACCAAGTGCGTTTGGGATATGGATGGGTGTTATGTTGAAGCATTGGTTAACATTCTTACATAATTGTGTGAACTATTGCCATTGCATTGAAATGTCAATATGACTTGATTGAATTTCATGATTATGCAATGTTGTTAACTATTTGATTGAACCTAACTTGTAGGAAAAGACCATATTCTATGGCCTACTAGAGAAGGATGATAAGACTTGTTTAGAAGGACAATTGATGGATGAGAAGTCATCCAGATTACAGATCTCATTTATATTTAGTGTTCGAGAGGGAGCAGGCTACTCAGAAGCGGGAGGATTTTAGGAGCATGGCCCTTAAATCAAGTTCCAGATATGATAGCATAATGGATTTCGTGACAAAGGGAGAAGATACAGTGGATGTGATGACTATTCAACAGTGATAACAAATATACATGGACCTAGTACATTCAGACATATGTGGACCCATAACCCACAGTTCCAAAGGATCTCATATGGAGATTGATGGTTGGAAGCAGGAGGCTCCAACGAATGTTGGTCTCTCTCTACTACAGATGATCATGGAGAATTGCACTTAGTAGTAGCTGATGAGTTCTCTAAATTTTGCGTCGAGAAGGAAAAGGAATTTGTGATCCATGGGAAGGATTCCAATGTGTGCAAACTAAAGAAGGCCTTGTACGGACTCAAGCAGGCACCATGTACATGGTATGCTAGGATTGATGCATACTTGATGAGTTTGAGCTTCACCAAGAGTGAATCAGATTCCAACCTTTACTACAAGCTTTTGTATTGTGAGCCCCTAATCCTAGTAATTTATGTTGATGATTTGTCTCTCACTAGAGCTAAGAAACTCATCGAGTGGTGTAAGAGGAAGTTATCCTCTGAATTCAAGATGAAGGACCTCAGTTTGACGCATTACTTCTTGGGATTAGAAGTGTGGCAGAAACATGATGAGATCTTCTTGAGTCAAGGAAATTATACTATTGATATCCTAAAGAGATTTGTATGATGGATTGTAAATCCATGGCTACACCGATGGAGACAAATCTAAAGAAGTTGAGTGACTCAACTTCCAATTCAAATTTGGTAGATCCCACCATGTATATATAGCTGATTGGTTCATTGATCTATCTAGTAATACCAGACCAAACATATGTTTTGCAGTGATTTCCCTGATTCATTTCATGAGTGAGCCAGGATAGATACATTGGGTTGTCATAAAAGAAGTATTGAGGTACTTGTGTGGCATAGTCGAATATGGCCTGATATATGCTTCTAGTGGTGACATAAGATTATAGGGCTATTTTGATGTTGATTGGGTTGGGAGTTCTATAGACTAGAAGAGCACCTTCGAGTGTTTCTTCTGGGATCTGTCTATTAATTTTTTATCATTAATTTGGAAATACAATAATACTTGAAATCAAATAACAATCATGAACATGCGCAATCACATTAAACACATAAATTTACCAAGGGGAAACCCTCTATAAATTGAGGGAGAAAAACCCAGCAAAGCCTTCCTTAGAATATTGATAGATAGTAGAGAATGTCTTTTACATCAAGCACCCCCAGTGCAATTTACAAAGCAAGAGAGATAGATAAACAAGAGAGACTCAAAATAATAATTCTCCACTCAACCAATTCGCTAATATTGGTCACATTCACAAATTTACCTCAAGGAATTTGATTCAACATTGGAGACATCAATATTGCATGGAAAAGTGTGCCCCACTTCTCATGCAATCAATTTAACTCATAGTATCGAATTCATGATGAAAATTTTCCTTTAACTGAATGCTTTCCAACTTAGTTAAGTGGCTAACTTATGTGTCTTCATGCAAGTGTCGTGACTCTAGTGTATTATTTTAGTTTAACACAAGTGTCGTCATGCAAAACACTTAGTTAACTAGATATTCTTTGTTATTACTTAGTTAACTCTCTTAACTAAAGGCTTCCTTCTTAACACCATTGTAGTGAACAATTTGGGTTCTCCTTTGATTGGATGAAGTCTTCTTCGTTATTATCATTGAAGTTTAACAATTCAAATTCTCTCATATCTTATTGCATCTTATCTATATCTTTGGTCTTATCTGCATGGTCCACATGTTACAACTTAAATATTATCATATCAAATATACTAGGGATGTTTTCCCAATAAATTGATCATATTGTTCTACTATCATTCCAAGTGGTTATATGCTAAAGTAATTCACTCTAGAGGTGGCCAGTCTCTAGAGGAGACTTAATATCTCAACCATGGTTAGTAGTACATCACACACCATCCATGCTTCGACATCAAAAGAATTACCTCAACACATGAGGAACCACCTCAATGCATAAGGATCTGTCTTGACACAAAAGACCTTAGCCTTGAAAATCAATACTGTACAACATAATCACTTTGACATACAAAGAACTTACCTCAACACATGAGGCTTATCCTTTCTTGAGTCCAACTCAAGATTGTTCTCCATGTTTCCTGAGTCCAAATCAGGCTCCTATAAGGAACTACCTCAACACATGAGGCTGATTGTTGAAACACAATATTGACTTGGAGAATGACTCATGATGTTGCAACTTTAACACTCCCTCTCAGTGAGGGAGGCATTATCTTCCATACCAAGCTTGTCTCAGAATTACCTATACTTCTTCATAGACATACGCTTAGTCAACATATTTTCTATCTGCTCACCAGTACCAATGTACTGAAATGTTATGGCACCTCTCTGCACCATGTCTCTGCTGTAGTGATACTTCATCTCAATGTGTTTCGATTTGTCATGAAACACTTGGTTTTTTTGAGAGCTTAATGCAGGTTTGATGTCAAAGCGAATGAAAGTAGTCTCAATATTCTCACCGTACAACCTAGCAAGTAGATTCCTAAGCCATACAACTTCTCGGCAGGCAGTACTAGTTTCAATATACTCTAGTTCTATAGTACTTTGGGCTATGGATCCCTACTTCTTGCTGGACCAAGAGATCATAGTAGATCCCAAACTAAAACAAAATTTGGATGTACTCTTTAGGTCCATAATACTACCACCCCAGTCAAAGTCAGCATAACAAAGTAGCATCACTCCTCCACTGGAAGCATATATGAGTCCATAAGCAATAGTACCTCAAAGGTATCTAAGCACATGCTTGTCAGTGACCCAATGTCTATGTCTTGGCTCAGACATGAACTGACTCAAGATACTCACTACATAACATATGTCTTGTCTACTATGTATCAAATATAGCAAGGAACCAATGGGTTGTCTATAAATGGTAGGATCCACTAGATCCAATCTGAAAATTGGACTCATGTATTTTCTTTAGATTAGAAACCATTGGTGTAGACATGGATTTACAATCCATCGTACCAAACTTGCACAACACATCAACTGTGTATTTTCCTTGTGAAATAAATATCTCATCTTTCCTTTTGCAAACTTCTAGACCAAGAAAGTAGTGCATAAGACCCAAGTATTTCATTTTGAAATCAGAAGTGATCTCCCTCTTCCACTAAGCTATATGTTGTTCCTCTCTAGTAAGGAACAAGTCATCAACATAGAGAACCAAGATCAGTGGTTGTTTTTTCACAACCTTGAAGTACAAGTTGGAGTCAGGTTTGCTTTTGCAGAAGCCCAAGCTCTGAAAATAGTTGTCAATCCTATAATACCAAGCCCTTGGGGATTGCTTAAGATCATACAATGATTTCTTAAGTTTTCATGCATGGGAATCCTTCGCATGGACTACAAACTTCTCAGGTTGTTTGCATACATGGGACTCCTTCCCATGGACTACAAACCCCTCAGGTTGTTACAGCATGTAAACCTATTCCTCAACTTCACCATTGAGAAAGGGAGTCTTCGCATCCATCTAGTGAAGTTTCGACCCTAGAACTAGAGCAAGGGAAATTATGGCTCGAATAGTTGTGTACCTATCCATAGGCCTGTGAATGTCTCATCATAGTCTATCCCTTCTTTTTGTGAGAAACCATGAGCTATAGATGTTGATTTATATTTTTCAATACTTCCATCAGTTGCATGTTTTATTTTATAAAGCTACCTGGAAGTTACTATTGACTTCCCTTTAGGTTTAGGAACCAATTCCCACACGTCATTCTTCATGATGGATTTGTATTTTTCCACCATGACATATTTCCAAACTTGTTGCTTAGAGGCTTCCTCATAGAGTAGAAGGTTCTAAGTCACTAATGTGACTCATATGTGCTACATATCTTGCATATATTTCTGGTCTCTTTCGTTCTATGGATGTGCTAGATGGTGCTCCATGCTTTTTTTCCTATTGCAGAATGTCTCGGCACCATTTCGATCTCGTTTTAGTAGGAGGTTCATCAAAAGGTCTTTCTACCAATTCTATTGGCTCTTTAGGATCAAGTGGATCTAAGGACTCTTCTGGCTTATCCCTCTCAACATCTAAAAGGGAAGAATCAAAATTTGGATCCTCCATCATGGAAGTCCCATGATCCTCTATATATGAATCACACTGATGTTCTTTGGAGAACTTGAAGGTAGCATCTTAATGAAATGTTACATCTCTATTGACTTCAATGTTCCTTTGACCTGGAACATAGATTCTATAAGCTTTGGAGGATTCACTATATCCAACAAATGTCCCTTTATTTCTAGATGGCTCCATCTTTGTTCTCTTCTCTTTTGACACACGAATGTAGACAGGACAACTAAAAACATTCAAGTGTCCACCATCTATTTTTTCAGTAGTAAAATCCTATTCAGGAGTCTTTTCTCCCATGATAGCATGAGGAATTATGTTTTGTATATAAATAGCACTGTTGGAGGCTTCTACCCATAAGGAAGTGGGAAGATCCAGATCACACATCATAGATTTTGCAACCTCATAGATTGTTCTATTCTTTACTTCAGCAACCCCATTCTGTTGGGGATTGTAGGATACAATCAGTCGTCTTCGTATAACTGCATCTCAACATAATTCATTAAAGTCATGAGACTCAAACTCTCCTCCATTATAATATATCAAATCATGAATGTGCTTTCCAGTCTGATTCTCAACCAATGCATTAAAATCTTGAAACTTGATAAAAGTTTCACTCTTTGCCTTTATAAAATAGATCCAAGATTTGTGAAAGAAGTCATATATGAAAAACACATAGTACAAATAACCACTCAAGTAAGATGCTAACATATGACCACAAACACTATCAAGATCGGATTTAAACATAGGCATACATTTTACCAACTTCTGCAATCCAGGTAGCGCTTTGAAATGGAGATGACCAAGCCTTCTATGCCATAGCTCACAATGACTAACTGTGTCATGGATCATGGCTTCAATGATCTTTCCAGGAACTTTATAGATACCTCCTTCTCTAACCCCAATTACATATGTAGAGTTCAAATCTGCATGCTTTGGCCATAGGAGGACTTTATTTTCCGTAAATATTACTCTTAACCCTTTATCTTCTAGAACTGAAACTGACAGGAGGCTCTTCTTCAATCCAGGAACAAAACAAATTTCATCAACATGCATTACATCTCCTGAATCTAACTAGAAATAAGTGTAGCCAACTCCTTGGATCAAATAAGTGGTATTATCTCCAAGCTCCACCTAACAGGATAAATTATTCTCCTTCATATCTATGATATCCCTCCTATATTTAGTCATGTGCTTAGATGAACCACTCTCCACCAACCATGTCTCGGCACTAGTGGTATTGGATCTAGATAGGGTTGAGACAAGATAGTACTCCTTCCTCATCTCCTGATCATTGGAAGAATTATTTCTTGTAGGTTCATCTTCTGTATCAGTAGAAGCATTAAATCTACCCTTGAACTATCCTCTTTTATTTGCACAACATTCTCTTGCAAAGTGACCCTTCTTATTGCAATTGAGGCATTTAACTTTAGACTTATGAAAGTTCTTGTTGTAATCATTTTCCTTTTGATGAGAAAACTTCTTATGAGAAAAGTATTTATTTCCTCTCTTCATCTGTGCTGAAAGAGAAAGGTTCTCTTCTTTAGAGGAAGTATATTTGCTATGGATTTTCCCTTCTTCTTGAAGGAAATCATGCCACAGTATTTCAACGTTTGGTTTCACTGCTCGACCATTTACTACAACCAAGAATGTCTCCCATGAATATAGAAGGCCATCGATATTAGTATGAATGAGATCATCATCATCAACCATCACACCAATGCTCATGAATTGATCTCTTACTTGAGAGATCTTTGTAAAGAAGGAAGCAACAACTTCATCCTTCTCCATCTTCAGATTTAAAAGCTTGTTCTTCAATGATTTCTTTTGACTAGTCTCCTTCTTCTCATAAATATTTGGCAAGTTTCAAAGCATTCCTTTGCGGGCTTCAATGGTGTAATCACTAGCATCAAATTGTCGTTCACGGAATCATAAATGATTCTCTTTGCTTTGGCTTGATTCTTCTTGAAAGTAGTGTGCTCTTCAACAACACTGGATACATATCCATCTAGATCATTTTTTTCCATGATATTAAGAATCTTGGCCTTCCAAGTATTGAAGTTTGAAGTTCCTTCTAGTTGGTCTTCCAGTATTATTGACATTGAAGCCATTATTCTTCAAGTACTGTGCTCACTCAGGATCTACCTAGGCTCAACCTTGACTAAGAAAATTAACTCTTTCATGTCTTGAGCTCTGATAACATGTTAATTTTTTATCTTTAATTCGGAAATACAATAGTACTTGAAATCAAATAACAATCATAAACATAAGAAATTACATTTGACACATAAATTTACCCTAGGGAAACCCTCTATGACTTGAGGGAGAAAATCTCACCAAAACCTTCCTTAGTATATTGATAGCTAGTAGAGAATGTATTTTACATCAAGCACCTCTAGTGCAATTTACAGAGCAAGAGAGATAGATAAAGAAGAGAGAATCATAATAATAATTCTCCACTCAACCAATTTGATAATATTGCTCACAAGCACAAATTTACTTCAAAGGAATCCGCTTCAACATTGGAGACATCAATCTTGCATGGAAATGTGCACCCCACTTCTCATGCAATGGATTTAAATCACATTACTGACTTTGGGATGAACTTTCCCTTTAGCTAAATGCTTTCGCACTTAGTTAGGTGGCTAACTTAAGTGCCATCGTGCAGGAGTCGCAACTCAAGTGTTAACACAAGTGTCGTCTTTTAGTTTAACACAAGTGCCATCATGCAAAACACTTAGTTAACTAGATGTTCTTTGTTATCACTTAGTTAACTCTATTATCTAAAGTATTTCTTGTTAACATTACTATAGTGAACAATTCGAGTTCTCCTTTGATTAACTGAAGTCTTCTTTGTTAGTATTACTAAAGTTTAAGAATTTGAATTCTCTCTTATTTAATTTAAGTATTTATGTGCAATTCGAATTCTCTCATATCTTATCACATATTATATTTATCTCTTGTCTTATCTGCATGGTCCACATGTGCCAACTTAATTAATTATCATATCAAATATACTAAGGTTATTTTCCCAATGATGTGATCATATTGTTCTACTATCATTCCAACTAGTTATATGCTAAAGTAATTCACTCTAGAGGTGGCCAGTCTCTAGAGGATACCTAATAGCACAACCATGTCTAGTAGTACATCACACACCATCCATGCTTTGACATGGAAATCATTACCTCAACACATGAGGCACCACCTCAACACATGAGGATCTATCTTGACACACAAGACCTTAGCCTTGAAAATCAAGACTGTACAATGTCATCACTCTGAAATACACAACACTTACCTTAACACATGAGGCTTATCCTTTCTTGGGTCCAAATCAATATTCTTCTCCAAATTTCTAGAGTCCACCTCCGGCTCCTATAAGGCACTACCTCGACACATGATACTCAATCATGATACACAAGATTGACTTGGAGAATGACTCATGATGTTGTAACTTTAACATTGTCATGATTTCCCGGTGTAGCAGGAAGAATACCTTAGTGGCACTTAGTACAATAGAGGCTAAGTACATTGTAGTGAGTGTTACAACTCAGGAACATTAAGGCTTAAGAAGCTCCTTGCTGGATTGTTTGGTCAGATGCTATAACCAACCTTTATTCACTATGGAAATGCAAGTTGTGTGAAGCTTTCTGTGAATTCAATATCTCATGAAAGATCGAAGCATGTGGACATCATGTACCACTACATCAGAGATATGGTGTAAAAGGGAGCAATCCATCTCCATTATATTCTGACAGATGATCAAATTGTAGACATCCTCACCAAGCCTCTTTCCAGAGAAAATTTTGTGTAATTTCATGATGGGATTGGACTGATGGAGAATGCATCCCCCAATGAGAGGGATCATTGATGATTGCAACATTGATGAGACCTTCTCCCTAAGATAGGGAGAATGGTGTGAATCTCCCTTGAAAGGGAGAGAGAGGGAGCTAATTGTTCTTTATGATCCTCCTCAACGGACTGATTTGAGTTGATCTATTGTGCTCCTTGATGGACTGAGTTTACCATGACACTTCTTCATAGACTGAGTTGTGTGGTTCCGTGATCCTCCTCGACATAATTATTTGATTTTATCTTTTGTGCTCCTCAACAAACTGTGTTGAGCATGACACTTCTCAATGGATTGAGTTGTGTAGTTCCATGATCCTGCTTGACAGACCGAGTTGATTTGATCTATTGTGCTCCTCAATGGATTGAGTTGAGCATGACACTTCTTGATGGATTGATTTGTGTAGTTCCATGATCCTCCTCAATGGACTGAGTTAAGTTGATCTATTGTGCTCCTCGGCAGATTGATATGAGCATGACACTTCTCGGTGAACTGAGTTATGTAGTTCCATGATCATCCTCGATGGATTGAGTTGATTTCATCTATTGTGCTCCTCGTTGGACTGATCTGATCATGACACTTATCAAAGGACTAAGTTGTGTAGTTCCATGATCCTTCTTGATAGACTGAGTTGAGCATGACACTTCTTAATGGACCGACTTGTGTACTTCCATGATCCTCCTTGAAGGAATGATTTGAGTTGATCTATTATGATCCTCGATGCACTGAGTTGAGAATTACACTTCTTGATGGACTTATTTTTGTAGTTCCATGATCCACCTCTATGGATTGAGCTGATTTGATCCATGATGCTCCTTGACAGGCTGATTTGAGCATGTCACTTCTCAACAGATTGAGTTGTGTTGAAGACCTTTCTTATGATGAAAAGATGTTCCAAATAATCCATGATGCTCAAATGATATCTAGATGTGTTCTATCATGATGATACCTCAGTATCTAAGAGGGAGTGTTGATTATGGTAGTGCTGAGAGGTACCTCGTGAAAAAGAAACCCCCCAAAATTTCTAGAAATCCTCGGAATGTAGTGAAACCAAAGGAACCCCAGAAAGTTCTAGAAAGCCCTGAAAAACATGGAAATAGAAAATGTACAATTCGACCGAGCTAGAGGAAAAGTCAACACATGAAGGTATAAATAAGAAGGATGTGAATCTCATTTACACATCAATCAATTCGCTCCACATTTGCTATACAAGTGCACAAGAGGGAGAAAAACGAAGGCTAGAAGAAGAAGACTAATTTTTTGGGTTCACTATCTTTTGGATAATTTCTTCTTTGGCTTAGGGGTTTGTCTAGATCTTGTTTATGGAATTTCTCTTATATTAGAATTATCTTATATATTTGGATGTATATTGTTCTTGAATTGAATCTCTAAATAAGAAAGGTTGCTTGGTTTTATTCCCTTGTGTAGAAGGGTTTCCCAAGATAAAAAAAAATTGTGTCTCTTTGTTTCTATGCATGGTTATCTTTCAGTGATTCTATTTTGTTTCCACTGCATATCATTAAAGTTATATTCTATCTTAAAAATATAACCAATAGGATCCACGACTTATAAAATAGTGCTTTTTAAAATATAATCATCAAGAAAAATGATGTTAAACCTATGTCTTCATGTTTATACAAATCAATAAAGCTACAAGTTAAAAATATAAATGAATTCAACACTCATAACTGAATTTCCAAAATGAACAGTTCTAAAGCTAACAGATGCATTACCTAACATTCAAATTAGGAAAAAAAACCAACACCCTCCATTTGATTGCTCTCTAAAACAATTGACACATAAACCTAGTTATTAATGCTTAAATTTGTTATGTACATTAAATCTGAAAATAATATTGTGCAGAAAATATCCAATGATAAAATAAAAAAGATCATATATTTTATTATTATCAAAACCCTTAAGGTAGAGTAACACCATCAATTTCTTTTATGGAAGAAATCACTTCACAAGCCATCATTGTTACAATATAATACACAGATTTAATAAAATTATACTTGTGTGTTTATACATTTGCATGATTATTCCTATGCCAACTATCGCTGATTATTATAATATTTCTTTTAACCATCTAATGAGCATACTTATTACCCACAAACTACAAACCGAACCTATTCACATTACATTCATTATACCATTGGGTACCTCCTTAAGTACCCCATATTATCCTTCCTATGTACATAATATTCCATCCCCCTTCACATGTTTGGTCCTTGAAACATGGGAGGAAACCATATAATATGTTTTACTATGCATTATATTCAACTAGAGTAAATCATGAACATCCATCCATCCTAGTGAAATGTAGACATGGGGACCAACCACTTACTTTCCACCTCAATATTCATTATGGTTTCTCCTTTGCCTCCATGGTTTTGTTATTCTATTCTAATATCTCCATTGATTGCTTTTAGTTCTACATGTGCCTTCATACCAGTTAACGTTTTGGTTCCATGTTAGTCCATTGTAATTTTTCCAATGCTCATGACCTTTCCTTAATGACTATTGTTTTTTCAAGTGGTGTGGGTGGAAATATACAACAACATTAGCTATTTGTTCTATAGTTGTTGTCTCTTCAAGATATGGTTTATTTGTGTCAGGTATCCCCTTAAATTATTCTTTGTTTTTATGCCATTATTGGGACTTTTCTTCATGTGATTTTTAAAACTCTTCTTCTGATTCAACATCAAAATCTTCATTTGATGTGTTTGTAGGTACTTCAACTATTTTATGTACAATGGATTATTTATGTTCCCTCATGATTTTTTTTTGTTTGGTAAGAGAAATATCATGCAATGTAATTTTAGTTTTATTTTACAAAAGTTTCATGAACTTCTTTTGCACACTATTATTAATCATACCAACTAGGTCCAAATAGGATATCCCAAAACAATATACACATCATCCTTATCTATAGCATGAAAATCTAAATGCAACACATATTCATCCATAGTAATATCCAAATATTTAAAAATTTGAATATTTTCACCCTGAAACTATGTGCTTTGAATCTGATATGTGAGGACTTGGAACCTTTAAACTCAATTAAAATTGTTACAATTATGCTTGTTACTATCGTTTATAAAAGTAATAAATGTTTTCGGTTGAATACATCCAAAAACTAGTAATAGTAAGTTTGTGCATGAAAATAAACACCTAATTCTATCTTAATCCATGTTCATATCATGATACCCCCTAACTAAACCTATCTATTCATATGATTTATCTAAAAATATTTCCTCATATACTTTATAGGCCTTGTTCCCTTCAAGAGCTCTCAAGGACAATCACCAACAGAGAATAATGAGTACAACTATAGTGAAAACATTTTGGAGTAAACCCAAAAGCTAAAAAAATGTTTTTATGAAGTAAGAATTTTATGTAACGCCAATCAACTCCCTCTAGATTTGCAACCTATAAATCATGTTCCTCCATAAATATGTAAGAAAACTTTTCCATCATGATATCAACGTCATATTTACTCTACAATCATCCTTGAGAGTCACTCCATCAAGTATAGGTTCACACACCTCTTCATGCAGTCAAGCATTGCTCGAATATGCATGTCTCTCTCCAAGAAATTAACTAATAAATCTACAACTCATGCAATGGAAGGTGAACATGCAATGAGAAATCAATCAAAGCAATTTGGTTTAAACCATCAACCAATGCTACTCCTTCTTCAAATCAAAATTCCCCTCTAATAGATATTCCAAAAGAATAATATCATTTTCTAAAACTAAAGGAAAATAACCCTAAATCACTATGCCATGCCAAAATTTGAATTCACTTCAAAATAAATATGACATTAATAGTGACTTTTCAAAGCTTTAGCATCCCTAAATTCAACTTCATAGGCCAAAATATTTTGGCACCCCATGAAAATTTGTTCAGGATACCCTACAAAGATAATTACATCTCTAAAAAACACCATGAATAGTGTATTAGAGGGTCTATAAAAAGAAAAAAGATAAAAATATCCATATATTTTAACTCATCGATCCTAGAATACTAAGCTTGTGGTAAAATTAACAACAACTCGCAAAGGTTTATCATAAAATTGTGAGCATGAAAATCCCTCGCATGCACCTGAAAACTTCTGGTTACTAAAGAAACCAACTCAACAAGGTCACCTCCATTATTTGAAGAGAATATCGAAGAAAGACTGACATGAAGGTCAACTCCCTCGTCTTGAGAGAATCTAACAACCATATCACTAGTGCTCATCATTAATGCCATTAATTGAAATCTTGGAGAAAATCACCTATTCCACCACCATATGTTTCAATGAACCTATCTCCAAATTTATACTCAACAGCTTTCTTCAATGCCAAATGCTTCTTTACTCTACTATAGTTAAACAAAACCATATTGGGCCTTTGTTTTCCAAGGGTTTTCCCCAAACCCTAGCTCTTTAAGTCTAGAGTACAAAGTATAACGATATACTAAGAATACAAAATGAAAGATCAAACCCCTAAAATCAAGTACAAAGTACAATTAGTGTTGATGTATATGTAACTTCGGAATGTATTTCATTTATGTATTTCATATATAGTTATTGTACCCTTATTAGAGATGTGTTATTCCTCTATAAGGAAGTGTCGTCATGTGGATTGACAAGTGTCGCAAGTGTGTGTACTTGCCAATGGGTTATTAGACCACCATGTGTGGGTTCAGCCCTGAAATATATATTATATTGTGGATGTATCTAGATAGACAAGTCGGCCCCATAGTGTAACTGGGCAAACAGGTTAAGTATAAATAGAGATTGGGAGGTCTCTATTTGTATCATTCCGAAAGACACACTTCTCTCACTCAGAAAGTGGTGCACTAGTGAGGAGGAGGATCATCTGCTACTAGGAGACTATCTCAGTGTATTTTGGTTGTACTTTGGTTGATCCATTTCTCTCTCTATCTCTGAGGAAGTTGTGGGGTTTTTCACCTTAGGGTTTTCCCCACAGAAACTCTATGTCTCTTATCTCTCATGCTTTTGATTCTTGTGATTCTTGTCATGCTTATTGTGATTGTTATGCATTGATATACTTTATATGTTATTGTCTCAGTAAAGATCCAAGAGTATTGTGAATTAATGCTCAAAATTTAAGATGGTATCAGAGCTAACCTGAGAAGAAGACATTTTGCAGTGACAGAAACTTGAGTTTCTTGTTTATTGGGTTTGTCTCTGCATAGTTTGGAAAAGTAGTATAGTAGATTGACTCTACTCATCAAGGTGAATCTATCTATCCAATCAAAATTCAATTATGAACATTTTCATATTTGGCCCTAAAAATTAGGGTTTCCACAAAAATAGGAATTTCTGGAATCTGAAGACATAGCTGGAAGCTCCTTGTAAAAATCAAAGTTTAGAGCTTTGGATTGAGATTTTTGGCTGGGTAGATCTGTGGAAAACTCAAACCCTAATTTAGGGCTCTCCCAAGTGAACCCAGGAGGACAAAAAGACAATTCTGAAGGGTAAAGCTTTGCTGATCTCAAATTCTGAATGCACCAGGCTGATCAGCTCATCAAGGTGCATCTTTCTATTTTTTTAGAAAGTTGAAATTCACATTTTGAATTTTTACGGTTTTTTCGACAAACCCTAATCCAGGACCAGATCTAGTTTTTAGCATTTCAAGTGGTAAGACCTAAATCTTTTATATTTCCATTTGAGGTACTCTTTAAGATGTCTCACCACACCAAGCTTGAGGATAAGCTTCAAGGGGATGATAACTTCCGAGCTTGGAGGTATAGGATTGGGTTCATCCTAGAAGAGAATGAGTTGGACTCATATATAAAAGAAGACATCCCTATCCGAGAGGATGAAGAGGCCAAGGTATTGCATAAGAAGAACCTGGTGAAGGCAAAGAGAATCATTATTGATTATATCAAAGACGATCTCATACCCCATGTGTCTTCTCTAAAGACACCCAAGGAGATGTTTGACCCTTTGACCAAGCTATTTGAAGGGAAGAACATAAATCGGAAGATGACTCTACGGAATCAATTGAAAGGGGTCAAGATGTTGAATGGAGAAACCATTCAATCTTACTTCTCCAAGGTCTCTCAGATCAAGGAGCAACTTGAAGCTGTGGATGAAGTAGTGCACAATGGTGAAGTTGTTATGACCACTCTGAATGGCCTACCTAGGTCATGGGACTCCTTTATTCAAGGAATCTATGCAAGAAAGAAATTGATATCTTTCAGTAAACTATGGGAGGAATGCTCTCAAGAAGAAGCTAGACTTGTAGCTCGTGAGGAAAATATGGGAGGTGAAGATCAAGCTCTCGCAACTCACACCAAAAGAAGCAAGCCCAAGAAGGAGCACTCTCGCTACAAAAGATCCTATCAAAAGAATAAGAAGGATCTAAGATGCTTCAGATGCAATGAGAAGGGTCACTTTGCTTCAGATTATCCCAAGAACAAAAGGGATAATAACAACAACTCCAGCATGAAAAAGAAGGGCAGCAAAAGAAAGTTCCATGCTCATGCTTCTGAGGATGATGAACCTCCAAAGAAGAAGGCTAGGGAAGAAAGTGATAATAGTGATGATGACTTATCAAGTGAAGAAGAGTATGTTCTAATCTCTGCTCTCACAGGTACTATCTCCCATGGTTGTAATGATTGGTTGATTGATAGTGGAGCTTCCAAACACATGACTGGGTTTAAGGAATCTTTTGTGAATCTATCTGAACATGAATCACCCCATATAGTGAAACTTGGGGATGATTATCAATACCCAATCAAAGGAAGTGGTGAAGCCTCCTACAACCTAGATTCTGGAAAATCTTTGAAGATGAAAGAAGTCCTTTATGTACCTGGGCTCAAGAAGAACTTACTCTCTATCTCCGCATTGGATGCAAAAGCTATGAGGGTTGCATTTGTGGATGGCCAAAGGGAAAGACCATAGATGATGCAGTAGTGATTGGAGAGCAAGAGGGAGGTTTGTATAAATTGAAGGGACAACCTGAACATGCCATGGTGCATGAGTCCATGGATCCAACTGAACTTTGGCATAGAAGACTTGCTCATATGCACTATAGGGCACTTCCAATTGCAAGCAAGGCTGTAGAGGGTCTTCCTGAAATCAAGACCAAACATGAAGGTGTTTGCAAAGGATGTGCAAAAGGTAACAACATTAAGAAGGATTTCCCAAGTAGTGAAAGCAAGGCAAAAGATATCCTGGAAATCATCCACTCAGATGTATTGTGATGCATCTGGAACAATTAATTAATACGAATATGAGAAATAGTAGAAATGATAGAACTCAGAATCACTTTTATATTGATCACAGACCACTTCGAGGGAGCAACCTCCTATGAGAAAGCTCAATACAAATAACTTCACCGTGCCTTCATAGGTCTCAACACACACTTACATACTAAGTCTAGGCGCCAATACCATGGGTCAAAACCACAGGCCACTACAAAATATGGATCAACAATACTACGGGCGACTTACAAAGCATATGCGCCAACAACAATAACACAAACTATCGATCAAAAAATACTATGGGACGACTTACAAAGCATATGCGTCCAACAACAACATACTAACAAAGTAAAGACATAGGTTCCTAACATCCCCCCCCCTTAAAAAAAGCTTTGTCCTCAAAGCTTTAGATGTGGAAATTGTTGTTGAATCTGAAGGAGTGGTTCCCATGTAGCATCCTCTGGTTGCATGCCGTGCCACTGAATTAAGACCTCTGTGATAGAGTGAGAGCGAAGATGATGCCTGCGCCGATTGAGGATGGCCTCTAGCTCCAAAAGGATCGATCCTTAATTATCCAGTTTGGGTAAAACCGTTTGTCCATTGATGTTGGTGCCAAGAACTTTCTTCAGACAAGAGACATGAAAGACTGGATGAATGCAGGAAGAAGGAGGAAGTTCCAATTTATAAGCAACGGACCCAATCTTCTGAAGAATCCGATATGGCCCATAGAACTTTGGAGCGATCTTATGACGCCCTTTGAGTTTCAAGGAGGATTGTTTGTATGGCTAGAGACAAAGAAAAACCATATCGTCGACTTGAAAAGTGCGCTCAGAACGGTGCTAATCAGCTTGTTGCTTCATGCGATTTCTTGCCATGTGAAGATTGTCCCGCAAAATGCGAAGAATCTGATCGCAGTTTCGAAGGACCGTGTCAACTTCCTGAACTGGTGAACCGGTGGGGGTGTATGGAAGAAGAGATGGAGGTGCCTGACCATAGACTGCTTCATATGGGGTCATTTTAGAGGCGGTGTGGTAAGAGGTATTGTATCATCATTCAACGAGAGGAAGCCACTTTGCCCACTGATGTTGTTGTTCCGAGGTGAAGCAACGATGATAAGTTTCCAAGCATTTATTGATAATTTCAGTCTGACCATTTGTTTGTGGGTGATACCCTGAACTCATCTTCAGTTTGGTTCCAGTGTGGCGAAATAGTTCTGTCCAAAAATGACTAGTGAAAGTTGCATCACGATCCGAGACAATGGAAGAAGGGATGCCATGAAGACGAAAGATCTGGTCCAAGAAAATTTGAGCGACAGAGGAGGCTGTATAGGGATGGATGAGAGCACAAAAATGACTATATTTGGAGAGGCAATCAACCACAACGAGAATCACTATCTTCCCGCCATATTTAGGGATCCCTTCAATGAAATCCATAGAAATATCTGTCCAAATCTGTGTAGGTATGGGAAAGGGTTCAAGCAATCTTGGAAGGAGTGTTGTTTCACCCTTATTGCGTTGGAAGGTATCACATTCGGCCACCATCTGTTGAATTGTCCTTTTCATGCCCTGCCAAAAGAAGTTACGCCGTGCTCGTTCATACGTTTTGAGGAACGCAGAGTGCCCTATCGATGTAGAAGCATGGAGTTCATAGAAGACAGCCTATTGAAGATCTGTGCTCTGGGGAAGCACCAGACGACCCTTCTATCGCAGAGAAGCACCATCCCAGGAGTAATGTGGTATAGCAGAAGGGTTGTTGGTCAAGCGTTGGATGATTTGAGATAAGGAAGAGTCATTGACATAACCTAGTTGAACAGATTGCAACCAATTTGGAACAGGCATAGAAATAGATGAAAGAGAACCTTGGGCATCAAATGTGCGAGAAAGAGCATCTGCCACAATATTTTCGTTACCCTTCTTGTAAGTGATCTCATAGTCATAACCCATGAGTTTGCTAACCCATTTCTGTTGTGCCGGGGAGGAGACACGCTGGTCCAAGAAATATTTCAAACTCTAGTGATTAGTCTTGATGCATAAATTATTTCCTAATAGGTATGGGCGCCACTTCTGTACTGCATTCAAAATAGCCATCATTTCCTTCTCATAGGTAGAGGCAGCTAAATTCTTATCTGAAAGGGCTTTGCTGGTGAACGCAATGGGGTGTTCATCTTGAAGGAGAACAACACCAAGTCCATTTCCGCAAGCATCACTCTCAATAGTGAAGGGCTTGGAAAAATCGGGCATAGCTAGCACAGGTGTAGTACACATAGCTTGTTTTAGTTTTTCAAATGCACACTGAGCAACAAGTGTCCATGTAAAAGCATCCTTTTCCAATAGAGCAGTTAATGGAGTTGCAATATTCCCATAATCCTTGACAAACTTGCAGTAGTAGCCAGTCAACCCCAAAAAACCACGAAGGCTCTTGAGTGTCTGAGGATGCGGCCAATTGTTCATGGCATTGATTTTGGCAGGATCCACGCGAACCCCTTGTGTTGAGATAATGTGCCTGAGATACTCAACTTCCTTCTATCCAAAAACACATTTAGACTGCTTGGCATGGAGATGATGGTCAGAGAAAAGTTGCATGACAAGATCCAGATGCTGGATATGTTCATCCCATGTTTTATTGTAGATGAGGATATCATCAAAGAATACCAGAATGAATTTCCGCAAGTAGGGTCGAAATATTTTATTCATTAAGGCCTGGAATGTGGAAGGAGCATTAGTGAGGCCAAAGGGCATGACCAAAAACTCATAATGGCCATCATGTGTGCGGAAAGTTGTTTTAGGGATATCATCCTCATGAACCTGAATTTGATGATACCCAGAACGAAGATCCAACTTGGAGAAAAAGTGAGCCCCATGAAGCTCATCAAGAATCTCATCAACAATAGGAATTGGAAACTTATCCTTGATGGTGAGGTGATTAAGTGCTCGGAAGTCAATGCAGAGGCGCCATGACCCATTTTTTTTGTGGACAAGAATAACTGGAGAAGAAAAGGAACTAGTGCTTGGGCGAATAATACCTTGCTTCAATAAGTCCCGAACGAGCATTTCAATCTCCATTTTTTGGTGGAATGGGTAGCGATAGGGCCTGATGTTGGGAGGAACGCTGCCAGGAAGGAGCTAACTACAACGGTCTTCTGGCCTGGAAGGTGGCAATCCCACTGGTTCAGGAAAGACACCTGTATATCGATCCAGAATTTGTTGTAGCTCCAAAGGAGTAGTGGAGACCGCTGATGGTTGCATCTGAATGGAATGGATCTGAGCGATGACACCATGTGAATTCTTCTTGAGGAGTTTTTCCATGCGATGTGAAATGATGATGCTGAGAGAACTTGGTTGTAATCCTGTCAATGTGTGTTTTTATCCATTGAGGGAAAACTGCATCCAAAGTTCAGCAAAATCCCATAAGATAGGGCCAAGTGTACGTAGCCATTGAGTGCCCAAAACCACATCACATCCACCTAAGGGCAAGGCAAACATGTCAGAGCGCAAGGTATAATATCCCATAGAGATACGTACATTTCGACACTTCCCTTTTCAAGGTAAGGTTCCCCCATTGGCAACCATGACTTCAAATTTGGAGCAAGGATGGATAAAACAATCAGCTTGTTTGGTGATCCGAGGGTCAATGAAATTATGAGTGCTACTAGAATCAATGAGTATTGTAAAAGGAAGCTTCTTGAAGTAACCCCTGACCCGCATTGTTTGGGAGGTGGTGATTCCAGCTAAAGCATGGAGAGATATCTCTGGCTGGTCATCTTGATATGGAGGGTTAATAGGTGGTTCCTGAATGTCGACCGAAGCATCCAGTGTTTCTGGATATTCGTCACAAATTTCAGAGGCAGGCGGAGACTCCACATCCAAGAGATAGAGCTTTTGTTGAACACATCTATGTCCCCAAGTGAATTTCTCATCACAATTATAGCAAAGCCCCTTTTCTCTACGTGCTTGCATCTTTGTTTCAGACAAACGCTTGATAGGAGTCGGTCGAGGAGCCTGCGGTATAGGTGGTCACTGAGAACGCATATTTTGGAAGGGAACAAAAGTGGGCTTGGAGCGTTGTTGGGCTGCAATCTTGTCTTCTGCCAACTTAGCCAACCCTACAGCTTCCATCATTGTGGTGGGATAGAACATTTTGACCTTAGAGCGGATGGCATCCTTTAGACTATGATAAAACAACTCCGGTAAAAGTCATCAGACAATCCTTCGGTGTGGTTGGCTAGGTTCTCAAATTCAGTTTGATACTCTCTCACAGTGCCAATTTGGTGAAGTTTAGTGAGGGCTTTGGTGAAGTCATCAAAATCACTAGGACCAAATCATTGCAAAAGGAGCTGGAAAAAGTCTGACCATTTGGGCTCTGGATGAGCCTTGATGTACCAACGGTACCATTGAAGAGCTTCCTGTTCCAAGTGAAACGATGCCAGTGGAACCTTGTTGACATCAAAAGTATTATGCAAACTGAAATACTGTTCTGCTTGATAGATCCATCTAGTTGTATCAGTACCATTGAAGCGAGGAAAATCAAGCTTCGAACCATGAAAATTGCTGGAAGAAGAGAACCCATTGTCTGATGAAGACTCAGACTGCCGTTTGTTGTTCATAGCTGGATGTTCAAGATGGAGGCCGAGAATTTTTTCATCCAGATCATGGAGTTTGGCTTGGATGGTTGCAAGTGCTTCTTCCATGGTTTTTGCTCCTGCACGGGTGACAAGGAGGTTTTTTTTTTTTTTTTTCTAGACTGGAGCAACTACGGCTCGGAAGGGCTCTGGAACAGCGCAAAATGGATTGAAAATAGCTGGATCTGAAACGACATAGTAGTGATTGACAATAGTTCAACTGAAAGTAGATATGGACCCCAGGTATGTGCGGCTTTCTAACAGTTCAGGGGTTTCACTCGGCCACCAATGGTGTCTGACGGCTTGCGTATTGGGGCAGTACCCCTCACTCCACGGCTCAGGTAAAACTGATAACCGCTTTGCCACAAATGACAGCTCTTGGTTTACCTCATGGGTGGGAACTAGTCAATCAGGTAGGGGTCGTTGCCCTTTTCGCTGGCAGGTCCTCTCAATGGGCCAGTTACTTCAGGGTTCCTGTGGTACTCCTCACAATGCATTTTATTGCTTATGGCCAAGTACTTCCCACAGTTAAGCGGATAGGGATTATTCCCAAATCCGAACCTGCAATAGATGCGAAAAATAAATATGGCAGAAATTTCACCCAGCGAGCCCAAGAAAGTGCTCTGATACGAGGTGTGATGCACCTGCAACAATTAATTAATACGAATATGCGAAATAGCAGAAATGACAGAACTCAGAATCACTTTTATATTCATCACAGGTCACTTCGAGGGGGCAACCTCCTATGAGCAAGCTCAATACAAATAACTTCACCGTGCCTTCATAGGTCTCAACACACACTTATATACTAAGTCTAGGCACCAATACCATGGGTCAAAACCATGGGCCACTACAAACTATGGATCAACAATACTATGGGTGACTTAAAAAGCATATGCGCCAACAACAATAACACAAACTATTGATCAACAAATACTACGGGACGACTTACAAAGCATATGCGTCCAACAACAACATACTAACAAAGTAAAGACATGGGTTCCTAACATGTATGTGGTCCTATGTCATCCACTTCTTTAAATGGGTATGTTTACTATGTCTCATTTATTGATGACTTCTCCAGGAAGACTTCAGTATAATTCTTGAAGAACAAAGATGAGGTGTTTGATAAGTTCAAGGAATACAAAACCTTGATGGAGAATCAAACTGACAAGAAGATCAAAACATTCAGATCCGAAAATGGTGGAGAATTCACCTCAGGTGACTTCAAGAAGCTTTGTAGTGATTCAGGGATTAGGAGGGAGTTGACTGCTCCATATAATCCTCAATAGAATGAAGTTGCAAGAAGGAAGAACAGAACTATCATGGAAGCAGGAAGGGCAATGCTGCATGACCAGGATCTATCTATGCATCTATGGGCATAAGCAGCTAGAACAACTGTATATGTGCAAAACAGAACACCCCACAAGATACTGGACAACAAGACACTAGAAGAGGTCTTTTCTGGTAAGAAACATGAAGTCAACCATCTTAGAATATCTGGTTGTCCAATATACACTCATGTCCTAAAGGAAAAGAGGACTAAACTATATCCTTCAGGAAAGAAGGGTATCTTTGTGGGTTACAGTGAAAGCTCGAAGGTTTACAGAATATACTTTCTAGGGTTCAAGAATATTGATGTCAGCAGGGATGTAACATTTAATGAAAACTCATCATTCATCAAATCAAGGAAGGCACTTATCGAATTTTGTGAAGAACCTAAGGAAACTAGATTTCAAGACACTACCATGACAGAAGCAATTCCAAAAGTTTTTCGTGAGTTTGAAGATCCGCAAGAACCTGTAGATCCACCCCGTGAGGATAACTCTCACAAGAGGAAACCTGCATGGGCTAGAGAGCTCATTCAAGATGTAGAAAGATTTGGCATTCCAAAAGAAGAACACAGAGCAAAGAAGAGAACCAGATCACATACCAGCTATGTTGCTTTACTCTGTGACATTATGAACAAAGAACCTTCCAGTTATGAAGAAGCAGCAGAAAAGAAAGAATGGAAGGATGCCATGGTTGAGGAATACCAATCAATAATGAAGAATGATCTTTGGGATGTTCTCCCAAGACCTAAAGAGAAGTATGTTGTGACTTCCAAATGGATCTACAAAATCAAGCATGTTGCAGATGGCAATGTAGAGAAATACAAGGCAAGATTCGTAGCTCGCGGATTCTCTCAGAAAGAGGGAATAGATTATGAAGAAAATTTTGCACCTCTAGGTAGGTATAATTCCATCAGAACAGTACTTTCCATGGCTGCAACAATGAAATGGAAAATACGCCAGATGGATGTCAATACTGCTTTCTTGAATGGTGTAATTGAAGAGGAAGTATATGTGGAGCAGCCACTTGGTTTTGAAATACATGACAGGGAGTCATATGTGTGCAGATTGAAGAAAGCCTTGTATGGATTGAAGCAAGCTCCCAAAACTTGGTATGGTAGGATGGACAGTTTCCTATCTAGTTTGGGCTTTACCAAGAGTAAAGCAGATTCCAACCTTTACTACAAGGTTGAGGAAGGGAATCCTGTGATTCTACTTTTGTACGTAGATGACTTATTTGTAACAGGAGATGACAGATTGATTGCAGATACTAAGAGGAAGCTTACTGCTGAGTTCGATATGAAAGATTTGGGAATGATGCATTATTTCCTAGGGATGGAGGTGTGGCAGTGTTAAGATTCAATATGCTAAGATAGAAAATTGCAGCATTACATTCCATTTCTCAATAATAGCATATACAGGATCACTGAAGAAACAACAAGCATAGCATAAACACAAGAGACAGAGATTTATCCTGGGAAACCCTCATGGGGTAGAAAACCTAGCAAAGCTTCCTCAATATAGATGACTAGCAATATACAAAGATGAAACCCTGAGACATGATCTCCTCCTCCACAATAGCAGACCTCTCCTCCACAAGTGCGCTATCCTCAAGTGAGTGTGTGTGTGTATAATGAGGAACACACCTCCTCTATTTATACACTACTATGATATGTATTTTACACAAGTACATGTAGGCTCGTATTTAACCATTAGGTTAAATACCCCATTATAACTGACTGGGCCGACCCCTCTAGGGTGGTCTAATAACCCTTTGACCCACATGACACATACAGGGCCGACCCCCACTAGGGAAGTCTAATAACCCGAGTTACCACATTCCGACGGAGGAATAAACATCTCCGGATATACAATAAGATCTTCACGGAGGAATGAAACATCTCCGAAATAATAAAGTACAAATATAATATTCTTTGAAGTTACAATATGTCAACACTCCCCCTTAATGAGAAGGATATTATAACAGCATCTGCACGAGCAAGGAGTCATCAACATCATACATGATACATCTATAAATCATTGGAAGCTTTCTCAACATCATCAATAACTCAAGCAGTTACTGGAACATCTTCAATACTGGAACATCAACATCTTCAGTACTGAGTCTTTATCTTCTGCAACACTCGAACAACTACAGCAACATCAACATCTGGATCCTCATGATCATCAGCATCATCATCTCATGATCATCAGCATCGTCATCACACGATCATCAGCATCGTCATCAGCATCATGATCATCAGCATCGTCATCACACGATCATCAGCATCGTCATCACACGATCATCAGCATCGTCATCACATGATCATCAGCATCGTCATCACATAATCAGCAGCATCGTCATCTAGATCATCACGATCAGCAGCATCGTCATCTAGATCATCACGATCAGCAACATCGTCATCTAGATCATCACGATCAACATCATCGTCATCTAGATCATCATGATCAACAACATCATCATCTAGATCATCACGATCAACAACATCATCAATACAAGTATAAATATCATTAATACAAGTATCCTAATCAATACAAGTATACACATCATCAATACAAGTATCCTCATCAATACAAGTATACACATCAGCAATACAAGTATCCTCATCAATACAAGTATACACATCATCAATACAAGTATCCTCATCAATACAAGTATACATATCATCAATACAAGTATCCTCATCAATACAAGTATACACAATAGCAGCATACCCTGCAACACACAAGATCCAATTACGGGATGATCAATCCCTCTCACTTTAGGACATAGGTCCAAGGATGATACAATCCTGATCCGCTTAAGGGATGATCAGTCCCTCTCGGTTTAAGACAACTCTCATGTCTATGGATGATGCAATCCAGATCAACTTACAGGATGATCAATCCTTATCACTTTAAGACACCTCACCATGTCTAGGGACGAGGCAATCCCAATCTATTTGCAGGATGATTAGTCCTTATCACTTTAAGACATCTCACCATGTCTAGGGACGAGGCAATCCCAATCTATTTACAACATGATTAGTCCTTATCACTTTAAGACATCTCACCATGTCTAGGGACGAGGCAATCCCAATCTATTTACAAGATGATCAGTCCTTATCAATTTAAGACATCTCACCATGTCTAGGGACGAGGCAATCCCAATCTATTTACAAGATGATTAGTCCACTCAATCTCATTTAGGACTATCCTTCCTTTCGAATTACTGGATTTACTGTCCAAGGATGATTTAATCCACTCAATTCATTTAGGACTATCCTTCCTTTCGGAATTACTGGATTTACTGTCGAAGGATGATTTAATCCACTCAATTCATTTAGGACTATCCTTCATTTCGTAATTACTGGATTTACTGTCCAAGGATGATTTAATCCACTCAATTCATTTAGGACTATCCTTCCTTTCGGAATTATTGGATTTACTGCCCAAGGATGATTTAATCCACTCAATTCATTTAGGACTATCCTTCCTTTCGGAATTACTGGATTTACTGTCCAAGGATGATTTAATCCACTCAATTCATTTAGGACTATCCTTCCTTTCGAAATTACTGGATTTACTGTCCAAGGATGATTTAATCCACTCAATTAATTTAGGACTATCCTTCCTTTCGGAATTACTGGATTTACTGTCCAAGGATGATTTAATCCACAACCGTACATTTAGGACCATGTCCAAGGATGACTCAATCCTCAACCGTACATTTAGGACCACGTCCAAGGATGACTCAATCCTCAACCGTACATTTAGGACCTACGTCCAAGGATGACTTAATCCTCCACCGTACATTTAGGACCTACGTCCAAGGATGACTTAATCCTCCACCGTACATTTAGGACCTCGTCCAAGGATGACTTAATCCTCCACCGTACATTTAGGACCTACGTCCAAGGATGACTTAATCCTCCACCGTACATTTAGGACCTATGTCCAAGGATGACTTAATCCTCCACCGTACATTTAGGACCTACGTCCAAGGATGACTTAATCCTCCACCGTACATTTAGGACCTACGTCCAAGGATGACTTAATCCTCAACCGTACCTTTAGGACCTACGTCCAAGGATGACTTAATCCTCAACCGTCCACCAAGGACTTCATTCTCGAAGACATACGTCTACGGCTCTCTTTAGGACTGAAGTCCAGGGATGATCCAATCCCCTCAAGTCCACCAAGGACTTCATTCTCGAAGACATACGTCTACGGCTCTTTTTAGGACTGAAGTCCAGGGATGATCCAATCCCCTCAAGTCCACCAAGGACTTCATTCTCGAAGACATACGTTTACGGCTCTCTTGAGGATGATGCAATCCTATCATGTCCACCAAGGACTTCATTCTCGAAGACATACGTCTATGGCTCTCTTTAGGACTGAAGTCCAGGGATGATCCAATCCCCTCATGTCCACGAAGGACTTCATTCTCGAAGACATACGTCTGCAGCTCTCTTTAGGACTGAAGTCTAGGGATGATCCAATCCCCTCAAGTCCACCAAGGACTTCATTCTCGAAGACATACGTCTACGACTCTCTTGAGGATGATGCAATCCTATCATGTCCACCAAGGACTTCATTCTCGAAGACATACATCTACGGCTCTCTTTAGGACTGAAGTCCAGGGATGATCCAATCTCCTCATGTCCACCAAGGACTTCATTCTCGAAGACATACGTCTACGGCTCTCTTTAGGACTGAAGTCTAGGGATGATCCAGTCCCCTCAAGTCCACCAAGGACTTCATTCTCGAAGACATACGTCTACGGCTCTCTTGAGGATGATGCAATCCTATCATGTCCACCAAGGACTTCATTCTCGAAGACATACGTCTACGGCTCTCTTTAGAACAAGTGTTCAAGGATGATACAATCCCTCTTCTTTCTTGGAGACACTTGTCTACGGCTCACTTTAGAACTTGTGTTCAAGGATGATGCAATCCTCACATGTATTCTCATCAATTACTATCGATCCTGAGAACCCATACAGAACCTGATTCACACTTCTTTTTTTAATTACACCATTAAGAGAATGGTCTTATCTAGCCACTTGGAGCAAACATCTCATCATGATTCTCTTCTTCTTTCTAAGAGAATCTTTTAGCCACAAGCCTTCTATAGTGTGTTTGATTTGAAAATCCTACAAATCAAAATTAAGTACATGATTAGTAATACTTCATAATCATCAAATCATATTGACATGATAACCTATTATGCATACAGATATCATTTACATAGTTATGCAACTATTTTGACCAATACTTTGGCACAACACTTTCCCATATCCTGTATGCATACAGTGGCTATCTAGATGCCTTCCATCTCTACCAGAACATACTATCGAGAGTGTGCACAGCTCTCAGCATGTCAGCAAAGAGGTTTCATTCTAGACAAGCAACAATCGAATGTTTGTCCAACTTACCAATCATATGCATATTAGTAGTATACTGTTCAATGCTCTATGAATGTTTACACTCAGCATCATATATTCTAGGAATACAAATATGCATACAACCTATTACAGGCAATATCATTTACTATTTCAAATAACAACTCAAATACTTATCTTTTATGTTTGTGTGGTTGCCTCCCGCTTGATCTTCTGTATGTCTTTTGAACTTCTATTCATTCTGTACCACTGTGCATGTTCAAGTGTCATCCTCATGATCTCATACACAAACATACACCCATTAGTATGTTCTAAATGTTATCAAAACATTATAGTTCTAAATAATCTTGAAAATGTATAGTCATGATTATAGTTAATAAACATTAGTATTCAAGATTTCAGGGAAGTCTTCTTTTACTCATGCATATCATCAATCAAGATAAAAGACATAATATGCATAATCCCTTGATTACTAACTTTATGAATAAGCATAACCAATCATACCAAGTATACTTACATAAGGGATCCTAACACAAGGTAAGATTCATGGGAAACATACCTGGATTAGTATGCCTACTTAGTTATGTACAACATACCTAAACAATCTCTTCAATGATTTAGAGATCCTGAGCTAAAACCTGCATGTCTCATAGGTTAAGCATAATATAACAAAGTCATACATACCTCATAAGTAGAACAAATATTATGGATGAGTCTTTGTCTTCATGTTTTCATGGTCATGGAACCTGATTTGTCTTTTGTGATGTACCTGTATCTTGTTAGCAGACAACATCAACCTCACAAAACATCATAATGCATTAGTACAATCATATAGCCCTAATAAATGAATGTCTTTGATCATTCACATGCATTCATACTGTTACTAGGGTGATAAGACAATTCTAACATTAATCAAGATTGTACTAATAAATAATATGAAGACAAACACGTCATGAACTTAATCAAGAAATAGATTTCAAGACATACCTGAGCCTCCTTAAGTCATACCTGTCGAGACTTCTTGTAGTCTTCTTATGTAAGGCCTTAGCCTCAAATCCCCCTGAAACTTGATCTGGAGCTTGATTAGGGTTTGCTAGAGAAACCCTAAAAATTCAATCTTTGACTTTCATACTTCTGAATGGATGAAAGAATATGTCTTGCTGAGCTGATCAAACTAGCATACTTCAATTTTGGAATTTCCAAAATTTGACCCCTCAAAATTGCCTTTGAAACTTCTGGATCTTCTGGACAGGATCCCGAACTAGGGTTTGATGAATCCCACCCTTCTTCCCAAACAAAAGGTTCGATCCAAGGCTCTAAACTCTTATTTTTCTTAGGAGCTTCCAGCCGTGTTTACAGACTTCAAAAATTACAACTTTTGCTGAAGCCCTAATTTTCCATCTTTCCGATCAAAATCCCGAACTGGGGTTTGATCAAGCCCGGTCTTCCACCCAACAAAAAAATTCGATCTTGGTCTCTAAATTTCGATTTTCCTGAGTAGCATTCAGCTGTGGACTCCGATTCCAAAAATTCTAACTTTCTCCGAAACCCTAAATTCCGGAAGCCATGAATAAAGGTGCTCCAAAAATAATTCTGTTTTGACAGAAATATGCACCTGATTGTTTCTACTATAACTCTGAAATTTTTGCTCCACAGGGTCTAAAACCCTTTTTCTGCAGTAGCCTGACCTGTCATCTTTCCATCCTGATAGGTCTGACCTCAATTGGATTTTCTGAGAGAGAGTTATGCCAAGTGTCGCAACATGACCTGTTTATGGGATAAAATAGGAGAGCGAACTTGTACGGCATGCCACGTGTCACTATTTGAACTTCGGCCTCTAAAAACTTTTTCTGAGATAGCTCGACCTGTTATCTTTCCATCATGACAGGTCTAACCTCAATTGGATTCTCTGAGAGAGAGTTATGCCAAGTGTCGCAATGTGACCTGTTTATGGGATAAAACAGGAGAGCGAACTTGTACAGCGTGCCACGTGTCACTGGTTCACCTTCGGCCTCTGAAAAAGTTTTTTGAGATAGTACAGTATGTGTACTACCTGTCACTTTTTACGAAATTTCATTTGGAGCCTCCTAGCCCAAGTTATGACCTTTTTTCCAAGGTCACCTGATTTTGACTGAGATCTGGAAGAGGCAGAAACCCTAACTTGTACTGATCATAACTCACAAAGTACAACGAATCTGAGGATTCCCTTTAGACACAAGGTACCTGGGGATGTTATCTTCGACCTGTAAACTTTTTAGACCCTGAACCTTCACCAAAATGGATTTATAGCGAAAGTGCCACGATGACTGGTTTTTACTATGTAAAACCCTAACCTTCAAATTGTCGTAAGTAAAGCAAGTGTCGTAAGTGCCATACCTTGTCTTCCTTCAGGTTAGCTCTGATACCATGTTAAGATTCAATATGCTAAGACAGAAAATAGCAGCATTACATTCCATTTCTCAATAATAGCATATACAGGATCACTGAAGAAACAACAAGCATAGCATAAACGCAAGAGACAGAGATTTATCCTGGGAAACCCTCATGGGGTAGAAAACCCAGCAAAGCTTCCTCAATATAGATGACCAGCAATATACAAAGATGAAACCCTGAGACATGATCTCCTCCTCCACAATAGCAGACCTCTCCTCCACAAGTGCGCTATCCTCAAGTGAGTGTGTGTGTGTATAATGAGGAACACACCTCCTCTATTTATACACTACTCTGATATGTATTTTACACAAGTACATGTAGGATCGTATTTAACCATTAGGTTAAATACCCCATTATAACTGACTGGGCCGACCCCTCTAGGGTGGTCTAATAACCCTTTGACCCACATGACACATACAGGGCCGACCCCCACTAGGGAAGTCTAATAACCCGAGTTACCACATTCCGACGGAGGAATAAACATCTCCGGATATACAATAAGATCTTCACGGAGGAATGAAACATCTCCGGAATAATAAAGTACAAATATAATATTCTTTGAAGTTACAATATCTCAACAGGCAGAGTGCATGTGCGATATTCCTTGGTCAAGGGAAGTACACAATAGATTTACTAAAGAGATTCGGGATGATGGATTGCAAGGCCATGGCCACACCTATGGCATTGAATCTGAAGCTTCTATGTGATGCTTCATCTGAGCCGGTTGATGTCTCTATGTATCGTTAGATGATTGGGTCCTTGATGTACCTGGAAAACATGAGACCAAATATTTGCTTTGCTGTGAACGCATTGATTCAGTTCCTGACAGATCTGAGGAGTGTTCACCTGGTTGCTGTAAAGCATGTTTTGAGGTACCTAAAGGGTACAGTGGATTATGGGCTCAAGTATGAGGAAAATCAAAAGTTTAACCTGGAGGGTTATGTTGACTCAGATTGCGCTGGCAGTGTTGTAGAGAGGAAGAGCACACCTAGGTGTTGCTTCAATATGGGATTAGGTGTGATCTCTTGGTTTAGTAGGAAGCAGTCCTGCGTAGCGCTGAGTATAGCTGAGGCAGAGTATGTTGTAGCCTGTTCAACTAGTTGTGAGGCAATATGGCTATGGAAGCTACTGTCTGAGTTATTTGATCTCTCGTTGGATGCTACTGGTATCTTTTGTGATAACCAGAGTTGTGTGAAGCTATCTGAGAACCCAGTGTTTCATGATAGGTCGAAACACATAGAGATCAAATATCACTATATCAGGGTTATGGTGCAGAGAGGAGCTGTGAAGCTCTTGTATGTTGCAATAGATGAGCAGATTACAGATGTGTTGACGAAACCACTAGCCAGAGTGTAGTTCGAGTACTTCAGAGAGAGGCTTGGTGTTCTTCATATTGATGCCACTTTGAGGAAGAAGTGATGGACACATTTGCTGAAGCCATTCCAAGCATGTTGGAAGGAGGATCCTTCACATGGCTGTGGATGTAAGCATTGGATGATGAGAATCAGGATGATGTTCTGGTTTCTGCTTTGTATGATTAGTTGGATCATTTATATATGTATGTATGCATCATGTTGGATGCTGGATATGATCAGTTGGATCATTTATATGTATATGTATGTACGCATCATGTTGGATGTTGGATATGATCAGTTGGATTATTTATATGTATATGTATGTACGCATCATGTTGAATGCTAGATATGATCAGTTGGATCATTTATATGTATATGTATGTACGCATCATGTTGGATGTTGGATATGATCAGTTGGATCATTTATATGTATGTACGCATCATGTTGGATGCTTGGACCATGTATCTATATATGTATCAGGTGGATACATTGCATGATCAGGTGGATCATATATGGTGATATGTATCATGTATTTGTATTTGTATCAGGTGGATACATTGTATGATCAAGTGGATCATGTATGATGATATGTATTAGGTAGATACTTGGTATGCATCAGGAAGATGCATTGTATGACCAGGATGATCATGGATGACGAGCTTCAAGATGTTGCTCCAGATGATGTGCAGCAGGATGTTGCAGTGATGATGATCAGGATGATCATGTGTAAATCAGGATGATGTATGGTGAGTGTCAGGTTGATACTCTATGGCTGTGGATCAGGTTTTGCAGATGACAATGTAGTTTGGCCCTAGGATATTTGCAGATAGTCTTTCGAGGTTTTGCCTATGGCATGTAATCTGGCCCTAGGATATCTGGTAAATGCTCTTTCAAGGTTTTGCTCTGGGAGGACATATAATTTGGCCCTCGGAGATCTGTAGATAGTCTTTCGAGGTTTTTCCTATGGCATATAATCTGGACCTGGGATATCTGGCAGATGCTCTTTCGAGGTTTTGTCCTATGGCATATAATATGTCCCTGGGAGATCCGATAGGTTGGGCTGTGTGCCCATAATAAGTCCTGAGATGCTCTTGCAAGGTTTTTCCATGACCACATATAATCTATCCCTGGGAGATCCTATAGGTAGAGCTGTGTGCTCGTAACAGCTTGGGATGCTCTTGCGAGGTTTTATGGTGACCACATATAATCTGTCCCTGGGAGATCCTATAGGTAGAGTTGTGTGCTCATAACATCCTAGGATGCTCTTGCGAGGTTTTGTGGTGAGGTCACATATAGTATGGCCCTAGGAGATCCTATAGGTAGAGCCGTGTGCTCCTAACAGCTTGGGATGCCCTTTCAAGGTTTTGTGATGCACGTAATAAGTCTTGAGGATTCCACAGTATGGCCAGTGATGACGAAGACTTGCAGTTGGTGGGCCTACATCCACTATGAAAAAGGACTGGCTCTATAGAACTTCCTATGACGAGTAGAGTTAGAGATTGGTTGAGATAGCAGTAGCGGTGACGATGATGATGACGATGCATCGATGATGATGATCCCGAGAAGAAGACTTGTTTAGCAGATCTGTGTCGAGAAATACCTTCCTAGTCAAGAGGGAGTGTTGATGTCTATGTAACTTCGAAATGTATTTCATCTATGTATTTCATATATATTTATTGTACCCTTATTAGAGATGTGTTATTCCTCTATAAGGATGTGTCGTCATGTGGATTGACAAGTGTCGCAAGTGTGTGTACTTGTCGATGGGTTATTAGACCACCATGTGTGGGGCCGGCCCTGAAATATATATTATATTGTGGATGTATCTAGATAGACAAGTCGTCCCCATAGTGTAACTGGGAAAACAAGTTAAGTATAAATAGAGATCGGGAGATCTCTATTTGTATCATTCGGAAAGACACACTTCTCTCACTCAGAAAGTGGTGCACTAGTGAGGACGAGGATCATCTGCTACTAGGAGACTATCTCAAGTGTATTTTGGTTGTACTTTGTTTGAGCCATTGCTCTCTCTATCGCTGAGGAAGTTGTGGGGTTTTTTACCTTAGGGTTTTCCCCACGGAAACTCTATGTCTCTTGTCTCTCTTGCTTTTGATTCTTGTGGTGATTGTGATGCTTATTGTGATTGTTATGCATTGATATACTGTATATGTTATTCTCTCAGTAAAGATCCAAGAGTATTGTGAATTAATGCTCAAAATTTAACAATTAGTACATATTACAAATGTACAAGATGACCTACTAAGATTCATCCACTGCATAACATCACATTAGCTATCACATCCATTGTAATATATCAATAAGTACAATGTACAATATGTACAACCAATATTATCCCTAAGCGATAACACTAGAACTCCTTCCAATCTAAACAACCGTTGTAATTAAACAAGGTCGTCGTTCCTAAAAACCCTTGTCTCAAAACACAACCAAAATGGAACCAATAATCATCAATGTATCATAGATTGAATAAACCCCTTTGAGGATCCAAAATTTAGCAAAAAAATCACATGGTTAAGTCTTCCTATTACATACATCAATCCACTACAAACACAAACAACCATTGCAACAAATCAACCATTTATAGCAGGTCATCCAAGGCATCACACCTAATGAAAATAAATAAAAAAACCATCGAAAACATAAATTAGATTGGTCACCCACCCTAGGAGAAAACATCACTCCAATCCTTGAAGAAACTTGGGAAATAACCTAACAAAATCCTTCAAGAGTCCAAGTGCTTTTCACAAGCAAACTAGGATTCCACACCCAACAATCAACCACATGTAAAGTGCCTCTCCTAAACACAAAATTACTAAAGTATCCAACTCCCTCTTAACTAATAGAGTGATCTTAGTCAAATCATCTCTAATATCATGTGGAAATTTAAAAACTATTCTCAAATACAAATCTAGAATGTCTGCCTCAATACATGAGATTCATTGGATCATTTTTCTAGTAAATTTTATCGTTATGGATGAGCCTAAAATATTAATTAGAAAATCATATATTTTTATTCCATCCAACTAAAATATTTAGGAATCCAAAGAACACATAAATCGAAACAATGCACTTGAAGGGGAGAAGATTCATAGCCCTAGGGGATTAATTTCATTCACAAATAAGATCTAGAAAATACTTTATAACAACATATTTATTAAAATTTTAAATATTCCCATTTAGTTCCTTCTTATCTTGTTAAATCAATTAACAAATTTACTGATTGTTCATGATAATTCAACATAAAAAAATAACCTTGAAAACTACTCATAAACATGAGGAACGTAAGCCTAATTTCCAAATGTGCAATACACAATATTTTGATAGGAAATTTGTACACTTCATATTGCAACATATTGAATATACAAGTCCATATCATCATCCCATCACAATTTATTACAACAGGTCCTATATGCTTATCACAAGTTATGAAACTCCAATTACATTCAAACCCTAGCTAGCCATCAACAATCAACAAAAACCCTAATGAACAATCACAACCTTAGAAAAGTATCACAACAAGTTACTACTAGCCACTCTAAAGGCTCAACAACAAGCAAGTATTAACAATAACAATTCTAATGTTGATCTCGAACTTCATCACACAACTGTTATAGGAGAATCTCTAAGCTTACATCACATAATTTTTTAGTCTTCTTCACTTATCTAGTGCTTATGTCTTACTCTAGTGTTTACATTACCCAAACTCCATGCCTTTATCCATCACATGAATACAACGGCTCCAAGATAAACCCTACCACTAGCCTTCCAAGATTCTTGTCCATCCTAGGGTTTGCATCCCTTAAATCCCTAGTCTAGTTCTCCTGCATCACATAAGCACCAATACCTCTAAAAAATGTTACAATCAAATATACATATTTTATCAATATAAGATCCAAATATTCTTCAAGATAATCATCAAACCAAGCTCCAAGACTCCTATACTCCTCTAGTGCTCCATGTTTTTATTCTAAATCTTACATGACACAAACCCTATATCTAATTCTTGTATCGTGCAAGTGCTAACACCCAAGCTCATCCTTAGCACTAACACTTGTTTTCATGTCTTTTCTATGGTACATAAAAAGACCCTAGGTATTTTTCACTATAAGAATTATCCAAGACAATTACAATCATAGAATAATAAATACATCAATAGTGAGTAATTGCATGGCTCTCTCTTCTTATTATATAGGATAGGTGAGGGAGGGAAACATAAAACATGGACTATGTTTAGATGAGTAATCTTAGGCCTAAGTGAACAAGACAATATCGCATATAGTACTCTAGAATACAAGAACGGTATGTGTGACACTATAGTTTTATCTAACCTCAATTTGATGTGACCTCCAAGTATGATGCCCCTTGGTCCCAACAACCTTCCTCTAAGATGGTGGTTTACCCAAAAAGTTACTGTCCCATTTCTCCCTATGGCATTCCAATTTTCTCTCCAAGTGTCCTCATGCAATGTACTCCACCTCCAACTATGTGCCATAGTTCTCTTGTACCGTTCATTCCTCAACATATGTGCTAAGGTAGTTATTTATCCAATTCTTCTCCTAAACATATGTGTTTGGGTTCACAACTATCCTCCATGAAGTATGATCCTATGCCCAAGTTTCCTCAAGTCAAGTATCCAACTTTCAAGGTGCATGTCACATGGTCCCATGCTCTTAGGGATAAGCACCCTCCTCTGCATTTGTAGCACTGATCCTCCTATGTAGGTACCTCTCATGACCAAATCCCCCATTGTGTGCACCTAGTAGGTTAATCATAATGCCACATATAGTATAACAAACTCCTAGCTGAGTGTGCTATGATAGTAATCCATTCAACATTAAGAATCCACTCCAATTCATCTATCAATATGTCCATTAGGAATCATAAAGGAACTAGGAGACCTATCGCTTTCCTATCTAGGTGAATACACTTTTGGAGTAACCCTAAAAGATAACAATTCTAAGGAAACAATGAACCACCATGTCTTGAGTTAAAAGAAGAACAAAAAATTCACATACATAAGGACTCACATCCCTATTGTAAAAAACAAAACTACCAAAAAAACCCATATCTACAAATACTACCTAACCAAAATACTAAACGACAGTCATTCAAACATGAGAAATATACTTAAAATTACAAAACCCAACATGCACACCTACCTAAAGTAGTAGTTTCCATATTCAACAGGAAAAATGAGAAAGAAAAAGATGGCGTAGAATGTCTATATATATGTTATATAAATAGAAGAGTTGTATAGAGAAGTAAGGACCTCCAATGAATTCTCTTCTATACATATATATAGATACACAAAAGTGCATACATGGTACGTGAATTTTTCTTTATATGTGTGCCTAAAAGAGAGACCTAAGCTTAAGACTGTGTACTGAAATTACTTTTTTTTTCAACATTCCTTGCATTATTAGGGTTTTTTTCCTTTGAGCTCAAGTCATGATCCATCTAATCCCATATTATAATGTGGGATTATAATGATCAAGAGGAGGTGAACTGATTCCAAATACAATTTTTCTATCGATTATCTTTTGCAAATACATATCATCATTCTCCTATAGATGCTTGAGATTTGATGTTATTAAGATACCTTATTCATAAGCTTAGCATCATCGATCAAGCTCAATATTAGGTTGCAAAGGTTTCAATGATCCAATTTCCTCAACATATGATGGATTTTACAACCTAGCATTATGTACCCATAGTCTTATCAAACTAACATACATTGCATTACACAAATTGAGGTTGCATAATGTAACAACAAGATGTTGTCAAACTATACTAGTGTACAACTTAGTATCATCCAATACTTTGGATTATTATTAGTTTCTATTGCTAAATGCACAACTTCATTGGTCCGTTTGGACCAAGAGGGATGAGTTTAAATCAAATTCATATATATTTGCGGATGAGTTGATTACTAGTTGAAAAAAATGGGATGTCAATATATTGTACTTGACAAAACATAATTTTCAAACTCAATGAGTATTTTTTTTGGAATACTGGTACTTGAAAAAACCACATCATAGTTAATTATATTTAAATGTTTTTTTTATTATCTAAATACAACATTCACCCCATGTTTTCGTTCATTGTGCTTTTGAGTGCAAATGGAGAGAAAACCAACATGCTTAGGGTTATGTTTCACATTCATGACCAATTTCAAAAGACTCAAATTCTAAAATAAAATGGGCTAATAGACATAAATATTTGATTTATTGAAAGTGATAATGGAGTACTTATCACAACATACATGGAAGTTTATGATTCATATAGTGTAAAAAAGTTATGTCATATTTAAGAAAACATATGCCGAGATTGATTAACCAAGAGACTTTAAGGAAGGCGTTTTATAGATGAATGACAAAAAAGAAAGATATTATCATGCCACTACGAAGTATGTAAGAGAGCCCATAGTAAAGCACACATGGAATCCAGAATCTAATCGACCACCACCATGATATTTCTACTCGTACAATTTCCATAAAAAATTTCCCATCTCTACTTCATTATGGGCATGATTGACATCTTGTTGCAACATAACTTTGTTGTTGGTGATATCTATCATTAGTGGACATTCTGATATGAGGTCCCTTTGTAATGCAATTCACTTCGTTCCACATCCTATTATATGTTACAATGCGAGCTTGCTTTTGAGAGACATTGGAGATGCAATGACTTAAATAATTTTCTTATAGTTTGATAACGATGATAAGAGGAAGGAGAGTTAAAATAACATAGCCTTACGAGTTCATCTTGAATTGGAATTAGATTTAACAAGAGTAAAATCTATCACGGATTTTATAACAACATAGCAAGTGATAGTTTTTTTGAAAAATTGATGCTAAATGTTCTTATGTGTAACATGAAGAAAAACAGACACCATGAATTACATTGCATTACATTTTCTTGATTGGAAAAAGTGGCTAGTTCCATTTCTACTTTGAATAGTTTGATTCATGTCTTCTATTTGAAGGACATTTAGGGGGAGCTTCTTGGTCATCTTCGTATCCATTGCCATAACATACGTCATGAAGTGTGTGACATATCATTCCATGAATCCACCCAATTGAATACCATGAATGCCTTTACATTCTTTCCTTTCGAGTTTACTAAACATTTGATCCTCCCATCCACGAGATTTTTACATTTGGATTTTTCACTCGAAGAAAGTTTACCTTTGGGAAAGATTCTTTCATATGTTTAGTTTCCAAACAAACTTTACATCTAAAATATGTATTCTCACAATCTAGTTTATAGGTTCGTCAATTCTTCTTATGCTTTATAATGAGCTTACCATGTTTGACATTTACTCAAGCTCTATACATATATCTTTAGAAAATGTATAAATTCATTTATATCATTTTGTTTGATATCTCACATTAATTGCGAGGCTGGGACTATAGCAACATATAAATCCCAACATATCATAATCCTTATTCTAATGGAGGTAGCCACAAATACATAATATATCCTACTAACAAAATAGTTAATTGATTGTGACATTACTTATTTGGCTTCCCTTCGCTTATTCACTTTGGAAGAACTTCAACCACTGTAAAATCTCCTCCTCCTCCTTCATCTTAAATCCATCTTAACAATTATGACAAATATTTCTATTTACTTTTAAACTTTTCGATTCCTAAACATTCGAAATTCAAATTATTAATTATTTTTTAAAGTTTTATATTCTGTCTTTCTTAGCACTAAAGCATTATTATAGAATATCGAATTTATCGCATATGAATCCCCTTATTAAGACTTTCTCTTTTTGGTGTTTATGGCAAATTGCGTTTTGATTTGTTTGTAATTATTAGCATCATGTGCCCCTTTGGGATTCAAAGAGACAAAAGAAAGCCTAGTTGCAACTTTTTAACTTGTTATACTCATTGTTTCAATTTTATATTAATAGCCCACGTGAACGAAGCTTTAATATATTCATTTCATTCATCCCCTCACTCAAGCCACGACTTTTGGAATCTCATACCATGGAATTTATGTTTAATCTCACTCGAGCCACGACTTTTGTCTACCTTTATTTATTTAAAATCCAAAGGTGTCATGGTCATATTCCGACTTTCATTAGTGGAGTACTTTGATCACTAATCCTTTCACATTGATGGGATAAAGTCGGAATCATGCTTTCACATATCAATTATTGTGTCTCTTGTTTTTATTTTTTATATTAAAATAGTCATAAGTCTCATTCAATATTTATAACGTAATGTTATTTTTTATAAATATGAATCACAAATACATTATAATAATGATAGTTATTAATATTTACAATGAGAATTTAACTTTTTATTAATATTTACAAAGAGAATCTAAAAAGTTTAAAAGTCATTTGGTTTTATTTAAAATTTATTCATATTATTTGAAATATTTAATAAAAATATTTTTAAATTATTTTAGTTATGATGAGTTTAAAAGTTAGGAGAGTTATTATTGTAGTAAATATTTTAAATATAAATAGACGGAGGGGAATATGATTTTCTTTCACAACCTCTTTATATCACACAGATCACACAGATGATAGATTCTTTCATCCTGAAATATTCTGAGAAGGTATTACTTTACAATTATATCAACATAAATTTAAAATTTTAATAAAATTATATTTTTAAAATAATGTAATTATTTTAAAGATTGTAAAGATCCTCCTATGATGAGTGGAATGCCTATAAAAAACATTTAAATGTTTCAAAACTATTAACATAGTGTAATTCTAAAAATTACTTCATAAAAATTATAATTATATTTTAAAAATTTAATAAAAACGTACTATAATAAACATTTTTTAAATATTTTTAAGAAATGTCAATTATAAATAACAAATAATTGTATAAAGATTATTATAATATTATTTATAATTGTGTAAAAGAGATTATAATAATATTTATAATTGTATAAAATATATTATAATATTATTTATAATTGTATTAAAAATATTCATAATATTTATCTATTAAAATAAAACATAAATTTTATTTAGAAATTTTCAAACATTTAATTTATTATATTTAAATAAAGATAAATAAAAAAATATTTTTAGAATATAAATGTTTATTAAAAATATTTATTTTATTTTATTTTTAATATTTTATTTTATTTTTAATATTTTATTTTTTGTTTTCTAGTTTGTTTGTGATTGGTGAGACTAGGGACTAGATTGTTTCTCAGAAACTGTAAATGAATAGGGGTTGACTAAATCACACAAGAATCCCACTTAGCCTAAGACACATCAAATTTTAATATAGATGGATTTTAAATATAGTTTTGACTATCCTATAAAATTCAAAACAATTTTTATATAGATGGATTTTAAATCTAGTTTTGACTATCTTATAGAATTCAAAACAATTTTCATGTCAAATAAATCATATTTTCTAACAAATATTTAACATAATTATAATAAATTCATTTTTATATTTTCAAAATCTATTAATGTATTAACATTTTAAATATTAATAATTTAGTTATTTTTTAATCGATTGGTATATGAAAATTTTAATAGGATTTATATTCTAATATAAAAATGAAAATAATATTTTTACAAATACTTAACTTAATGTTAAGAGGAGACTCTGTTGGTGAAAAAGTTCTAGACGTTTCAAACCCTAAATGTGAGTCCATCCTTAGGTGAGCGAGGCTCAGGATTTTTACATTAGCTTTCATGAAAGATATATATATAGTTGATATGCTAATGTAATATCAAAAATATAAGTTTCCAAAGCTTCCCTTAACTTACTTTTCACTATTTATTAGATAAATTTTATTAGTTTTAAAATATAGTGAACAACATCAATAATATTATGAATGTTCTCATTCTATCACATTTAAATATATAACTATTTTAAAAATAATTAATATAATTTTTAGTATCCTTCTATCAGTCCTAGAAAACACTAAACAACATCATCATTACAATAATTAATAGTATAAAAAATAGTTAATATAATTTTTATTCTTTTTATTAGTCTTTGAAAACACTAAACAACATCATCATTATAATTAATAATCATACCAAATCAAAATTTACAAATTTCTTTTTAAATTAAAAGATTATATATGACTTAGTTAATGATAGTTATTATGAACTCAAATTCAATCCAAAGATAATATTTGATATTGATAATATAATGATGAAAATGTTAGTGATGGTTACTTTCGTCTAAGGTGAACAAAGCTAAGACTAGCATAGATCCATCTTAAATCCGAAACTATCAAGCACCGAGAGGGATCCAATTTCTTGAGGTGTATTTCTTTTTGAAAATTTAAAGTCAAGAAATTTGACTCTCTTGATTGATAGATCCAGGTTTAAGTTTTAAGTTTTTATTTTATAAATGAACATCGATTTTTTAATTACTTTTCATAATATTTTATTTTATGAGCCAACATGGATTTTTTTTAAATACTTTCCATAATTTTTTATTTTATGAGCGGCGGTGAATTTTTTAAATTATTTTTGTAGGAGCTGTAGAGCACCTCGCTTCTTTCGATGCAATAATATTTGATATTTATAATAATGATGAAGATGTTAGTGATGTTTACCATCACTTAAAATGAACAAAGTTTATAATAATAAAATAATTTTTAATATAATAAAATATATTGTACTTTTAATTTATTCATTTCTTTTATTATTATTTATGTGATGAAATCTTTATTAAGATTACTAGATAATATATAATGATAAACATAAATGTTATACACATAATTTTACTAATCATCAATGTGCAATGCATGCAACTATCTTGCACATTACATTTTCTTGTATTTCTTAGTTTTGTTTCTATTTTGTGATTAAAAATATATATATATAATATAATGGAATATTTATTGTTTTTTATGTTTTTTTAGTTGACCATTGCAATAGTAAGTATTGTGTTGATGTTTAAATGTGATTTGAGAAAAAACAATGAAGGACATCCTTGGATGGATGGCTAAAAAGAAAATAAAAAAGGATAGTATTTAAATCTTTCTAATATAAATATTATTCAAAAACATATATACAAAAATAAAATTATCTAACATTTAAAATGATTGATATTGTTTAGATCTTTCTATTACAAATATTAATAAAAAACATATATACAAAAATAAAATTATCTAACATTTAAAATGATTGAAATCAAATTAAATTAAAAGATCATAATAAAAATTGAAACATTAATTATAACAAAAAGAAATGAAACTATATTAAAGAAAGAATAAACAACTAACTAAAGAAAAAACATCGGGTGAAACTTGAGGTAACTGCACACATGAAAACCTTAGTCTTAAAAATATAGACGAAACATTTAATTTATTATATTTAATTAAAGATAAATAAAAAATTATTTTTAGAATGTAAATGTTTATTAAAAATATTTATTTTATTTTATTTTTAATATTTTATTTTATTTTTAATATTTCATTTTTTGTTTTCTAGTTTGTTTGTGATTGGTGAGACTAGGGACTAGACTGTTTCTCAAAAACCCTAAATGAATAGGGGTTGATTAAATCACACAAGGATCCCACTTAGCCTAAGACACATCAAATTTTAACATAGATGGATTTTAAATATAGTTTGGACTATCTTATAGAATTTAAAACAATTTTCACGTCAAATAAATCATATTTTCTAACAAAATTTAACATAATTATAACAAATTCATTTTGATATTATCAAAATCTATTAATATATTAAAATTTTAAATATTAATAATTTAGTTATTTTTTAATCGATTCGTATATGAAAATTGTAATAGGATTTATATTTTAATATAAAAATCAAAATAATATTTTGACAAATACTTAACTCACTTTTCACTATTTATTAGATAAATTTTATTAGCTTTAAAATATAGTGAACAACATCAATAATATTGTGAATGTTCTCATTCTATCACATTTAAATATATAACTATTTTAAAATTAATTAATATAATCTTAGAAAACACTAAACAACATCACCATTACAATAACTAATCGTATAAAAATAGTTAATATAATTTTTATTCTTTTTATTAGTCTTAGAAAACACTAAACAACATCATCAATACAATGAAGAATCATACATAGATCAAAATTTACAATTTTCTTTTTGAATTAAAAGATTATATATGACTTAGTTAATGATGGTTATTATGAACTCAAATTCAATCCAAAGATAATATTTGATATTTATAATATAGTGATGAAAATGTTAGTGATGTTTACTATTTCTTAAGGTGAACAAAGCTAAGACTAGCATAGATCCATCTTAAATCCGAATCTATCAAGCACCGAGAGGGATCCAATTTCTTGAGGTGTATTTGTTTTTTAAAATTTAAACTCAAGAAATTTTACTCTCTTGACTGATAGATCCGGGTTTAAGTTTTAAGTTTTTATTTTATAAACGAACATCCATTTTTTTAATTATTTTTCATAATATTTTATTTTATGAGTCAACATGGATTTTTTTTAAATACTTTCCATAATTTTTTATTTTATGAGTGGCAACGAATTTTTTTAATTATTTTTGTAGGAACAAACGTTACAACATCTCCCCCCATACTGGGTTGTAGAGCACCTCACTTCTCTCGGTGCAATAATATTTGATATTTATAATAATGATGAAGATGTTAGTAATGTTTACCATCACTTAAGATGAACAAAGTTTATAATAATAAAATAATTTTTAATATAATAAAATATATTGTACTTTTAATTTAATCATGTCTTTTATTATTATTTATTTGATAAAATCTTTATTAAAATTACGAAATAATATATAATGATAAGAGATGATATAATAAAATAATTTTTAATATAATAAATTATATTGTACTTTTAATTTAATCATGTCTTTTATTATTATTTATGTGATGAAATTTTTATTAATATTACTAGATAATATATAATGATAAACATAAATGTTATACACATAATTTTACTAATCATCAATGTGCAATGCATGCAACTATCTTGCACATTACATTTTCTTGTATTTCTTAGTTTTGTTTTTATTTTGTGATTAAAAATATATATATAATATAATGGAATATTTATTGTTTTTTATGTTTTTTTTTAGTCAACCATTACAATAGTAAGCATTGTGTTGATGTTCAAATGTGACTTCAGAAAAAACAATGAAGGACATCCTTGGATGGATGGCTAAAAGGAAAATAGGAAAGGATATTGTTTAGATTTTTCTATTACAAATATTAGTCAAAAACATATATACAAAAATAAAACTATCTAACATTTAAAATGATTGATATTGTTTAGATCTTTCTATTACAAATATTAATCAAAAACATATATATAAAAATAAAATTATCTAACATTTAGAATGATTGAAATCAAATTAAATTAAAAAATCATAATAAAATTTGAAACATTAATTATAACAAAAAGAAATGAAACTATGTTAAAGAAAGAATAAACAACTAACTAAAGAAAAAGACATCGGGTGAAACTTGAGGTAACTGCACACATGAAAACCTTAGTCTTAAAAATATACACGAAACCGCAAAAATAGATGTAGAATAATTGATGGACATTAGGTTAGGATCTCCCCCTCTTATTTAAACGCATCCATGGAGTAAATAAAATGTTTTGACTGCTTCAGAAGAAAAAACTGAAAAGTTTTAGAAACATTTGGTGTTTTGTGTATGAGGAAGACATATAACCTCCAAAACTTCAAAGGGTCAATGTCTTCCGAGTTCCGACGTATGTATTCCGAAGTTCTTATTTGGAGCTTTTGCATAATCATCGTAATTTCATTTCAAATTATTTCCGATTTTTTTTATTGGGTCGAGAAAACAAAACGTTTGGGCCATGTCAATTTGTGCTCCCCTAAATGTAGAACTTTCAGAATGCTCGCTTGAAGGATTCCCTCCAATTAAAAACATATATTTTCTGTAGCACACCTCGTATTGTGTGATAATCTAAGAGCGATGGTAGGCTTGAGGACACATCCTACTCTTGTCCATTCCATCGATCTGCCATTGAGATGTTGTTGATGTTGGTCCCATTATCAGAGTTTAAAATATGATTCACTCTAAGGCTTCCATTGATTTTGATAGTTTGTTGTACATTTTTGTCAGCCTAATTTATCTATCTTTATATAGACATCTCTTGTAAATTTTATGGAACAAGCTATTGCTCTTCTATTTCACATAAAACTTTATAATTACAATGTATTCTTCTATTTCACATAAAACTTTATAATTACAATGTATTCAAAGGTATGTATGTATTTAAATACTTCTACATGTGAAACTTAGATTCTCTAAACCGAGACTTAACTAAGTAATAGATGCATGTTAGACTCCAACTACTTCTAACTAAAACTGTAGGGATTAAATAAACCATTCTCCAACACTCCACCTTAAATAGGTATGTTAAACATATGATCTAAATGTTGTTAAGACATGTTGCCTCTAAAGGATTTTATATAAAGAAAAATGTAAATGCATGTTGGCCTAGATGTCTCACCTAGACTTACAAAACATCTTCATCTTCACCTTCTTTGATGCTATGTGCTGATGCAGCTTCTTTTTGTTCTTTCTGCTCCAAGCTTTAAAGTTTTCAATGCTTTTCTTCTTCTTCGTGCTCCAGGATTTAAACCATGGATATCTGGTCGTCTTGTTACTGCATGGCGTTTGCCATTTCTTCTTCTTGCATCTAGGATGTGCAAAACTGCACTGCCCATAACCTTGGTTGTAAAACCAATGATCTACAACATCTTCAATGCTGCTTTTAACATCTGCAAAATATTTGTTGCAGATTTCTTCCTCTAGCTCTTCAACTGACTGCTCACATTTACTCAAGTCTGGTTCATCCTCTTCTTTAAAATTTAAACTGTCATCTTCAGCTTCTTTGGCTTTGCAAGTCAATCCTCAATAAAAGTCAAATATGCTTCAAAATGTGTTTCTTTAGCTTCACTTTGTTCATCAGTTGTTGTTGCATCTTCTTTATGTCTTTTGGCTACAATCAATACATCATCTACTTGGTTTTCATTGTAAAGTAGGAAATTACCCTTCCAAACAACAACACATCGATTAGCTTTTTTTGTTGTAGCACTGCTATACAACCTTCATATTCTAAAGGTGCTCACCATCATACTTTGGTTCAAGTGCTTCAACCTCTGCTTCTAAGAGGTTATCTTCATCATTATAACCTCCATCCTCTTGTGCTCTTCAACAGTGAGATTCAATAACAACTATGTTATCTTGGTCTGCTACACACAGAAAGTTTTCAACTATTTATCTGCTGCTACATATTCAAATTCATTTTCCTTCTGCCAAGACTGACTGTCTGTGGACTTCAACTTCCTTCTCTTCAATCCTCATCCTCTCTTCCTTACCACCCCCTAAAAAAATATGGATTTAGGCTGGGTTTCAAAATCAAAGCAAGGTGAAACCCAGCGTAAACCCATATTTCATAATCAACCTACGTATCTTAAGCAGATATGTAACTTCTGCCCGACACTCCAAAGCAAGGTGAAAACAATAACGTTTACATTGAGCTTGGTGAGAAGTGATTGAAAAGATGTTGGAGGATAACCTTCCGCTGTTGCTCGGCGTAGGGAATTCTCCCTTGTAAAATCATGCCACACTTAATCTCTCTCCACCACTCTTGATTTTTCCAGCTGAAAGCTATGGCGAGGACAACTCCGAGGCTGAAGGCAATCATAGAAATACAGGGTAGCCACCTCGTCTTCCCATGAGCTTTGTTTTGGCTCTCTACAGTGGATACCTGTGTAATCTTCAAAGATATTTGATACAAAGTTGACCCTCCATTAATTGAATCCCGCATCGAAGATACAACTTAAGACTAATTACCATTATAGAGCATCATACATGATACCGTTGTGGGGGTGGGTGTAACTTTATCATGTGGAGCAGCAGCAGCAAGTACTGGGGAACATCCTTGTATGCTTTGTAATTTTAGCAGCCTCTCGGCCATGGAAACAATTGCAAGGTATCATGGTTTTATCTCTCATGCCAGATCGCCCAAATGACCATGACAAGAAGACTCGCTCAATACGAACGCTCGAAAAAATAGCAACCATACTATTGTAAGTGGTAACCGCGAATGCATGTTTTGTTTCTTGTATGCGTTGTTAGCTGGTGATTTGTTGTTTGTTGCACTGTGGCCCGTGGGCCCTTGCAAGTATTGGCAGAGCGCAAGGGTTAGGGTTTCTTTCATGCCTGCCAAATGAATCATTGTGTTTACCTAATCTCGGAACAAACGTTGATTTGTGCCAGTCTGCACAGGTGTAATGTAACTAGTAGAGCAAAAAAATAGCCATGGCCATGTGTTAGCTTACTAGCTAGTTCCTCAATAGTTCTGTACTGTGCCAACCGCGCTCAGAACAAGTGATGAGATTCCTCCACTAAGTGTTTTGATTCACATGCCTTCCTGTGCGTTCATGCAAGCTAGTGTGTTTCATTTTTGGTATATTAGATTCCAACCAGCTAGTATGCAGGAAAATGTACAAATGTTGCCATGATAAAGTAAAAAAAAAACAACCCCTGCCCATCTGCCTCTGCGTATCACCAGTCTTCCAGCATTTCTTGCATTCAAAATTCCACCTATGCTCTCGCTCAAAACATGACCAATGTTGTCGGGCTATACGTCGATGAACTGACTACGGCCACATGTGATATCCCAAGGTCTCCATACGTATTGTCATTGCAAAATTAACATATTTCGTGTCGCATGCATCTTAATCAATGTGCCCTTCAATTTTAATTTGACATCTCTTCTGGAAAATTGTAGGAGCGAGATTTAGTTAATGAGATAGTTTCCGAATTTTTTTGGTTAATTTATATTTTTAGATGAGTGGCTCAAATTTCATGGAATAAGAAATAGTAAGATTTGTGAAGGTTTTCTTATTTTCAAAAAATTATCAATATTAATAATCATATTTTTTTCAACAAATTATAAATATTAATAATCATATTTTTTTCAACAATTATAAATCAGGAAAAAGTTTATGTATTTATTTTTATGAAAAAGGGAATCGACCAAGAATGACTTACTTACAGAATGACTTACTTAAAGGGGAACCTTATTTTGCATTTTAACAATACTTTTATGATGGTGGAAAATTGGAGCTTTGATGTTATCCTCTTTGTATACATGGAGTCAAATAATTGATAGGCTACATCACCTATGGTCAAAAAATTTGCATTCGGGAGGACCATTTAAAAAAACATTTTTAGATCTCCTTTTCCAAACTCTAGGAATAGTTAAAACAAGAGGGGGTACTTTTTAATTTTTTGGATTGAAATAAGTGAAAATTGACAAGGTGTTTATGGGAAGGACTTAGGGATCGTAACCAATATTTGTGAGGTAAGATTAAATAAAAATAATTGTCAACTTGAGGCTTAGCAAGGGGAGAATTTGTTTTCTTTCGTATTGGACATATAGGGGCATCAACCAAATGAATGAAAATATCGTCATGAATTTAAATCGACGAGCACAAGATGAAATAAACTTGGTAGACTTGTGAAACAAGGTAGATGTGTTGAAACTTCATAAGCGTGACATAAGGGTCAAACGTTGATGTCTTTGACGAAACAAAATATGGGCGTGATAAGGACTTACCTTTGAGGGTCAGTGCAAGCTAATGAGGGTCACTTTGGCACGTTAGATGCAATAGAAAACTGAAAAAGCAGGCATCCCTCAACTTACTTGGATTTTTTGATCTACTTACGAAAAATATCTTGCATTGAGTAAAAAAGATGAAATGTAGGAAATTGAATCACGTTTCTGAATATATAAATTTTATGTATTGAAAATTTGCATAGCTATGTCAAGTTTCATTTTTCCTAACAGACACTTTTTATTTTTCAGGCAAATGATAAGGTATATGTTTTTGTGGGTAGAGCCTTTGAGGGCCTAGATGATGGAATCAAGCTACAAAAATCGGCATGCATGTAGAGAACACATAGCACTTGTGCGCCATTATTTTTCGAAAATTAAATTAGTAATTTTATAATTGTCTAAGTGATCAAACCTCGAAAATAGTACCTCTTTTGTGGGTAGAGCCTTTGAAGGTCTTAATGCAAAAATCTTGAAATGGGTTTTTCATAGAACGTGGAGGTTAGTGTCCTCTTGTGCACCATACAATTTTTTTTTGAAATGATTGAGAATTGAAAAAGTTATGGAAGAAACACTAACAGTGTGTTTCACAAGTTAAGGAGGTAGGACAGAAAAGAAATTGAAAGAAAATAGAAAAAATTAATATTTCAAAATAAAAGTTACATATTTGGAATCTGCAGAAAAAAATGCTATTTGTGTCTAAGATTTCATCAAAAATGACTCTGTGTAGCATATTGTAACGAGTGGCTAAGCACAGGCTTCTCCAGAAACTAGAAGAAATACCCAATTAGCTTTCGTTTTTCATTAACATAGCACAGGTTTGGAATTACCGAAGCAAACTCCAAAGCATACACATAGGATTATTGTTGACATGTGAGCATGTGACTCGGCCCGTTTAAATTCAAAAATATTGTCGTGCTTTTAGATTTAAATAATGCGTACGCGTTATATAACTACATAACGCGTGCGCGTTATATAACTACATAACACGTACGCGTTATATAGTTACAAAACGCGCTCGCGTTATACAAATCATAAAATACATGTTTAATACTTGAGAAAGAGGGGGTGTGGAAGACTCAAGGGAATTTTTGTTTAATATTTGAGAAGGGGTGGGGAAGGGTCAAGGGAATCTATGGTTAATATTTAATAGGGGTGGGAAAGGGTCAAGGGCTTAGAAGGATGTTGGAAGCTTGAGTGGGGAGAGATGAAGGGAATGAGAACATGATGGGCTACAGGGGGTGAAGGGAAGTGGAGCTTGAGAGCACTATTAGGAGTAGAATAGGTTCTGAAAGTGAGACTTGAGTGACAAGGGGGAATGGATGGAGGCAAGGGGGATGTGAGAGAGAAATAAAGAATACAAGGGGGGGAGAGACATAGAGCGAGGGAGGGAGAGGGACAATGGGGAGGAATGGATTTGGAGGGAGTGAGAGATAGATGGGGATAGAACGAAATAAGAGATAGGAAGGGAGGGACAGAAAGTGTTGGTGGGAGACATGCAGAGAGTGGTGGCGATGGAGAGAGAGGGAGTGATGGAGAGATTGGGATAGGTTGAGGGAAAGATGAGGGAGGGATAGAAGGTGAGAGACAGGCGATGAGAGAGGGAGGGAGAGAAGGTAGGGTGAGGGATAGAGGGAGAAAGTTGGAGATAGATATGGATGGAGGGGGGATGGGTTTGAGAATGGAAAGTGACATAATGTGTGTGTATGTGTGTGTGTTTGAGAGAGAGAGAGAGAGAGAGAGAGAGAGAGATTGATGGTTGGGGAGAGAGAGACTAGAGGGAGTTGTGAGCATCATATTCTCCATCAGCATCATATTCTTCATCATCATCATCTTCATGACCATCATCGTCATCATCAACATCTTCATCATCATCACCATCATCATCATCATCATCACATTCCTCATCAAATCAACATCTCCATCATCATTATCATCATCTTCTGAACATCATCATGATCATCATCTAAACATCACCATCACCATCATCATCAACATCTTCATCATCATCACCATCACCATCATCATCAAAATCTTCATCGTCATCACCATCACCATCACCATCACCATATTCATCATCATTGTCATCTCTAGGTTCCCCATCAACATCAACATCTCCATCATCATCATCTTCTTCATCATCATCATCTTCATCACCATCATCATCATCATCAACATCTTCATCATCATCACCATCATCATCATCATCATCATCATCATCTTCCTTGAATCAGATCAACATCTCCATCATGTCACCATCATCTTCTTCATCATCATCATCATCATCTAAACATCACCATCACCATCACCATCATCATCATCATCTTCATCATCATTACCATCACCATCATCATCAACATCTTCATCGTCATCACCATCATCATCATCATCATTGGCATTTGTAGGTTCCTCATCAACATCTCCATCATCATCATCTTCTCCATCATCATCATCTTCATCACCATCATCATCACCATCAACATCTTTATCATCTTTACCATCATCATCATCATCATCATCTTCATCGCCATCTCCATCATCTTCAACATCTCCATCATCATCACCATCACCATCATCATCATCTTCATGACCATAAACATCTTCATCATCATTGTCATCTCCCCCTTCCTCATCAACATCTCCATCATCATCATCATCATCATCATCATCATCATCACGATCTGAACATCACCATCACCATCATCGTCAACATCTTCATCATCACCATCATCATCAGCAGCAGCAGCAGCATCAGCATCATCATCAAAATCTTCATCGTCATCACCATCACCATCTTCATCATCATTGTCATCTCTAGGTTCCCCATCAACACATCTCCATCATCGTCATCTTCTTCATCATCATCATCTTCATCACCATCATCATCGTCATCTTCTTCATCATCATCATCTTCATCACCATCATCATCGTCATCTTCTTCATCATCATCATCTTCATCACCATCATCATCGTCATCAACATCTTCATCATCATCACCATCATCATCATCATCATCTTCCTCATTAGATCAACATCTCCATCATGTCACCTTCATCATCATCATCATCATCATCATCATCATTACCAGCACCATCATCATCAACATCTTCATTGTCATCACCATCATCATTGGCATCTGTAGGTTCCTCATCAACATCTCCATCATCGTCATCATTGGCATCTGCAGGTTCCTCATCAACATATCGATCATCGTCATTTTCTCCATCATCATCACCATCATGATCTTCTGAACATCATCATGATCATCATCTAAACATCACCATCACCATCACCATCATCATCAACATCTTCATCATCATCACCATCAGCATCATCATCAAAATCTTCATCGTCATCACCATCACCATCTTCATCATCATTGTCATCTCTAGGTTCCCCATCAACACATCTCCATCATCATCATCTTCATCACTGTCATCATCGTCATCAACATCTTCATCATCATCATCATCATCATCATCATCTTCCTCATCAGATCAGCATCTCCATCATGTCACCATCATCTTCATCTTCATCATCATCATCATCAACATCATCATCATTACCAACACCATCATCATCAACATCTTCATCGTCATCACCATCATCATTGGCATCTGTAGGTTCCTCATCAACATCTCCATCATCATCATCATTGGCATATGCAGGTTCCTCATCAACATATCCATCATCGTCATTTTCTCCATCATCATCACCATCATCACCATCATGATCTTCTGAACATCATCATGATCATCATCTAAACATCACCATCACCATCATCGTCAACATCTTCATCATTATTGCCATCAGCATCATCATCAAAATCTTCATCGTCATCACCATCACCATCACCATCACCATCTTTATCATCATTGTCATCTCTAGGTTCCGCATCAACACAACATCTCCATCATCATCATCTTCTTCATCATCATCATCTTCATCTCCATCATCGTCCTCATCAACATCTTCATCATCATCACCATCATCACCATCATCATCATCATCTTCCTCATCAGATCAACATCTCCATCATGTCACCATCATCTTCATCATCATCATCCGAACATCACCATCACCATCATCATCAACATCTTCATCATCATCACCATCATCTTCATCAACATTATCATCTTTATCATCTTCATCTGCATCATGATCATCTTCATTGTCATCACCCTCCTCCTCCTCATCATCTTTATCATCTTCATCTACATCATGATCATCTTCATTGTCATCACCCTCCTCCTCCTCATCATCTTGTGCACTTATGCACTTAGGGATTAATGTTTAGAAAAGGGTCTAAAGGCCTTTATTGGGGAGGGGCTCTAGGAACAAGGTAAGACAGAGAGGGCAGGGGGCAGGGATAAAGGCGTAGAGGGTTAGTGATTAAGGGAGAAGAAGGGAGAGAGTGCTATAGGGAGGGATAATGACGAAGATAAAGAGAAGGTGGAGAGATGGAGAGTGGGGTGGTAGAGACATGGCTGGAGTAAGGGAGAGAAAGAAACATGAAAGAAACATGTAGGGAGGGATGTAGGGAGAATGAGGGACAGATATTTAGAAAGAGATAGGGGGTATCTAGGGATTATTGGGAGAGAGCTAGGGGGTATTAAACCATACAAAACATTTGTTTTCTATGTAACCATATAAATTATTAGTTTTCTTTGATTTTGTTCGTTGCCCTAGCCGTGCACCTAACCTATTTATTGTGCTTGACTATATCGTGTTCGCGTTTTTTCAGTACATATCGCGCACGCGTTTTGTACTTCTATAACGCGTACGCGTTTTGTAACTCCAGAAATAATGGACTGTTGCTGTCCGAGAGCAACTTCACTCTGTCCGAACGAAAACAACAATCCCGCGATTTTTCGAACAGCACGAGCCCGCCTCTGAAAATTTTCACATTCTACACCAACTCCATCATTTTTTTTAATGCAGGTGCAGCATTGAGGACATCTTTCATGGTTGCTCATTGTGGTGTTGGGTTATATGGCCATATTTGAAGAAAATAATTAGCAAGCTTGAAGAATCTCCAATTGAAGAACACCAAAGATAAGGCCTTTGAAAGATTCATTTTGCCTATATTTGAGGAGCACACAAGATAAGATATCAAGCTTCAAGACCAACAATGAAGAACTTCCATTTGCTTATTATTGAAGAGCTTGTAATTGAGGAGCAACAAAAACAAACTATATTGAATTGATCATTGTGGTGATGGGGAATGCACGCAACCGAGTAAACAAATCAACAAGGAAGAAGAGACCTCAAGAAGTCATTGAAGAAGAGAAAGAAAAGAAAAGAATATACATGATGAATTGGAGGCTTTCTTTGGAAACTAATCCAAATCCAATTGTAGAGGATACCATGGTTCATCCTATTAATCCACGACAAGAGGGACCTTCAATTTCCACAATAGTTGTTGAACAAGCACCCCATGGAAGTAATCAAGAAGCAAAACCTAGGTGCTCATTAGGGGATGTTTCAATTCCCACTTCAAGTCAAAGTGATAAGTTACCATCTCAAGATGAAGCTCACGAAGAAACACCCAATTTGCTATCCGGATGTGGTTATACAGGCGATGAAGTCAAAGAGGTGTTGGACATTTTGCCTACTGTTGAAGAAGAGAATGTTATCCACACCATCGATGAGGATGTTGGACTTCCACAAGGGGATGTTGGACTTCCACAGACCATGGATGAGGATGTTGGACTTCCACCATCCAACTACCAGGAAGAGAATGAAGGACACCAAGCTACTACTGAAATGCCAGAGCGTCTTGGTGATGCGCTACATGGTACAATTCCAACCCCCTTACCTCCATTAGCAAGCACACGTCGAAGAACTCCAAAGCGTATACAAGTTGATGAAAGACTTATGAATTCCATTGAAGGTACGCTATCTAAACGTAGTATTGCTTATCAAACTCAACAGATACTTGATAAATATTTTGTTTCTAAATGTGATGGAGATAAATGTAGATTATTTTTATCATTGTTAAAATCTAGGAGCATGAATGTTGTTAGGAAAAAGTTAGGGATAAAGATGATAAAGAATTCTGAACCAAGTTCTCATATAGTTAAAAGCCTAGTAGATGCATTTGGTAAAATTGGTAAGAAAACATGTTCAAAGGAGCGCAATGCTGCTCATCGTGTGTTGTCACAATCAATTGCAAATAAGAACACTAGGGCCCTTCGTATTCTCAGGCCTACATCCGAACTAGTTAATTTGAATGTAAAAACCCTCCGTAGGTATTCTATTAGAAGAGAACATCTTGACACAACCGATCAGACAGATTTTTGGACCTTTGTTGGTCGGTTGCCACGTCGTGACATGAAGCTGGTTGATGCAGTAAAGGGACTAGTGCACAGTTTTTGGCATGATCACACAAGGCCTTCTTCAAACCGAAAGGATGTACTAAAACTAAGAAGGGGTTCAAAGGATCGTGAACCACATACTATGCATCTTCTTGATATAACACAGACAGAGCTTTACGAGAAATTTAAGATTGAGCATAGACAATTGAACTTGGGGCAAAGATCTTTTGAGAAATGTAAGCCATGGTATGTTAGAATAAATACTCTTCGTAACACTTGTTGTTGTAGATACCATGTAGAATATGAATATTACTATGAAACATTTTTGTACATTCGTCGTGTGTTGCATACTAACATTGTGCAGGATTGCTCCATGACAATACCACCAACTTCATCAAGAGAATTCATTCATAGCATCATGTGAAATAGGCCCGAGGGGCAAACATACTATGCAAAATCTTGTTTGGATGGAACATGCTCCAACTGTGCTGGAATGGCATTATTGAGCCAATGTATGCATGAGAATGGAGACAGTGAATTTGGGAAAATGGTTACAGACATGAAATGTTTCAAATATATCAACTATGAAATAGTCCCAGGGAAAGAAAGCAAAAAAATACAATTGGTGACATCTCAGGTATGCATTTATATCTATAAAATTATGTTGTAACGGTTACATTTCAATCCTTACTTACAACAAAAAACTGACATTGAGATCATTTTGTGTCACCAAGTACAAGTTAGTGACTTCATCAAGGAATTTATTGAAAAGACACATCAATATGTTCAGCATGCCCACGTGGCACGATGGCAGGATGAGAAGTTTAGAATATGCAGAGATACATTTCCCCTTGGTACTATACTTTCAGTTGTTGATTTTGCCGAGAACTACACTTTGCAATCTCAAAATGAGATCCAAAGTCAGTATTATCACTCTGAGCAGGTTTCCTTGATGGTCCATATCACATATAGGCATGGCCCAAATAGCACTGAAGAGCAAAAAGAAATTCTGAAGGAATATCACTTCTACATAAGTGATGATAGGTGCCACGACTTCCACTATGTACGTCATTGCTTCATCATGTTCTATGATCACTTGAAGGGAAGGAACATACAGATGGACCAACACTGGATTTGGTCTGATGGGTGTGCTGGTCAGTTCAAAAATGCACGCATATTTCAGTGGTTGTGTTCATTGCATAAAAACTACAAAGTGCCACATATGTGGAACTATTTTGAGACTGGGCATGGTAAAGGAGAGCATGATGGAGCCGGAGCATGTGTCAAAACAGCCCTACGAAGAGAGGAATTGAAAGTATCTACAGAATCTACTATTCTAAATGCTCAATCTATAGTCAGGTGGTGCACGTCAGTAATGGTAGAGGAATCAACTATGCGAGTAGAATCCACAAGAAAGAGACATGTGGAGAGATTTTTTTGGGAGGTGGTAGACATAGATCGTTCACATGCATGGGAATGCAAGACTATGCCTGGGACTCGTGGCTTTCATTCGGTTCAAAGCTCTGATAACCCAGTATTTGAAATTTGGACCAGAAAACTCGCTTGTTTTTTCCCTCCTTGTTGTGATGGTGACTGGGATGGGTGTGAATCATTGGATTGGGTTGATGGATGGGATCGCATATCACTTCCACTTGATCAGCGTGCAATTGTTGAGTTAACTCCATTGGAAGAAGACCAATCATCTATTTCTGCAGATTTTGATCATGTCTTAGACCTTGTACAACCCGGTATGATGCATTTCCTTAACATTTTTTGTTTGTTTACGTAGTCTTCAAATGCACATTAATGGCCTTGTATCGCACGAAAAATATTTTGATCATATACCTACAATCATATAATGCAGGGCACATATACGCAGTGGTTGCCTCAAAAGATATTGAATGGGGTGATGAATACTGGTTGGCACGCTGTATAGATGGAAAGCAAACCCTCATTGTGTCCATGACTCACGATGAAAACAACCACTTTCCAACTGGGTCTATGGTTGTTAAAGGTGAATACTTGACACGGGACAACAATGGAAGAAAGAAGGGTGGATATGTTTACAGGGATTACAAACCAGGTGCAAGTGTGTATCACTTTACCAACTTAATCATTGGCACAAACCTTCAGGTACGAACAATGCCTAGTCAAAATACATCGAAGGTACGATACTTCTTACCGGATACAGAGCACGAGAGACTAATGGAGACCATCAGTATAAGAGATGATCCAGAGGGCTTGGTTGTATGATAATAGGTGGGATCTAGCATGATGAGGTACGTTACATACTTTTAATACTATACTATTTATACTATTTGTAATTGAATATTGATATATGCTCAATTTTCACATGTATGTTTCATATGAATATGTCAATTTTGCGTTCTTGATATGCCAAATTTACGTTTACATTGTTTATAAATATGCCAAAAGTTCTCTTGTATGTCAAGTTTATGAATATGCCATTTTTTACATATGATTAGTAAACCCTAAAATTATATTATGTTCATCATGTTGGTTATTGGCTTCACCCAACAAAATTAATTCAATTCATGCTCACTATATTAAACAATACACTTATATTAAATTTAATTAATGTCTTGTTAAATATTTCATAATGAATTAGCTATTTGAGAGCACCACCTCAGACCAAGCCATCATCATCAACATCTTCATCATCATCACCATCATCATCATCATGGACCTACAAAACCCTAGTTTCCAAAGTGTCTAGGCAGGTTCGGGTTAGGAACACTAGCCATACCCGCCCGGTGGATGATTTTCCAAAGTTGACCCCCGTGTGCAAAAATTGCACACTCCCACACTGAGCAAAACCCTAGTTTCCAAGATGAACCTGCGAGGTGACACATGGGCCACCGGGTAGGAGGGGAGGGGCACCCATGGAACTATCCCGGTGTGCTGAATCCAATGGAGTCAACGGTTCGTCGATTCGAGCCACGATCTTCATTCTATGGCTCGTCCCGTCTCACTACCAGAAAGCCTTCAGGGACACCTGCTGGATACCTACCAGGGGCATAGAAATCCAACCATGCAACAAAACCGGGTTCCGGGGAGTCCTGCAGGTGTGTCTAAACAGGTTCAGGCTAGGAACACTAGCCATACTTGCCCGGTGGATGATTTTCCAAAGTTGACCCCCGTGTGCAAAAATTGCACACTCCCACACTGAGCAAAACCCTAGTTTACAAAATGAATGTACAATGAAGCCACTGGTCCATGGGGAGACAAGGGAGAGGGCCCCCTAGAGGTAATCGCACGCTAGGAGACCAACGGAGTCGACGGTTCGTCGGTCCGACGTTCCGTTTCCGAGTTATGTCGAGTTGCAAGTCGCATGAAAATGCCGTTCAGGGACACTTGGTGAATTTCCGTCCGGGAGCCAAAAAGCAAACGGAGCAGGAAGATTGCATGTTGTTGGCTCCTACAAGTGTGTGTGGGCAATGCCGATGTGGGAACACTGCCAACCCTGGCTCGGGGGAGGTTTTTGCAGAGTTGACCCACCAATGCAAGATTGCATGCACATACACTGAGCAAAACCCTAGTTTACGAAATGAATGCACAATGAAGCCACTGGGCCATGGGGAGACGAGGGAGAGGGCCCCCTAGAGGTAATCGCACGCCAGGAGACCAACGGAGTCGACGGTTCGTCGGTCCGACGTCCGGTTTCCAAGTTATGTCGAGTTGCAAGTCGCATGAAAATGTCGTTCAGGGACACTTGGTGAATTTCCGTCCGGGAGCCAAAAAGCAAACAGAGCAGGAATATTGCGTGCCATTGGCTCCCGCAAGTGTGTGTGGGAAATGCCAACATGGGAACACTACCAACACTGGCTCGGGGGAGGTTTTTGCAGAGTTGACCCACCAATGCGAGATTGCATGCAATTAAACTGAGCAAAACCCTAGTTTACGAAATGACTGCACAATGAAGCCACTGGGCCATGGGGAGACGAGGGAGAGGGCCCCCTAGAGGTAATCACACGCTAGGAGACCAACGGAATCGACGGTTCGTCGGTCCGACGTTCGGTTTCCGAGTTATGTCGAGTTGCAAGTCGCATGAAAATGCCATTTAGGGACACTTGGTGAATTTCCACCCATTTTATAATTTAAGCCACTTTTAAATATTTAAACTTCCATATTATTTTTGAAAGAGTATAATATTTCAAAACTCCTAAAGAGACAAAAACACATGATCAAAACTCCTAAGGCTGCAATTTAGAGTAGCAATAATGGGGGTGATGGAGTTGAATTTGATCCTATGGAAGATAATGATACTAATATTATTGAGAATAAAGGGATAATAGGTTGATCCATGACACCTTTTTTTTCATGGATGAGGATGCACCTATGTATGAGACCTATGATAATATTCATGATGTACATCTTATTGATAAGGCACACAAAGGCCTATACAAGAGATCAAAGATGAGTCACTTTGTCTACTAATTTGATGTTGATAAAATTGAAGGTATTGAATGACATTTCAAACAATGGTATGACAAAGATCCTAATGTATACACAATAACTCTAATGATAAATATAAGTTTTTAATATTTTTTGTGATTGTAATAACTACATTGCGATATCCATTATTTAGTACATAAATTGATTTTTTCTTATAGATTGTTAGGTAATATTTTCCTATAACCATCAAATACTTTACCTTGCACATATTGAGAATTGTGTGCCCTTATGAAAGATACAAGAAAGGAGTATCAAACAATTGATGCATGTCCTAATTATGATCAAATGATATATTATGGATAGCATGCAACAAATTTAAAGGTGCCCCATAAGGTTCTTTGTCATATCCCTATAATTCTAGGTTTTTTATGACTGTTTAGGTTAAAAAACATAGCACATTATGTGGATTATCATGTACAAAGATAAGTGAAGATGGTATTATATGAGTGGCTACAAATGGTTCTCAATTTACGATCATCAAGGAAATATTACCCATTTTTAAAGAAGAACATCATAATGTTAGACTTTCATTGGTAGTTGATGGCAATGGGTGTGCATGAGAGAGTTCGTTGAAACCTTGAAAACATTGTATTGCATTTAGTTTAATTAAATTACATGAGCAAGAACTTTGACATAACTTGTAATGATCATCCAAAATCACAAATTTTAATTAGATACCAATTAGTGCATGCATGTAGTGAATTTGTTGAAACCTTTGAATATAATAGTTTGTTCTTTTGACATAGTGCATTCATGAGTAATAGATAATCCACACAAATCAACACATTAGATTGACACAAGAACATGTATCCAAAAGTACATATATATCCAAAAGTATCCAAAAGTACATATATATCCAAAAGTGCATGTCTCCAAAAGTACATGTATCCAATGAAGTCAATGTACATGTCTCCAAAAGTACATGCACAATAAAGTCAATGTACATGTCTCCAAAACTGAATGTATCGAAAAGTACATATATATACAAAAGTATCCAAAAGCACATGTGTCCAAAACTATCAAAACTCAAGCTTCCTCTTGTTCTTTCCCGACGTTGATCCTCTAGGCACATCCCTAGGATCAATGTGCATCCCTGGATCCTGCAAATTAAATATCAATTGTTAAATTCAACTAACTATGTACACTAATACATTAGCTCAACAATTATCAACTGGTGCATGGAAAGTGCATGAAACACTTGGTCACTGAAGGACATCTCACCTCAACTGACAAAGGAGATTGCGTTGCTTGTGTAGCAGATGGAGCCGTTGGTTGAACATCCAGGGTGGTCGAACCAGGGGGGCCAGGCACTGCTCCTGCTGGTGGTGGCTACAATGAAAAAATGTTGAAATAGTTAGAAATGCATGAATAAACAATAGGTCCAACAATAATAAACTATGTAAAGATAATGTTGAAATAGTTACATACCTGTGTGTGATCAGTTGCCACTGTAGATGCGGCACTAACTGCTACATCAACCATCGATGCGAGATTCTCAGTAGACAACTCGGGTTCCTGATGCAGTAAACATGCAATTCAAACATTAACAAAAATGATTTATGCACTGGATTTCAAGTTAAACAACAAATATCATCGAAGGATATACATTACCATGGTGTGAGTAAGCCTATGGTCATGGGCAGCTGGAGTCTTTCTAGGAGTAGAACACCTCACATACACACGACCCTTGTTCACGAATGGCCTAGAGGGAGATACAAATCCAAGCAATGGGCTAGATGTCTCGGATGGTACCTACAGTCAGCAAGTGTTCATGTAGTTAGACATGTATGATTCAACAAACAAACATGTATTTAAAAAATGTCACTTTTAATTGTTTACCTGGAGCCCAGATGTTTCAGGGGACGGTATGACCATGGGTACTACCTCCACATTACCTTGCCCCAGTGAAGGATCTGCCATCTGCAAGTTTAATAATTGTAAATATTAGACCGTAGATAGCATTAATGAACTAAAATGTAAAGTATGTGGAAATTAACAAATTAACAAGTATTAAAAAACTGAAATTTTAAAATGTTTACCTCGGTGTGAGATACAAAAAATAGGTGGTATATCAGATGGGCCTACCAAATGGGTAGCATCATGCCCCCCTGTAGAGTCTGGAACATCCGGCTCTAGGGTGTCACTGCCGGCATAAAGCATCAACTGCAAGTTCACAAAATTAATATATTAGCTCAAACTATATATATGTGTACAAAGACGAAAATAAATGAAGAATTTATTACAATTAACCATCAACATACCTCTCTCAAAAACCCACTGAAGGCAACATCTGAGGCAGTACCATAGTAGGGACGACCACATGATGTGCACTCGTGAGGATCAGTACTAGGATGGGGATGTGTCAATGGTCCTGCACTAGTGGATGGTCCTGATGGTCCTGCACTAGTGGATGGTCCTGATGGTCCTGCACTAGTTGATGGTCATGCATGGTGACGAGCTGGTGTATGTACCACACCAGGGACAGATGTCCCTTCCTCACCCATATGTTGAACCATCCTGCCATGGCGAACAACCGCCCGTGCCAAACTCAAAAATGCATCCCGTGTCTGCAGAATAATGCGATGTGCTGGTGGGACATCTGGTCCAAGAAACTGCCTGTGAGGTGCAGGGATAGGGCGATCCTGGTCTCGAAGCCTGGCATTGGGTCGGTTTTGGGGCATCCCCCCACCGATCCCCTAAAACTGCAAGATGTCAAAATAGTTAACGTGTTTATGCAACACGAACTCTGCGTACATCTTTCGAAGGAAATATAAGGGAATTTCCTTGTTGTTGTGTGGTGGCATATCAAAAACCATGTACCATCTGTCCATCCAGTTATCAACAAATGGTTGGAACGTGCACCACTCAATGGAGATATGCGACCTGCTTGCATTTGGGATTTCCCCCGTCCGAGGGTCCCTAAACAATGCAAATATAATCTCTTTGGATATTTTCAACTTTTTTATTGCATTGTAATCTAGCCCATCAACATATTGTTGTCTTTTTCTTTCTCTGTAAGATGCAATATCATATAGGACATCCGTAGATTGTGAAATGGTGTCCACAATTGCATCCAAGGTTGATGCAAGTGAACGGCGAATCCTGTCACCACCACTAAAAGCTGCACTTATGCCCCTCAATTGGGCAAGCTCAATCAATATCTCGGCATTGCTATCCATAGCCGCAACTGCAATAAAGACATTAATATGAAAATCATTAGAAACATATACATGGTATATAATGACGTCTCTTCAAAATTGAACATGTATTAAATAAAACTCATGTAAGCAATTTAATGGCATTCACTTACATACATTTAAAACTTAAAATTAAACATTTGACAATTAAAAAGTAAGTTAGTCAAATTGGCAGAGAGGAGGAGGAGGAGGAGGAGGAGGAGGATCAGGGCAGTGATGAGTTTGTTTATTCAGGCATGGAGGAGGAGGATCAGGGCAGTGATGAGTTTGCATCTATGTGTCTCAATGTCTCATTGTGATTTGTGATTGTGAATGACAAATGTGTTGTGATTTGTGAATGATCTAATTTCTATTCAATATTTCATATTTGTAATTGTAAATGTAATTTCTATTGAATATTTGTAATTGTAAATGTTAAATTTTATTGGATCTATATGTCTATATTTTTAAATTTTAATATATTTTAAAAATATATTAATTCCGGGGGTCACCGTGTCCTACGTGTCCTAATTCCAGGGGTCACTGTGTCTAGTGGGGACCAGGGATCAAATTTGAAGGGTGGGGTCCCATTTCACTATGAAGGGCTATGAGATATTGAACACTATTGAAGGGCTATGAGAAATTTATTAATATTTATTCTATGTGTATATATGGATGTGTTCATGTTGCATGGATTGGATTCTAGGTTAACCGAGGCCTTTTTAGAGCAAAGAATGCAGGGTAATTACTATTTGGGAACAAGTTTTTTATCAAATGTAAATTGCGGTGATGGAAGATATTGAGGGTGCCACATGTTGTGGAGAAAGTAGTATTGATTCCCATGACATAATAGAAAGTTCAAAAAGTCTGGTTTCAAGTATTGTCATGCGTAGCTCAATTGATTTTTCTCGCGCTAGGGTTGTAGCAACTGTTATGGCCATTACTATTAAAAGGATTGATGGGGTGGAATCCCATGAAACGATGAGTTCTTTTGTTAAGACGTAGATTCAGTGAAAGTTGGTGGGAGTCTTATGTTCATTTTATGCACAAAATTGGATTACTTGATTTTGTTGCATTGTTAACTCTCCTCCTAGTCATAGCTACAATCTCTTATATAATTGTGAAGGTTATCAATCCACTCAATATATTAAAGTTGTAGTAGGCCAAAATCATCAACATATTTATTGTACTCACAAATGTTGACATTCCAATTTCTATGTAGATCACCCATTAACATTAGATTGTATGGGACATGTTTTTGAGGCATGATGTCATTATCTCATAACAACAAGCTTTTTATCCATAAATATGTCATCTACAAGCCAACGGAATTGTTCCTAATCCTTTATAAAACTTTGTCATAATTATATCAATACCAACATCCCTACCTATTGACTTAGCTTAGAAGATATTACACCTTCGGATAACCAAACCTGATTCCAAGGTTGGTAGTCATAAACGTAAAAGCATCGTCATAAGGAAATAGCATGTTGTGTTGAGGAAATTCCTTTTTTTCCATTTCCTTCTCAGGATAATATTTGCTTGTGGATCATTTAAAATGTATAATTTATTTTAATATTGGGAAGCTAAATTCAAATTCATTAATATATTAATATGATTTGATTTTTTTATTAATAATAAGTTATTCTTTTCATTTGAAAATGTAATAGTACATCAAAATTTCAATGTTTACTGACGTAGTAAAGTTGAGAGGCTTTATTTTTCAGCAGATATAGCAGACCTGTAAATTCATAGGATGTCAAAAATCTAGTCAGCCTTGAAGTTGAGCTCCTCAAAGAAAACGAATTTCTTTAAATATGTTTATGGCAGGCTGGCATTGCCAGCTTCGCTCCGCAAACTATCCTGGAGGACTGGAGGAGATAGGGTAGGTGGAACTTGGAAGTAGCTCAACCATAGTGGAATAGGGGTATAAGAAAAAGCTTGTTTCTATTCATGAAATATTATATATTGATGGTCGGAGCCATGGAAGCATGGAATTCGAGCATTGACTTGATACAACAAAGAAAACAAAAGGTGGAACTCGGGAGCTGCAGGATTGACTTGATACAACAAAGAAAACACAGGGCTATAGGTAGGGGCCATGGGCAGGATCAACAACCTGCAACATTACAAGAAGTTTATGGATTGTGGATTTTGTCTGAAATGCCAAATTCGCGGGGGCACATTAACATAATATATTATACATTGAATACTCAATTAACTCACGGAGTCAGCATTCATGAATTGGTATGTGATAACTTGTAACTTGGTAAGCCCGCTAGCAACAACACGTATGAGCCACCTACCAGGTTTAATAATTTTGTTGATGCCATTAAATGTGTTAAACACGTAAGCGCTCGCTACAAACACGAGAACTTCGAAGCGTTCAAGCCATGGGCTACTCAGTGTAAGCCCATCCACGTAAGTTGCTCAATGATATTATTAGAGGCCCAATGGTCCATGATCCATGGAAGATCGAACACATGGATATTGGAGAGTAACCGAGTCCCACTCCCAAGTCACCTAGCTAGTAGCCGCATTCCCAATTTCCCACTAAAAATTGTTGATGGGTGAAATTTGAAGCTACCCTTCTGTTGCAATTTTAAACACTAGTGGTTAATTTAATTATTGAAGGGCTTACCATGAAATTAAATTTTTTTTGCATGGTAAAATTTGAAGTGGCCTTCTATGACGTGTGGGTAAAATTTGAAGTGGCCTGAAGGCTTCAAATTTGAAGCCTGGTGGGGACACTCGTGTCCCGTGTCCTCGTGTCGGGTGACTTAGATGAATACATTGTAGAAAGGGGGGAGTTTTATTTTTTTCAATTTTTGGTTGGATTATGAATTTTTGAGTTTTTGAAAAGGGATTCATTTTAATTATTCACTCATCTTGGTTGAGGGAGATGTGAATTTAGTTAGAGATTGGGTTATTCCCAATTTTATCAGTATTACAAAACTAGGTTTTTTTAAAAATTAAAAAAATAGTAATTTAGGTTGCGAAATGACAAAAAAATGGGATGGGTGAATGAATTACCTCACTAGATGACAATCCACCGATGAATTTGTCTCCCCTCCAGCTAAATCAAGCAACACCGATACTTGAGTGGGCCACAAATCGTCCTTGTCTAGGGTCTATTTCGCCTCTATTTCGCGTTTCTGATGCGTGAGTGTCGCGGGTGGTCGGCAATCGTCGGGACTGTGTATTTAAATTCATTTTTAGATTTACATAACGCGTACGCATTTTGTAACTACATAATGCGTACGCGTTTTGTAGCTATATAACGCGTACGCATTTTGTAACTACATAACGCGTATGCGTTATGGTTACCTATCCTACATGTCCAATGACATGTTAGGCTCGGGTCTTACCATGGCAGGTGCTAAATATCAGAAACGCGTTATGTTTTATGTATCAGGAACGAGTTTTGAAAAAAGTAGCTTTGCATCTAAAGTGACCCTCATCTTCTTGCACACACCCTTGACTCGATAAGGATTCTTACATTATCTTTCAAATGGCATAGACAATAGCCCACGGGGGTTAGAGAAATTGGTAATGATTAATTGAGTTGAGAAGTTGTAAATGGAAGGTCACAAGTTCTAATCCACGTGGGTACTTACTTACTTACAAAAAAAACATGTCATCTAGAACATGTTTCATATTGCCATTGACTATTATCTTGAACCTCATATGTGTGGAAGCTTCCATTGATGTAATGTGAATGGCATCAAAAAGAACTAAAACGTGGAAAGGAAATGGATGCATGTAGAACAAGTAAAAATATATTTAAGTGATCTATCACTATCTGTATAGACAATGTTGTGAGTATTTCCCATCACTAATTTCACTTTCTCTGCAAAAAAATTGCTTGATTTTATAATGTAAGAATCTAGACAGAATAAAAAATATCCATTATCACATTCATTCTCATTCACGGTTTACGATAAAAAAAGAGACTTACTTTCAAAACATTAAAGGGGAGGGGGATTCAGGAATCATCTCATCTCTGTCACAAACGAAAGACAACCCATATTCATCATCATCAAGTGTCCCTAGTTCTCTAGTATGATCTTCATCTTCTAAACCTCCAAGTTCAACCTCTTGAGTAACATCCTTTCAGAAAAATGAAGATTGGATGAGCCTTTAGTTGAGATTTTAGTTGTTACAACAACTAACATCTCATGTTAGTTGTTGTAGGAGCAAAAACTATGGGAATCAAAGAAGTAACGATCGGGTCTGACATTCTTGAAATAATCAATAACCCGTAAACATAGTTGACAACAACATATCGTGCTCTTGGATGCTCCCATAATACATGAAAGCACGAAGAAAAAATTACCTAATACATTTTATTTTATTTCCTTATATGGAAAAAGGGAAAACATAACAAACAAAAAATGATGGAAGCAACTATAAACCAATCAAACATAATCAATCAATGCATACCTATAGGGTTCACATTTTCCCAATATGTCTCCATCTATGGATGCTGAAGAGGATCCCCATATGACTCACATGTACCGGTAAGAAAGAACGGTATCTAGTTCATTTTTCTAGACCCAACATGTTCAATGTCCCCATCACATTTGTCTTGTACAAAAAAATATTAAGGAAAACTTCAAAAAATAGATAAAGTGAACGAGAACAACAAATTCAAAAACCCTCCCATAACAAAGACATCCTCATATTCACTTCCAAGGATTGAATCAAGTTGAATTATTATTAATGTCCACAAATAACCAAAAGTACGGACAACATGACCATCGAAAAGATCCAATTATAAAGTTTCATGGAAGAGTACCTAACACGACTCCAAAGAAGCTAATAGCTAAAAGACTAGGTGATAAATCAACTCCAAAGACACTAATAGCCTAGAAACTAGGTTGTTTTTGTTTAAAATATAGAGGCAAGAATGATAATTTGTAGTCACACAACTCCCATCATTAATTTGAATCATTGTAAGTTGGCCACCTTAGGTCATCAAGGAAAAATATTGAGCATATCGTGCCAATATCATTGGAGCCTATTATGTGTGCAATAGATGATTAAACTCATATTCAAGGTTTGAACCTATAACCAATAATGTGTCTGCAGGTGATCAATTCACCAAGGCTTATCTCAGGACTACTAGTTAGGAAATTGGTGCAAACCTACCTTCTAAACTAAAATCTTAGCCCATACATTAAGCTCAAATCCATATCAATGAAAATATATAATAGGAATAGGTTGACCTCTTTACATGGGCATGGTAATACATAAGACTAAACAATTTATGACATCGATGTAAAAAGACCTATTAGAATTGATACCAAAATAAGGAAACATAGTGAGGTGTCATGCAGAGACATAAAAATTAAATCCAACCAAAACTGCAATAGATGCCATCAGGGCATTGGTTCACTGGTGCAATTGAGGGACCATTAAGCCATCCACCATGGATTCGTTCTCGTTGTGGGATGCCCATATAGCATGAGTTTCAAAGGCATGATACCGGTTGCAAGCCATGGACAATTTTGGTAGATTAATAACCCCTTAGAATTGGCACCTAAAACAAAGGAAGTCTAGTGTTTCTTAAAGAACTTCCAAAAAACAAAATGGACATAAAGTAGAAATTCAAATGCAAAGGAGGAATCCAAAACTTTCCTACAAGGTGTGGATATAATTGTACTCATAGGATTGTAATTGTAATAAACAAAAGTCGTGAGGCATGCTAGATGGTAAATATGATCAATATCCAACAATATTGTCTCAATGAAATCATGAAGGATGAGCTCGAATCAATGATTCTTGAAGTGATGCATAACATTCTCTTGATAGAAATCACATTGTCTCCCCTCTCCAAGAGCCTATTATCCAAATGGATACACACAAATCCATCTCGCCCGCCTTGTGACAACTATTCTCAGAGGCTTCCTCCTCACACTCACAACAATATTGGTAATTATAGTTGTCTTCTGAACCCCATAATTTTCCACTCCATTGGAGATAGATTTCTCAAAGCCGACTATTTTTTCCTTATGTCTCACTTTGCAATATTGGGTTGTGGAATGAAGATCATAGAGGCTATCAACATACCCACCAAGAAAAACAACAAACACTACTCTTTCAATAGGTAGTGCATTGATCTTGGCACCAATTTGGGCTTCTTGCCTTTGGTGGAATAGGGATCTACAACTATTAGGATTTGAACTTCTTTGTCCATGCAGTCATTTAGGCTTGATTTCTCATGCAGTTTTATGATATTTCCCTACTGATCACAATGAAAAACGAGAAACCCAAAACAAAATTCTAAACAAGAAATCATAGATATGTGAGAAGCAGGTCAGAATTCTTGCTAACAATCATCCCAATGGGACCTTTTATTGGTGGAATTGACTATCAAATGCAAAAATGTGAAACCCAGTTCATATGAAAGGAAATATTATGTCTTGATTGTAGTTGACAATCTTTTGTGGTACCTCACCATAGATTCCATGGATTCCATGTTTTCTCTAGTTTTATTGGAAAGGGATCTTCCTTTCTATAGTTTTTTCACAATCGAGGCTTGCCTCTCTTGACTTCCATGTCTTTACATCCTGATTTGTTGGATTCCCCTTTTCTTTCTATCCATTCATGTTTGTTGGTTGAATCTGGCACTTCTTGACATTGTTGGTGGAGGATTGAGAGATGCTTTCCCATTCTGCACTTTCACACAGATTCCCCTACTGCACTTTCACACACATTCCCCTACTTTGTTTCACATGCTTTGTAATAGACGAGGGTTTAAGGGTTCAAATCCCCGTGACAATATCACATGTGGGGGTATCTACCAACATAGATCCATCTTAAACCCATATCTATCAAGCACCAAGAGGAATCCAATCTCTTGAGGTGTATTTCTTTTTTTAAATTTAAACTCAAGAAATTTGATCTCTCTTGATTGATAGATCCGAGTTTAAGTTTTAAGTTTTTATCTTATAAACGAACATCTATTTTTTACTTACTTTTCATAATATTTTATTTTATGAACCAACATGGAATTTTTTTAAATACTTTCCATAATTTTTTATTTTATGAGCTGACATGAATTTTTTTAATTATTTTGTTAGTAACAAATGTTACATTACAAACATTAGTTACTACTTTTTACTTTAATGTTACAAACGTTACTAATGTTACATCACGTTACAAGATCTCTCCCATAATATTCACTATCACTATTATTTTTGGCCGACATGTTACTAACGTTACTAACATTACATCATGTTACAAGATCTCTCCCATACTGGGCTGCAGAGTGCCTCTCGGCGCAACTACTAAAAAGGAAGAAGCTTCTGGTAGCTCCCAATCCTCTCATAAATGCAACATTTTTTGTCAGGTTTTGATCAAAATGAAAACTCGTGGAATTGTGTATGGAAATGATCTACGCAAGAGGTGCAACCATCCTCAAACCCCTTTAAAAACCTTCCACATGTGTGCAAATCCTCTCCATATTTGTAACCTATTATGTAAAAGGAATTTATGAGAACAAACATATTTGGGTGATTGGAAAAAAATTAATCCATAGTTTAAATTTAGCGGGTATGAAGTTCATTTTCTCAAAATTGATATATATATATATATATATATATATATAATATATGAATGAGAGTAAAATTACATTTATTTTAATGTTTTTTATTATGTAAGTTTTAAATTAATTTTTTATTGGATTGGATATAACATTTGAATAAAGGTTTAAGAATTAAACTTAAAAAAAATCGTAACATGATAAAGGTATAAGTAGTGGTTAAATTTATTGTAGCAAATGTTTTTGGGTTATTTGAATTTAGTACATACAAAATGAAAATGCTTGAAATACCATTAATGAATACATTCAAAAAGAATTTATATTTATAATTTATAGCCAGTTAGTAGAGGTAGGGGTTCAATTTTTAGTTTAGGGTAATATCATTGGAATGGGGTTAATTTATTCCTTCAGAAGGTAATGATCAGTTTCAAGTTGAATTTACAATTAGCTAAGTAAATTATCGATTGAATATGGGCCCTTGTACGAAGTTGAGGGACCCTTTAGATGCAATCGTGCATTCGCAAAATGTGCGAGTATTCAGTACAACCAAAACGCCTATGTCAGTTAACATGTAGGATAGGATTCCATAACGCGTTCACATTATGTATCACTATAACGCGTGCACGTTATGTATCACTATAACGCATGCACATTATGTATCACTATAACGTGCACGCGTTATGTATCACTATAATGCGCACGCGTTATTGTAATCATCAAAACCTTATTAAATAGTTTATTTAATAGTTTCTATGGGTTAGGAGGTTAAATAGGGATTTTGTGTTAGGGTCTTAGGTATTAGATATGGGGGGTGGTTAGTGGTAGAGGAAGGGGGATTAGGAGAGAGCGAGAGGGGGCAGAGAGAGAGAGAGAGAGAGAGAGGGAGAGAGAGAGAGATGTGTAGAATCAAAGAAGACAAAGTGAGAGAGGGGGGGTTAGTTAGGGGTAAGGGGCTAGGAGGGGGGGTTAGCAAGGGGGAGAGAGAGAGAGAGATTGATAGAGGGGGTTAGTAATGGTTAATGGGGGGAGAGAGAGAGAGAGAGAGAGAGAGAGAGGAGATGGTGCTATTTTTAGGGAGTGAGAAAGAGATATGGGAGGTGTGGTTAGAGGTAGGAGGAGGTGTAGAGAAGAGAGAGAGACGAAGAGAGTCCGGGTTAGTAAGGGCTAGGGAGAGGAGGGGGTTTTGGGCTAGGGCTAGTAGCATAGAGATAGAAAGAGTAGGATGGTTAGGGATGGGGGAGAGGTTATGGAGAGGGAGAGGGGGTTTAGAGAGAGAGAGAGAGAGAGAGAGAGAGAGAGAGAGAGGTGTAGAAGGAGGGAAGAGAGAGTGAGAGAGGGGGGGTTAGTTAGGGGTAAGGGGCTAGGAGGGGGGTTAGAAAGGGGGAGAGAGAGAGAGAGAGATATTGAGAGAGGGGGTTAGTAATGGTTAGGGGGGAGAGGAGGGAGAGATAGAGAGAGAGGAGAGGGTTTTAGTTGTAGGGAGTGAGAAAGATAGATGGAAGGTGTGGTTAGAGGTAGGTGCAGGTGTAGGGAAGATAGAGAGTCCGAGAGAGGGGGTTGGTAAGGGATAGGGAGAGGAGGGAAGAGAGATATAGAGGAGGGGGTTTAGGGTTAGGGGGAGTAGGAGATAGATATAAAGAATAGGATGGTTAGGGATGGGGGAGAGGTTGGGCAGAGGGAGAGGTTGGGGAGAGGGAGAGGGGGTTTAGAGAGAGAGAGAGGTGTACAAGTAGGGAATAGAGAGTGAGAGAGGGGTTTTGTAAGGGTTACGAGAAGGAGGGGATAGAGAGAGGGGGGTTAGAGGTATGGGGAGTAGGAGAGACAATAAGAGAGGAAAGGTGGTTAGGTGTGGGTGGGGTGGGGTGGGGTGGGGTGGGTTAAGGAGTTATAGAGAGAGAGAGGGAGGAGGGTGTCAGGGTGTTAGAAGAGAGAGAGGGATGGGGGATATGGGTTGGTGGAGGAGTACATAATAGATAGAGAAAGGGGGGGTTAGTAAGGGTTAGGTGTAGGAGGGAGAGAGTGAGCAAGGGTTAGGCATAGGAGGGGAGAGAGTGAGCAAGGGTTAGCAATGACATGATTATGAGAGATATAAAAGGAGGGGGGTTTAATAGTGGTGGGGATTAGGGAGAGGGAGAGGAGGGGTTAGGGAGTGGTGGGTATATAAACTTATTCAACACTTAAAAACATAAATTTGTTAAGTTAATAATGTGTCCGCATTATGTACATACAAAACATGCACACGTTTTGTATGTCCAAAAACGCGTCCCAATCAAAATATTTGAATTTAAATGGAATGCGTGTGCATTCCGGAGCACCTAATCACCCCATCCTCCCATGCACGCGTGTCATCCACAGTCCTATGTGGCTGGTTCGGACTTACCAAACCTGTGCTATGGAATTTACTGAACCATAGCTAATTAGGCATTTCCAACATTTTTCTCACTATGCCTGTTTTTCACCGCTCTCTATAGCATGACATACATGACCATTATTGACGAAATTTTAGGCCTAGATAACATTTTTTATGTAGATTCCAAATATGTCATTTTAAAATAAAAGATATTGTAATTTTCTATTTGTTTCCTAATTTTCTTGTGTCATCACTCCTTACGTAAAAAAACATGTTCTTAGTGTTTATTCCGTAACTTTTTCATTTCACAACCATTTAAAAAAAAAAATTGTATGCTGCACTGGTAGACACCAACGTCTACATGCTATAAAAAATACAAGTCCAAATAACTGCAATAAGACCTTCAAAGGCTGCCCCCACATTTGACGTACCGTTCTTGAGGGTTGATCACTTACATAATTGAAAAAAAATAAAAATTAAACATTTAATTTTGGAAAAATAGTGTTGCACTAGTGCTATAGGTTCTATACATGTCTACAAATTTTTTTAGCCTGAAACCATCATTTAGGCATTGAAAGGCTGCTCCCACAAAAACATATACCTTATCATTTGCCAAAAAAAAAGTGATTGTTAGAAAAAGTGAAATTTGACATAGTTATGTAAATTTTCATTACTTAAAACTTATATATTCAGAAACGTGACTCAATTTCCTACGTTTCATCTTTTTTACTCGATGCAAGATATCTTATGAAATTATCTCAAAAAAACCAAGTAAGTTAATGGATTCCTGATTTTTCATTTTTCGATTGCATCTAACGAGCGAAAAGTGACGATCATTAGCTTGCACATGCCCATATTATGTTCAAGAAGTTTATTTTAAAATATATATAATTTTATATTTTTATAATTATTTTTTTATTACATGTAAATTAATCCCAACAAAAAATGGGATCGTAATATACACTCCTAATAAGGATCCCAACAAAGACAACTAATTGAAAAGGGAAAAGACAAATGGATACAAAACAAACCCATAAACATACTATAAGGTCTAAAAAGGGAAACGAATCCCACACATACACACACACAATGCATTTGTTATTATCGAAGATATATAGTTTAGGACGGATTATATATTATGAAAATGTTGGATACATTTCGCAATAGAGCATGGTTTGATGAAAATAATCTCAAACAATATTAAGGAAAATATTTAACAAATTATCTTTTATCAATGTGGACAATGGGTCAAAAGGATTGAATACTTTTTATTTATTTTTTTATGAAATGAAGAAGGGAATGTGTAGAACTTAGGATAGAGGGATTAAAAGGGAAAAATATCTTTTACTTCATGATATTTGAAAAGCCATGAAAATGGGACAAAAGGATTTTATTTAGAAAGGAGGGAGGGTCTTTTTTTTTAACTTAAAATAAAAGTTCATTGTTTTTTTTTTGTTGCAAAGAGGTACTTAGGGAAAATGTTTGAGATTCCGAACACAACCGTGATGAGAAGACTAGAAGACGGGTAAAACCAATGAATTAACAGAGGACATAAACTTGGTGAATTTTACTAATAAGATGTAAAAAAATATTGCTTTTCAAAACTTCAACCAATTGTTGAAAGGGTCAAGGGTGAGGATTTTTTTCAAATGAGATATAGGCATGGCTAGGGTGATGAGCTAAACATGATGGTATAAAAATCAAGACATTACAATGCATAGAATGAGAAATGGAAAATTTATAAAACTCGACTTAGCCTCATTAGATGTCTTGAAAAATGAAAATGTTTCTGAGTGAGATAGGGGATCTCTCATGAATCCATTACAATGAGTGTTACAATTTACTAAATTTCAACTCTACGAATTGGTTCAAAGACCTCTATGATAGGGGGTCTCTAAATCCATTTGCAATGAGGGGATACAAAAATGATGTTTGAATCCATCTACAATGAGAGGGTAGCTAAATCCATATGTAGTGTTAAAATTTAGTAAATTGCAACAATTCATTGTCAAAGTTACAATTTTCCATTGTCAAGTGACACAATTAATGTCACTCGGGTCTCTAAATCCATATATCTACAATGTTACAATTTACTAAATTTTAACAGTACAGATGGATTCAAAGAACCCCTCCCTTAAAAGGGGTTCTTCGAATCCATCTACAATGTTAAAATTTAATAAATTGTGCAAATTCATTGTCAAAATTGTAAGTTTCCATTGTCATGGTGGCACAAATAAAATGACTAATATTAAATAGTCATATTTGTATTCTTCTAACTAAATTAATCATTTACATTAGTCATATTTGTATTTTTAGTCATTTTTATTTTAGTTACTTGTTATATAGTTGTATATTTTATTCATGACTAAATTAGTCGTTTTTAGTTGGCTCACTTAAAATTGCTCAATTTTGGTCATTTATTCCTTTAAAAAACCATGGTTACTAGATTTTGTAGTCACTTGGTCACTTATATCTCTCATTTCTTACTAGTGAAGGAAGCTCAAATTCACACCTTCCTTTCCCCATGTCATTAGTTGTCTCAACTACCTTCCCTCTTGGAAGCATTAAATGATCGGGGTGCATGAGTCAAGCTAACACCTGATGGGCCATTAGTCCTCCCTATGACACTTGGCTCTCATATATTGACTTTATGGATTTAATATGTCCCTCCCTAACCTTAGAATAATCATTCCCCTTGCTCTTGTTTCCTTTTGCAATCAACTGTGGATGATTTATTATTGTCATTCACATGGATATCATATTTCCATTGTTACTATGCTTGACCCACAGATGGTTAAGAAACCATATACATTTGGGGATTCCATGGTAGGGCCTTTTCCTTGAGCTCCTCACTATTTTAGTTATAATTATCAACAACGTTACACCATTTAGATAGTTTATGTCAAGGGTCAAAACTAGGGACATTACAACAAGCTCTATTACCATGTTAGAATATTAATAATATGCATAAACATACAATAATATGCTTTCTAACATGCAAAGAAAGAATCTACTATTCTAGCATTCTATCTATACAAGCAAAACTTATAATCATGTAAGAAATAAGAGACAAGAGAAATAAATGATACGCTGTATATTCATGGTAAAACCCCAAATGGGGAAACAACCATGGGAAGGCATTGTCTTATTCTTCATAAATATCCAATCTTACACTTGAGCTCTACTCAACATATGCTTCACATCTTTACAATAGCATTACAATCCAATATACACCATATTCCCAAAGGATCTTCTTCACCTCTATTATATACAAAGAGGTATGTAAGATTTGCATCCCACACCTCATGTGGGATAAATGATTTTCGACCTCTTTATATAATGATTGGTAATAGGAGAATATTTATCCATGATGCATGTGGAATAACTCATTTTACATAAGATTATATTTATTTTTTCCTTCTTATGTTGGATAATACATCTTATGACGTCATACTAGACATCATTACACATGTAATATTAAAAACACACATTCCAACACACCAAAATCCCCTACATGGAAATTTTTAAGCAAGTTGCTCAAAAGGATGTTATTAAATAAACAACCATCAATTCGACATATAATCTCTTTCTTCATTTTATTCTTTCTTCTTGTCCACACTTTGTGCCACTCATCCTTCCTCATTCTCTAATTTTCATCCTTCTTCTTCCTCTTGTAGTCTACAACTATGAAACTTGCAACCGCAAGTGATCTATAACACCTATGTTCAATCCTTGTGGTTTGTTTTTCTACTTTGGATTTATCACCATCACCATCATCTCTTCTGCCACTTGCTGCAAACTATCCACCTTTTCCATCTACTACAAATACCATCCAATAGGCTCACTACCTCAAACTACTCTATTGCTTATTACATCATACCTCTACCATTTAATGGATCTTACTCCCTCACCATCCTACCTATTCTACACCATCACCACTGTCTCAAAAAATTTCGACAATGCTTATTGCACAAGCATCTCCAACAACTCCTCTACTATTGCAATAATCTTTAGATACACTTTCCATAACCACTTATGATTCTTCATCTTCTATACACCATAGCACAAGATTTTATTACTGCAACTACTTCTCTATAATAAACAAAACATGCATTCCTTTCTCATCAAGTTTTCTCTACTATTTGTTGCAATAGTACATTGCATCTTTATCTCATCATGTTCTCCACTTTCAAAATATTATTGTTACATCTCTTCTTTGGTCTACCCCACTTCTTCTTTGATTGGTTCAAATTTCATTTTTCCTACTAAAAGTCAACACAAAAAACATTATAGAAAATCAAACATCCCCATTTTAAACTCATGCAACAACATTTCTCTTACAAAACCACTCTCATCTACAACAGAACAATTTGCTGCAATATCATTCAATAATACAACATTCATTCCTTGCAACTCTACAACTGTAATACTACTCATCTCTACAACACTTCTTTCTAAACATCATCCTCTAATGCAACAACATCCTAGGTTTGCAAACAGATTCTCTCAGGTAAACTTCTATTCTTTGTTAAAAGTAATCCTATGAATATGTGTCACAATTTTCATTAATTTTTTAGAAAAAATAGTCCTATGAATATGTGTCACAATTTTTATTGTTTTTTTTGGAAAAAAAAATGAAAAATTTATAAGATTTTAAAATATATCACATGAAAACTCATATTTACCTTGATAATTTCAATTTGAAAGGGCATAAATTATGTAAGATTTATCGTTACCTTCCTACTTATATTTTTTCCAAAAAAAGAAATCGTCATTTAATAGCTCAAATGTGCCATTTATTTCCAATGTATCTTTAAAAATTATAAAAAAGGGTAACATGTGTCCCATGCTTTACTCAATGCTTTTGTGTGAAATACATTTTATCTTAATTATTTTTTCCAAGAAAATAGTATTTTTCACGTGGAAAAACCACCTTTCTGCTATTCTGAAGAAATCAAGGAAGACTCACACGCACGGAAAATCTCAACAAACTTCCCCACATATTGTGGATGGTAGGTCGAACAAACCGTCATCCGATCATCCAAGCCATAATATGTCTCAACGGAATTGAATCCGAGTGGATGGAATGAAATCCATCTATCCCCACCAATGGACCACCATATCCTTGAATTCCAAGAAATAGTTTACATGCAATATAATCGTCTCTATATATTTGTTTATATTTTTTAATTATTTTTTATTAAATTAAATAAAAGTTTCACTATTTTATCAACACCTTTTTTTGTGATTTATCTTTCTAATAAAAAAAAAATAAAAAATAAAATACCATCTTAGATAGACAACATTCCCAAAGTGAACCATGTTTTATGTTAATTTTATTTTATAGATATAAAATTTTCTAATTGTTTATTTTAATTGATGAGAATTACATGTTATAGTAGTTTTGGAAAATCAAAATAATTAAAATAAATAGTCACACGCAGGGATGTAGATTGGCTGACGATAGAGTGTCTTGTTAAGGCATTCCTGACGACATTATAGGTTCAAACCTCGGATAACCGATGCCACATGTTGGTAGGGTGCGTGGGTGCACCTAGGGGTATAGTGGTATCATATGGGAATCGACTCCATCTCATGCGTGTACGAGCCCCATTGTAGCTGTCGATTCCCCTAGTACAAAAAAAATCAATAATCATAATGAAAATCCACACACACACGCACACCCAGATAAAGTAGATTCCATGAAGAATTTAATGGTTGAAGGTTCAAATGGTTTTTTTTTTTTTTGGCAGAATTTACAGGTGTCTACATCAGTGGAAGTTGAAACTTTACAAAAACATGCAAGAAGCTATGTTATTTACATTAACCTGAAACATTAAGCTCACACATATTTCTCAACCATGAAATTGAATTCCACCTCTCAATCAAGACTTGATGTGTTTTTAACTCTCAAATTATATATTTTAGGTCTTAAAATCTTAGTTGAAAGTTTCCTTTGGCTAAGAGCTGGTGTTAAATTTAACACTTGGTTGAGAAATTGTATAATCTCTTAATTGAAAGTTTTGTTTTACCAAATATTCAAGTGTCTTGAAAGTGTTTTTGCAAAAAACCGTGACACATCTTTGCGGGATTACCTTTGCTTATCGATTTTGATGCACCGACTACTTTACTTCAATTTCTTCCATGAAGGTTTTTGTTCCAAGTCGTTTTGTACTAGCCTTTGACATGCTATCCACAACATGTGCTTAACACACTTCCTCATCATATTCCTCTATAACATGCACCCCATTTCCATAATCAACATTAAAAGTTACCAACATTTAGGAGAATTTATTTTTCCTTCTCTCTTTGGTTACTCTTTTTCTTATTTTTCAACTACTTGTCGTCTTCCAAGTCTAGTTTAAAAGTTCTTTGTAAGGTTTGTGCTTGTTAAACTATAGAACAAGGAAACATGAGACATAGAGTGGCAAAAACAGATTTAGCCATTCTCAACATTGATCTTTAGACCGATGACGATATTTTATAGCACATGGATCATAGTCACATCTAGATTTAGATCTCACTAACAAGTCATCAATGAATAAATATGACAATTCATAAATTGAGAAGAATATCACCTCACATGAGAGGTGATCTAGAACTTAGTGATTGTCAAGGGACTCATAGTCAAACATTCTCCGCCTTAATCACATGTATAGATAATTATATCAATAAAGTAACACAACCAATATCATATTTATCCTAAAACTTCTACAATGAGATTCAATGAAGATATACCTAAAAAACACGAATATAAATAGTTTTCGTGGAAAGAAATGCTTGTAAGAACAAGATGGATGGAGTGGAGTGCTTAGAGAAAATGATTCATTTTTTAAATGCAATTATGCACCATAACCTTTTATTCATTAAACTCTTCTAACTCATGAGAGCTCTTTGTATTTACAAGTTTTATTTAAATAATTTAATGTATAGGAAGTGAATATAGTTTCCAAGTTAGCTGAGTGAAATGCATTGATAACTCAAGTCTTTATCACAACTAATTGAAAATTCATCTTTTTGAACATTTTTTTTTGACTTAAAGTGTGCATATATATAGGTAAATTGCATAATTTAGTGTGTTGATGTTGCATAGGAAACCTACTCGTTTCTTGAAAGACTACATACACACCTTACGTAACCTATAAAATTAACGTCATGCACACTTATTATAAGAAAGTCTCATTAAAGACATGAATCCCATTGAAAGTGATCCACTTCATTAACTTAAGAAATTGATATCCTTTATAAAATTAATATAATTGTATTTCTTGTTCATTGATATACACTCTTAAATTAATTGAATTTAATATTAATAATTACAATTGATCAAAGCGAAGAGCACACAACGGGGAATCGGGATTACACAGTATTAAAAAGAGAAAATCTAATACTTTAGAGTGAATTAACATAAAATAATTACGTCGATAAGGTGTACTTATTTCAATACATGGACCAGGGTTGCATGCTTTTAATTGTATTTATGAATTCAATGATCTTGATTTCATAATGAGGAATATTCACAATCGTCTCCATCAAACTGATGGTGGAGATTTGATATCATAAATTCCTTGCAAGTATTAAGAGTCAAATGTGTCTTACTTGATTTAATTAATATTGATTAATGAATAGCCATATCTATCATAAATGTTGGACACGTTACTCCAATTCTGCCATGTGGTTACTTCATTTTTATTTTTTGAATGTTTTTTCTTTTAAATGCAAGTGAAGTAGGAAAATAGAAAAAATATTTTTTTTATATAATTATTGTTATTATTTTATTAAAAGAAAAATGAAAGGAAATGGAGAGTGACCAATTCCCAGGCCAATTCCTATCGGCATTCACCAGCCGGGGATCGCAGTTGTGCTAGTAAAATATGTTAGAGTGAGTGCATCGAAACATGGTTCTAAACAAAATGGAAGAAAGAGGTTACCAAAGAAAAAGGGGAGATACAATGATGTAAAACCGTACTTTAACATAAAGTTTAAATGCAACCGATAGTAAATTAAATTAAGTATTATGTTTTCATTAATGGCTCTCTTATAACAAAATATCATGGCCCTAGGGGCATAAGACAAGGCTGCTCTTTGATCTCCTTTACTATTCCTAATTGTTATTGAAGGATTAAGCAACCTAATTCATCATGTAAGAAGGGAAGGAAAACTTACAGGTTTTAAGATTACAACCTCTATTATTATTTCTCACATTTTGCTTGCAGGTGATGTTATTCTATTTGGTAGGGTTTCTAAGCAGGAATAGCAGCATTTTGCAAATATTATAAAAATCTTTTGTACTGCCCAGGAATGGAAGTTAGTAGCTTGTCGAATTTTATATGACATAAGATGGATCCGACAGTTCTAGAGTGATATAAAGATTGTTCTTACTTTTCAGGATACTATATTAGCAGAGAGTTTTAAATACCCAGGGTATTTCTTAAAACCAAATTCTTACAGGTCAAATGACTGGAGATGGCTGATCCAAAAATTTGAAAAGAGGATTTCAAACTAGTCTTATAGATTGCTTTCCCTGGGGGGAGATTAACACTATTAAAGGCAGTTTTGATAGGCATCCCTGTCTATTGGTTCTCGCTTGCATACATTCCAAAAGTCCTTATCAAATCACTTCGCAAAGTTATGTTTACATTTCTATGGGGTGGCACCTTGGAGAAAATAAAAATACATCTTTTCAATTGGAAATGGCTATCTCTGCTAAAGTAGAAAGGCGGTTGGGATATTAAAAATCTTGAGTGGTTTAGCAGTACACTAAGCATGAAGTGCCTGTGGAGAGGATTGTGGGGGAAAGGATTATGGAACCGGATTATCGAAGAGAAATACATAAATAAATACATCTCCCAATGGATCAGGTCTAATACAAAGTAAACCAAGAATTCTTCTAATTTTTGGTATGGTTTTGTTAACTCTTTTCACTGGATAAGAAGTAAAATTTCATGGTTGGTTGGCTCAGGGGATAATATTTTGGTTGGCATTGAACCGATTGTTGGTTGTGATGAAGATTATATGCTATCTTCTCACACTTTGGATTACTTACAGGAAATTGGATATACAAATCTTGCTCATATTAAAAAACTTGATAGAATGGTCATCGAACGGTCCTATTGGTATTCTGCTTTAGATCTGAGCATTGCAAGGGATATGCAAATTGAATGGGACTCTTATATAACCAGACTTTTGGCTACTGGAATTTGAATTTAAAATACTGAAGACAAGATATTATGGACTGGAAATTGTAAGAATGCACAGGTAACTGCAAAAGATGCTTATCTATGCATTGCAAATCATGATAATTTTAATGTTCCTAAATGGTGCTATGATAAATTGTGGAAATGGAAAATTCCACCAAAAATAAAGTGCTTTTTATGGTTGATTCTGGAAGGCGCAGTCCTCACTTGGGACAATCTCTTAAAGCGTGGTTAGAAAGGACCAAATAGATGTCCAATGTGCAAATGTGATGCATAGTCAGTTGGACATCTCTTTATTACTTGTTCTTTCTCAAAATATATCTGGTCTATTGCTTGAACCAATATGAAAATTCACATGGATTGGGATGGTATATCTCTGGATACAAACCTTTATGTGTGGTTCAAATTCAAAAAGAAGCATAGGTTTCTCCCTGCTATCATCTGTTGGGTTATTTGGAACTTAAGAAATGCTTCTATCTTTGAAGACAAACCTTCTTCTATATTGACTGGGCTAGAAAAAACTTTGATAATGTACATGGAATTGTGTCATGAAAATATTAAGTCTTCAAAATCCAGGATCACATATCCACTTCCTTGTATTAATGAAGCCGATGGGTTTTTTGATGGAGTGGCCGGGGAAGGTGGTTGTGGTGCAAGTGCCTATCTTGTTTTAAATCATGTTCACACTTTCAAATTGAAGCTGAATTGTGGAAAGAGTATCAACACAAAGGCATAACTTCTTTCCTTCTTTCCTTATGGTGTTTAATCCGATTTACAGACCTTCTTGGCATGGATACTCTTAATATTTTTGGTGACTCTTTGTTTGTTGTGAACTGGGAAAACAACACTACAGGCATGCAAACTATTTCTCTTATACATTGGAGCCACATAATTATTGAAATATTAAACAAGTTCCATTGCTAGTCAATTTAACATGTCTTCAAAGAACTTAATGATATTGTTGATTCTCTTTCAAAGGATGCTATGCTACAAAAAGAAGGAATCTTATTTTGGGAGGAATTTATTGAAGACAATCTAGAAAATGTTGGACATTTTCCTTTTTTTATGTTTAATTTCTTATGACTTTGATACATAGTCAGTTTGGCTCATTGTATTTGGCATAAGTTATTCGCTCTTTCACATTTGTTTTTTTGTTAGGACCAGGCGGTATGTGGTCTTAGATTGTTTTGGTTGGCCTTTTTTGGACAACTTTGGATACTATTGTATACTTTTTGATTCAAAAGAATAACAAAAATATGTTTTTTCTTCTTGAAAAAAAGTTTAATAAAATGTGAAATATATATTACTTTAATATTATTTTAATTGTAATATATATTATTTGATTTAATTATAATAAAAATTTAAAAGTAGTATTTAATTATAATAAAATGTGAATTAAAAATTGGATTGTATTTCATCATGATAATAACATAGTAAAAATTTTCATTTGCACGTGCCTTGTACGCGAAGTTAGAAAAAATAATACAAAATGATTTACTTGTATTTCTTCGTCCTAAAGGTGTTACAAAAGACTTTTCAAATCACACTTTCCTTTGGAATTTCGCTGTCAAGAAACTACCATGGATTTCACTTCGCCGTCGAGTCAGACAAATCTTGCAAGTTGCAAGATGCTCCCGCTGGAATGTCACCAGCATGGGACCTCAGAAAACGACCCCACTTTCACGTCACTCTCGTCTGGAGCGAGCCCTCCCCAGCCCGAGGTGGACTAACCCAGATCCGGATTTGTGACCCGGTGGTGAGTATAGGCGCCAGTATCATCATTTACTGATGACGTGGACAGATAAAATAGTGGCATTGTTCATGCTCCTTGATTATGCGAGGTGGACCGTATGCATGCCCACGTGGGTATGTCCGATCGATTTGATAAATCAACCGCCTTGTAAATATAATAACATTACTGATCCGTTTGACACATAAATCCAAAATCCACAATCCTAAGCACTCAATCCCCTTCACAAATGAAATCTGGATGATACATTATAACAATACATTTATTACATCCCTAAATTTTCTCTTTACCTCTTTCTTAAGTTGTTAAATCACTTAACAAATCTACTAACCAAATCATGATAAATTAGCATACCAAAGTCATAGAAACTTCTCATTAACATGATAAGCATAAGTTTGATTTTCGGATTTTGGACAAATAAGATACTCTATATATTGCAATAAGTTTGATTTTTGGATCTTGGACAAATAAGATACACTATCTATTACAATAAGTTTGATTTTCGGATCTTGGACAAATAAGATATACTATATATTGCAATAAGTTTGATTTTCGGATCTCGGACAAATAAGATACACTTTATATTGCAATATCACGAAGATACAAGTACATAACATAGCTCATCACATGTTGGTACAACATGTCCTATCCACTTATCATAAGCTAGGACATTCTAATTGCACCCAAACGCTAGTTATGGTATCCACTATCAACAAGAAACCCTACTTAACTAACAATCACAACCCTAGCAAGACATTGGACGAAGCTACTCCTAAATACACCAAAGAATCAACAACAAGCTAGCATCAACACCAACATATCTATTGGAGGGACCCTTTGGGCTCCATAATTGTCATCATTATCTTATGATAAACATACTATCTAATTAGCACTCTAACAAATGATTAATTGGAGCGGGTGTATAACCGCTCCAGCCACATCTACCTTGTATAAATACCCATTAACTACATGAATACAACTAGATTTGGATGTCCTTTTCCCATATTCTACATTGATGTTTTTTTGTGATCTAGGTCGATATCGGTGGCGGCACACCTCTTCAAACTAGTTCAAAATAGTCTTCTAGCAATTTTGGTAAATTACTATTTTTAGCAATTTTTCGGGTCCTGAACTTCCGGAACCATTTTGAGGCCCTAAACGAATTTTTTTGGCGATTTAGGGGACCAAATGGTTGCCAATGGCATCCATTTGGGCCCAGTGAAAACTTGTAAATCTCGGATAGACCTTTCGAACGGGCTACCGAGCGCCCCAAACAAAGATTGTATGCAAAAGTTATGACCCCGAGAAGTTGACTGTTCAACTAACCACCTTGGGGCCGCAAACTTTATGACGGTTCATCTTCTAGGGTTAGGTTTTTGGATGTTTGGGATTCTTTCCCTCATGCTTATGATAAATAGGCCCTTTCGGCTTCTCTTTGTATTCATCTTGGCACGAATGAGCATAGCGGCCACATCTCTTCTCAGAGATAGCTACCACCATTCTAGCTATTGTATTTTACAGTCTGTTCTATTTCCACTATTTAATAGAATATGTGTTTACTGTATCACTCTGTTATTTGCAATATATCTCTGTATATGATTCTGTATATGCTATCTTTTCTTTCGTTCCCACATAAATCCGGATCATTTTGTGTGCAATATGCTTCGCTTGAATGCTGTGTTGAAGCCTAGCCTTCCAACACTTTGGCGTTGTTGTCATTCTCCATTTGGTTTCAGTGAAAGCAATAGGGAATGAAGGGTGGTTCGAACCGGAATGAAAGAGGGCATGGATACAACCTTCAGGAAACAGATCAGAGATGCTAAGTAAGCTTGTGCTTTGATAAAGAAACAATGTGGAAAGAAAAATATTTACTTTTCATTTGCTTAGTTGTTTGTGATAAGATCGTTGAACAAATTGCTGTGGTATAGACTATTGCAACGACCTTCAAAACTCCTGTCGTAGATGAAGCTGAAAGGATTGAATGAGCAAAATCGTAACCTCCATGTTTTGAAGCCAACTTTTACATTGCCAATGTGGAGCCCCTGCTTGCAAAAGTCAGCATGTATAGTCGCTTAAAGAAAATGTATGTAGAAGAGCAATGGATCATTATCATCACATCAAAATCTGTTCGAATAAGATTTTTTTTACCAGATTTTAGTTGAGAGTACAAATTTATCATTATATTTTAAAAATGTGGTATATGAGAGTACATATACCATATTTTTAAAATACATGGGCTTTTTAATTTCTAGTGTAGATTTTTATTTCATTTGAAACATTGGTCGTTGAAAAACCTAGGGAATAGTCAGTTCCATTGATATGATTTGTTATCTCAAAACAACATTCATCCCATGTTTTCTTCTATTGTTCTTGTAGGTCCAACTAGAGAGGAAATAAACTTGCGAAGGCCTATGTTTCACAATCATTATAACAAAAAAAGGGTCTACACATGAATAACATGACCAATTTTAGACACAACTTATGGAATGAAATGGGCAACTAAGAATACCTTTCTTTGTTACTTAGAGTGATAATAGAGTACTTAACACATCATATATGGCAATGTGGGATTCATCTAGTGGAAAAATAATATCGGCTATATTTAATAAAACATTTGAGGTGATTGATTGAACATGATATTTTAAGGGCTTGTAATGATGAATGACATGGAGAAGAAAGAGATTATCATGCCAACACTCAAAATGTGAGGGTGCCCATGGTAAAGCACACATACCCTCTACACTCTAATTCACCACTACATTGGAGTGAATCCATGAAGATGGGTAATACTTTTTGGCCAAAAGTGATGGTGAAAATTCAATATTTTACTCATTTATTAAATCGAAGCCTTGGAAAGTCATCTATGCCTTGTGAATTTTGACATGCAACAAAAAACAAATTGTAGGGAATTATGGTGTATTTCCAATTATATTTTTAAAAAAATAATATCATTTAACGTGTTAAAATAGCATTGAATAAAATAGTCGTTCTTGCAAATTTAAGGAAAATTTAACAAGTGGCTTGTGTGAACGTAAAATTATTTAATGATAAAAGTATAATTTTGGAAAAATATATATTTGAACGTAATCTACATAGAATGCACTGGGGTGCATGTATTTTTTTTCTAAATTTATTTTGGGAAATTATATTTATTTTATTAAGTTATGAAATTGACCATTGAAAATTTGAATTGCATTTTGTACACATTTGTGTGCATGTAAAAAATTTTTAACTCAGAAAAATTGAAAAACCAAAAATATCATTTTGAAGAGGACGTGTCGATGTCGGGCGTATATATTCTTTAATTTTTTTTTGTACTTTTTATATTTTGATTTTTCTTTGATCTACTTCAAAGTTGTGGACATGGTTTTCAAGTCTATGTTTTAAAAAAATATCTAAAAGAAATATCATATGAACTCGCAAAAACATAAATTATATGCTAGTGGATAGACTATTCGTTGATGAATCTAGAAACATGAAGTCCGCCACATAAGGTGAAATTCATGATAGGGTTTATGCTTGAGAAAGAGGCAAGTAAAATTAAATCTATAGGAAAAGGGGCTAAGGGCCCATTTTCAAAGCCCTCGATTGAGCTATTAGCTCGAGGCCATAAAAACCTTTGATCAAGGGTTGAAGCGGGTTTTTAAATACCTCAAACGAGAGTTTAGTTGTGGTTAAGCTAATAGATCATTGAGTTGTTAACTCGATTGACCTGCTTTCTGCATTTTAAATTTTAACAAGTTATTGTTGCTAATATCTTGATTGAGCTAATTTTTACATACATTTATTTGTATATTTTCTTGCCTCTTCAAAATATCATGAACTACCTATCATAAGCCTTGCATTGAATAAACCCAACAACCAATCCAATTGTATAAGACACAAAAACATAAGTTACAATTCATTTTACTAGTACATGCCTCATAATTGTTCAACAGTGTACATGATTGCTTTTAAAATTTTCTACATAGAGATAAATATATTATTTCAAAGGAAATTGGACATTTATGTTTATTATTAAGAAATCAACATGGGAAACAAGAAACATCAAAGTAAGAAAAATGATTGTGATCCTATTAATGACGATGAAATATGAGAAAGTACTAACAAAAGGATGAGGCGGTGACAAGAAACATTGAGAGAACCACAAGAAGAAGATCCAGGTCAACCTTTTGTGTTGATGTATATGTAACTTCGGAATGTATTTCACATATATGTATATTGTATTCCTATAGAGATGGTATTATTCCTCTATAAGGAAGTGTCGTCATTTATATTGTAAGTGTCGTAACTTATACTTGATGGGTTATTAGACCACCTTGTTTGGGGTCGGCCCTGTATAAGTCATGTGGGTCAAAGGGTTATTAGACCACCTTATTGGGGGTCGGCCATGTGGGTCAAAGGGTTATTAGACCACCCTATTGGGGGTCGGCCCACTCAGCATTATGTTATGTGGTTAAGTTAGAGCCGACATGAGTTAGGTAAAAAGGCAAGTCAAGTCAAGTATAAATAGAGTGCGGGAGGCACTCTATTTGCTCACTCACTTCTCACACATGCTCTCAAGGAGGAGAGGCGCACTTATGGAGGAGGAGGATTGCTGCTAGGCTATGGATATCTCTATTGGTTGGTTGTATCATTGCTCTATCTATCTCTGAGGAAGTTATTGGGGTTTTTCACCTTTATGGTTTTCCCCAAGTAAATCTTTGTGTCTCTTGTGTGCTTGCATTATTGTCTCCATGATTGATATGCTGTAGATATGCTGTATATGTTGTTCTCTCAGTTAAGATCCTAGATCAGATTGAAGTAAATTCTGAAAATTTAACATGGTATCAGAGCTAGCCTGAAAGAAGGCATGATATGGCATGTATGACACTTGTTGCACTTACGATGCTAGGGCTTGATATAGCAAAAACCAGTCATCGTAGCACTTTCACTATAAATCCGTTTTGGCAAAGTTTTCGGATCTGAAATTGTTACAGGACGAAGCTAAGATCTCCAGGTATCTTGTGTCCAAAGGACAACCTCTAATTCGTTGTACTTTGTGATTTATGATCTGTACAATATAGAGTTTCTGCCTCTTTCAGATCTGAGTCAAAATCAGGTGACCTTGGGAAAAAGGTCATAACTTGGGCTAGGAAGCTCCAAATGAAATTTCGTGAAAAGTGACAGGTAGTACACAGGCCGAGCTATCTCATAAAAATTTTTCAGAGGCCGAAGGTCAAACAGTGACACGTGGCACGCCGTACAAGTTCGCTCTCCTGTATTATCCCATAAACAGGTCACGTTGCGACACTTGGCATATCTCTCTCTCAGAGAATCCAATTGAGGTCAGACCTATCAGGATGGAAAGATAACAGGCCGAGCTATCTCAGAAAACTTTTTCAGAGGCCGAAGGTCAAACAGTGACACGTGGCACACCGTACAAGTTCGCTCTCCTGTATTTTCCCAAAACAGGTCACGTTGCGACATTTGGCATAACTCTCTCTCAGAACATCCAATTGAGGTCAGACCTATCAGGATGGAAAGCTAACAGGTCAGGCTATCTCAGAAAACTTTTTCAGACCCCGTGGATCAAAAATTTCAGAGTTACACCAGAAACAATCAGGTACATATTTCTGTCAAAACAGAATTATTTTTTGGTACCTTCATTCATGGCTTCCAGAATTTAGGGCTTTGAAGAAAGTTGGAATTTTTGTAATCGGAGACCACGGCTGGATGCTACTCATCAAAATAGAAATTTAGAGACCAAGATCAGAATTTTTGGTTGGGTAGAAGGCCGGGTTTGATCAGACCCTAGTTCGGGACTTTGATCAGAAAAATGGAAAATTAGGGCTTCTGTAAAAATGGGAATTTTTGAAATCTGTGACCACGGCTGGAAGCTCCTCAGAAAAATAGAAGCTTAGAGCTTTGGATCAAACATTTTGATGGGGAAAAAGAGTGGGCTTCATCAAACCCCAGTTCAGGGTCACGTCCAGTGAATCCGGAAGTTTCAAAGGCAAAATTGAGGAGTGAAACTTTGCAGTTTTCAAATTCTGAATATACCAGTTTGATCAATTCATCAAGGCGCATATTCCTATCCTATCGAAAGGTTGAAATTCAAAGTTTGAGTTTTTGGGGTTTCTCTGACAAACCCATATCCAGCTCAAGGTCCAGTTCTTGCAAATCAAGTGGATTGGGTTAATCCTAGAAGAAGATGGATTGATCACCTGCATAAGTGAAAGAAGTTCCTGTCTCAGAGGGAGATGAGGATAAGGCCTTACATAAGAAGATTACAAGCGATCTCGACAGGTATGACTCATCGAGGTATGTTTCGATATTTGTTCATGATTAAGTTTATGGTATATTTGTCTTCATGTTATTACGGTTAGTACAATCTTGATTTTAGACTTGTCATATCACCTTAATAAAACTATGAATGCACGATAGAAAATATTCATTGATTAAGGTGTTGACACTTATGATTGTACTAATGCATTATGGTGTTGTATGAGGTTTATGTTGTCTACTAACATGAAAGGTACACCAAGAAAGACAAATCATGTTCTGGTTCAAGAACATGTGATCATGATGACATGAGGACAAAGATTCATCCATTGTCATGGATCTCATACAAGATCCATTCACGAGGTATGTATAACTTGGTTAACTTATGAGACATGCAGGTTACTAGCACAAGTCACTGAAGAGAACCAAAAGACATTATACGGGTATGTTAGACATAACTAGCTAACATGATAATCCAGGTATGTTTTTCCTATATCAAGCTAGATTCCTACCTTGGGTTAGGATCTTATACTATCGCGTTGTTGATAATGATTATTCATGAAGTCATAGGTTTGAATAATCATGATTGTATGCATATTATGTTTCTTACCTTAATTAATGATATGACTAACCATAAGAATCCTTGAATGCTAATGCTTATTATTTCTGTTTGAAATGATCATGACTATACATGCTTGAGATTATTGTGTTTTAATAGTATACTAATGAATGTATGATTTTATATGAGATCACAAGGATAACACATTCATGATACTAATAAGCATGCATAGGGACCAAGGATGAATATGAGTTCAAGAACAGGTAATTCAGGAAGCAAAGATCAAGAGGGAGCACACTCTAGTTGTTCCTGCAAGAAAGCAAAGGAGCACACTTCAGTAGTTTCTGCAAGGATGCAGATATTCAGAGGGAGTTGATCATCTCTCTACATTTCACAACAGAAAGGTGTAGAAGAAGCTACCTCAGATTAGGACTCCAGCAGCTCCTGCAAGGAAGCAAAGACTCAGAGGGAGTCCACCCAACGAACAAAGAAAGATAAGTATTTTAATCATCATTTCTTGCATATTTGTTTGTTTAAATAAAATTGTTCAATAATGTATATACTGATGTTCCTAGAATTAGGTTGTGTATTATGCATATTAGAATAATTGCATTGATGAACAATATACTACTAATATACATGGGTAAGTGGCCTATGGCACTGTACAACATTCCATTGCTACTTATCTAGAATGAAACCTCTTTGCTGACATGTTGGGAGTTGTGCACACTCTTAACAATGTTCTGGTAGAGATTGGAAGGCATCTAGAAAGTTATGGGATATGGATAAATGTTGTATTGAAGCATTGGCTAAGATAATTGCATGACTGTATGACATATTTCTTTATGTGTAAGAATTTGTTTTGAAAACTATGAGATGTTTTCTAATCATGCAATTTAACTTGTTGTGTAGGAAAGATCATATACCATCTCCTACAAAAGAAGAACTACAACATTTGTTCAACAATAAAGATATCTATTGAAGATATTGATGTTCCCAGGATCTGGGATGAAGAAATGAAATGCCATGATCCGTCGATCATGAAGAATGATGTTTGGGATGTAATCCCAAGACATGAAGGGAAGTTTGCTATGACTTCCAAACGGAACTATCAAATCAAGCATGTTGCAGATGGCAGCATTGAGAAATATAAAAGTGATGAAATAGAAGATACACCAGATGGATTCAAGATAGCTTCCTTGAATGGTGTAGTTGAAGAAGAAGTGCATGTAGAGCAGCCACTTGGTTCTGAGACACATGATAGGAAATCATATATGTGCAGAACTTGGTATGGTGAAGATAGATTGATTGCCGACATGCAGCGGAAGCTTACTATCGAGTTCGAGATGAAGAACTTGGGGATGATGCACTATTTGTTTTTGGCATGGAGGTGTGGCAGAGTGCAGATGGAATCTTCCTTGGACAAGGGAAGTATGCAGTAGAGATCCTGAAGAGGTTCGGGATGATGGATTGCAAGGCCATGGTCACACCTATGGCATCGAATCTGAAGCTTCTTTATGATGCTTCATCTGAGCCAGTTGATGTTTCGATGTATCGTCAGATTATTGGGTCCTTGATGTACCTGACGAACACGAGACCAGATATCTGCTTTGCTGTGAACACATTGAGCCAGTTCCTGACGGATCCGAGGAGTGTTCACCTGGTTGCTGTAAAGCATGTTCTGAGGTACCTAAAGGGTACAGTGGATTATGGGCTCAGATATGAGGCAAATCAAAAGTTTAACCTGCAGGGTTATGTTGATTCAGATTGGGCTGGCAGTGCTGCAGATAGGAAGAGCACATCTGGGTGTTGCTTCAGTATGGGATCAGGTGTGATCTCTTGGTTTAGCAGGAAGAAGTCCTGTGTAGCACTGAGTACAGCTGAGGCAGAGTATGTTGCAGCCTGTTCAGCTAGTTGTGAGGCAGTATGGCTATGGAAGCTACTGTCTGAGTTATTTGATCTCCCGTTGGAAGCTACTGGTATCTTCTGTGATAACCAGAGTTGTGTGAAGCTGTCCGAGAACCCAGTGTTTCATGACAGGTCGAAACACATAGAGATCAAATATCACTATATCAGGGATATGGTGTAGAGAGGAGCTGTGAAGCTCCTGTATGTTGCGACGGACGAGCAGATTGCAGATGTGCTGACGAAGCCACTAGCCAGGGTGAAGTTCGAGTACTTCAGAGAGAGGCTTGGCGTTCTTCAGATCGAGGACACTTCGAGGAAGAAGTGATGGACACATTTGCTGAAGCCATTCCAAGCATGTTGGAAGGAGGATCCTTCACATGGCTGTGGATGTAAGAGCTGGATGATGAACATCAGGATGATGTTCTGGTTTCTGCTTGGATATGATCAGTTGGATCATTTTCATGGATGTATGTACGCATCATGTTGGATGCTTGGATATGATCAGTTGGATCATTTTTATGTACGCATCATGTTGGATGCTGGATATGATCGGTTGGATCATTTTTGGATGTATGTACGCATCATGTTGATGCTGGATATGATCAGTTGGATCATGTATACGTATTTTGTATATGCATCATGTTGGATGCTTGGACCATGTATCTGTATATGTATCAGGTGGATACATTGTATGATCAGGTGGATCATGTATGGTGATATGTATCATGTATTTGTATTTGTATCAGGTGGATACATTGTATGATCAGGAGGATCATGTATGATGATATGTATCAGGTAGATACTTGGTATGCATCAGGTAGATGCATTGATGATCAGGATGATCATAGATGACGAGCTTCAGGATGTTGCTCCAGATGACATGCAGCAGGATGTTGCAGTGATGATCAGGATGATCATAGATGACGAGCTTCAGGATGTTGCTCCAGATAACATGCAGCAGGATGTTGCAGTGATGATCAGGATGATCATAAATGACGAGCTTCAGGATGTTGCTCCAGATGACATGCAGCAGGACGTTGCAGTGATGATGATCAGGATGATCATGGATACATCAGGATGATGTATGGTGAGTATCAGGTTGATACTCTGTGGCCGTGGATCAGGTTGTGCAGATGAGCATGTCTGGGAGATCCTATAGGTCGGAGTTGTGTACCCGTAACAGCCTGGGATGCTCTTTCGAGACATTGCTCTGGGAGGACATGTAATTTGTGCCCTGGGAGATTTCAGGTCGGAGTTGTGTACCCGTAACATCCTGAGATGCTCTTGCGAGGTTTTGTCCTATGGCATGTAATTTGGGCCCTGGGAGATTTCAGGTCGGAGTTGTGTACCCGTAACATCCTGAGATGCTCTTGCGAGGTTTTGCCATGACCACATGTAATTTGTGCCCTAGGAGATCTCAGGTCAGAGTTGTGTACCCGTAACATCCTGAGATGCTCTTGCTAGGTTTTGTGGTGGACCACATTTAATTTGTGCCCTGGGAGATCTTAGGTCGGAGTTGTGTACCCGTAACATCCTAAGATGCTCTTTCGAGGTTTTGTGGTGGGGTCACATGTAATAGCGCCCTGGGAGATCCTACAGGTTGGAGTTGTGTACCCGTAATATCCTGGGATGCTCTTTCGAGGTTTTGTGACGCACGTAATAAGTCCTGAGGATTCCACAGTATGGCCAGTGATGACGAAGACCTGCAGGTGGTGGGCCTACATCCAGTATGAAAAAGGACTGGCTATGTAGAACTTCCTATGATGAGTAGATTCAGAGATTGATTGAGATAGCAGTAGCAGTGACGATGATGATGACTCGATGACGATTATCCAGTGACGATGATCCAGAGTAGATGACTTGTGCTAGAAGAACTGTGCTGAGAAATACCTTCCTAGTTAAGAGGGAGTGTTGATGTATATGTAACTTCGGAATGTATTTCACATATATGTATATTGTATTCCTATAGAGATGGTATTATTCCTCTATAAGGAAGTGTCGTCATTTATATTGTAAGTGTCGTAACTTATACTTGATGGGTTATTAGACCACCTTGTTTGGGGTCGGCCCTGTATAAGTCATGTGGGTCAAAGGGTTATTAGACCACCTTATTGGGGGTCGGCCATGTGGGTCAAAGGGTTATTAGACCACCCTATTGGGGGTCGGCCCACTCAGCATTATGTTATGTGGTTAAGTTAGAGCCGACATGAGTTAGGTAAAAAGGCAAGTCAAGTCAAGTATAAATAGAGTGCGGGAGGCACTCTATTTGCTCACTCACTTCTCACACATGCTCTCAAGGAGGAGAGGCGCACTTATGGAGGAGGAGGATTGCTGCTAGGTTATGGATATCTCTATTGGTTGGTTGTATCATTGCTCTATCTATCTCTGAGGAAGTTATTGGGGTTTTTCACCTTTATGGTTTTCCCCAAGTAAATCTTTGTGTCTCTTGTGTGCTTGCATTATTGTCTCCATGATTGATATGCTGTAGATATGCTGTACATGTTGTTCTCTCAGTTAAGATCCTAGATCAGATTGAAGTAAATTCTGAAAATTTAACATTTTGTACATCTAACTCTAGTTGAGGGTGATATCAATAATTCTTACTTCATTCTTCAAATGGTAATTATTTTACCTCTTAATTATGACCTCTTACCCTGTTCTTACAATTATCATGTTGTTTAGTTACAATTCATTAGATTTTCAAGATATTTTACTTAAATCCAATGTTTTAGGTTTATTAGGTATCAACTTGGTCATAATCTGAAAAGGCTCTAGAGATAAATCATAAATCCGATGAATCCTCCAAAAAAACCTTCCTTGTTTCTCTCATCCTAGATCAACTTAGATCCAAGAAAAAAATGGAGACAGGGGATGCTAGTGCTATGGAGGGGGGGATGGGAATGCGCACATCCCATCCTTCCCATCCTAGTCAAATGTCTAATATATCCAAATTTAACACTAAGGACTCCAATGAAGTTCAAGAGGGTAAACAACTAACCATAAACAAGGCACTTAGAGAAGGGAAACCGTGAAAATGGTGTCCCAAATAATCATCCTTTCTATTCATGTCCGAGGGGTAGGAGGGACCCCTAAAAAATTGCTCCCCAAATGCTTACTTTTAGCTTATAATCCTGATGTAATTTTTTTCAAGAAACTATGTGCACTAAGGATAAGGAGATTGATAATTTGACCTCTCTTTTGTTCAACTACATTAGAGAAATTTTGAGGTAAAAAATGGGCCTCAAAACAAAGAAAATGTACTATAAAAATCAACCAATCACATTATAGTAGATGACGTCACCCCCCATTGTTGAGGTGGCATTGCACGAGTTAAGAATTCTTATTTGTAAAATTTTCTATGGTGGATGAAAACCCATAGTTAACCAAGGTGGTGGTATCAGTACTTTTAAGTCATAAAGTAAAGTACTCATAATGAAAGTCCTTTAACAATTTTTCATAAAATAATATTATTGTCATTTTCATGTAAAGTACTCATAATGAATTTATTTCACACTTTTTTTCCTTTCACATTTTCTTATAAAATAATATTACTTTCATTTTCAAGTAAACTACTCATAATTCATAAAGGTCCTTTCACATTTTTTACAAAATTATTTATTGTGATTTTAATGTTTTTAATTTTAAATTATATATTCATTCCATTCTATTTAATATCATAGTGCCAAACTTATATATATATATATATATATATATTCCTTTCACATTTTTTCATAAAATGATATTTTTATCATTTTCATATTTTTAATTTTTAATTATATATTCACTCCATTTTATTTAATATTATAATGTCAAACTAATTTATAAGCGCGCGCACACACACACACACATATATCATTTTACTTTTAAAATAAATTAAATTCATGAATGATATTAATATGAAAAATGTATGTTAGTTATGCATATAAATTAAATTCATGAATGATAGTAAATTAAATTAAATTAAATTATATATTTTTACTACTCAATTTTTAAGAATAAATTAAGTCTTATAGTGTTCTCTATGAGAGACTGAACTATAACATCCATTTACAATAAAATAAATATCCCAATTTTTTTATGATTTTGATATTAATTTACCAATATAGATTTAATGAATAAAGAATAATAATAATAATGCAATGTGGATTATAATAATATTATTACCATTTTACATGTAAATAATTTTTCAATTAAATCACATTATATTAAATTGATGAGAAAAGTACTAAATATTAAAAGTCAACATAAATTAAAAAAATAGCTCTTAAAAATGGCTTTTATTATTTAATTTCATTTGCGAGTTCAAGACAAATAAATGCTAAAGGACAATAATTTTTTGGGAATTTACAATGAATCTTAGTGACATCAATGTATAGTTATTTTATTAATTTTATTTCTAGCGAATTTTGAAAAGTAACTCAACCATGGTTATTTATATTGTGCATAGAAAATAATGTAGGAGGTGACTTGTCATATATAACTACCCCATAAAACCTTTAACTCATAATATTTTAATATATCTTATACTTTTTAGTACATCTCTTAGGAGCCCATTTTTTGATCTCAAAATATCTCTAACGAAATTTTGGTGTTGTTGATTCAGATGAGCACTCAGGGGCCTATTCACAGGTTCCAGCCATGTTTTAAAAGTGGAGTCTTACTCTATTGTTGATGTAGTAATAGTGATCAACAAAAAATACAAGGACATGGGGATGCCAATCCAAATCAAGAATGTTTATGGCTCCTATAATAACAAGAAATCCTTTTGGGAGGTGTTTTTCTCTGGAAACAATGTGATAATCAGAGGGGATTTTAATATGACCCTTTTGGCACACAAAGTATGGGGAGAGGAAAAATGTTTGGACCCACTGTCAAAAAATTGTATGCACTTATTTAAAGAATCCCATCTGGTTGATGTTGAACTTATAAAAATCATTCCTACCTAAAGGAACACAAGAAGGGTTTAATCAGGCATATCCAAGAGGCTAGATTGTCTCTTATTAGTAGAAACAATTATTTCAGAGGCTAAATGATATCGATCTTATATTGGTGAATGTGGTGGCTTAGACCGCCATCCCATCTTGCTTCGACTCAAGAAACAAAAGAAAAAATTGCTAGCCCCCTTCAAGTTTAATTATGAATGGCTTATGGATTAATATTTCTAATCACTTTTCTCCTAAAATTTGTCAATATACAATCCTCATGTAGGACGCTCAACAATGTTTCAATTCATGGAAAATATTAAGAATATTAAATGGTTAACGGTGTCTTGGAACACATCTAAACAAAAGGAGAGGCAAATAGACCTAGTTTATGTTGAAGAACAACTCAAATCCCTTTATGATCAGAATGAATTAATGACCAAGAGTCGGAAATCTTGAAAGGGATAAAAATTAAGAGAAGCCATTTCTTGGATTAGAAATAAATACAATGATGTCTCAAGAGTTGGGTGACTTGGATGGTGAAAGGTGACAACAACACAAAAAATTTCACAATGAGAATCACATAAAATCTATTAACACAATTTGGGATATTCATTACTAAGAGGGTTGCAAAGTCTCATCCTTTGAATATTTTTCCTATGAATTTGTGGCCCACTTTAAACTATTATTTATGGAACCAAATGAAAAAAGATCGGGTCTCGATGGCTAGAATGTGGAATTATACATGGTATTTTTTGATATCTTAAGTGATGACCTGCCTAGAATCATAGAGGAGGCTCATATATCAGGCTCAATTGTAAAATCTATTAACTCTAGATTTCGGCTTTAATTCTTAAACACAATGATCCTATCTCTTTTGATTATTTTGGCACCATTTCTCTTTGTAATATGTTCTATAAGATCATTCTAGGACCGCTTTCTTCAAAATGAATCCAATCCTTAGAAATGTGATCATGGAAAAGCAATTTTCTTTTCTCACATAAAGACAAATTCACAACATTGTTGGCATAGCTCAAGAAGGTTTACACAAGATTAAAATAAACAAAATGAAGGGATTTATTTTGAAAATTGACCTCTCTAAGGCTTACAATAAGGTGAATTGGATTTTCCCTGTACTGATTTTACTTCAGATAGGTTTGAGCTTGTTGTCATCAACTCGATTATGGGTTGTGTTACATCCTAATCTTTTGTAGTTTTAGTGAATGGTTCACCCTCTCATTTTTCCCATCCTCCAGGGGTGTATGACAGGGATTCTCAGTACCTCCCTTTATCTTCCTCCTAATAGCTGAACGTCTAGGTAGACTAATCCATTCACCAAAACATGAGGGTTGTAATAGGGGGAACTGGCCTTAGTATATTTTAGTAATGGAAAGAATGTAAAGAGATATTACAAACTTATTACACTGCCTTGGTTATGGAAATAAGCCTTATGAAATATTAGTTTCTTTTTCATGGTATCGAACCTAAATCTAAAGAAAAATTACTGAGTTGATCTAGGTATCCGATGATTACTTGGACTATGGTTTAAAATATATTTCGTTTTTACTCAAACCAAATGTTTATAGGTATGACGATTGGACTTGGATTGTGAAAAAATTTGAAGCTCATATCGCATGTTGGTGCAATCAATCGTTATCCCTCGGTTGAAGACTAGTGCTCATCAAATTGGTATTGGAGAGTATATCAGTATTCTAGATATCTATCTATCACATCCCTAAAGGTCTAATAGACATGATAAGAAAAATATCCTTCGGTTTCTTATGGACAAGAAATAAATCCAAGGAGGGAATCGCCTTCATCAAATGGTCCTTGTTGGCCAAACCGAAGCACCTAGGAGGATGGGGCCTAAAAAATATTTATCTTTCTGGAAAGGATCTGGGAGAAAAATCCTTATGAAGGCTTCTATTTAACTAGGGATTGTGGCAAAATATCATGAAGGGAAAGTATTTATTGGATTACTTAGTCGAAGAATGGGTTCAAAGTGAACAAAAAACCATTAAAGGTGTTTCTAATATCTAAAAGTGTATGGTGAAATCATTTTTTATTCTAGGTTAATGGGTTGTTTTGAAGGTTGGATGAGGAGACGAGGTCTTGATTAGCATCGATCAGTGGATAGATTTTCAAGGTAACTTTTGGATTTATGTTGAATTGGTAAAGACCCTTCATAATCAAGGTTTTTGGATTCTTCATAATCATTTTTTCTGGATATTTAATGGAATTTTGTCCTACATAAAATCAAGGCCACAATTACATCGTTGTCTCTTTAGATTACTTAATCAAATGGGATGAAGAAATTCCTACTTGTAGTTACACTAGTACTATGGAAATCCACATCATCTTCAACCACGTCATCTCACGATTTGGTGTTCCCAAACAATTAGTTTCTGACAATGGAAAACATTTCCGCAATGAATCTTTGAGGAGTTATCAACTCTATTAGGATTGAAGCATGAATTTTCTACCTCTAGTCAATCGTTGAACTATTACCAAATACCTTGTCCCTGGAGTAATGACTGTTCACTTTGGAGAACCATTATGAAGAATGTCATGACTCATTATAGCATAATGAAACCACAAATTTTTTCTCTAAATTCCACTATGAACGTTGTGTGCACCCTCACACTTTCAATGATGGTGGGTTTATCCTCATTTTTAACACCAAAAAAGGAAAAAAACATGGACCTGGTAAGCTTGTGTATAGGTGGACTAGACCATACATAGTTAAGCAATGCTTTCTAAAAGGAGCATATTTACTAAGTGGTCGAGAAGGAGGTTTTCTAAACAACCCTATCAACGAGCTATATTTGAAGAAATTCTTTCAATGACATTCAATTTCACCCCATGTATGCTATGTTTCTTTTCATATTTTTTTCAATGTACATACTCTTGTCACAATCAATATTTTGTTGGGTATGTAAGTTATGTGTGCAAGATTATCATTAAGAAACAACTTTTCATTTTACAACAATGGTGCATGGAATTTAATCACAAGTATATCATCTCGACGTGGCATATAGGAAACATTCTCGCTCTATTTACAATGCATTTACCCAGTACTCATGTTGATAACCATAAGGTACTAATTCTCGATCATGACATGCCATTCATGTTGTCACTGAGAAAAACATATTCCCCCATGGTTCTGTGCACCATTACAACCCACCCACATTTGGGAAACCACAATGTCGAAATCTCCCAAGTCCAAGGAATTTGATCACTACCATATTGTCAAAGTTGAAATGACATATAATTTTCTTGCATTATGCTAATCTCATCTGTCAAATATATCAGCACATGGTATGATTATGATTCAAAAATAATACCTCACCACCCCATGAGAAATATACCATCTATTTTCCTCTTCATATCGTCAATCACCGAGAATACAACCATGAGGCCCCACCCTTTGAAGACACCAATCCCACTCAGTTATTCCTGTAGGAATATTATGTATGCCATTGATTCATGGAGAATTCATATTCTCATTTTCACAAAACCATTACATCATCATCAAAATGATTCTTCAACTCACTCAAAACCATGGGAATCACCCATACAAATTGGTTCCCCAACGCACTCAAAACCGTGGGAATCACATCCAAAATTCATTATGTACAAATCGTTCCTCGATGCACACAAAACATGGGAATCCCGTCACATTATTACTTTTGGAAGAACCTCTTGGTCACCCTTGATTAGTGTATTTGTGTCCACCTAACGTCAAGACTATCAATTTTTAAATTCACATTAGCATTGTGTCTCTGATAAAAACCTTCATTTGTAGTTTGTTTCCCTTTGTTACACCCTGTATCATCATTTGAAGAATGTTGTCATCAATCACTCACCCCTATTTACATTGATCAAGCGATGCCATGAGCCACATGCTTATCAATTAGTCTTGATTCAATTCCATTAGTGTCCTAGTTAGTTATAAAATTATCATGGTTCATGAGGTAAGGCCCTTATCTTATCAGATGCTTCATTCTTATCGATGTCATCTCACCCTATTCTAAGAGTTGTAGTGGTTATATTTGTACCTTAGGGTCCTTCCTCATCCATATAAGGTACCGTATTGAACTAATTTAGGAGAGTCATTAGTGATCCCTAACTTATTAATATCTCCTATGCTCAACACCAGCTAGTCTATTGCATTAGGGGGAGTCATACGTTCCGATGATAGAAGTGTTCACATTTATGATTCATGGTAGCAACACATCTGGAATAGTGAAGTTCTTCCAATAATTTCACCATTATTTAGTTCACCCAACCCCGTGGGATGTTCATAATCATCAACAATTCTGCTTCTTCAACACCAATAATATCATTTCCAGGATTCATTTACTCATACAAGAATCGAATCCACCTTTATCCTTGCAACAACAATTTCAAGATTCGACCCCTTGGTCCCCTCTTATTGTAATCTAATTTGGCATATTTTCATGAGCATAGGTATGCTTGTCTCATTTATATAAAACACCATATATTCCTTATAGCTTCAATGGTCATCACCAACAAACTTTCCCCATGGGAAGGTCCTTCCAACCACAAGTTCTTGATAACTTATTAGAACATGGAGAGAAATAAATGATGATGTTCCGTACATTACCTTTCAAACCTAATCCATCAAATGACATCTATTAATGGTTAAATCTCACACACATGCTACATTTTGGATAATCTTGTAGAAAGGCGTCACCAACATATATTATGTAGCTCACTTAAGAAATGCTCATTATATATAAAAGATAAATTAGGATCTAAAATGTCAAAGGAATTTGGTACAAAAAATCATGTAGCTAAAGGAACTAGACACACATGCTAACTAGTGTTACATTCTTGTTTAGTTACCAGCACATACCTATGGGGAGTTTCCTTTGAAACCTACTGTTGATGCCCTAAAAATATTAGCATCGACACTAGGTATTATCCCCAATAAATGATCCCAATTATATCACTCACTATTTGGTATGGGGAATCCGTCTGGTTAAAGGTTCGGCTATTGTAGGTGTGTTTGTTTTTTGTTTTACTGGTTGGATCCTGGTCCACCGTTTATATAGTTTTAGTTTTAAAGCTATGAAGATGCAATTGTTTTCTAAATAAATGCATATAATTGACAGGTAGAAACCACACTAACGATGCGCAGGTTCTTACCTCTCATCTTACCGCTCCTACCTTATCAATTATCTAATCCGATTCTATATAAATATAACCTATCCCTACAGGGAGAAAATTTGAAGTACGAGTAATAAGATGGAAATTTTGAGACCAACCCAATAGATAGTTGTTTAAACAAATTTTTCACATTTACAACAGAAAAATATATCAAATATAGCTTTGACATAATTAAAACAATTTATTACTTGGATAACACATAAACATTTGCATAGAAAATGAAATCATTCACCACCATTTGAAATAGTTCAATAAAGTTAGAACAATCTCAAAGTATGAGTTATGAATGAAAGAAGAAATAGTTCCACATTTGACATTCCACACATTCCACACAAAGTATCTATGTGCATGCTTTTCCCAGCAAACAGGCCCTTCTCATTAGCAGAAAAATAGTTCTCTTACAAAATGTCCAACTTCTATTATGCTAGAAAAATTCCTTTAATCATTATACATCTCCTATATTTATACTACAAAGGTTTTCTCTTCACCTGACTGTTCACTTCAACTACCTCTAACCTTTGGGCTACCCCAAAATTTTCCTCTAGTGTTTGCACAAGAAATGCAATTAATTACAATTTAAAATTAATTTCCTAATGGGCCCTCCAGACTAGAAAGATAATTAGCCCATACATTAGCCTCTTCAAAAATAATATTACATTGTATCGGTTCTAAAACTTTCAAATATATTTTGTGATAAGATAAATCCTTTTCTACACATTTCTGTAATGTCCTTTGTTAGGAATTTATTAAAATGACAATTTTTCACTTTTTTCCCTAGTTAGACCTTTGACTAGTTTTGAGCTCTAGGTCCCCAAATTGCTCCAATTGCTCCCAAATATTATGAGAAGGTATATGGACGATGTTAGAACATAAATATGTATTTCAGGGATGCTTTTTTACATTTAAAACACTTGTACAAATCCTCTTTCAATTCTGGCCAATGTAGGGAACTTTACTAGTAATTTTCCTTTGACTAGTATTGGTCTCTAGGTCTCAAATTGACTCCAAATTCCTTCAAATATTCAAGGAGGGTGTATGAATGATATTAGGAATTGAATATGATGTTCAAGGATGATATATGTCCACCAATATACCTCTGAAAACTCTCTTAATATTCTAGACCAAGTATGCAATTTTACTAGTAATTTGGGGTTCAAATCCCCCTGGGGTAAGTACTGAAAATGGCTTCCCAAATGCCTCCAAACCCACTCAAATTTATGAAAATAGATATGGAATGTATTGAGTATGTTATTAAGGTATCATGTGCACCACTAATTTATTATTATATCTGTTCCAATCCTCTCCCATTCAACTGCAAAAATCACCAATTCGACCCTTGGGGAAATGTCACTATTTCTTCTCCCAATGCAATTAAACTGAGTAAAAATACTTCAAATTCTCAAGTACAGTACATGAAACTTGTAAAATACATCCATGGAATTCCATTAATCATAAATTCATCATAGAATCATCCATTCATTCGAAATCATCAGCATTACATTGGTTCACAACAAGGTAGTGGGGAAATGGCACTGTTCTTTCATTAAAAATGAGATTTATACATTTATACTTGAAATTTTGACCTGAAAATTTCTGGATATGAATAACATAGTATTTAATTCATATTAAAAAATAAATTGGGCATTAGAAGCTCCCCCAAAGAGTACAATAGCTCACCAAAAACGCCCTCCCTCAAGGATCAAGAATATGCCATCAAAACTGGAAATGGTTGAAGGAGTGAGATGCAATAGAAGAAACCATGAGCTTCCCTGTAGATTATACCTGCATATAATGTTAGGATATTTAGACACTTAGGAGTTATTTAAGACCAACTTGTGTAATATATCCCTGTATATTACACCTGCATATAAATATTCCATTAAATCTCTAATTGAAATTTCTGAAAGGTCTTTCCAATTACCAACTTGGATGGGAATCTTTGACCCTCGAAATTGGCTAAGGCAAGAAACTAGTCATCTACTAGCTCTCCCTCTTCACAAATGCAATTGCAAATTATACAAATGATTAAAATATGGTTTCATTCTTTATTCTTGACATTTATAAAGTTCTAATGTCCTCCATGGGTTGAATTCCTTCCAAGAGACTAATGTCAGCTCAAGTTGGGAAGAGATTCCAAAGAATGCCATTAGTACAACAATTCCTAGTCTCCCACTTCCACCAAATCACATGTGGAAGCATATTATCTTCCCTAACACCCTTGAGAACCCTCTCGGAGTCTATTTTTAGCACTGACATGTCATATATGGCATATGTAAGCCTTTAGGTCTGATTTGTGTCATAGGTGTCATAGCATCTTCATCATTGTTGTCATAGAGCTAGGGAATCTAGCCCAAGTGTCTCACTAGCTCCAAATTGCCTCTTCCTCTTCCATGGGAGTTCCTATTCCTTTATATTTAGACATCATTGAATCATTCCAAGTATTATTGACCTTATAACTCATCCCAAGAACATTAGGCTTCCCATGGATTCGAAATTGCAAGAAGAGGATGCCATGTGGCACATAAATTCTAGCTTGGTGGGTCCCACTTCCTCCACGTGTCTTATCAAATGCCACTTTGTTTTTCACTTGTATATATTTATTTATATCCTTTATTAAATATTTATGCCATCCTAATGTTCCAACATCATTTATTATCCCCATTATTCCAAATCCTAAAGCTTCCACCCCAAACCTAGGAAACTAGTAATTTTCCTCCTTGGCAATTATTTGACCCTTAACATCGATTTGACAAACTCTAATGAATATGGCCAATGTGATTAGGACATTGTGACCCAATTCCAAATTTGGGACATGGAAAATCATCCCTTCCCAATATTGCTTGTCCTCAAGCAATTTCAAACATGGGTGTTGAAGAACCTGCTTTCTTTATAGTTCTATGAAGTTGCCATTGAATTGCCCAACCTTGAGTCTTTGAGTTTCCATGAATATTTTAGAGAGGAACCACCATGCTTGCTTTTGAACTACTCTGATAAAAATCACTTTATTAAGTGGGAAATCCATCTCCCATACTGCTTGTTTCCCCCAAAAATTTGAACCCAATGAGATAAAAACTATTCTAGGGTCCCATTGCTTGTATCCCACCCCAACAATTAAGAGTGTTCTCCAACCCACACCATTAGATAAGAGAATTTATGGATCCCATTTTCTTGTATGCATTCTTCCAAACATCATGAGTGCAAAATATATATCATCAAAGTACATAACAACATAAGGAAAATGTACATCAAGAAGACGCTTCATCAAAGAATCATGAAAGTGCTTGTACCTCCAAGTAAGTAGACCACCATTTTCCAAGTGCATACAATCTTCAAGTGTGTTGAGAGGAAAATGCACCTATAGTTCAGGGGAGAAACTACCAACTTACGGTGATAAATATAGACTTACAAATGTTCTGCAAGTATGATAAGTAAGTGAAGATATTAGGGTTTAGAGATGCAGGCACCTCATTCAGAAGGTTGATCCTAGCTTTGCCTCCTTCGCTCTTCAATGCTTATCCAATGTCGCAATGCCCAGACCTGCAAAACAACTTGATACATTTCTCAAATACATTTGACTACATACATAAGATTGATATTCATAACAAAAGAAGACATCAAACCACAATCAAACAGTAATCAAATCTAAGACACATCAACATGTCATATTTGGAAAGATAAGAACATCTGAGCTTTATTGATGAATGAAAGCAAGTACATAAAGTTTATACCTTCCTTCAAGCTTGGCACTTCACGAAACCTAGATTCAAGGTCTCCTGCTTTTGTTCTCCAAGGATCCCAACCTGTAATCAACTGTGCTAGGGTTTATGAGAAACTGAGGCACAAGAGAGGGGGATGAGGGTCTCCATTCCTCCAGCATAACAATGTTCTGAGCTTGGTCCCCTCAAATGGCCCTTCTACCCTCCTTATATAGTCAGTGAAGGAGAGGAAAATAAGTTATAACCGAGTAGGAGGTTCTCCAACCAACTTAACTTACCCGAATTTCGAGAGTTTGACCAGTACATGAATGTGCTCTACTCTACAGTAGAAAAAATAGCGCACATGTGGAGGTGGGCACTACTTTAATGAAGCAGGGTAGCGCATATGCCCTACTATCATGCTTATGTACCAGCGCCCATGTGGGAAAATGGCCAAAATCAGGGTTTTCTGCTCATTTTTAGGAGATGGTTTGGTCTGGAAAAGTGTTCCTAAGGGTTGTAAGCATCAAATGGGTCAGGAGTGAGGTGATTTCAACCATTTTTAGTGTCCCAAATGACCCCTCAATCCACAAGTGTCTTGTTGTGTGACTGAACTTGATCTCAAGAAGTGTCGTCATGCAACCAAGGAATGCAAGTGTCGTCATGGACGGAGAGGTGTCATTTTAAGCTATAACAAACTGACCCATCAAATCTGCTCCAATGACATAGATGAGGATCCCTTGTCCTATAATGCTACTCCAAAAGGATTTGATATGCATCAAAATATTCAGCCTTGTATTCTTTCATCCAAGAAGTGAATGAAGAATCTCCACTAAAATTTGAACCAAATAATGAGCATTAAAAACAAGGAGACTTCAAAGCCCTCAAATACGTCTCACCCATACATCCATGAATGTGAGAATCATAAAGATGTAACAAAGTATGTGGCTTCTAACAAAAATGTTCTCCCGTCATAAATCTATTCACCCAAGTGTTGGATGAAGTTCCTCTAACATCAGATGAACCAAGTGTTGAGCAAGGAAAACCATGAGACTTCAAGTGACTCAAATGCATATCATAGGTGCATCCATGTAGATGTGCATCATCATAAAGTAACAAATGATGCTACTGAAAATGTGAATAAGAATGTGCTCCAAACATGTCATCATAAAATGTAAATCTAGGAGTTCCATACTCCTCATGTGGCACCATAAAAATTAACCCTTTCACCCATACTTCATTGAGACTAATGCTGCAAAACATGGAATTGTAGGATGTAGAAGAATGAACTATGTTGACTTGAATGATATGCTGACCCAGAGGTTTTCAATAAGACCCAAGTTCTTCGCGGTTTCCCTTTGACCAAAAAAACCCCTTCGCACCGGCCCTTTGAGCAACAACCTACGAGCAGGTTGAGGTCTCACCCGAGGTGTATCTATGGGGTAATGCAGAATCAAGTTTCCACAGTATGTGACGAGTTGTTTGGATGGATGCACTGTGTAGTGCAGTAGGGGGGATGTGATACGAGGCGAGACTGCGCAGCGATGTGCAACACCGCAGTCCACACCAGTAAGTCCTTCTACCGTGGGACTTTTACTAGGACTATGAATAATACAGTTCAACTTTATAATTGGATTACACAAAAATGCTTAAGGCACTGAACTGAGTATCACTCATCCACTCATTCATGCACTTAAATGACTATTACTCTAACATTCATTTATACACTTAGAATGTTTACTATTTAAGCGTCTACCATAGATGCAAATCACTATTATTCATTTGTCTGTTGTGCATAGGAAAGTACTTAAGCAATCTCTTAACACATGAACAAATAACTAATTCACTACCTTCAGAAGCAAAGCTAAGTATTCACCATTCATCTATTCATGCAGACTTAACATATCATCTCCATACTCTCCTGATGGAGAATGCAAGGAAATATTAAGACATTCATCTACAGAAAACAAATACTTGCAATCATACGCAACAATGTTCCACTGAATCACACAACACAATATTTAACGTGGTTCACTCCCCCGGGTGGGAAGCTATGTCCACAAGAACGGTTGTTATATATATATATCTTTAATGGGAAGGGGACAAACGCTCTTAGTCTGCACACTCAGCTGCAGACTCTCTTCTCTCTCAGCTAGGTCTCTGTGCACACAGCTGTAGAGCCTTTACAATGGCTTATGGTTCATAAAAGATCTTACAATACAATAGTAGAAATAAAAAGAACAATGAGAGAACAACAACCCAAAAAGTAACCACCAAAAGTAACCCCTTCCCTTACAAAAATGTCTTCTTTTATACACCATGCCTGAGGGTCATGTCTTTACAATGCTGAAGAATGAAAGCCTTAGGGTTTCCAAAACTACTACGGTTTCTCTAAACCGTCCTGCTCGCCTCTGGTAGCAAGTGTGCTATCGTGGTAGTCCTCCATGCCTTTGTGCTATCGCATTCGGCCTTCCTATTGTGCGCACACCGACAGGTCATCTTCATCGAGCTGCCCTTCCACTAACGGACTCGCACGACTAGATCAGCTCCCAGTTGGTTCCTCTGCAGATCGTTCATCCTTTTAATGGCCTCGTACAATTGGCTCAGCCCCTAGTTGCTTTCTCAGTGCCATTTTCCACTTAATGGTCTCGTACCACTAAGCATGCCAAGCTGTCGCTTTCCCTGAGTTGTTTTCCACTTAACGAACTCGTACAACTGGTCGCCTTCCTGATTTGCTCGTGCACACCACTCGGCACTCCTGGAGCATATTTGCAAAAATTAGACCACCGTTGGTCTATCCGGTACCTATACCTGTCCTTCATCCAACACTCCGCTTTGCTGGCTCCACGTGGCCTGATCACTTCACAGCACTGCTTCCTTGTAACGCTAATCTTCACGGTACTACCAAAATTTGGTTGCTACGCACAACTTCGCAGCATCCCCCATACTTGTACAAAATTATATCTTTTTTTGAGCTGCGCTCAACTCCGCAGCTCAACCTCCTTGTGTTATCCAAAATTTCCCCTACTTGGGCCAGGCCCAACATGCCCCTAACACTTACATGTGGCTCATCCCCAAGCCACCTCTTGCTTTGGCCTTCTGGATTTGCTCCACGACTTGTGGAGCTAGCTTGGTCGTGAACTCATTGTAAGTGCCGATCAACTGTTCCACTCCTTCCTTGGTGTCTTGATCGACTTGCTTTACTGTATCAAGCAGTGCTGGAGTTATCTCATCTCCAATCTGTCCTTGTACCTGCTCCTGGTTGTCGCGTAGATCTTTCAGCTTGTCTTTGATCTACTGCAATACTGCTATGGCATCCTCCAGGAGTTGCTGTGACTGATTATCCATCTGTCTCTTTTTCTCTTAATGCTTGGACCTTCCTCTTCAAGCCTGATATCTTCTTAAACCTCGACAGCCTATCGCTGGGTGGCAGGGCCTTTACTTCTATGTCCAATTGTTCTAGCGCAGTCTGCTTTTCTTTTACCGCGGTCTTTACATGCAGTAGTGCTGAATCCTCTTCAAGGACAGTAAATACCATTGAAGTCTTAGCCAACAAATCTTGGCACTTAGCCATCTCAATGGTTATGTTCTGTGTTGCGGCGTTAACTGCTTGTTCTCTTAACTGTTGCTCAATTAATACAACCTGTGGGTTGAGTTTTTCCTTGAGGAAGGCGATGTAAGCCTAATAGAGGACTTCCTTGTCCTACGTTTGTACTTTGAGGGATCACACCATGTATCCTATCCTTAGAACAGAATCCGTAGGATCGTCTTGGACCTGCAACTCTTCAATATGCGACAACAGTAATAGTGGCCTCCAATCGCAAGTGTCGGTCCTGTTCATCGTGCAGTTGCATCGTGGTGTGCGAGCTCGATTCCTGGAGCTCTCTATTGGCTGCTTCCAGTTTAGCTTCTCCCTTCATTGCATCAGTAGTTCTATCACGCATCTCATCCCCAATCTGAAGGTGCAGATAGTGCAGACCTGATAGAGGAATGTTGGCCAGGTCGAGCTCTTCCCGCTCGACACCCTTTGTGTCCAGAATCACCTATTCTGACATTGGGTCCATATGAACGACCTTAGTCTTTGTAGGCAGCGTTATGGCTAGCTGCGGCTACGTCTACTGCGAGGTTCCTCCCAACCTCCCTTCAGCTTTTGCATCGCGCGGCAAGGGTAGCCTCTTCTGGACATCGTCCATCTTCTTCATAAGCCCTTGCAATGCGAGGTTGGTCTTTTGTAGGTGATCGTGTATGCCCTTGTCCTTCTTCTCTTTTCCTGTCATCATCTCCCCAATCTGCTCTAAACATTTTCTGCAATCATGTCCAAGTCTTCTTCATTAAGCATTGTTTCATATTGACTCTTTATCGCTTTCATATTCTTATGCGCCTTTGGCTTCGGCGGGATTTCAGGTTCTTTCCTTGTTCCTTTCTCCTTTTCTTCAAAAAATGGGCATGCTGAAGGAATGATTTCATCGTCTTCTGAATCAGTCTCAACGTCCATGACCTTAACACAGAACTCGGTCAGCCAGTCCCTCATGAGGATGTCAATGTCTTCCTCGTACATATGGTAACTACCCACATACCCTTCCGGCTTCTTCATCTTTGATTTGGGTGAAACAAAAATACATTGCATGTCCACCTGAAAATCAATAATGCGAATCTACTTCGACATTACCTACTTTGTAATGCGCGATGTACGGGTGATTGCCTCTCGCAGCTGGGTGTAATACTGGTAGAAGACTTCGGCTATCACATGCTAGCGCTCCGTGTTCAAATTAGTCCAAAGTTTGGCATATCGAACTCCTCTGGGATCATTGGTGTCTGTAATTACGCCGACATAGTCCTTCGGCTCCTTCCATCCGACAAAGGCGATCAGGATAATCAATCATGCGAAGTGGAATTGACCTCCATTCTATTGGGTATCATTAAGTTTGTCCAGGAACTCATTGAGAAGGTACTGACACCAATTGAATTGGGCTCCTTTAGCCACCGAGGCACCGAGTAGTATTGCGCCCGCATGCACCTCTAGAGGCCTAGCTCTTCTTAGTATTTTTCCTATGAGCAACTGTGTAACAAACTTTGTCGCTCTATATTTGATTTCTTCTGTCGGAAAACCTCTTTTTCCTTTCACCAATGCATGGCTTTTCTTCATCTTCGCGATAGCTTCTTTTTCCTTACTCTTCCCTTGGAAGAATTGCTTGGGGTCCTTGCCGCGCTTGCTTAGTCATGTGGCACGGTGGATTAAGTCAATATTCAGGTCCACATTTTTGTCCATCCATAGGTATCCCTGATGGATGCATGCCATTAAGGTGCGAACCACCACATTAACTTCTGGTGATCGATCAAAATGAGGTAGTCGCAGCAGATTCAGCAATTCGAACTCCACTACCGGCGTCAACCAGCTTTCGAAAACCAAGTTAAATATTCCCTTAGCATCTTTCTTCCAGCACATGTACTGGCCAGGTTGGAACTGTGGGTACTTGGGATCGTGGAGTTCTTCCTTCTGCACCCCCAGGAGGTCATAGTATTCCCATTTACACTCTTGGATCTTCCCTAGCAGGTTCTGGGCAACCTCTACGTGCTTCGAAATTGGTGACAAGGGGATTTCATAACGGGAATTATTGAGCAGTTTAAAGACTAGGGCATCCAGGGCCCGTGGTGATATGTACTCCGGTGTCAACTTCAAGGGTTCCTTCTGAAATACCGGTGATCTTGGCGCTGTCTGGCCTATCTTGGGAGTCTTGCTTCGTGGTCCGAATGTGTCTTTCCCTTTGTCTTACATGACTACATTATGTCACGGTGATCTTCGAGATGCTTGACCTGGTTAGAGTACAACCTTCTTGGCAGGGGTTTTCATTAACTCTGCAATCCCCCCATGCTGAAAGACTCTGATTGCTTCTTGAATTGTAAGTCTTCTTCTCTGTATGGTGGCTTATACATTCACTAGCAAGAGTAGGCATCTGTTTTAGGAATATGGCTAAGGATTGCTAACACAATAGCGAACGCATGAAAATTGTAAGAATTTGGTATAGCCTGCGAGTCCTTATGCGGCGTTATTTATAGGCGCAAGTGAGTCCTCCCGCGCCTTACAATGACTAGATGAGAATTTAATGTGGTGTGCGTTGGCCAATTTGAATAGATCCTTCAGTCCCTTTCTTCGTCAGCGTGTTCAGAATGGCTAGCTTTGCGTTAAATGCTCAAGCGAGTGCTTGCAATGGTTACCTAACGGCTATATTTTTCTCAAAGGAAGTGTAATGGCTATTTTCCTGAGTACTGCGCTGATCTGCACGGCAGGCCATCTCTGATCCTGTGCAGTTACTTCATGGTGTCGATGTGTCAACTGCGCGGTTCCATTTCTCATTTTTTTTTTCCTTCCACACAGCTTCAACAGTGCTGCGTGGTACATACATTGTTCTACTTATTGTACATGTACAGACTCCTTTACATTTCAAGTGTCCAATTTCAACTGCACTTGACACTTAGAAATTTATTCTTCTGCTTATCATTCAGGATTCTGCAAGGTAGGACTATCATGGTAGAGCTTTAGCCGGCTTCCATTTATCAAATTTTGTAAGGTATCGCCAGCTAAGGTTGCTAACTGGGCTGCACTAGTGTTAGTAACATGTATCACAACATATGGACCAATCCAATGCATCTTAAATTTACCAGGAAACTTCATGAATTTGATATCATACAGGAGGATGAGCTCACCTACCTGAAAGCACTTGTTCTTTATATGGAGATCATGCCATGCTTTCTCATGGTCTTTCTAAACTTGCTGGTGGAAGCTAGCGATGATGCGATCTTCCTCCAACCTAAGGAGGTGTAGCAACCTTTCTTCTAGCACTGCGCGTTTTTCCATCCCTGTGAATGCAATGATCCTCAAACTGGGGACAATATAATCCATTGGAATTATAGCCTCTTGCCCATAAGCCAACCTAAAAGGTGTCTGTCCCATCAGTTTCTTGCAATTTGTCCTGTATGCCCATAAGACCGATGAGATGTGCAGGTGCCGATCATCTCTATTCACATTACAAATCTTAGTGAGCGCATTCTCTAGTATTTTATTGAAAGCCTCAACAGTGCCATTCGCCTGTGGTTGATATGGTATACTGTGCTGATGATGGATATTGAATTCCTCTATGAGAGCTTCAATAGTCTTGTTCAAAACGTGAGTGCCTTGATCACTCATCAAAATCTTTGGACATCTGAATCTAGACAATATTTCTTCAAAAATGAACTGCGCAGCAATACCGATGCTACAGTGCTTTATTGGTTTTGCTTCCGCCCATCTGTTGAGGTAGTCAATAGTAGTAATGATGTACCTCGCACCAGTTCTCTTCCCTGGTGGGTTTATAGGTCCCACAAAATGAATGGCCCACTTTTCAAATGCCTACAAGGTCAACTGAGGATTCAACGGCATCTCATCCCTGCATAATGGTTTTCCTGTCCTCCAATAGACATTGCAGTTCCGGTAGCGTTCTTTAGAGTTTTTGTGGATCGTAGGCCACCATAACCCTGCGCGTAGTATCTTTTGCATGGTAGCCCTTCCTGCAAAGTGTCCTTCTGCGATCCCTGAATGCACATCTGCTAAAATGAATGGTTTCTCATGGTCTAGTACACATCTGTGCAAGACTTCATCCAGTCTAATTTTGTATAACTGACCGACAATAATAGTGAAGTCTGTGGCGTGCACTACCAGTCGCTTCTTCTGCTGGACGGAGAAATCCTGAGGTGCTAATCTTGTCATTAAAAAATCGATGATGTCATGGTAATAATCATCAGCAACCTATGTAGCAAATAACTGCGCATCAAGCAGATTGTCTTCAATGTTTGTTGGCTCTTCTCTTGACTCAATTCTAGAGAGGTGATCAAGTCCCAAGTTCAGCTTGCCTGGCTTAACAATGATCTCAAAATCATACTCCTGGAATAGCAACAACCATTTGCATATGTACCCCCCTAACATTGGCTTATTGACCAAGTATTTCAAAGCACAATGGTCAGTGAACATGAGGAAGTGCGCACCAAGCAAGTAGTGTCTGAATTTATGCAATGCATATACCATCGCAAGACCTTCCCTCTCAGTAGTAGTATAATTTTTCTCTGCTGTTGAGAGCTTTCTGCTTGAAAATTCAATGGGATGGTCAATACCTCTTTCTCCTGGTTGAGCTAATACAATTCCCAGGGAAATTCATGATTCATCAACATGTACATGGAATGGATTCGCCCAGTCTTGGAAGACTAGGATTGGCGCAGTAACCATCTTTTCCTTTAGCATATCAAAACCCTGTTCGCACTCTGCGTTCCAAATGAATGGTGCATATTTCTTTAGCAGCTTCTCCATTGTTGCGGTTATCTGTGCATAACCTTTTATGAATTTCCTGTAATATCCGCTATGGCCTAAGGTAGAGCACAACATCTTGACTGAATTTGGTGTTGGTAAATTTACGATTATTGCAATCTTCGCAGGATCCACCATCAATCCTTGCTTACAGACAATGTGGCCAAGTAGAATCCCATAAGGAACACATAAAATACACTTCTTCAGATTTAAAGAGATTTGATGCTGTCGACACTTCTCAAGCATCATTCTGAGGTTCAGGAAATGGTTCTTCAATAGACCAAACATAGTCCAATCATCAAAATAAGCTTCTAGAAGCTTATGCATAAACTCTTTAAACACTGCGACGACGACTCTGGAGAAGATGGCAGGTGCGTTATCTAGGCCAAAGGGAATTACTGTATACTGGAATGACCCCCATTCTGTAGAAAACGTTATCTTATGCCAATCCATGGGATCAATTCTAATCTGATTATATCTGGAAAATCCATTAGTAAAAGAGTAGGCCTCATTCCCTCCAACATTATCAAGTACTTTTTCTGTGAAAGGACTAGGGAATGGGTCATGCATGGAAGCATCATTCAGTTTTCTAAGATCCACACAAATCCTGATCTCACCATTTGTTTTCTTGTCTTGAACGACCATGGGACTAATCCACTCGGACTCTTCAACAGGTTCAATGATTCCTGCTTCAAGCATCTTGTCCAGCTCTGCACGAACTCTTTCTTTGTAGCACGGATTTAATCTATATAGTCTCTTCTTTATAGGCTTGGCGCCTGGCTTCAAATGTATTTTCATGACCCCTAGGTCTCTAAGAATCCCTTTCATTTTTGTGAAATTCGTCAGGAAAATCTCCTGACACTCATGTAAGGTTTATGTGATCTCTACAACAGTCTGATCGTCCCAATAGTCTCCAATTGACGCGAACTTTGGTCTTCGCTTGTGCCAATGTTTACCTTCTGTGTCTTTACTGGTCCACTCATGTTTGGGATTTCCAACAGAGGTCCTTCTACGTCATGCACAACCTACGATTCTGGTTTGTTTATGTTGCGTGGATCGTCCTCATCATCTTCATTTTTATCATCTATTTCTTCAGCTAGGTTATAACACTCAATGGGATGTTCTTCGTGTTTCTTCCATTCTGACTGTAGGTACACAGGAACATGATCTGCCTCGAAGAATTCCTCCAATGTCATATTTCTGTGAGGACAACCTTCCCTGAATATGCATTTCTTAATTACCTGCAATGCGTCATGGATCAATGGGTTCTCATCGTCAAAGATGAAGTCCTTCTGGAAGTTCGCAGTCAGCATGTCCCAATCAGTGGTTTCCCTGTGCAACTCCAGGTCTAGGTACCATTTCTTTGGAATGTCATCATCTAGCGTATGTACAAATAGGTGCACCCATTCTGTATGTGGCCTTTCCAGCCATGCCTGCGAATAGACTTCAAGATGTTGACTAGGATCTATCTATCCATTAAACTTTTAAAAGGGTAAGGTAACCCTGTCAGCAAACCGAATCTGCATGTTGATTCTGCATTGATCCCAAGTGATCAATGTTTGCTTGTGCGCAGCCCACCATCTAGCGAGTGTGTCACGTAGTGCCATATCCAATACTGGTAATCTATACTCATCTACAATAGCTGCAGTATATTCTTGGATGAAATTGTAAACATTAGCAGAACCATCATATGTGGGAATAGGACTTACCTCCTTTCCGATCCAGCGCAGTGATTTCGTAACCTACGCGCATCGTCTTTCTAATAATTCATGCATGTGGCTTGGCCAATTTTCCAGTCCTGCTTCCAAGTCAGAGACACAGGAGCTATCACATCTCTAGCTAAGTTTACCATCCACAGTGGGATTAATGTAATCCTCCTGGTTCGTAGTGAGCTGGTATAATCGGTCCAAGTCTTGAGCCTTGGATTCCTCCTGAATCGGCTCGTTGTATCTATCACCATCTGTAGGATTCAACGGTGCGATGACCCTAAGATGTTTTCCTTCAAATATCATCTTCTTTGTCTTTAGGTTTATGGTGGCTAAGTTATCAATAACCCAGTCAATTCCTACCAGTGCAGGAAAAGGCTAACTATCGTCCATAATCTCGATAACTTCAAAGTCTCCATGACTTTGGACTCCATCGATGTCAACCACCACATCATCTAACTGGCCAAAAGGTATGCCTTTCTCTTGGTTAACCATTCTCAACTGGATAGGTGACCATAACAACTTTGGTCGACCCATCTGCTACCATGTCTGCTTAGTCAAGACATTCACTTCGGATCCCAGATCAAGGATGACTTCATCCATTTCAAAATCTCCTATCTACGTGGTAAGCTTCATTTCTCGTCCTGTTCTTTTATGCTTCCTTTTGTGATGTACTGCGCTATCAGAAATTTCTATTTCCATCTACAGTTCATATTGGTTTATGAGCTTCTGTAGCTCTACTATCGCATTTTCACTTTTGAGTAGCTTCATGCAGCTTCCCAGGAACTGTGCAACGGAAGTGCCGACATCTATTGCGGGGCTTGTTTTGTCATAAGAATTGGCATGTCTTCAACATGCGGTGTTTCACTGCGCAACGGGATCCTATGTGACTTGGGTGCTGGTTCTCCTGTGTGTTGATAAAGAACTCCTTGTTCTTTCGTAGGTCGAGAGAAGGTGCTTTTCCCGGAGCTTTCCTTATCCATACTGTCTCAAGAGGAGTCTTCCTTGTGTGAGCCTCCCGTGATGTGGAAGCTTATGCTCCCCTATAGTGGTCTGTCTCGACACCACTGTGCGTGACCACATTGATGCTTGGGTCCATAGGTCTGTTCTCTGCTACGATCCACTGGATGTTTAGGTTTGGTGCCTCCGTCCATCTTATTTTATGCATTTCTACCTCTAGCGTTGGGAAATATTCAATACCATGCTCAAATGATTTACAATAGTTGCATGTAGTGCATGGGTTAACACAATCTCGAGACACGTGACCTAGCTAGCCACAATTATAACAAATGACCTGGCCGCGGCCTCTTCCTTGCACCAGGCCAGCATTTCTTCCTCTGCCACGGTATCCATCACCACGACCTCTGTATCCTCCTTGGTCATATTGCGCATTCTCTTGTTTTGGCTGGTTTTCTTCTTATACGTGGTACAAGCCAGCACCTCTGATTGAGTCCATATCTCGTTTTCTTTCATTCATTAGATCATATGCGCGGCAGTTGGATTAATCATGTCCAACTAATTTGCAGAAAGTGCAGTATAATTTTTTAGGTGTTTTCACATATTTATGTATGATATAGCAGTCTTTAGGTTTGTGTCCTGTGGTTCTACAAATTTCACACCATGGGGCCTGATTCTGATTTATTGGGTTGGGTGCACCACTATTAAGATAGTCGTGGAATAACGGGAAATGCTCCTGGTCATGTACTTCTCCTTTACAACTTGTACACCCGATCTCATGTCTAGGTTCATTCCGTTGTTCTTTTCCATTCTTCATGCTTTGTAATTCTAATGTCAGGGTGGTCAGCTGGTTTTGGATCTGAGACATCCCAGAACTAGTCTCACCAATCGGTGAAGCCTCTAGATTTATTGCGATTTCCAAGGCCTCTGCCTGTGACGCAACCTTCTGCTGCATCAATGGTAATCTAATATGGGGCAACAACGCAGCAATAAACCATTCTTTGTGTTGTTTCAGAGCTATAACAAAGCTCTCTTGGTCCAATAAGGTCTTGAACTTCTGATCAAACTCCCAGACCATTTCCGTCAGTTTCTACTTTATTTCTTTCAACTCAGTTATACACTGAGATTCAGATTTGGGTTTCTTAAACTCTGCCACAAGTGCAACTTTAATTTTTGCGAGGGTTCTCGGCTGTGTGTGAGAGTACTTCATAAACCAATGTAAAGCTCTATCTCTGAAAGTGGTGATGAGTTGCACTCTCTTCACAGCATCATCGTGGATTTGTCTTACACTTCATACAACTTCGAAAAGAAACCAATGCTGGTCAGGTTCTTCTAGACCAGTTCCTTTGAAGATCGATAGCTTCATATCAGTGTTTTCCATTGTCCTATTAGGTGGTGTAGCGCCCAGATTAGTGCGAGGCTGTTGTAAAGGGCTCTGCATAGTGAAAAAAAATGGGGATATCGGAGTAGACGTACTGGGCTAAGTATTCTATGGGGTGGGCTCTGAAATAAAGGTGGCACGTTTTCTGCAACCAGTGGGTTCTGAGGGGTGAACGGTGGTGCGGCTTCGTTGTCAGGGCCACAAGGGATCTCAGTGTCTATGTGGAGTCCAGGGCCTCCAAGATTCTGATTAAATTTATATCTCTTTCCACTTCTATTATTATGGGTATCTTCATCAGAATCACTATATATACTGTTTACCATGAAAAACTTGAAAATATTACTGCATTCTTAAAACACCTTTCTCAACTAACAACATCTTAATGTATAGACTGAGATTGTTCAGGAACTTACCTTGGAATCCTTCGAAAAAATATGCTTATGCTTGGCTGTAGGATTTGAGTGTGTCTACAACAAATTCTGTTACGAAGCCTTGTAGCATGTGATCGACCCAAAAATCAACTATGCCTGGCAATGGGATGTCTATCGCTTTGAGCTGTGCTATGAGCTCGGGAGTCCACTTTGTAGGAACTCCTCCTTGAAAACAGGTTTTCTTCTCTGCAAGCCGCGAGATCCACTCGTGCAGCTCGTTTGGAAATGATGACCAGAAAATCTCATGCATGTCTTTCCATAGATATCTATTCAACCACTATTCGTTAGATAAATGTAGATGTTTATTCTCTTGCCTTGCAAAGTTCTTTACGGTCTTGTCACACCAAGCTCAGATCTCTATCTTTTCAGGATGCCAATTGTCAGAGCCTTCTGGGAACTGATATTATTCATCACACATCACAATTGAAACTCATCATGGATTCTAGCATGCAAGTGGAACCATTTGTTGGCTTGACTGATATGCTGACCCAGAGGTTTTCATTAAGACCCAGGTTCTTCGCGGTTTCCCTTTGAAAAACAAAACCCCTTCGCACCGGCCCTTTTGGCAGCAACCTATGAGCAGGTTGAGGTCTCACCCGAGGTGTATCTATGGGGTACTGGGGAATCATGTTTCAACAGTATGTGATGAGTTGTTTTGACGGACGTACTGTGCAATGCGACAGGGGGGATGCGCTACGAGGCAAGACTACGTGGCGATGGGAAACACCGCGGTCTGCACCACTAATTCCTTCTACCGTGGGACTTTTACTGGGACTGTGAACAATACAGTTCAACTTTATACTTGGATTACACGAAAATACTTAAGGCACTGAACCGAGTATCACTCATCCACTCATTCATGCACTTAAATGACTATTACTCTAACATTCGTTTATACACTTAGAATGTTTACTATTTAAGCATCTACTGCAGATGCAAATCACTATTATTCATTCATCTGCTGGGCATAGGAAAGTACTTAAGCAATCTCCTAACACTTGAACAATAACTAATTCACTACCTTCAGAAGCAAAGCTAAGTATTCACCATTCATCTATTCATGCAGAGATAACATATCATCTCCATACTCTCCTGATGGAAAATGCATACAAAAGTCTTCACATAACAGAATGCAAGGAAATATTCAAACATTCATCTACAAAAAACAGATACTTGCAATCATACACAACAATGTTCCACTCAATCACACAAGACAATATTTAAGGTGCTTCACTCCCCCGGGTGGGAAGCTACGTCCACAAGAACGGTTTATATATATATATATATCTTTAATCGGAAGGGGACAAATGCTCTTGGTTTGCGCACTAAGCTGCAGACTCTCTTCTCTCTAAGCTAGGTCTCTATGCACATAGCTGCAAATCCTTTACAATGGCTTCTAGTTCAGAAAAGATCTTACAATCCAATAGTAGCAATAAAAAGAACAATGAGAGAACAACAACCCAAAAAGTAACCACCAAAAGTAACCTCTTCCCTTACAAAAATGTCTTCTTTTAAAGACCATGCCTGAGGGTCATGTCTTTACAATGATAAAGACCGAAACCCTTAGGGTTTCCAAAACTGCTATGGTTTCTCTAAGCCGTCCTGCTGGCCTCTGGTAGAGAATGTGCTGCCGTGGTAGTCTCCATGCCTTTGTTCTGTCTCTTTCGGCCTTCCTGTTGTGCGCACATCGACATGTCATCTTCATTGAGCCGCCCTTCCACTAACGGACTTGTACGACTGGCTCATCTCCTAGTCACTTCCTCTGCAGATCGTTCTTCATTCTAACACCCTCGTAGAACTTCCTTAGCCCCTAGTCGCTTTCTCAGCACTGTTCTCCACTTAACGGTCTCATACCACTAAGCATGTCAAGCTGTCGCTTTCCCTGAATCATTTTCCACTTAGGGAACTCGTACAACTAGCCGCCTTCATGATTTTTTCATGCCCGCAACTCGACACTCCTGGAGCATATTTGCCAAAATTAGACCATCGTTGGTCTATATGGTACCTATACCTATCCTTCATCTAGCACTCCACTTTGCTAGCTCCAAGTGGTCTGATCACTTCGCAGCAATGCTTCCTCGCAGCGCTAATCTTCGTGGTACTGCCAAAACTTGGTTGATGCGCACAGCTTTGGAGTATCCCCCATACTTGTATAAAATTATATCTTTTGTTGAGTTGCGCTCAACTCTACAGCTCAATCTCCTTGTGTTATCCAAAATTGCCCCCACTTGGGCCAGGACCAACAAACTAACTCACCCAAATGATCAAAAAGTATAGAAGTTTCATAATGGGAAGGATCCAAGTGGGTAGTATCATGCAGCTCCTTCAAAAGTGTGAAACCTTTGTCATAGATTGGTTCCAATGTAGAGGAATCATGCTCTTCTTTAAAAATTGCATAACCTTCATCAAGATACAATTCAAGTTCCTCTTCCACCACATCAAGTGTTTGGATCTCTTCAAGTTCATATTCAAACACATTAAGCACATTTAAATTCCCACATTTCTCATGATCCACCATGTCATGAGAATCCTCCAAACAATCTACCATTTGACAATCTGAAACATAGGAGGAGAAATAAGTATCTTGCAACGTTTCAAGAAGTTGCTCATTTTGAAGTGTGAGCTTATGATTATCCTCATTATTCTTCAAGTATGCATCATGTAACAATTCATTAAGCTCAAACAAATTGTTTCTATAAAAAATCAAAGACATGAAATTACCTTTGATGTGACACATTGCTCTTTGAATCTTCTCCATGTCTTCAGGGAAGGATGTTTCCTCCAATGAAGTAGTTCTCCAACAAGAATTTGACACCAATGCTTGAGTCTCATAGAGAATGTTGAGGGACTTTTGGACCCTTCATCTTTAAGGACCCTTCAAGAAAATGAGGCTCTTGCAGATGAACCTCCTCATCTTCTTCATTTTTGCTTGGACCAACCTTATGAAGCTCAAGTGGTGATGGGGAAGTTGATCTTGGTTCTTATTCAATTGCTATAAGGTCTTCATTATCATCCTTAATGGAAATTGGGCATGCAACAACACTTTCAAAAGTGATCTCTATGTCACCAACACAGACGTGTGAGCACCCATCAGTAGGTACTCCTTCATAGTTTAAGCATACATCAATAGATGCTCTTTGGTTCATGTCTAAGCTAGAAGGTGTCTCGAAATGATCTTCCATATTTTCAAAATAATCTTCTTCATGCTCTTATGATTTATCTTCCTTTTGCTCCTTCAAGCAAGCTGATGCATTTTGCCCCTTGTTTTCCCTAGGACCAATATCTTTGGAATCTCTTTTTGAAGAATTCCCAAAAGCTCTCCTCAAGTAGGACATCATTTCACACACGCATATATGATACTCTCTCCAAGTTTCTTTACAAGTAGGGCATAAACCTTTCTTTACTAATTCCACATCTTCATTTTTGGGCCTATTTTCAAAAATATGTTCAGCAAAGTACTCAAAAGACATGGCATTTTGTGTATTTTTTCTCAAAGCAAGATATTCTTGATATTTTTTATATTGTTGGGGCAAGGTGCTATATGTTGCTTTCCATCTTTGGAACTCATTCATAGAATTATACTTGGTTGGTGTGACACACTTATATTCATCAGATTTAAATTCATAAGAATAATCTTCATTTCTCCTGAAATTGTAAGAAGTTTTGCATGATGGCACCTCTTCCTCGTACCATTCACATTCTGCTTCATATTGCTCATAAGCATATGCATATTCCTCATAAGAATTGTACTCATAGGATTCATCATAATAGTAAGACATGTAAAATTAGTCATAGCAGATCTAATGAACAAGTAAATCAATCACAACAGATGAACATAGAAAATATGGTACAAAACTGTGCAAAACATGCAGCAGTGCTCTCTATCCCAGAAAGGGTGAATGAATTACAATACAATCTGTAGCAATGACTGAGCAATTCGAATTGCCTAAGGAGGTCATTCGAATCACTGAATGGAGTAGATTGACTCTAACTAGGAGTCCTCATCAATCAATCGGTGGTGCTCATCAATGCACAACAACCAGTCATCCAGGTGTCAATCTGAGTCTAACTGAGTGTAATAAGTGTAACTGAAGTGTGTAGCACTGATTTAGGATCTGGAGGCTCAGTGGGGGCGCATGGGAGGCTAACTGAAGTCAGAACAAGTCACCTAATCGAACTGGAGGTCCAACGGAAGTGATACAGTCAGTCGGGAGTGAAACTAGCCTCAAATCAGGGAGAATCGGAGCTAACTGAATGTAACTGAAGTGGAACTGCAGTGGTAGGTGAACAAGTGCGCCCTTCTCTGGCAGTAGGTGAGAAGTGGGCGCCTTTCAGCTTAGGAGGGCTAAAACTCTGTGGTAGGTGGCTCCCGGGTGCTAGAATGAAGTGGATAAGGTGCTGGAGGCATCAAACTGGTGAGTGGGATGCATGCCAGTGCATGCAGGTGCATGCAAACCCTAGATTCTGCATGCAAACCCTAATTTGCATGCAAGATCCTGAAAAAGATGATGTGGATATCCGAACACCCCCCCTCAAGCTAGACTATGATGTGCCAACAAAAATAATGTGGGGCCCTGGTAACTAAGACCAAAGGTCACCCCAATACAATAATCCAAAAAATGCTGAAAATAAACTAAGTGAGGAAAGAGGGAAAACCCAGTGGGAAGAAAGCCCCCCCTCAAGCTAAAGCATAATAATGAATCAATCTATCTCCACCATGATGGAAATCACCCCCAACAGTGAACGGAGGTAAGAGAACTTCTTCTCAGTGAAGCTCTTGGTGAAGATGTCTACAATTTGCTCATCAGTAGGGCAATATTGCAGAATGATGGTGCGGTCATGCACCAACTGTCGAATGTAATGCATATGAATCTCAATGTGTTTGGTCCTCTGCCGCTGAACTGGATCTGTGGAGATCTTGATAGCACTTTGATTGTCACAAAATAAGACAGTCGAAGTAGTGCCACCAAAACCAAACTCGGAAAGAATACCCTGCAACCAAACTGCCTGAATGCAGGCATTGACTGCCCCTCGATACTCTGCCTCTGCTGAAGAAAGTGCAATGGCTGCTTGCTTTTTGCTGGACCAGCAAATAGCACCATGACCAATCATGAAAACATAACCGGAAGTGGACTTCCGATCAATGCTATCACCTGCCCAATCTGAATCAGTAAAACCAATGAAATCTAGCTCAGAATCTGCAGCATAATGTATGCCAAACTGTCTCGTACCTTGCACATACTGCAAGATCCGCTTGGATGCTCGCCAATGAAGCTCATGTGGTTGCTGCATATATCTTGACACGGCACTCACAGCATATGAGATATCAGGCCGTGAGTGTGTCAAATAAAGTAGTGAACCAATCAACTGTCGATACATACTGCAATCTGCAAGCGGTGTGGAATCTCCCTCCTCAAGACTCATTCTTGAGAGGAATGGGAACGGGGCTGCCTTACATTCAGCCATATTAAACTTCAATAACAGGTCGGAAGCATATTTTTGCTGAGATATAGTGATCCCATCAAAATTTTGAGCTATCTCCAAGCCCAAAAAGTGACTCAGCAAGCCCAAATCGCTCATGTCAAAAGCTAGATTTAAGGCAGATTTTAGCTTGTTTATTGAAGTAAGTGTGCTACCAGTAATAAGCAGATCATCAACATAAAGTACAATAACCAACAAATTACCTTTAACTCGCTGAAGATACACATTCGGATCAGATTTGCATCTTTGGAAATTCTGAGAAAGAAGGAAGGAGTCCATCTTTGCGTACCAAGCTCTTGGGGCCTGTTTTAACCCGTACAAAGATTTATTCAATCTACAAACCAATGATGGATCTGATGTATAACCCTCTGGCTGCTGCATATAGACCTCTTCAGCAAGGTCGCCATGTAAAAATGCACTCTTCACATCCATGTGGTGCACTTCCCAGTGCTTGGATGCGGCAATAGCTAAAACAAGGCGGATGGAATCCATCTTTGCAACCGGTGCAAAGGTCTATGTGTAGTCCACTCCTTGGACTTGGGAAAAACCTTTTGCCACCAACCTTGCTTTATATTTTCTGATAGTACCATCAGCAGCAACTTTAGTATGGTAGACCCATTTACACTTCACTAATTTTCTTCCAGGTGGAAGAGAAACTAGCTCCCATGTATTGTTCTTTTGAAGAGAACTGTACTCTTCGTCCATGGCACTTTTCCATCTCGGATATCGATGGGCTGAATAGAATGATGTAGGATATGAACCAGCCATCAAATAACAAATCTCAGGAAGAAATGGATCAGCAATAGAAAGAGCCATACCTGCTCTTTGAAAGTCTCCTCTTGTTCGTCTCGGATTATTTGGATTTCCAAGATTCGAACCAGCAGAATGTAGAGTGTTTTGGGCCCACTTTGGTAACTGAGGAGGATCATAATGATCGTATTCCGAACCTGATATGTCATGATCATCATATGCTGCTACAATATCAGAAATATCAGAACTCATACCTTCATTATCGCTGCTCGGATCTTCTTCTGGTGAAGGCGGTGAATCGGAGGTCTTTTCCTCGACTAGTTGCAATTCTTGAAGCGGTTCTTCAAACTGCACACTGCGCTCTATGAATATCTTTTTAGATCTTATATCCATGAGTTTATATGCTTTTGATTCTTCCCCATATCCTATCAATATGCACTCGATACTTTGTGGATCCAAAGCTCGTCTCTTCTCAGAAGAGATTCTAGCCCATGCAGTAGAGCCAAAAACTCTCAAATTTGACACATCCGGTTTGTGACCAAAGAATGCTTCGAAAGGAGTCATACCTTTCACGGATGAATGTGGAACACGGTTCTGTATATATGCAGCAACATTGATTGCTTCAGCCCAAATATTTGCAGCCAAACCTTTCGATTCAATCATGCATGTAGCCATCTCTTTCAGTGACCGATTTTTCCTTTCCGCTACACCGTTCTGCTGGGGTGTGTAGGGAACTGTATGTTGGATCTTAATTCCGCTTTGGGCACAAAGTTGCAGCAACTCGGACTTGATATATTCCCTACCATTATCAGATCTAAGAGCTTTGATCTTGCTCTCAGTGGTGGTCTCAACAGAATCCTTAAAATCCTTGAATTTTCCAAGCACTTCTGACTTGTTTTTGAGAAAGAATACCCATGTAAAGCGGGAAAAATCGTCAATAAATGTCAAAACATACCTTCAACCATTTAATGACATATGGGGCAGCGGACCACTGATATCAGAATGGATCAATCCCAAAATAGTAGAGGCTCTGCTAGCCTTGCCGCGGTCGAATCTGTGCTCGGGGTGCTTCCCAATAATGCAACTAGTGCATATTCCCTTCGAGGAACGGAGTTGTGGAAGCCCATCTACCATGGATTTATTTGATAGCAGCAGCAAATACTTATAATTTAGATGTCCAAATCTTTCATTCCAAAGCATACTAACCTCATTACCATGTGTGCGAAGAGCAGTGGGCTTTGCAAGCGGAATAAAGTGCGAAAACTCATAACATTTTGCAGTGTGGTTTGCCTTTCCAACCGCAACTAGTCTTCCACTTTTGATATCAGAAATTTCAACTGTATTAGGGCTGAATGTGACTTGCTTTGGTTCACCAGTATGTGTCATTTGATACACAGAAAGGAGATTCAAAGCTAAGGAAGGCACATAGAGAACATTCTGAAAGCTTCCATGTTCTACATGAATCGTACCTTTGCCCTTTGAAGAAATTTTTGAGTCATCTCCCAAATGGATGGGGATGGAGCTGTTTGGATCGAATGAGGAAAAAGAATCAATATTTGCAGCCATATGATTTGATGCACCCGAATCTATCAAGAGAGTAGTGGGCTTCGAAACCGTTGCCATGAGTGCTTGTCCTCTTTCATGATCATCATTCCGATCCTTCTTCCTTGCACCGTCAGGAAGGGTTATGTTGTTCTTTTCCAAAAGGAGGGCCATTTGATCTATAGTCTTCTTCATACATGAACTTTCGGGATGAAAGCCACGGTTACAATAAGTACATTTAGATTTTTGGTTACCTTCTTTTCCCTTTTGCTTGGATTTCGAACTGGATGGTGCATCCGTTTGCTTGCCTTTGTCTTTTTGCTTGTGAGGCTCGAATTTGGGCTTCTCCTTCTTTTGCTTTCCTTTACCATTCGAGATCTTGGGTCCTTGAACAAATAGGGCTGAATCTTTGGAGCTTATGGACCCCATTTGAATCAACTTGTCATGCTCTTTTGTAACGGACTCAATGAAGGCATTCAAGGTAGGCATCTTCCAATTCGGGGTAGTTAGCTGACCGGAATTGAAAGTAGAGACAAATACTGAATAATCTTTCCCAAGCTTGCTTAGAATGGAGAGAATCAACTGTTTATCCTCTTTGATAACACCACTGTTCTTCAATTGCAAGTTCAAGTTCTTGAATTTTGTGAAGAATTCATTGATGGTGTCGAAATTCTCAGGATTAAGGCCAATCAATTCATTCTCTAATTGAAAAGCCCTAAGCTCATCTTGCTTGCCGAATAGTGTTTCAAGTTGCTCCCATATGGCTTTTGGAGTCTTCAATCCGCTGAGATGGAAGTGAAGATCCTTGGAGATGGAGAGACAAAGAAGACCATAAGCTTCATCAAGCTTGTTGTAGTGTTTGGTTCGATCTGACACATTGTTTGGCTCCAATTCAAGACCAAGAGTGACTCGGTAGTAACCTTTTGAACGTAATATGATCTCCATATCATCTTTCCAATCAAAATAATTGAATGGGGTGAGGATAGGCTTTGAAGAAGAGTATTCCATTGCTAGGAGCGAGTCAAACTGATGTAGAATAGGCTTGCATGCATAAGATAGCGAATGCAATTGCTGTAGGGAAGCTTGCATGCACAATGTAGCGAGTGCAATTGAAGGAGACAATAAACCTGCAAATCACATAAAAACAACCACAATAAGGTCGAACAATCCACCCTTTGAGAGTTGCATCACACCTGGGATTGGATTTCAAGCAATGTTGAATAGGTCCAATGTATCAGATCCAGGAATTATGTGGTAACTCAAGCTTCTGGAGTGGTATTGGAATATTTTTCAAGCTTTGCATGCACAGGAGCGAATGCCCTTGAGATATCTCATGCCAAACTTTTTGCAATTTTTAGCAATTCAGTCAAATCTTCTTGTATAAACACCTGTAGAAAAGAGATCTTGTCCCTGCAATGGCTCTGATACCATGTAAAATTAGTCACAGCAGATCTAATGAACAAGTAAATCAATCACAACAGATGAACATAGAAAATATGGTGCAAAACTGTGCAAAACATGCAGCAGTGCTCTCTATCCCAGAAAGAGTGAATGAATTACAATACAATCTGTAGCAATGACTGAGCAATTCGAATTGCCTAAGGAGGTCATTCGAATCACTGAATGGAGTAGCTTGACTCTAACTAGGAGTCCTCATCAATCAATCGGTGGTGCTCATCAATGCACAACAACCAGTCATCCAGGTGTCAATCTGAGTCTAACTGAGTGTAATAAGTGTAACTGAAGTGTGTAGCACTGATTTAGGATCTGGAGGCTCAGTGGGGGCGCATGGGAGGATAACTGAAGTCATAACAAGTCACCTAATCGAAATGGAGGTCCAACGGAAGTGATACAGTCAGTCGGGAGTGAAACTAGCCTCAAATCAGGGAGAATCGGAGCTAACTGAATGTAACTGAAGTGGAACTGCAGTGGTAGGTGAACAAGTGCGCCCTTCTCTGGCAGTAGGTGAGAAGTGGGCGCCTTTCAGCTTAGGAGGGATAAAACTCTGTGGTAGGTGGCTCCCGGGTGCTAGAATGAAGTGGATAAGGTGCTAGAGGAATCAAACTGGTGAGTGGGATGCATGCAGGTGCATGCAAACCCTAGATTCTGCATGCAAACCCTAATTTGCATGCGAGATCCTGAAAAAGATGATGTGGATATCCGAACAAGACATGGCTTACAATTTTTCTTGAATGTATGTACCTAATCCACAGGTGCAAGGACCATGCTTTGATACCACTGTAATGTACTTTGTTAAAATTTTTATCAAAATGACATTTTTTCACTTTTTTTCCTAGTTAGACCTTTGACTAGTTTTGAGCTCTAGGTCCCCAAATTCATCCAATTGCTCCCAAATATTATGAGAAGGCATATGGATGATGTTAGAACATAAATATGTATTTCAGGGATGCTTTTGGACCTTTAGAACAATTATGTGAATCCTCTTTCAATTCTGGACAATGTAGGGAACTTTACTAGTAATTTCTCTTTGACTCGTATTGGTCTCTAGGTCTCAAATTGACTCGATGTGATGCACCTGCAACAATTAATTAATACGAATATGAGAAATAGCAGAAATGACAGAACTCAGAATCACGTTGATATTGATCACAGGCCTCTTCGAGGGGGCAACCTTCTTTGAGCAAGCTCAATACAAATAACTTCACGGTGCCTTCACAAGTCTCAACACACACTTATATACTAAGTCTAAGTGCCAATACCATGGGTCAAAACCACAGGCAACTACAAATTATGGATCAACAAAACTACGGGTGACTTACAAAGCATATGCGCCAACAACAATAACAAAAACTATTGATCAACAAATACTACGAGTTGACTTACAAAGCATATGCGTCCAACAACAACATACTAACAAAGTACAAACATGGGTTCCTAACATCCCCTCCCCCTTAAAAAAAGCTTTGTCCTCAAAGATTTAGATGTGGAAATTGTTGTTGAATCTGAAGGAGTGGTTCCCAAGTAGCATCCTCTGGTTGCATGCCGTGCCACTGAATTAAGACCTCTGTGATAGAGCTAGAGCGAAGCTGACACGTGTGCCGATTGAAGATGGCCTCTGGCTCCAAAAGGATGGATCCTTCATTATCCAGCTCGGGTAAAATTGTTTGTCCACTGATGTTGGTGCCAAGAACTTTCTTCAGACAAGAGACATGAAATACTGGATGAATGCGGGAAGAAGGAGGAAGTTCCAATTTATAAGCAACGGACCCAATCTTCTGAAGAATCCGATATGGCCCATAGAACTTCGGAGCGAGCTTATGACGCCCTTTGAGTTTCAAGGAGGATTGTTTGTACGGCTGGAGACGAAGAGAAACCATATCGTCGACTTGAAAAGTGCACTCAGAACGGTGTTGATCAGCTTGTTGCTTCATGCGATTTCTTGCCATGTGAAGATTGTCCCACAAAATGAGAAGAATCTGATCGCGGTTTTGAAGGACCGTGTCAAATTCCTGAACTGGTGAACTGGTGGGGGTGTATGGAAGAAGAGTTGGAGGTGCCTGACCATAGATTGCTTCATATGGGGTCATTTTAGAGGCGGTGTGGTAAGAGGTATTGTACCACCATTCAGCGAGAGGAAGCCACTTTTCCCACTGATGTTGTTGTTCCAAGGTGAAGCAATGAAGATAAGTTTCCAAGCATTTATTGATAATTTCAGTCTGACCATCTGTTTGTGGGTGATACCCTGAACTCATCTTCATTTTGGTGCCAGTGTGACGAAATAGTTCTGTCCAAAATTGACTGGTGAAAGTCGCATCATGATCCGAGACAATGGAAGAAGGGATTCCATGAAGATGAAAGATCTGGTCCAGGAAAATTTGAGAGACGGAGGAGGCTGTATAGGGATGGCTGAGAGCACAAAAGTGACTATATTTGGAGAGGCGATCAACCACAACGAGAATCACCGTCTTCCCACCAGATTTAGGGAGCCCTTCAATGAAATCCATAGAAATATCTTTCCAAATCCGTGTAGGTATGGGCAAGGGTTCAAGCAATCCTGGAAGGAGTGTTGTTTCACCCTTATTGCACTAGTAGGTATCACATTCGGCCACCATCTGTTGAATTTTCCTTTTCATGCCCTTCCAAAAGAAGTTACGCCGTGCTCGTTCATACGTTTTGAGGAACCCAGAGTGCCCTACCGATGGAGAAGCATGGAGTTGATAGAAGACAGCCTGTTGAAGATCTGTGCTCTGGGGAAGCACCAGGCGACCCTTGTATCGCAGAGAAGCACCATCCCAAGAGTAATGTGGTACAACAGAAGTGTTGTTGGTCAAGCGTTGGATGATTTGAGATAAGGAAGAGTCATTGACATAACCTTGTTGAACAGATTGCAACCAATTTGGAACAGGCATAGAAATAGCTGAAAGAGAACCTTGGGCATCAAATGTGCGAGAAAGAGCATCTGCCACAATATTGTCTTTACCCTTCTTGTAAGTGATCTCATATTCATAACCCATGAGTTTGCTAACCCATTTCTGTTGTGCCGGGGAGGAGACACGCTGGTCCAAGAAATATTTCAGACTCTGGTGATCAGTCTTGATGCAGAAATGATTTCCTAATAGGTATGGATGCCACTTCTGTACTGCATGCAAAATAGCCATCATTTCCTTCTCATAGGTAGAGGCAGCTAAATTATTACTTGAAAGGGCTTTGTTGGTGAACGCAATGGGGTGTTCATCTTGAAGGAGAACAACACCAAGTCCATTGCCGCAAGAATCACTCTCAATAGTGAAGGGATTGGAAAAATTGGGCATAGCTAGCACAGGTGTAGTACACATAGCTTGTTTTAGTTTTTCAAATGCACACTGAGCAGCAGGTGTCCATGTAAAAGCATCCTTTTTCAACAGAGCAGTTAATGGAGCTGCAATCTTCCCATAATCCTTGACAAACTTGCGGTAGTAGCCAGTCAACCCCAAAAAACCATGAAGGCTCTTGAGTGTCTGAGGATGCGGCCAATTGTTCATGGCATTGATTTTGGCAGGATCCACGTGAACCCCTTGTGCTGAGATAATGTGCCTGAGATACTCAACTTCCTTCTGTCCAAAAACACATTTAGACTACTTGGCATGGAGATGATGGTCAGAGAAAAGTTGCATGACAAGATCCAGATGCTGGAGATGTTCATCCCATGTTTTACTGTAGATGAGGATATCATCAATGAATACCGGAATGAATTTCCGCAAGTAGGCTCGAAATATTTTATTCATTAATGCTTGGAATGTGGAAGGAGCATTACTGAGGCCAAAGGGCGTGAACAAAAACTCATAATGGCCATCATGTGTGCGGAAAGCTGTTTTAGGGATACCATCCTCATGAACCCGAATTTGATGATACCCAGAACGAAGATCGAACTTGGAGAAAAAGTGAGCCCCATGAAGCTCATCAACAACGGGAATTGGAAACTTATCCTTGATGGTGAGGTGATTAAGTGGTCGAAAGTCAATGCAGAGGCGCCATGACCCATCTTTTTTAGGGACAAGAATAACTGGAGAAGAAAAGGAACTAGTGCTTGGGCGAATGATACCTTGCTTCAATAAGTCCCAAACGAGCATTTCAATCTCCATTTTTTAGTGAAATGGGTAGCGATAGGGCCCGATCTTGGGAGGAACGCTTCCAGGAAGGAGCTGAATACGATGGTCTTCTGGACTGGAAGGTGGCAATCCCACTGGTTCAGCAAAGACACCTATATATCGATCAAAAATTTGTTGTAGATCCAAAGGAGTAGTGGAGACCGCTAATGGTTGCATCTGAATGGAATGGATCTGAGCGATGACACCATGTGAATTCTTCTTGAGGATTTTTTCCATGCGATGTGAACTGATGATGCTGAGAGAACCTGGTTGTAATCCTGTCAATGTGTGTTTTTGTCCGTTGAGGGAAAATTGCATCCAAAGTTCAGCAAAATCCCATAAGATAGGGCCAAGTGTGCATAGCCATTGAGCGCCCAAAACCACATCACATCCTCCTAAGGGCAAGGCAAACATGTCAGAGCGCAAGGTATAATCTCCCATAGAGATATGCACATTTCAACACTTCCATTTGCAAGGTAAGGTACCCCCATTGGCAACCATGACTTCAAAGTTGGAGCAAGGATGGATAAAACAATCAGCTTCTTTGGCGATCCGAGGGTCGATGAAATTATGAGTGCTACCAGAATCAATGAATATTATAAGAGGAAGCTTCTTGAAGTAACCCTTGACCTGCATTGTTTGGGGGGTGGTGATTCCAACTAAAGCATGGAGAGATATCTCTGGCTGGTCATCCTGAGACGGAGGGTCAATAGGCGGTTCCTGAATGTCAACCGGAGCATCCAGTGTTTCTGGATCTTCGTCACCAATTTCAGAGGTAGGCGGAGACTCCACATCCAAGAGATAGAGATTTTGCTGAACACATCTATGTCCCTGAGTGAATTTCTCATCACAATTATAGCAAAGCCCCTTTTCTCTGCGTGCTTGAATCTCTGTTTCACACAAGCACTTGATAGGAGTCGGTCGAGGAGCCTACGGTATAGGTGGTCACTGAGAACCCATATTTCAGAAGGGAACAAAAGTGGGATTGGAGCATTGTTGGGCTGCAATCTTATCTTCTGCCAACTTAGCCAACCCTAGGGCTTCCATCATTGTGGTGGGACAGAACATTTTGACCTCAGAGCGGATGGCATCCTTTAGACCACTGATAAAACAACTCCGGTAAAATTCATCAGACAATCCTTCGGTGTGGTTGGCTAGGTTCTCAAATTCAGTTTGATACTCTCTCACAGTGCCAATTTGGCGAAGATTAGTGAGGGCTCCGGTGAATTCATCAAAAGCACTATGACCAAATCATTGCAAAAGGAGCTGGAAAAAGTCTGACCATTTGGGCTCTAGATGAGCCTTGATGTACCAACGGTACCATTGAAGAGCTTCCTGTTCCAAGTGAAAGGATGCCAGCGGAACTTTGTTGACATAAAAAGTATTATGCATACTGAAATATTTTTTTGCACGATAGATCCATCCAGTTGGATCAGTACCATTGAAGCGAGGAAAATCAATCTTCGGCCATGGAAATTGCTGGAAGAAGAGAACCCATTGTCTGATGAAGACTCGGACTATCATTTGCTATTCATAGCTGAATGTTCAAGATGGAGGCCGAGAAATTTTTCATCCAGATCCTGGAGTTTGGCTTGGATGGCTACAAGTGCTTCTTCCATGGTTTTTGCTCCTGCATGGGTGACAACCATAACCAGGAGTTGTTGTTGTTGTTGTTTTTTTTTTTTTTTTTTTTTTTTTGACTGGGTAGGAAAACAAAAACAGAAACTTCTTCAGTAAGGGAAAATCTAGACTTGGGAAAAAATCTGAAGGGTAATTGGGGTTTGACTAGGTGTTGGACACTATCGACTAGACAGGGAAACAAAAATGAGGATTTCAGAAGTGAGGTGAAAGAATGGGAAAATTTGGCAGAGGGGGACAAAGAAGCAGAATTCAGAAAGGAACTCTGTGGTAAAATGTGAAGGTGATTGGGTGAAATCTAAGGAAGTTATGGCAAACCCAAAAAATAGGCAAATGTGGGCTTCTGGGCTTTGGGAAGGGGAATTGGGGATATGGTCCTCAGGAATGAAATATGCAGAATGGGATGACAGGGGTTCCCCGAAAATTTCAAGGGAAACAGAGTGAAAACAAGGGAGATATGGACAAAAAACTGAATTTTATACCTTTTTTTTTTCCAGACTGGAGCGGCTACGACTCGGAAGGGATCTGGAACAACGCCGAATGGATTGAAAATGGTTGGATCTAAAACGGCTTGAAAAATGGATCTGAAATGGCGCAGTAGTGATCGACAATAGTTCAGCTAAAAGTAGATATGGACCCCAGGTATGTGCAGCTTCCTAACAGTTCAGGGGTTTCACTCGGCCACCAATGCTGGATGACGACTTGAGTATTTGGGAAGTACCCCTCACTCCACGGCTCAGGTAAAATTGATAACCTCTCTGCCAAAAACGACAGCTCTTGGTTTACCTCACGGGTGGGAACTAGTCAATCAGGTAGGGGTCGTTTCCCTTTTCGCTGGTAGGTCCTCTCAATGGGCCAGCTACTTCGGGGTTGCTGTGGTACTCCTCATAATGAGTTTTAGGGCTTATGCCCAAGTACTTCCCACAGTTAAGTGGATAGGGATTATTCCCAAATCCGAACCTACAATGGATGCGAAAAAAAAATTGGCAGAAATTTCACCCAGCGAGCCCAAGAAAGTGCTCTGATACCAGATGTGATGCACCTGCAACAATTAATTAATATGAATATGTGAAATAGCAGAAATGACAGAACTCAGAATCACTTTTATATTGATCACAGGCCACTTCGAGGGGGCCAACCTCCTATGAGCAAGTTCAATGCAAATAACTTCACGGTGCCTTCACAGGTCTCAACACACTTATATACTAAGTCTAGGCGCCAATACCATGGGTCAAAACCACAGGCCACTACAAACTATGGATCAACAATACTACGGGCGACTTACAAAGCATATCCACCAACAACAATAAAACAAACTATTGATCAACAAATACTACGGGACGACTTACAAAGCATATGCGTCCAACAACAACATAATAACAAAGTAAAGACATGGGTTCCTAACACTCCAAATGCGTTCAAATATTCAAGGAAGGTGTATGAATGATATTAAGAATTGAATATGATGTTCAGGGATGATATATGGCCACCAAAACACCTCTTAAAACTCTCTTAAGATTCTGGACCAAGTATGCAATTTTACTAGTAATTTGGGGTTCAAATCCCCCTGGGGTAAGTACTGAAAATGGATTCCCAAATGCCTCCAAAACCACTCAAATATATGAAAAGAGGTATGGAATGTATTAAGGATGTTTTTAAGGTCTCATTTACACCATTAATTGATTATTATATCTATTCCAACCCTCTCCCATTCAACTGCAAAAATCACCAATTCGACCCTTGGGGAAATGACACTATTTCTTCTCCCAATGCAATTAAACTGAGTAAAAATACTTCAAATTCTCAAGTACAGTACATGAAACTTGTAAAATATATCCATTTCAGTCCATTAATAAAAAATTCATCAGATAATCATCCATTCATTTGAAATCATCAACATTACATTGGTTCACAACAAGGTAGTGGGGAAATGGCACTGTTCTTTCATTAAAAATGAGATTTATACATTTCTACTTGGAATTTCGACCTGAAACTTTCTAGAGATGAATAACAGAGTATTTAATTCATATTAAAAAGGAAATGGGGCATTATAAGCTTCCCCAGAGAGTACAATAGATCACCAAAAATGCCCTCCCTCAAGGATCAAGAATATGCCATCAAAACTGGAAATGGTTGAAGGAGTGAGATGCAATAGAAGAAACCACGAGCTTCCCTACAGATTACACCTGCAAATAAAGACTCCATTAAATCTCCAAATGAAAGGTCTGAATGGCCTTACCAATTACCAATTTGGTTGGGAATCTTTCACCATCGAAATTGGCTAAGGCAAGAAACTAGTCATCCACTAGCTCTCCCTCTTCACAAATGCAATTGGAAATTATACAAATGATCAAAAGATGATTTCATTATTTGTTCTTGAGATTTATAAAGTTCTAATGTCCTCCATGGGTTGAATTCCTTCCAAGAGACTCATGCCAACTCAAGTTGGGAAGAGATTCCAAAGGACGCCACTTGTACAACAATTCCTAGTCTCCCACTTCCACCAAATCACATGTGGAAGCATATTAGCTGTCCTAACACCCTTGAGCACCACCTTGGAGTCTATTTTTAGCCCTGACATGTCATATATACCCCACTTCTTCCTTTATCCCATTCTGCAGACCCATTAAGTACTGATTATTTGCAGGAAACTCGTCCATATTTGGAGCCATGGGAAAATGACATTTTTCATGAATTTGATATATACCATTGTAAAATCCCACACACTTCCCAATTGATTTAGGTATTTCAACATATAACCTCCTGGAATATTTTATGCAAAACTCAAGGAGTTCCATATCTAAATTTAGATCCGCAATTGTCTTGTTTGGCAGGTGATCAAGGAAGTCTGCATTTTATTTCATCCATGCCATCTACTTTTTTATCTTAATGATAGTGTTAACCAACCTTTGTCTTATTCCCAATGATTCTTCAACAATTTCTTTCATCCTTTCTATCATTTGCTTCATTTTGTAGATTTCTTCGGCCAATAATTCTTTTGAATGGCATATCTTTTCCTAAATTTTATATGCTTGTGGATGGAAAGGAGTTATATCTAGTTTCTGATTGTTTACTACCACGACCTATTCTGACAGACGCTCCTTTTCCTTAACCAGTTCATCTGCCTGAATTTTCAAGTCTTCCACCTGTTGATTTGCTATTGACTCTTTTGTCTCCAATTCACTTATGCGGGCATCAAAATCGCTTCTTTCTCTCTCCATGATCATCAACTGCACAGTCAAAGTATCCTTCTCATTGTCCATATCCCGATAATCAGATAGTAATTTGGAATTTTCACCCACCAGAACATCATTTTTCCTTCTCACTTCTATCCCCCCTCCTCGCACTTTCACCAAGTTATCTTTTAAATTCAACATTCTCTCCTTGTTTCGCTCAATGTCATTCAACAACTTATTGACATTATTTGCACTTGCTTGTGCAACTTCTACGCTCACGGATGCTATGAATTTGGGGTATTTGTGAGTTCCTTCCATGATGGTGTTCTCTTGGACGATGACTACATCAGGATGTGCTCCCATATTCAATATTTGCTATGACATTCTTGTGATTGTTTTCCTCCTCGAATAAAACATTATTGTGTTCGATTTGGACACAGTGTGTTGTTTGGATGGGGTAAAAGGTGTAATCCCGAGCTCTACGAATGGGAGGTGTCCCATGGTAAGTGTGACTCCTGACACTTCTGTTGGGTCTGTATCCATGTCTTGTGGCCTCGCATCTCCACCCTGGGTTTATTTTGTGTCCACGGCTTCCTTGGATTTGTCTTCTTATTGTTTTCTTCTCTTTCTCTTCTTTCTTCTTCTGCTTGTCTTTTAACTTCCTCTTCTCTCCTTTGTTTATCTGCTTCTGCCTTTTGCAACCGTTCTTCCTGTTCTATTTTCCTCCTTTCTGTTTCTTCCTTCTGTCGCCATTCTGCTTCTTCTTCTTGTATCCTTTCGGCTTCTTTTCTTTGCTTCTGTAATTATGCCTCTTTTGCAGTATCACTGGGGTCGGTGCTACTTTTATGAACAACAGGTTTGTTTAGCTCAGTCATGTTACTTTATGTTCGGTACACCTCCTCATATTTAAAGAATTGGTCTGTGTATTCAAAGTTGATTTTGCATGCTGCACAATGTTGGGCGACCTTTTGCCTGCTATCATTTCTTACGAAATTCTTTTCTCCAAAATGGAACGCTTCTAAGTCTTTTACGAAACATTCTACACCTTTTACGTTGGGGAATTAGTAGGCTCCAATAGTAAATGGTAATGGTGGGTAAGAGGCCTTTTTATGTTCATTCAAGAAGCTTCTCACCCCATTAACAAAAACCTACCTCACAGACTCCTTGTGTAATACAAAGTCAGTCACATACTGAGGCATTAGGGTCAACACTTTGGAGCCCCCAAACATTATGATGTAGGTACCTTCAGGAGAGAAGTAATAATCTCCATACTCATTAATGAATGCCATAAGCATTTTCAAGATAGAAAGTTTGTTTCTTCGTTAAGAATTAACCAATACAAGGGAATGATTAATTATTCACAGACGAGCCTATAATAACTCGGATATTTGTGGTCCCAGGTGATTTGATAGGCCACATAGAGGGGAGACACATCCTGGTTCCAGATACATCCAAATTTAGGGAATGGGTGCTCGACCATTATACAATCCATGAGATACGAGGACATGAAGAATTCCGCTTTCTTTGTTAATTTTTTAGCATTAATTCAATATACTCTAGGATCTTTACTGAGAGAATCACATGTACAATATATCAATGCATATCAATCATAGAAAGTATATAATCATCACAAGATGCAAACATAAGAGACAATGGACACAAAGAGTTTCTATGGGGAAAACCCTAAGGTGAAAAAACCCACAACTTCCTCAGAGATAGATAGAGCAATAGTACAAACAAAGTACAACCCAAGTACACAGAGATAGACTCCTCCTAGCAGCTGATCCTCCTCCTCACATGTGCGCTACTTTTCGAGTGATGTAGAGTGAGATAATGAGATGATCAAAATAGAGATCGGGAGATCTCTATTTATACTTGTCCTGACTGCCCAATAAAATTATGGGACCAACTTGTCTAGCTTAGCACAATAACCCATGGTTAACTTAATCAAGGCCGACCCCAAACATGGTGGTTTAATAACCCATCGGCAAGTTACGACACTTGTGACACTTGTCAATACACATGACGAAACTTCCTTATATAGGAATAACACATCTCTAGGGGAGTACAATATACATAAATGAAATACATAGATGAAATACATTCTGAAGTTACATATACATCAACACTCCCTCTTAACTAGGAAGGCATTTCTCAACACAAATCTGCTAGCACAAGTCTTCTTCTCTGGATCATGGTCACTAATGCATTGTCCTCAAATCATCATCATCGTCACTGCTACTGCTATCTCAATCAATCTCTGAATCTACTCATCATAGGAAGTTCTACAGAGCCATTCCTTTTTCATACTGGATGTAGACCCACCATCTGCAGGTATTCATCATCATTGGCCATACTGTGGAATCCTCAGGACTTATTACGTGCATCAAAAAACCTAGCCGCACTATCCTAGGCTGTTAGGAGCACACGGCTCTACCCGTCAGATCTCCCAGGAACACATTACATGTGACCCATCACAAAACCTGGCTGTAGCATCCCAGGCTATTACGAGCACACAACTCTACTTGTCGGATCTCTCGGGATCACATTACATGTGATCTCACCACAAAACCTAGCTGTAGGCTATTTAAAAACGACATTAAATACAAATTTTATAGATGCGGAAATAATAATTGTTTCATTACAACAAATTTAATTAAAAAGTCGTTAGTACTAAATGTAATTTAATTTATGTTTTAGTAACATGGTGATAATGACAAACCTTAACACATAAATTACGAACATGATTATTATAATAAATTTATTGACAGGTCAGAAATATGATGCGATACTTTTAATTTGATATGATACTGACAGTTTGCTTTTTGATGCCCAAGGGTGTCCTACGAGGTACCCTGGAGTTTACTTAGCTGCAACGCTAAAGAATTGAAAATATTTCTATGTGCATATGATAGGTAAGAAGTTCCATGACTGCGTAAATTTCAAAGTATGTGTATAGTTAAAAATCAATGTCGTAATAAATAGAATGTTAGAAACCTGTTTCGACTCATAAAAACATACAGGTATGATTTCCATGGTTATAATTACTATTTTCAAAGCCTGTCTTAAACCTCTACTATGATTTCAATACGTCGTCTTTTAACATCATCAGGCTGGTAAATTAGTCACTGAAATCATCGTCATTGTAGTAGCTGGCTCTGTCGTAGTCTTAAGATAATATATATGTGTATACTATTAAAGTCGCAATTGTATTGTTAACCATCAAATGCATTGTATTAAAACTGAGGGTATGAGGTTCATGACCATAGCATGGTTTTTATGCTAATTACCAAACATTGGTCTTGTTGAAAGCTCAAAGTGTAAACTCCTATATTATTATATTTTTATATATGGAGAAAATAGAAACTATGGTTAATATATTAACCATGTCAATATTATAGTTTGCTATCCTATATAATAGTTTTATATTTGCAAACTATTATAAAATAGATGAGATTTTACAATATTGAAATGATATGCAATCGGAACTTAATGTGTGGCTAAACTTTAGTCTTAATACCCTATTCGTAATCATAAAGTTTACAACTTTAACTATTAGCAATGCACTCGAAAGTTTTGGGTTTACAAAAGATCTTATGTGAAGATTAGTGGTTGTAATAAATGGTACTGAAATACATTTATGTCAACAGGGTGGTGAGTTGACGGTCATTAAAATGACATGATCCTCGAGCTATTGTGTAGATCGTAACTTGATCCTGCATTAAAGCTTGGTTCAGAATTCAGCATGACACGGATTGTTACCAATCCACATAATAAATAATCGATGCATTAGCAACTATGTCAACCACTGTGTAATGGTTTCTATAGTGAACTCCTCCGAGCTGGCTGTTGATCGATCCTCCGTGTGCTAAAGTGGCAAGACCGTGCATTTGAAATGATAGAGCAATAAATGTAAAAGTTATACGATCCCCAAGGTGATTGCATTGGCTCATTTATGATTGTTGATCGTCTTGAATTTTGATCGTTGGATGTAACCCTAGTGTTGCGTCGTTGTGTTGGGTTAATGAGGAGTGAAAGAAGTTATTGTTTGCTATTGTTTCGGCCTGTGTGGCCGACAGGCTGCCAAATTCTAGGGTTAGAAAGTTTGTGTGAGGTTTCGACCTCGAGACCTGTAGATTAGGGTTGAAGTTTGCAGGCTTTTTCTCACTGTAATGGCGTCGTGTTAAAATGTCGGGTCTCTGGTTTGAAGTCTTAAAGAGTTGATAGTTTTTAATCTTTTCGTTTTAGAGTTGAGTGAAAACACATAAGGCTGTAAGATGAAAGAAGTACCCTGTTCTTGTATACATAAAAGATCTCGTCATTTTTTTGGTGAATGCAAAGAACTTGGCCACTGGTTAAGGAGGTAAACTTTTCTCGAAAAGAATAGTGATTCTTTTGTTGCATCTCGACTTCCAGTTGAAAATGTAACAGTTATCTAAAACCAAGCTATTATTTTTTCAGTTGCAGGGTTCGAAGAACAACTTGAGTAAGGGTTTGTAAAGGAACGACGTGCTTACATTCTTGGTAAGCTTCGGGTCTCAAACCCTCATAGGTTCCTTTCAACTTTGGTTGATGTGGTTTCAAAAGATGAGTGACCAGCATTTCACCATGCCTCGACAATGTCTGTCAGTTGAAAAACTTTGAAATCTTTTTGTTATTCAAAAGATGTCTGTACAGGGATGTAATCCATGTGTGGTTGTATGATACTTGGTCTTTAAACCTTGATATCTAGTTTCGCCGAACTGGAAGTTATACTACTCGTTAGTGCCAAGGGATTTTGGACTTGTTTTAAAATGTTTAAAGTTTGGGAATAAACCCTGTGCGATTTCGTTTCGAACATATTGTAATATTTTTTTTTCTAGGAACATTGCTTTCCCTTTCTTGACGTTGGAATCTGGCAATGGTTTAAAACTTTGAACAATCACCCTGTTGGTTTATGGTATGTGGAATGAGGAGTAGAGCCGAGGCTCGTCTACTATGAATACTATACTTTTCTTTTGGTTCTATTTTTTTGTATACGTTTGAACAATGTAGGTTGATATTGTGACTTTCGAGCTAGGCCAGAGTCTAAATGTTTGTCGTAAAGGATAAATCTGTAATGTGTAATGACGAAATGATTTTCTCTCATCTGTGAATAAGAAGTCATAGGGTCGTACCCTAGTTCGAGTCTCGTCTTGGAAAATAGATAAGTGTTTGAATGTGAAATTCTAAAAGGTCTTTGAAGCCAAAAACTAGGATTTCGATCCATAGCTTGTACTCATTGCTTTTGTTCAAATATGCAAAAACGATTGTAATGGAAAAAAACATTCTATCTAGGGTTGAAATGAAACTCAGTTTTGAAATCGACACTTAGAGTTTAGAATATCTAAATAAATAGAATGAATGATGGAAAATAATGTTTTCATTATTTGATTGTATTAAATAATCAAAGACAATGGTTATAGTAGGAAATGAAAACAATGTGTGTATGTGAAATGTGAAGACTATGAATTGACCGTGGATTGCATCTCTGTCCATAATTTATTCCTTTATTTACTTACAACAACACTATTTATAATGCAGATGTAATATGATATATGGAAAATTGGATTCTATGTATTTCTTATGAACATAGTCATAAAAAGGGAAATACAATGTAATTGTACAACAATTAAACAATGTTTTTTTTTCATGAAACAAATGAAACATTCTCTAATATATATTAGATATTATACAGAACTTTCTACTACTATTAACTATAGGGCAGAAACTGATAAACTTGTAAATTACTATATTTATCTATCGAATCAATGGCAATTGCCTATCTTCTCATCTATTCTTAATTTGCTTATTTACACTAGAGTACGATGCATAAAACAACATGTGGAAAAATGTAGATATGGGTTTATCAATTCAAATCATCATTGAAACTTTAACATGCAGACTTTCAAACAGAATCAGAACACATTTCTTCTTCAAAACAGAGATTAATAATTTTACTTAAATAGAACTAATAATTGAAATAAAGTAGAAACTGTGAAAACCTAGATAAAATATGTAGGGGAAAAACAGCCCAAGAAGACTGTTCCACCCAACCAATCCTTGAAGACAATCAAGTACTTTCCTTAGGACCCTCGAGCCTGTTCACTGAACCACTAGGAGGAAGAAACTTAGGAATTTAGGATCTCTTCTTGCAGTAGCAAATAACTTCTGTATCTTCAAGAGCTAGCAGTCGAAGGGACCTGCTACAACACTTCTAATTCTCCTTCACCAATAGTTTGTAGACTTATGATTGCACTCACAACTAGCCTCCCTATTCGAATCTCTCAGTGATCACCTAATGCACATGAGGAAATATTTCTGCAGAAAATATTGTTTAAGAGCTGCCTGCTCAATTTGAATTTGCATTATGTAGGTTTCCTATGCCTTTTCAGTTGTTATTAGGTCATTAAATGAGCTACCTGCCCACTCCCACCACCTGGGGGATAATGCCACATTTTTAGGGGTAGTGGTCCCATAACCAACAGCTAGTGGTGTGGTGTAATTGCTTCCATCTATCCCATACCTTCCAACAACTACCATTCCTCCTAGTGGGTTAGTGAACACTCATTTAACAGTCCCCTTGGGTGTTTGTCTCCTGATTAATTTATTTAAATATTAATAATCAGTAATTACATTCATCCTTGATTAAAACTGATCATAACTACAAAACTTTGTAATTAAATTTAACATAAAGTATTTTTCCAATAAATAATAATTTTTGAAATTTGGGTAGGTGACATACACCCCCCCTTAAGTCTCAACATCATCCTTGATGTTGGTTAGTCACTGCTCGAGTGATCCTGAAATAGAGTTGGGTATGCTTCCTGGATACTACTCTCCAACTCCCAGGTTTCCTCTTCTGGGCTAAGGTTCTTCCATTGCACTTTCACTTGCCCAATGGTGCGATTTCGAAGAATAGTTTCCCTCTTTCCGAGGATACAGTCTGGTTCCACTGGAAAATCTCCGTCTTGTCCCACCTGTACATCATTCCAGTTTACAACATGAGTAGCATCGTGTACATACTTCTTTAAAAACGATATATGAAAAACATTATGTATTTTTAAGTTTGGTGGCAAAGCCAGTTGGTATGCCACTAGTCCAACTTTGGACAATATTTCAAAAGGACCACAATACCTGGGTGCCAACTTGGCACAACTTCCCAATTTCAATGAACTCCTTTTCGGTCGTACCTTGAGGAATACATGCTCACCAATGTGGAACTCTTTATGAGTCCTTTTTAAATCTGCTTGACTTTTCTGCCTATCTTGGGCAACTTTTAAATTTTCTTGTACTTGTTTCACAATTAGTTCCAACTCCTGCAATAATTTCCTTGTACTTGTTTACTGGATCATTCCACGAAATAGGTGTATCATATTTCCTACCATAAAGAATTTCAAAAGGACTAAGTTTGGCTGACGCATGATAATGATTATTATAAGCAAATTCTGCTAAGTGCAAGTAGTCTTCCCACTTACCAGGCTGATCCTTAACATACATTCTTAATAAATCTTCTAAAACTTGATTTACCCTTTCTGTCTGTCCATCCGTTTGTGGATGAAATGATGTACTGAAATTTAAGGTTCTATTCAACCCCTTAAATAGTGACCTCCATAAGTTTTCGGTAAACTTAGAGTCACGATGTTAAATTATTACTTTCGGTATCCCATGTAGTCGAAAAATATGTTTCATAAAGATTTCTGCAATGTATGGAGCTTTATGAGTAGTCTTCACAGGTATGAAATGTGCTGCCTTGCTGAGTTTGTCCACTACCATCACGATAGAATCATGTTGTTTCTGATTTTTAGGTAATCTAGTAATAAAGTCTATGTTGATCACTTCCATTTCCAACTTGGTATCGGTAACGGTTGCAACAATCCAGCAGGATGTTGGTGTTCAACCTTCACCTTTTGACAATCCAAACATTTAGCTATGTACTCTGCTACATCATCCTTAATTCTGGGCCAATAGTATTCTTTTCTTAGCATAGTAATGGTCTTTTGATAACCTGGATGACCAAAATAATGACTTTTATGAATTTCATTTAATATCAGAAATTTTATTTCTCGTATGTCTGGTACATACAATCTATTTTTATACAGTAATATCCCATTCTCCTTCATGTTGAAATCTGCCATAAAATTTTCAGAACTGTTGTTTGCTGTCTTTTCCTTCATTTTTCTGTATTCTTCATCTGTTTCACTCTTTTCAAGAATCTAATTTTCCAAATCAGTTGAATAAGTATTGATGGATGAAATAAAATTGAGTTTAGCCTTACAACTCAAGGCATCTGCAACCTTGTTCTCCTTTCTTTTAATATGTTGAATTTCAAAATCATACTCACTTAAGAAAGTCAACCATCTAGCTTGTCTAGCGTTCATGTTTTTATGATCTAATCAATATTTTAGACCCATGTTATCTGTCAATAATGTAAATTTTCTACCAATAAGGTGGTGACGCCACATTTTTAAGGCATGAATTACTGCCAATAACCCTAAATCATAGGTAGAGAAGTTCTTTTCATGTACTTTCAGCTTTCTAGATTCATATGCCACTGCATGCCCTTCCTGTGTCAGGACTCCACCGAGTCCATCATTGCATGCGTCTGTACAAACTACAAAATCCTTGTTGGGGTCTGCTATCCTCAAGATAGGTGCTGTTGTCAATAATTCCTTTAATTTCTTAAAACTGTGAGAACATTTATGATCCCACACAAATTTCTTCCCTTTCTTCTACAAGGAAGTTATGGAGTTGGCAATCTTTGAAAATTTTTCTATAAACTGTATGTAATATCCAGTAATGCCCATAAATGATCTTACATCTGACACATCCTTCAGAACCGGCCAGTCATTAATGGCCCTTATCTTGTTGGGGTCAACCAAGATTCCTTTTTCTGAAATTATGTGTCCTAGATACTGAATTTTGTCTTTGTGGAAGTCACACTTACTAAACTTAGCGTATAATTGATGATCTCTCAGAACTTGTAAGATAATTCGTCAATGTTCATCATGCTCTTCTTTACTTTTTGAATACACTAAAATGTCGTCTATAAACACAACAACAAACTTGTCTAAGTATTTGTGCAGAACATTATTCATCAAACACATAAATACAGTCGAGGCATTAGTCAAGCCAAATGGAATGACTACGAACTCGTAATGTCCATACCGATTTTTGAAATTTGTCTTGAAAATATCTTCATCCTTAACCCGCACTTGATGATATATTGATCTTAAATCAATATTTGAAAATATCGTTGCTCCACGCAGCTGATCAAATAGATCGTCTATGCGGGGAAACGGATACCTATTCTTGATTGTCATCTTATTAAGCTAGCAATAATCTATGCACGGTCTTAGGGTTCCATCTTTCTTCTTAACAAAGATGAAAGGTTCTCCCCAAGGAGACACACTGGGTCTAATATACTTATTATTAATAAGTTCCTTCAACTGTGATTTCAATTCATTTAATTCTAGTATATTCATTATGTATGGAGCTTTTGAATTTGGTACTGCTCCTGGTATTAATTCGATGGTAAAATCTAAATATCTTTTAGGAGGTAGTCCTGGAATCTCCTCGGGAAATACATCCTTAAAATCCTTTAAGACAGGTATGTCCTCTAATTTCAGTTTGTCCTCTTTACCAATAAACTCATCATTTACTACGTTTACTGCAAACAACTAGCATCCCTTCCTAACTACCCTCTTAACTTGCATGGCTGAAATCTGTCTAAGGGTTACCTTCCTTGGGATGCCTTTTATTTCTACAGTTTTTCCTTCGTCATTTAAACATGTAAAACTTTTTCCATAACAGTCCAGAATGACATGATGGGATTCTAACCAGTCCATCCCAACTATAATATCATAATATCCTAAAGGTAGAATATTCAACTTGATTTGTGTTTGTAATGATTCATGGATAAAGCACAACTTTCTATAAAATCAAATACTTTCCTCTTTGTTCCAGTTGCTAGTCTAACTAACCAAGATTTTCTAAACTTTTATGTTTTCAACTTAAGACTTTCCACAATATCTGATCATATATAACTTAAGCTAGCACCTGGGTCAATTAAAAGAATAACATGATGATTTTGTAGCATACCTTCAATCTCTACCATGGAGATTTGATGATCTGCTTGCCTGTTGTCAAGTGCTACATTTATTTTGGACATCTCCCTCGCCACATCTCCAATAGTAGGTTCAGTATGAATAGAATTTATGTTGTTAGCCTTTCGCTTCCTCAATGGACATTCTAATGCATAATGGGGCCCTTGACATTCAAAACATTTGATAGGTGCCTTTTTCTCATTAATCCTAGTATTATTAGGTGCATTTCTGGGTGCTGTAGAATTCTGCTATGAATTGTTTCTGGAATTATTTTCTTGGAAATTTCGGTTCTGAAATTTTTTCCTTTGGAATCCGGGATTTCCACTGAATCTGAAATTTTTCTTTTTCTACTCAAAGTTGTTGGGCCTATGAATCTTCTAGTTAGACATTCCTTCTCTTTTTCGATTGGTGTCATAATAGAAAACTGCCTTTCTCATAGCCTCTTCCAAGGTTTCAGGACTGCCATACTTGCTTCTCTCCTTAATATTGGAAGGTAGGCAGCTCAAGTATCTTTGAATTTTTGGTTTTTCTTCTATGAGGCATGGCACATATCTCAATAAGTTCATAAATTTATTGTTCATTTCCTTCATGTTCATACCTCCCAACTTTAAATCGTAGAACTCTTTGGATTTTTCTTCATAGTATTGTTCAGATAAATACTTCTTTTTAAAATATCATTTAAAAGCACTCCAGCTTACATCTTTATCTTTGATTCCCTTTACTCTTTTGATGTCCTGCCAACAAATATCCTCTTTTCTAATCAAGTTATATATAGCCATTTTTTCCTTCAAGAACTCTAAATAGTTATAGATCTGGAAGTATTTCTTCATACCAGACAACCAAGCTTTAGCTGTCTCGCCTTTCTCACTTTCTCCATTGAAAGTTGGAGGTCTAATCATTTTGAACTCCCCAGAAATCTGCTTGTATTCCTTATGATTTTTCCGTCTGGGTTTGAAATCTCCTTCACTGCTATCACTGGTGTAGTTACGTTTCTTTTTACGCACTTTGATAGCATCTCTTGATGAGTTTGAACGGTTTTTCACCTCACTGGTTTTCATTTTCTGATTTTTATTAGCATGAGGTAGATCCTCAGCTTTAGAGATATCTTCATTATCTCTCTTTTGCTCCTTTGTTGGGAACTGTTCAAACAACACTTGACTTAATTGTTCGTGTGCCTACAGAATTCTTTGATTGTCTTGTTTCACAGATCTGATTTCTGCCTTTAATTCATGAAAAGATCATAACAATTCTGACGAACTGTTATTTAGTTCACCGTGACCTTCTTCTACATAGTGCTGTCTCGAGCTATGGTTGTTTGGTTGAAATCTGTCATCTATATGATCAGCTGAATTCTCCATATCTGTAGCTTAAAAATAATTTCTGGATAACATCATAATTAAAATTAAAATTAGTAAAGTTTTCTGCTGTATAAAATTTTTCTGTTGCGTGTTATTGGACCTCTTTCAGGCCTAGAGTTCGAACATGAGCTCTGATATGACATGTAACATCCTGAAATTTCATAAAAATTAAAAACTTTTAAAAACGACATTAAATACAAAATTTATAGATGCGGAAATAATAATTGTTTCATTACGACAACTTTAATTAGAAAGTCGTTAGTACTAAATGTAGTTTAATTTATGTTTCAATAACATGGTGATAATGACAAACCTTAACACATAAATTACGAACATGATTATTATAATAAATGTATTGACAGGCCAGAAATATGATGTGATACTTTTAATTTGATATGATACTGACAATTTTATTTTTGATGTCCAAGGGTGTCCTACGAGGTACCCTGGAGTTTACTTAGCTACAACGCTAAAGCATTGAAAATATTCTATGTGCAGATGACAGGTAAGAAGTTCCATGACTGCGTAAATTTCAAAGTATGTGTATAGTTAAAAATCAACGTCGTAATAAATAGAATGTTAGAAACCTGTTTCGACTCATAAAAACATATAGGTATGATTTCCATGGTTATAATTACTGTTTTCAAAGGATGTCTTACAACTCTACTATGATTTCAATATGTCATCTTTTAACATCGTCAGGCTGGTAGATTAGTCGCTGAAATCATCATCGTTGTAGTAGCTGGCTTTGTCGTAGTCTTAAGATAATATATATTTGTATACTATTAAAGTCGCAATTGTATTGTTAACCATAAAATGCATTGTATTAAAAGTGAGGGTATGAGGTTCATGACCATAGCATGGTTTTTATGGTAGTTACCAAACTTTGGTCTTGTTGAAAGCTCAAAGTGTAAACTCCTATATTATTATACTTTTATATATGGAGAAAATAGAAACTGTGGTTAATATATTAACCATGTAAATCTTATAGTTTGCTATCCTATATAATACTTTTATATTTGCAAACTATTATAAAATATATGAGAGTTTACAATATTGAAATTATATGAAATTGGAACTTAATGTGTAGCTAAACTTTAGTCTTAATACCCTATTCGTAATCATAAAGTTTACAACTTTAACTATTAGCAATGCACTCAAAAGTTTTGGGTTTACAAAAGATCTTATGTGAAGATTGGTGGTTGTAATAAATGGTATTGACATACATTTATGTCAACAGGGTGGTGAGTTGACGGTCATTAAAATGACATGATCCTCGAGTTGTTGTGGAGATCGTAACTTGATCCTGCATTAAAGCTTGGTTCACAACTCAGCATGATAGGGATTGTTACCAATCCACGTAATAAATAATCGATGAATTAGAAACTACGTCAACCACTGTGTAATGGTTTCTATAGTGAACTCCTTCGAGTTGGCTGTTGATCGATCCTCCATGTGCCAAAGTGGAAAAACTGTGCATTTGAAATGATAGAGCAATAAATGTAAAAGTTATATGATCCCCAATGTGATTGCATTGGCTCATTTATGATCGTTGATCGTCTTGAATTTTGATCGTTGGAAGCAACCCTAGTGTTGCATCGTTGTGTTGGGTTAATGAGGAGTGAAAGAAGTTATTGTTTGCTATTGTTTCAGCCTCTGTGGCTGATAGGCTGCCGACTTCTAAGTTTAGAAAGTTTGTTTGATGTTTTGACCTCGAGACCTGTAGATTTAGGTTGAAGTTTGCAAGCTTTCTCTCACTATAATGGTGTGATGTTAAAATGTTGGGTCTCTGGTTTGAAGTCAGAAAGAGTTGATAGATTTTAAGATTTTCGTTTTAGAGTTGAGTGAAATCACACAAGGCCGCAAGATGAAATAAGCACCCTGGTCTTGTCTACAACAAATATCTCGTCATTTTTCTGGTGAATGCAAAGAACTTGGCCATTGGTTAAGGAGGTAAGCTTTTCTCGAAAAGAATAGTGATTCTTTTGTTGCATCTCGACTTCTAGTTTAAAATGTAACAGTTATCTAAAACCTAGCTATTATTTTGTCAGTTGTAGGGTTCGAAGAACGACTTGAGTAAGGGTTTGGAAAGGAATGACGTGCTTCCATTCCTGGTAAGCTCCAAGTCTCAAACTCTCGAAGGTGCCTTTCAACTTTGGCTGATGTGGTTTCAAAAGATGAGTGACCAACATTTCACCATGCCTCGGCAATGTTTGTCAATTGAAAAAAATAGAAGATCTTTTTGTTATTCAAAAGATGTCGGTATAGGGATGTAATCCATGTTTGTTTGTATGATACTTGGTCTTTAAACCTTGATGTCTAGTTTCATCGAACTGGAAGTTATACTACTTGTCAGTACCAAGGGTTTTTGGACTTGTTTTAAAATGTTTAAAGTTTGGGAATAAACCCTGTGCTATTTCGTTTGGAAAATATTGTAATGTTTTTGTTTCTGGGAACATTGATTTACCTTTCTTGACGTTGGAATCTTGCAATGGTTTAAAACATTGAACAATCACCCTGTTGGTTTATGGTATGTGGAATGAGGAGTAGATCCGAGGCTCGTCTACTATGAATACTATAATTTTCTTTTCGGAAATGAATAAATGCTATCTCTTTTGGTTCTATTTGTTTGTGTTATATGTTTGAACACTGTAGGTTGATATCGTGACTTTCGAGCTAGGCCAGAGTCTAAATGTTTGTCGTAAAGGATAAATATGTAATGTGTAATGACGAAATGATTTTCTCTCGTTTTTGAATAAGAAGGAATAGGGTCGTACCATAGTTAGAGTCTTGTCTTTGAAAATATATAAGTGTTTGAATATGAACTTCTAAAAGGTGTTTGAAGCCAAAAACTAGGATTTCGATTCATATCTTGTACTGATTTCTTTTGTTCAAATATGCAAAAATGATGGTAATGGAAAAGAACATTCTATCTAGGGTTGAAATGAAACTCAGTTTTGAAATCGACACTTACAGTTTAAATTATTTAAATAAATAGAATGAATGATGGAAAAGAATGTTTTCATTATCTGATTGTATTAAATAATCAAAGACAATGGTTATAGTAGGAAATGAAAACAATGTGTGCATGTGAAATGTGAAGACTGTGAATTGACCATGGATTGCAGCTCTATCCATAATTTATTCCTTTATTTACTTGCAACAACACTATTTATAATGCAGATGTAATATGATATATGGAAAATGGGATTCTATTTATTTCTTATGAACATAGTCATAAAAAGGGAAATATAATGTAACTGTACAAAAATTAAACAATTTTTGTTTTTCATGAAACAAAGGAAACAATCTATAATATATATTAGATATTATACAGAACTTTATACTATTATTAACTATAGGGCATAAACTGATAAAGTTGTAAATTACTATACTTATCTATCGAATCAATGGAAATTGCTTATCTTCTCATCTATTCTTAATTTGTTTATCTACACTAGAGTATGATACATAAAACAACATATGGAAAAATGTAGATATTGGTTTATCAATTCAAATCATCATTGAAACTTTAACATGCAGACTTTCAAACAGAATCAGAACACATTTCTTTTTCAAAACAGAGATTAATACTTTTACTTAAACATAACTAATAACTGAAATAAAGTAGAAACTGTAAAACCTGGATGAAATCTGTAGGGGACAAATAGCCCAAGAAGATTGTTCCACCCAACCAATTCCTGAAGACAGTCAAGTACTTTCCTTAGGACCCCCGAGCCTATTCACTGAACCACCAGGAGGAAGAAACTTAAGAATTTAGGATCTCTTCTTGCAGTAGCAAATAAATTTTGTATCTTCAAGAGCTAGCAGTCCAAGGGACTTGCTTTAGCACTTCGGGTTCTCCTTTACGAATAGTTTGCAGACTTATGATTTCACTCACAACTAGCCTCCCTATTCAAATTTCTCAGTGGTCACCTGATGCACATGAGGAAATATTTCTACAGAAAATATTGTTTAAGAGCTTCTTGCTCAATTCGAATTTTCCTTATGTAGGCTGCCTAGGCCTTTTTAGTTGTTACTGGGTCATTAAATGAGCTTCCTTCCTACTCCCACCACCTGGGGTATAATGCCACATTTTTAAGGGTGGTGGTCCCATAACCAACAGTTAGTGGTGTGGTGCAATTGTTGCCATCTGTCCCATAGCTTCCAACAGCTTCCATTCCTCCTAGTGGGTTAGTGAGCACTCATTTAATAGTCCCCTTGGTTGTTTGTCTCCTAATTTATTTATTTAAATATTAATAATCAGTAATTACATTCATCCTTGATCAAAACTGATCATAATTACAAAACTTTGTAATTGAATTTAACATAAAGTATTTTTCTAATAAAATAATAATTTCTGAAATTTGGGTAGGTGACACAGATTACATGTGTTCCACCACAAAGCCTTAAAAGAGTGCCTTGCCAAGGAAGATCACTAAAGATAATCTGAGGCCTTTTTCATCCTGTCCAGATCTCCAGGAGTTATTACATGTGGTCATGGAAATGCCTCGAAAGAGCATCTGAGGCCTTTTTCATCCTATCAAAATCTCCTAGGTCTACTTACATGCCATAGGACAATGCCTTGAAAGAGCATCTGAGGCCTTATCATCCTATCCAAATCTCCCAGGTCTACTTACATGTCATCCCATAGCAATGCCTCGAAAGAGCATCTGAGGCATTTTTCATCATGTCCAGATCTCCCAGGTCTACTTACATGCTCATCTACACAACCTGTCCATGACCACAGAGTATCAATCTGATACTCACCATACATCCTCCTGATGTACACATGATCATCCTAATCATCATCACTACATCGTCCTGATGCATGTCATCTGGAGCAACATCCTAAAGCTCGTCATCCATGATCTTCCTAATCATATAATGCATCCACCTGATGCATACCAAGTATGATCATACATGATCCACCTGATCATATAATGTATCCACTTGATACATAGATACACAATCCACCTGATCACACAATGTATCCACATGATCCATGGTCCAACCATCCAACATGATGCATATACATATACATGATCCGATTGATCATATCCAACATCCAACATGATGCATACATACATATAAATGATCCAACTGATCATATCTACCATCCAACATGGTGCATACATACACATACAGAGCAGTAATTGAAGCATTGTCCTGATGCCCATCATCCATCGCTTACATCCACAGCCATGTGAAGCATCCTCCTCTCACAATGCTTGGAATGGGTTCTGCAAATGTGTCCAGCAATTCTTCCTCGAAGTGTTGTCAATCTGAAGAACACCAAGCCTCTCTTTGAAGTACTCAAACTTCACTTTGGCTAGTGGTTTTGTCAGCACATCTGCAACCTGCTCATCTGTCGCAACATACAGGAGCTTCATTGATCCTCTCTGCACCATATCCCTAATATAGTGATATTTGATCTCAATGTGTTTCATCCTGTCATGGAACACCGGGTTCTCAGACATCTTCACACAACTCTAGTTGTCACAAAAGATACCAGTAGCCTCCAGCGGGAGATCAAATAACTTAGAAAGTAGCTTCCAAATCCATACTGCCTCATAACTAGCTGAACAAGCTGCAACATACTCTACTTCAGCTGTACTTAGTGCTACACAGGACTGCTTCCTGCTAAACCAAGATATCACACCTGATCCCATATTGAAGTAACACCCAGAAGTGATCTTCCTATCTGCAGCACTGCTTACCTAGTTTGAATCAACATAACCCTACAGGTTAAACGTTTGATTTGAATCATACTTGAGCCCATAGTCAACCGTACCCTTCAGGTACCTTAGAATATGCTTTACAGCAACCAGGTGAACACCTCTAGGATCCGTCAGGAACTGGCTCAATGTGTTCACCACAAAGCAAATATTTGGCCTCGTGTTCGTCAAGTACATCAAGGACGCAATCATCTGACGATACAAAGTGACATCAACTAGATCAGATGAAGCATCACATAGAAGCTTCAGGTTTGATGCCATAGGTGTGGCCATGGCCTTGCAATCCATCATCCCGAACCTCTTCAGGATCTCCACTACATACTTCCCTTGTCCAAGGAAGATACCGTCTGCACTCTGCCACACCTCCATGCCTAGAAAATAGTGCATCATCCCCAAGTCCCTCATCTCGAAATTGGAAGCAAGATTCCTCTTGGTATCAATAATCAAATTATCATTACATGTAACAAATAAGTCATCCATGTACAGGAGTAGTATCACAGGATTTCCTTCCTCGACCTTGTAGTAAAGGTTGGAATCTGCTTTACTCTTGGTAAACCCCAAACTAGATAGAAAGCTGTCCATCCTACCATACCAAGTCCCCGCAGCTTGCTTCAAGCCACACAAGGCTTTATTCAATCTACACACACATGACTTCCTGTCATGTGTCTCAAAACCAAGTGGTTGCTCCACATACATTTCCTCCTCAACTACACCATTCAAGAAAGTAGTCTCGACATCTATCTGGTGTATCTTCCATTTCATCACTACAGCCAGAGCAAGTACTGATATGATGGAAGTGTAGTTGGCTACAGGAGTAAAATTTTCTTCATAATCAATCCCTTCTTTTTGGGAGAAGCCACGAGCCACAAATCTTGTTTTGTATTTCTCTATGCTGCCATCTGCAACATGCTTGATCTTGTAGATCCATTTAGAAGTCGCAATAGACTTCACTTAAGGTCTTGGCACTACATCCCAAACATCGTTCTTCATTATTGATTGGTATTCCTCGACCATGGCATCCTTCCATTGTTTCTTTTCCACTGCCTCTTCATAACTAGAAGGTTCTTTGTTCATGATATCATAGAGTAAAGCAACATAGCTGGTATGTGATCTGGTCCTTTTCTTTGCTCTGTGTTCTTCTTCTGGAATGCCATACCTTTCTGCATCTTGAATGAGCTCTCTAGCCCATGTCGGTTTCCTCTTGTGAGAATCCTTCTCACGGGGTGGATCTACAGGTTCTTGCAGATCTTCTATTTCATGGTCAGCATCTGGAATTGCTTCAGTCATGGTAGTGTCTTGAAATCTGGTTTCCTTTGGTTCTTCATGATCTTCAATAGGTGTCTTCCTTGATTTGATGAATGCTGAGTTTTCATCAAATGTTACATCCTTGCTGAAATCAATCTTCTTGAACCCTGGAAGGTATATTCTGTAAGCCTTCGAGCTTTCACTGTAACCCAAAAAGATACCCTTCTTTCCTGAAGGATTTAGATTGGTCCTCTTTTCCTTTGGAACATGAGTGTATACTGGACAACCAAATATTATGAGATGGCTGACTTCAGGTTTCTTACCAAAGAAGACCTCTTATGGTGTCTTGTTGTCCAATATCTTGTGGGGTGTTCTGTTCTGCACATATACAACTATCCTAGCTACTTCTGCCCATAGATGCATGGGTAGATCCTGGTCATGCAGCATTTCTTGTGCTGCTTCCATGATTGTTCTATTCTTCCTTTATGCAACTCCATTCTGTTGTAGATTGTAGGGAGCAATCAACTCCCTCTTAATCCCTGAATCACTACATAGTTTCTTGAAATCACCTGAAGTGAATTCTCCATCATTGTCGGATCTGAATGTCTTGATCCTTTTATCAGTTCGATTTTCCATCAAGGTTTTGAATTCCTTGAACTTGTCAAATACTTCATCTTTGTTCTTTAAGAATTAAACCCAAGTCTTTCTAGAGTAATCATCAATGAAAGAGACATAGTAAACATACCCACTCAGAGAACTGGATGACATCGAACCGCATACATCAGAGTGGATATATTCCAAGATTCCTTTTGCCTTGCTTTCACTACTTGGAAATGCTTTCTTTATGTTCTTTTCTTTTTCACATCCTTTGCAAACATTTTCATGCTTGGGCTTGATTTTAGGAAGACCTTCTACAACTTTACTTGCAATTGGTAGAGCTCTGTAGTGCATATGTGCAAGTATTCTATGCCAACGTTCACTTGGCTCCATGGATTCATGCACCATGGCATTTTCAGGTTGTCCCTTTAATTTATACAATCCTCCCTCTTGCTCTCCAATCACCACTACATCATCTAGAGTTTTACCTTTTGGCCACATTAGGACTTGGCCATCTACAAATGCAACCCTCATGCCTTTTGCATCCAATGCATATATGGAGAGTAAGTTCTTCTTGAGCCCAGGTACAAATAATACATCTTTCATTTTCAAGGACTTCCCAGAGTCCAGGTTGTAGGAGACTTCACCACTTCCTTTGATAGGGTATTGATAGTCATCCCCAAGTTTCACCTTATGGGGTGACTCATGTTCAGATAGATTTACAAAATATTCTTTAAACCCAATCATGTGTTTGGAAGCCCCACTGTCAATAATCCAATCATTACAACCATGAGAGATAGTACATGTGAGAGCAGAGATTAGAACATATTCATCTTCATTTGATGAGTCATCAACATCACTTTCTTCCCTAGCCTTATTCTTTGGAGGTTCATCATCTTCGACAACATGAGCATGGTACCTTCTTTTGCTTCCCTTATTGTTCTTGTTGAATTTGTTGTTGTCCTTCTTGTTCTTGGGACAATTTATAGCAATATGTCCTTTTTCATTACAGGTGAAGCATATTCTCCTTTCTTTATGGTGGTTTGAGGATTTATTGAAGTGAGATGGCTCTCTCTTGGACTTCCCTTTCTTGATGTGAGCTATGAGAGCTTGATCTTCATTCCCCATCTTTTATTCTCATTCCACAAGCCTTGCTTCTTCTTGAGAACATTCCTCCCATAGTCTACTGAAAGAGATCATCTTCTTTCTTGCACAGATTCCTTGAATGAAGGAATCCCATGACCTAGGTAGACCATTCAGAGTGGTCATAACAACTTCACCATTATCCACTACTTCATCCATAGCTTCAAGTTATTCCTTGATTTGAGAGACCTTGGATAAGTAAGATTGAATGGTCTCTCCATTCAACAGCTTGACCCCTTTCAATTGATTCCATAGAGTCATCTTCCGATTTATGTTCTTCCCTTCAAATAGCTTGGTCAGGGAGTCAAACATCTCCTTAGGTGTCTTTAGAGATGACACATGTGGGATGAGATGGTCTTTGATAGAATCAGAAATGATTCTCTTATCCTTCACCAAGTTCTTCTTATGTAAGGCCTTAGCCTCTTCTCTCTCTGGGACAGGGACCTCTTCACTTATGTAAGTATCCAATTCATTTTCTTCCAGGATTAACCCAATCCTATACTTCTATGTTCGGAATTTATCAGCCCCTTCAAGATTGTCCTCAACCTTGGTGTGGTGAGACATCATAAAGAGTACTTCAAATGGAAATAGAAAATATTTAGGTCTTACCACTTGATTTGCTGAAAACTAGATCTGGTCCCAGATTAGGGTTTGTTAGGGAAACCCTAAAAATTCAAGATGTTAATTTCAACATTCGAAAATGATAGAAATATGCGCCTTGATGAGTTGATCAGCCTGGTATACTCAGAATTTGATTCATGCAAAGTTTCACCCTTCAAAAGTGCCTTTTAGTCTTCCTGTATTCAGTCAGGAGGACCCCGAATTAGGGTTTGAGATTCCCAGAGATTTACCCGACCAAAAATCTCAATCCAAAGCTCTAAACTTCGATTTTTCTAAGAATATTCCAGCTATGTCTTCAGATTTCAGAAATTTCTCTTTTTGTGGAAACCCTAATTTTTAGGGCCAAAACTGAAAGTGCTCAGAACTGAATTCTGATTGGACAGAACGATTCACCTTGCTGAGGATATTCTATATATCATATTGCATTTCAAAAATATATGGATAGAAACCCCAAAAAAAGAATCCCTAGCTTCCGCAACTGTACAGTGTCTTCTTCTTAGGTTAGCTCTGATACCATGTTAATTTTTTAGCATTAATTCAATACACTCTGGGATCTTTACTGAGAGAATAACATGTACAGTATATAAATGCATATCAATCATAGCAAGCATATCAATCATCACAAGATGCAAATATAAGAGACAATAGACACACAAAGTTTTCGTGGGAAAAACACTAAGGTGAAAAACCCCACAACTTCCTCAGAGATAGATAGAGCAATAGAACAACCAAAGTACAACCCAAGTACACAAGGATAGACTCCTCCTAGCAGCTGATCCTCCTCCTCACATGTGCACCACTTTCTGAGTGATGTAGAGTGAGATAATGAGATGATCAAAATAGAGATCGGGAGATCTCTATTTATACTTGTCCTGACTGCCCAATAAACTTATGGGGCCGACTTGTCTAGCTTAGGAAAATAACCCATGGTTAACTTAATCAGGGTTGACCCCACACATGGTGGTCTAATAACCCATCGACAAGTTACGACACTTGCGACACTTGTCAATACAATTGGCGACACTTCCTTATAGAGGAATAACACATCTCTATAAGAGTACAATATACATATATGAAATACATAGATGAAATATTTTCTGAAGTTACATATACATCAACATTCTTCTGGGTCATTCCTCCTTGAGCTGCATCTATAGTCGACACTAAGCTCTCTGAGATGATATCTTCCCAATTAAAAACAATGCCATGGAAGGATATATGATATATCAGGGGCACCCATTTATGCTTCTACATGTTTCCATTTTCCCTACCCAAATTTTCTCAACATCAAAGCTATGATTCTGAATGGGTTCCTTAAGATTTGAGTGTCGTATTCCCCACCTGCTTTCAGCCTTAGTTTCTTCCCTGGGATTATCATTTTTTTGGCATACTCAAAATGGTCTATATTCACACCCCTGATCCAGTCCTCTGTCATCATGACTCTGGGTGGTATAAAATTATATGCCTCAGCTATGTGACTGGGTTGGAAAGAAGCAAAACCTTCTCCTTTTGTGTCTGAGATAATCCTTGTGCCAATATATATGTAAGAAAGGATCCATTCGATGACTTGAGAGCATGGAAGCAACTCTAGGCGTGTGGCTTCTTTGTGGAGGATTGATTTCTTGATATTTTGGTACACCATCTGCTCTTTGATGGATGCATCATGTACATTCTGATCCCTTATGAGATGGTACAGTTCACCCAGTTTAAATTCTGGAGTGATTCTTGTTGCTGGTTTGGTGTCTTCGAACATAGTTTCTACCAGAACGTGAGCAACCAGTTCTATGTCGGAATTTGATTCAGTCGTCATGAGATTTTGCTTGCCAGTCCTTCTTGCATTTCAGTATCCTAATGAGACATTGAATCAAAGTGTAACCAAGTTTTAATGAAAAATAAATAGCATCAATAAACATATAAAACATCCCTTATCAATATTTTCCATAGAAAAACCAGGTTAAGAAATTATTACTTCCATGATGTTGGATGCTTCTTGGCTATGTCTCAAGAAAGTATATTGGAATGCACTATCCAATATGTAACTGCAAATTCCTGAGAAATCATTCTAAAAGAGGTTCACCAATGATCTATATCAAATAATTAGCTAGCCACAGTATCCATGTTCCTCGTATGAGTGGAAGAGATCTTATTTATTAGGTATGCTTTCATTTGGGGTTACTCTAGAAGTGTTTTAACCTTGCTAGGACAGTGCATCGACGATGCTTTTCACCTTCCCCCCTCCATATATAATTAAAAGGGTCCTTCCGCATATTATTATTATTTTTAAATGCAACCTATACCACCCAGATCGCTCACGTAAAGTACTATGGGTCACTTCCAAGCGAGGGTGGGAGTAGCAATTTAAAGATTAAAAAAGTGAAGGATGACAACCCAATGAGAGAAATTTCCATTTATAAATTGCCTCTGTGGGAGGTACCGCATGGGATTGGAATTCATAATGGCACTGATGGTGTGTAACAAAATAATGGCTAAGGCTAGCTTCCCCTTGTGATTGTAAGTGTAAGAACAATGAGAAGCCTGAAAAGTCTTGCAAACACATCACACTCTACTTTCCCAGAAGGCACCTAGTCTTGTGAGCTATATAAAAATGTTTGTTTTGCAGGTAACCTCACTTAGTATGTTTTTTGTGATTTAATTCTCAAGTCCGACGGACAAACTACTGTGGTAGGCCGAAATGCATAGGAATTCATTCTATTAGTTGTAGCATATTAAACCCAGGAGGTTAGGTCAACTGGAAAATGTCGTGAGGGCTATCAAGAGGATGCCACCGGATAGTAGGTATGGACCAGGGTATCTGTTCAGAAGGGAATAAACCTAGCCATGTTTGGTTGAGACCACTATTTATAGAACCATCGGGGAGCTAGCAACAAATCTATGCCCAACTGGACAAAACCAAATGTTTTTCCTAAAAATATATAAACAAAAGCGAGGACAAAACAATGACAAACACGTTTCACATAAGGGAAAAATGTCAATTCAGAGGATACCTTTTCAAACAAAAGAGCACAAGGGTATAAAATGGCCTACCTGGCAGTTGCAGAGTTGTGGCAAAACAAATCTCAATGGCATTAGGTGTCTGATGTCTGGGTGAAGTGGCTTTGCATAAATGGCGTTGCAAAATGTTTTTTTTAAATGAATTTCACCCTTTATATAACCTTGGGAAACCCTAGTAATTAATTCATAAGGGTAAAATTTGACAGGGTCCATCAAATCATCGAGGCCGTTTCGACATGAAATTAAACAAATTTTTTCCTTCCTTATCACAACGGAATGATTTTTCCACTGATGTGTTTCGGGGTCCTTTTCCTTTTCACAGCGAAACGTCTCGGCGGTCCTTGTCATTTTCCTCCGATTCCTTTGTCAGACGGTCTCCCATATAGCTAGCGAAACATTTTGGCATTATTCTCTTCGTGCAATGGAACATTTTGGGGCTTCTCCCAATCTTGCACTGACTTTCACCGGGATATGTTCGGTGTCGGTTTTGTTTCACATCAATGTGTTTTGGCGTCCCTCTTACTTTTATGCTGAAACATGTTAGTGTAACTTAGTGAGTTTATCTGACCATTAATTTTCATAAAACTCTAAGTGTCTATGTGTGATTTTACAAACGTTCCAACCGTTTCAGTGAATAATGATGAGTTTCTCTAAAACATAAAATTTCCCAGGACACCAAATTTTCTCTGACCGTTTCGGCGTAACTCGGTGAGTTGCTTCGACAATTTCAATGGAAAAACTCAAGTTGCATCGTTAGAAAACATGCCCCTTTCTCTCATTTCTTAAAGAAAAATTCTAATTGACAAAAGGTAAACCCTTTAGGATGAGCTAAACTCTAATTAAACCATTAAAATAGAAGGAGGGGCCCTACAATTTTAAGAAAATATTGGGGATAAGATTGTAACAGCAACACCTATGTGACTGTCGAAATGGCGGGACCACTTCATTTTGCGGTGCATTCAAATATCAAAGTAAATCTCTTGGATTCAAAATTTGAATGAGACTCCTCACATGCTTGGGAGCATTCAATATCCCCCCTCATGTACTTGGAAAACTAGTTCAAAGGAAATAGTGTTCACATTTGGATCTAGATATTTATTTCCCTCCATTTAGCCTATATAAGGAAGCCATGGGAATGCATTCTATATGAGAAAATCAAAGAAAATTTATGCTATTGGAATTACACTGAGAGCTCATCCTTCAATTTATTTCCTACCCCAAAATGGCATGCAAAAGCTTCCTTGATTTATTCCTCTAAGAAGCAAGTGCTTCTCGATTGTTCTATGATAGTGTAATATCCCAAAACAAAGACTATTTATTTTTATGTTTATTTATTTAAATTGGTGTTAAGCAGTAAGCTCTAGAGCACCTAGACTATTTTAAATTGTTAAATTGGTGTTGAGCAGTAAGATATGGAGCATCGATACTATTGTTAAAGTTGGTGTTAAGCAGTAAGCTCTGGAACACCTAGATTATTGTTATGTTGAGTTGGTGTTGAGTAGTAAGCTCTAAACACCTAGACTTGTGGTGTCTATCTGATGTTGAGATAGAGGCTTTGGAGCATCATTAGTGCATTAATTATTATGACTAGGATATTATTTATCTTCCTTTATTCTTTATAACTAATGGGGACAACCACTTGAAGAGGGACCAAGCATGCTAGAGATTAGAATGGTTAAGTAGTTGATAGCTAAAAATCAACTAGAAATAGGATAAATATAATCCTATATTATTTATTTAAAGATAAATTAACTGTGAGAGTTAAAATTAAATCTAATTATTAAAGTAAAGAGAAAATAAAGCAAGCAACCAATATGATTAGTTACTAAACAGAGTGATTAAAACTAAATCATAAGATCCTTTTTCCTCAAGAAAATTTATAAATAGAAGAGAGCGAACATTGCAAGGGGTAATGGTTATAGCGCACTGGAGGGTTCAGCCATAGGTCTTTGAGTGCTCAGATTTCTAAGTTGAGAAAATTGGTTAGTCCAGGAAGGACTGTGGGAAAATAGGTAAATATTTACAAGACTCTACAAAGGGCTAGTAAATGGACCTTGTGGTTACTCTGCCGTTAGTAATGAAGATAGAAATGTTGAGTATGGTTTTCATTGAGATCATAGTATTTCATTAATGACAAAGGAAAAGTATAGCAATTCGGTGTAAATGGTCGACTCCATATTTAGTCGATGCTTAATTCGGGTTGGCTCTTAAAACTAGTTGAAAATGTCGAAGCAAAAAAAGTGGTCAAAATTCATATAAATTTAGTCAGTTCCGACCTCTTGTATTATGGTCGATTCCTTGTAAATTAAGTCAATAGTCGACCTCCTGTCGATCTATTGTCGATCGGTGCCGACCTCTTGTATTATCATCGAATCCTTGTAAATTAAGTCAATAGTTGACCTCTTGTAGACCATTGTCAGTCGATTCGTAGTTAGAGATGTAGTGGGCAAGTTGGAGTCACAATCAGAGTTGACAATCACAACCAAAGTCACGAGTCAGAGTTGTAGTCGAAAAGTCAGAGTCAGAGTTCGACATCAGAATCGACTAGTCGGAATTGAAACGATGGAGTCAGAGACACTGAATTAATTGCTGACATCGGAATCGATGGTGAATATCAACATATTGTAAATCAACAAATATGAAAGTCAGATTCATGGTTGCGGAGTCAAAATGTTTCATAATCGCGCAATTAATTTCACAGGTTAAAACATAGAGGTAATTTCAAATTAGTTTTATTTGTGAAGGGTCATGATGAATATTTGTGATTGTTAGGTGAAGAGGCGGGATTAGGGGTATATAAAAAAGGATTTAATCCTTCAAATAAAGTATCTCTATAGATTCAAATAGAAAATCAGAAGGTGTACATAAAACATAGAACGCATAATCATTTAAAGGGTGGTTGGGAGGCGAAAGGATAGGCTACAAAAGCTTGTAGGAAGCCGTAGCTTCTTTCCAGTTGTTGTTGGTAAATAAGGTGTCGTTGCATCCTTCAGTTGTAGTTGGAAATCTTAAGTGTTGTTGTATCCTTCAGTTGTAGCCAAAAATATTGGATGTAGTTGCATCCTTCAGTTGTAGCTGAAAATCTTGGGTGTCGTTGCATCCTTCAGTTGTAGATAAAAATATTGGGTGTTGTAGCATCCAACAAGATGGTGCTTGAAAATAATTGTAAATATAATTTTGCAGTAATAGAAAGTGTTTGCGGTTTTCCCAACTGGGTTTCCACAGTAAAATTCCGTACTTTGTTTGTATTGCTGATTTTGTCTTACAAGTGATAAAAAATGAAGAAATATCTAAATACTGATTCACCCCCCCCTCTTAGTATTACTTGATTTTCCAACAATTGGTATCAAAGCGGGTCTCTTCACTAAACTCTAACCGCTTGAAGAGAGATATTTTATCACTATGGATCAACAAGGAAAAATGTCCTCCAAGGTTCCACTATACAATGGTGGGGATTATGCATTCTGGAGTGTTAGGATGAGAAGTCATATTATTTCTATTGGAATAGAAGTTTGGTTATCTATAGAATCCGGGTATATATATACAAAATAACCTCCCACGGATCTTGAAGGAATAAAACAATTTGGATACAATGCAAAATATGTTAATGCAATTTTGGTTAGATTAGCCGGAACAGTCTTTTCCAAGGTGATGCATTAAAAAACAATGAAGGAGATCCGGGACAAATTGCAGACCATCTATGAAGGAGACACCAAGGTAAAAAGGGCCAAACTCTAGACTTTTAAAGTTCAATTTGAAAGTCTAAAAATGAAGGAAGAAGAGACCATTTCAGAATACTTTGAGAGAATTGATTAAATTGTTAATGCAATTCAAGGGCTAGGAGCATAATTGGAAGAAATGGAAATAGTTGAAAAAGTACTAAGATCACTTCCAATGATTTACAATCCTAAGATTTCCACCCTAGAAGATAGAGAAAATATTGACAAGCTCACCATGGATGAACTATATGGGATCCTCATAGCTTATGAAATGAGGATTGGACAATATAATTCTCCAAAGAAGGAAGCATCTTTTAAAGCATCAAAAATAGCTAAGAAATATAAAACGAAGATTCAAATAGGAGACTCTGATGATGAAGAAGCACTTCCTGTTAAAAATCATAAGAAGGGTATTGGTAAGTACAAAGGGAAATTTCCCTTAAAATGTTTCAACTGTGGGGGAATTGGTCACTTTGCTTCCAAATTCCCTTTTCCCAAACAAGAAGACAATGATGAGTGTCCTGAAGACTTCAAGAAGAACAAAAAAAAGTTTTAGGAAGAAAAACAAAAAGAATACCTTTTAATCCATGGATGACAACTGCTCAGATGAGTCTAGTGAAGATGAAGAAAGATAAGTTATATTCATGGGAATAGAGAGAGAAAACCCTAAATAAGAATTAGGAGTGGTAGATCTTCAATCAAAGCTCATAACTGAATTAAGGAAGTAGAAAAGGATGTACAAACAATTAAAAACCAAAGTGACAGAGTTTGAATAGAAAAACAATGATACATAAAGAATTATTGCTGAATTAAAAAATCATCTTCAAGAAGTTAAGAGGGTTGAAAACAATATAGAACAACAAATCAAGAAAAGAGAGAAAGAATTAGAGAAGTTTGAAGCTCAAATTTGTCTTTCTTAGAAAGAAGTTTGATGAAGAATCCTTTCAATCAAAGTTTAAAAGCAAATCAAAAAATCTAGATGACATCCTAAGTTTCCAAATATCATCCAGTAATAAAACAGAATTAGGTTATGAAAAAGGAATAAAGTCAGAACAATCCTCTTCCACAATATAAGATGGAAATAAAAGGAGTTATGCTTCTATACTCAAAGACCCAGTTGAAAAGGAAGATAGTAAAAAAATTTCTTCTTTCCAAAGTGAAAGTAGGACAAGAAAAATGCCAAGAAGACCAATGACAAGCATAAATCTTCAATTCTTTTTGGGTAATTGTTATGTCTCTAACAATTTTGGGCATAAATCATTTGATTATAGGATGTACCAAAAACATAATCAGAAATATCCCTACAAAGACAACTAGTGATCTTCCAAAAGGAAGAAGTCATAATTCTTTTGCACCCTTATAGAGGTATGACATAGAATGTTACAAATGTGGGAAATATGGGCATATATCTAGAAAATGTACACCCATTATTCCTATTGAAAAAGTATCCACAACTAAAGACAAGGATCAAAGAAAGGCTTGGAAAAAGACAGAAGAGGTGAAAGAAAAATGTTCGATAGCTCTATGTGCCACATAAAAGAAAAATCTATGGTATGTGGACAGTGGATGTTCAAAGAACATGATAGGAGACCCAAGCAATTTGATAAGTATAAAACGATATCAAAAAGAAAATTTCACTTTTGGAGATAATTTATCTTCTAAAATAATTTGGAAGGGTACAATGGCTCTAGTAGAAAAATTAAAACCTAATATCATAAGTGTGAGTCAATGTTACACCCAAAATCTATTCATCATAAGATGTTAAGTTTAAACCAAATAGACTAGCAAGATCACTGAAAGAAGCATAATCACAAGATAGACACAGTATTTACCCTGGGAAACCCTCATGGGGTAGAAAACCCAGCAAAGCTTTCCTCAATAAGATGATCAACCAAAATACAAGATGTGCTCCCTCCTTCTTCTCCCTTTTAGCAGATCTCCTAGACAAGTGCGCCTCTTTTCACAAGTGAGTGAGTGTGTCTAATGAGGAGTTCACCTCCTCTATTTATACTCACTCCTGATCACCAAAAATACCTAATGGGGCCGACCTCTCCTGGAGAAGTCTAATAACCCCTAAAACATAACCTCAGGGCTGACCCCCACATGGTGGGTCTAATAACCCTAGTTACCACAACTCCTCGGAGGAATAAACATCTCCGGATACATAATAGAATCACCTCGGAGGGATGGAACATCTCCGGAATAAATAATGTACAAATATAATATTCTTAGAAGTTACAATATTCAACACTCCCCCTTAACGAGAAGGATATTATAACAACATCTGCAGGAGCAAGGAGTCATTGACTACATCATCTATATATAATCGGAAGCTTTCTTCAATTCATCATCATCAGTAACTCAACTAGTTAATGGAACATCAACATCATCAGAGTTGATATTACTCGATCATCAACATCGTCATCAGCATCGTCATCATCATCGTCATAACACGATCATCGGCATCGTGATCATCAGCATCGTCATCACACGATCATTAGCATCGTCATCACATGATCAACATCGGCATCACACGATCAGCATCGTCATCACACGATCATCATCGTCATCACACGATCATCAACATCGTCATCACACGATCATCAGCATCGTCATCACACAATCAGCAGCATCGTCATCACACGATCGGCATCGTCATCACACGATCATCATCGTCATCAAACGATCATCAGCATCGTCATCACACGATCATTTTACAGGATGATCAATCATGCTCTCTTTAGGACATAGGTCCATGGATGATGCAATCTAGATCAAGTTCCAGGATGATCAATCCTGCTCTCTTTAGGACATAGGTCCATGGAAGATGCAATCCAGATCAAGTTCCAGGATGATCAATCCTGCTCTCTTTAAGACAAGTCTCATGTCTAGGGACGATCCAATCCCGACCACAGTGCCAGTCCTTTTTCATATTGGATGTGACCTAGATCAGATCTAGGATTTACCTCGACAGAGCCAGTCCTCTTTCATACTGGATGTGTCACATCTATAGAGACAACCCTGTTTCATGCTAGATGTATCACATCTATAGAGCCATCCCTGTTTCATGCTGGATGTATCACATCTACAGAGCCAACCCTGTTTCATGCTGGATGTATCACATCTACAGAGCCAGCCCTGTTTCATGCTGGATGTAACCTAGAACAATTCTAGGATTTGTCACATACATTTTGAACCGAGGTCCAGGGATGATCCAGTCCTATCATGTACCTTTTGAACCGAGGTCCAAGGACGATCGAGTCCTATCATGTACCTTTTGAACCGAAGTCTAGGGACGATCCAGTCCTATCATGTACCTTTTGAACTGAAGTCTAGGGACGATCCAGTCCTATCATGTAACTTTTGAACCGAAGTCCAGGGACGATCCAGTCCTGTCATGTACCTTTTGAACCCAAGTCCAGGGATGATCCAGTCCTATCATTCAATTCTCAGAGACGTCATGTATACGGCTCAATTCAAAGGACCATAGTCCGAGGATGATCCAATCCCCTTACCTGTTCATTCAGGATTTAGTTCTCGGAGACATCTTGTCTGCGGATCACTTTAGAACATGTGTTCAAGGATGATACAATCCTCACATCACTATGGGTACAAGTATCTTCATCCATACAAGTACAAACACGTATCAATACATCAAGGCATCATGTAACCTCATCATCAAAACATGTATCCTCATCATCAAAACATGTATATCAAAACATGTATCCTCATCATCAAGACATGTATATCATCATCAAAACATGTATATCAAAACATGTATCCTCATCATCAAGACATGTATATCAAAACATGTATATCATCATCAAAACATGTATATCAAAACATGTATCCTCATCATCAAGACATGTATATCAAAACATGTATATCATCATCAAAAACATGTATATCAGCATCAATAGAATCAATGCATATATCATCAAAAGCATGTATACATCTATCAAAAAACATGTATACATTTATCATCAAAAGCATGTATTCTCGCTAATACATCTATCATCAAAAGTAATGAATATAAGAGTCCTAAATCTAAATATTTTTTAAGTAACTAAGTGCAGTAAAGAGATAACCTCATCATTGATGAGATAGACTTGTCATCAGATACCATACTACTTCCCCTTTCGAGGAGGGTCCTTTTGAACTACACCAAGCTTGTCTCGAAAGTATTCAAACTTCACTCGAGATAGAGGTTTGGTCAAGATATCAGCAATTTGGTCCTCGGTGCTTATATACTCGAGCTTGATAGCTCCTCTCTGCACCATATCTCGTATATAAAAGTATCAGATCTCTATTTGTTTTGACTTATCATGAAACACAGGATTTTCAGTCATCTTGATGCAGCTTTGATTATCACACATAATCACAGTGGGATCCATTTCTAAGTCAAACACTCCAGATAATAGTTTTCAAAGCCATACAACTTCACAACTGGCAGAGCAGGAAGTTATATATTCTACTTCAGCAGTACTGAGGGCCACACTAGATTGTTTCTTGTTGAACCATGAGATCATAGCAGATCCAAGACCATAACATCCACCTGAAGTACTTTTTCTATCTGAGACACTACCTGCCCAGTCAGAATCTGAGTAACCATGTAATCTGAGTTCATGACCTCCGAGATAATATAGACCGAAATCTAATGTACCTTTTAGGTACCTCATTACATGCTTTGCAGCTATTAAGTGAACCTTTCTAGGTTCTACTAGATACTGACTTAGGGTATTTACAGCAAAGCATATATCAGGCCTAGTATTTGTTAAGTACATCAATGATCCAATGATTTGTCTATATAGAGTTATGTCCACTAATTCTGATGAATCATTAACTAATAACTTCAAGTTGGAGTCCATGGGAGTGACCATGGCTTTACACTCCAACATATCAAATCTTTTGAGAATCTCCACAGTATTCTTACCTTGATTTAGAAAGATTCCTTTTGGTTCTTGCCATACTTCTAAGCCTAAGAAGTAGTGCATTAATCCGAGATCTTTCATCTCGAATTCTGAAGAAAGCTTCTTCTTGCTTTCAATAATTTGTTTCTCATTTCCAGTTAGAAATAGATCATCTACATATAACAACAATATAATTGGTTCATCATTCATCACTTTGAGATAAAGATTGGGATCAACTTTACTTTTGGTAAAGCCCATGCTAGTTAAGAAATTGTCAATCTTTCCGTACCAAGCCCTGGGAGCTTGTTTCAACCCATATAATGCCTTTTTCAGTTTGCATACATGAGTCCTTCCGTCATTAACCTCAAACCCTTGTGGTTGCTCTATGTATACTTCTTCTTCAATTACACCATTCAGAAAAGTTGTCTTAACATCCATTTGGTGTAATTTCCACTTCATCATGGATGCAAGTGCCATGATAGTTCTAATTGAAGTATACCTAACAACTGGTGCAAATGTTTCTTCATAGTCAATTCCCTCCTTCTGAGAGAATCCTCTGGCTACAAATCTTGCCTTGTATTTTTCAATGCTCCCATCCACAGCATGTTTTATTTTGAAGATCCATTTGGAAGAAACCACACTTTTATCTTTTGGTTTGGAAACTATATCCCAAACATCATTTTTCATTATTGACTGATATTCTTCTGTCATTGCTTCTACCCATTCTTTCTTCTGAGCTGCCTCTTCATAGCTAGTAGGTAGTTGATCCACAAGATCACACATCAAGGCCATATAGTTGGACACTAGTTTTGGTTTCTTTCTTTCTCTAGTGGATCCTTCAGGAGCTCCATATCTTTCAGCCCCTTGAATAATATCTCTAGCCCATGCTGGCCTTCTTTTCTTAGATAAGTCTGTAATAGGAGGCTCTTGTGGTTCCAACATGTCATGATCCTCTGGAGAATCATCTTCGGGAATGGGCACAGCCTCTGTGATTCTGAGAGAAGTATCTTCTTCATAGATTTCTTCAAGTTGGCACTTTCTGGATTTCTTGAGAGCTGCTTCTTCATCAAATGTTACATCTCTACTTATTTCTATGTGATGAAATCCTGGAATGTAAATTCTGAAGGATTTGGATGATTCACAGTAACCAACAAATATTCCCTTCTTACCAGAAGGGTCCAACTTGGTTCTCTTTTCTTTTGAAATGTGGATGTACACAGGACACCCAAATATTTTAAGATGACTTACCTCAGGCTTCTTTCTTGTAAACACTTCTTCTGGAGTTTTGAAATCAAGAGCACTATGAGATAATCTATTTTGCACATATACTGTTGTCTTGGCTGCTTCAGCCCATAGATACATGGGGAGATCTTGGTCATGTATCATAGTCTTCACAACTTCCATGATTGTTCTATTTTTCCTTTCAGGCACCCCATTTTGTTGGGGATTATAGGGAGTAGTTAGTTCCCTTTTAATTCCAGCTTCTTTACAAAAGTATTCAAAGTCCTTTGAGGTATATTCTCTGCCATTATCTGTTCCGAGAACCTTGATTCTCTTTTCTGAGAGATTTTCTATTAGAGCCTTGAACTCTTTGAATTTTCCAAAGACTTCATTCTTACCTTTTAGGAAGTATATCCAAGTTTTCCTTGAATAGTCATCAATGAATGAAAGATAGTATTCAAACCCACTTAGAGAAGTAGTGGGCATTGGTCCACATACATCTGAGTGTATTAGCTCCAAAATGTTCTTAGTCTTTGTTTCACTCTTTGGAAAGGGGTTCTTGACATTCTTCCCTTTCTTACATCCCTTGCATGAGCCATCATGATCAGCTTTTAAATCTGGTAATCCTATGACTACCTTACTTACATAGGGTAAGGCTTTATACTTAATGTGAGCTAATCTTCTATGCCATAGTTCACTGGGGCTAGAGATCTCATGGGCAAGGGCAGCTTCTGGATGACCCTTGAGCTTATAGAGACCTCCTTCTTCTTCACCAATGACAACTGCATCTTTAATTGACTTTCCTTTGGACCACATGAGTACTTGTCCATCTATGAAAGCCACTTTAAATCCTTTCTTATCTAGTGCTGAGATAGAGAGTAGGTTCTTCTTTAAACATGGTACATATAAGATGTCTTTCATCTTCAAGTGTGTTCCAGAATCTAGCTTATAGCTAGCTTCACCAATTCCTTTGATGGGATATTGGTAGTCATCTCCTAGAGATACCTTTTGTGTAGAAGACTTTTCTTCAAGATTTGAGAAGGTCTTTCTTTGACCTGTCATGTGCTTAGAAGCACCACTGTCTATGAGCCATGTATCTTCTCCAGGAGATATAGATCCAGAGAGTGCAGAGAATAGGACATATTCTTCTGGATCTTCTTTCTTCACCTTATATCTTTTCCTTTTAGGCCTTACCTCTACCTCTTCTTCTTCTTCATCTTCTTCCTCTTCTTCTTCTTCACTATCATTTTCTGCCATATGTGCATGGTGTCTTTTGTGGACAAACTTCTTCTTTTGTGAAGGACAAAATTTGGAGATGTGTCCTAGCTTATCACAGTTATAGCATTTGACCATGGAAAAATCTCTTACTAGAATTGGTCCTTTTCTCTTTTTAGGTCTAGAGAAGTGTTGAAATCCTTTGTGGTCAACTTTCTTGAGATGACCCATTCTTCTTCTTTTGGTATGGGTGGCCAAGGCTTGGTCATCCTCTTTGAGAAGAGCTTCTCTGTTGGCTACCCTAGATTCTTCTTCAACACAATCCTCCCATACTATATCAAACTTCATGCTCTCTTTCCTGGCACACATGGTTTGTATGAATGATTCCCAAGGTCTAGTGAGACCATTGAGAGCAGTCATCACAAGTTCATCCTCATCAAGAGTATCACCAATTGCATCTAGTTATTCCTTGATTTGTGAAACCCTTGAGAAGTAGTCTTGAATGGATTCTCCTTTGTGCATCTTGGTACTCTTCAATTGAGTCCTTAGGTTCATCTTCTTATTGATGTTCTTTCCTTCATACATTCTTCCTAGGGCATCATACATTTCCTTTGGAGTTTTCTTGGAGGCCACTTGGGGAATCAAGTGGTATTTAATAGAATAAGCTATGATTCTCTTTGCCCTAATCAAATCCTTCCTGTGCTTTTCTTTGGCTTCATCTCCTTCTGGTTCTGCAACTTCTTCCTTGATATAATGAGCAAGATCATTCTCTTCAAGAATGAGACCAATTCTGTATTTCCATGCTCAGAAATTCTCTATGCCTTCTAGCTTGTCTTCAAGCTTAGTGTTTGGAGCCATCTTCTCTTGGGGGAGTCCAAGAGACAGAGTAGACTTACCTAGAAATGTTACTTTTCACTTTTCCGGAATCTGGGATAGAATTTTATCGCACTTTTGGTAGAATTAGGGTTTGACTTTCCCGGAGTTCTACCCATCCAAAAAGTTCGATATAGGGCTCAAAAGAATGGTATTAAGAAGGGCTATCCAGCCATGTAATCAGAATTAAAAAATGCCAACTTTTTTCTGAAACCAAATTCTGACTTATCGCACTTTTGGTAGAATTAGGGTTTGGATTTCCCAGAGTTCTACCCAACCAAAAAGTTCGATCTAGGGCTTAAACGATTGGTATTGAAAAGGGCTATCCAGCCATGTAACCAAAATTCAATAATACCAACGTTTTGCTAAAACCCTAACTTTCACCGGAGAGAGAGAGAGAGGTATTCTTACCTTGTGAAAGATGTCCTATTCAGTCTAGCTCTGATACCATGTTAAGTTAAAACCAAATAGACTAGCAAGATCACTGAAAGAAGCATAATCACAAGATAGACGCAGTATTTACCCTGGGAAACCCTCATGGGGTAGAAAACCCAGCAAAGCTTTCCACAATAAGATGATCAACCAAAATACAAGATGTGCTCCCTCCTTCTTCTACTTCTTAGCAGATCTCCCAGACAAGTGCACCTCTTTTCACAAGTGAGTGAGTGTGTCTAATGAGGAGTTCACCTCCTCTATTTATACTCACTCCTGACCACCAAAAATACCTAATGGGGCCTACCTCTCCTGGAGAAGTCTAATAACCCCTAAAACATAACCTCAGGGCCGACCCCCACATGGTGGGTCTAATAACCCTAGTTACCACAACTCCTGGGAGGAATAAACATCTCTAGATACATAATAGAATCACCTCGGAGGGATGGAAAATCTCCGGAATAAATAATGTACAAATATAATATTCTTAGAAGTTACAATATTCAACATAAGATTCAGTGTATACACCCCCGAAGATATCTTGACTAAGTGATTAACCAGGGAGGATTTGTACCCATTTGTGCTAGGTTTTGAAGGGCTGTCGAAGTCTGCACATTAGCAACATGCAACGTTGCACCTTGCCCCATTATAGGGAGCGATGAAGTTAGTTAGATGGAAAAAATAGCTTCTTCGAGGTCCTTCTCGAAGCTTGTTGACTTGGGACCCTACCCCTGACCTCTTGGAGGAGCTGGCACTCGGTTCCTAGTACTTTGGAGAGATCCCTTAAGCCTCTCCTACCATCTCTCAACCTATCCTATCCATACCCTATCCACTTAGTCCTATATGAATGAAGCTCACTCCCATCCCAAGGGGAGGAAGTCTATGGTATCTACATGCTGGTGAAATTACCTTTGGAACATCTCCACAAACCTATTGGAGAACTCATACTTCCTTGGAAGGTTATCGCAATTGGCTTTGTCATAGAAGGGATGCAGCGTTAAGCCTTGGTTGTAGTTTTATATCTCTATTATGTACTTCCCTCCTTTTACAGTAATAGAAATGCTTTCCACCAATATTGTTCATGTGCATAACGATATTGATTAGTTTACCTACTTAACTATTTACTTAGATCTCTTATTGTATAGATGCCTTTTACTTGTTTCTCTTGTTTCTTATCTTGACAGGTCTTACAGCTTGGATATAACGACTGTGAGATGCGGAGTAGCATTCAGGATAAAGGATTGCGAACCGAAAGGTAAGAGATCTAATACTCAATCCTTAAGTAGATCTAGGAAATGCATTAGTAGCCTGTCTTATTTGTTCTAGACTTAGTTTGAGCTAGGGAGATCACGCCTTAGATACGTCTTTGGTAGATTGTCCGATAACAAATATGGTGACTATACTAGGGAATATACAGTCTTATTCAGTAGTTGTCAATCTAAGAATCATTTTCAGTTGATTGCTTGACACAAGCCTTTTCATTTTTTCCATTTACTTCTGGAAGTTGATTTCAGTCTCAGATCTTCGTATTGAAGACTCTAATTTGCTTCCCTTCAGTTTGTACGAGTCATTCCCAAACCATTCCACGTTTCATTGCTGAGAGATCCGATTCATTTTTGAATTTAGACTTCGCCTGTCGCACCTGGGCAGTAGGAACAGAGTGACACTGTGTCATTTTTGGTCTCTGTTCTTTACCTGCTAGTCACTCGTCACATCCTTTTCATTGGTAAATTATGACGTCATCGCACTTCCTGCATTGGTGAACTAGAACGTCGCACTGTGTACAAGCACAAAGTGCGCTGATTTGTCAAAATTTGGCATGCAGGCATCTCCTTTCCATTTGACAGTCTGGACTTTGGTTTTCTTTATGAACTCCCTCTGTGCTGCAAGATCCAGCCAAGGATCCCACCTATGATTTGTGTTTTGAGTGTTAGGTTTTGTTTGGATTGATTTTGGGTTCCATTTTGGACAAATTTGAAGACCGACAGTGGTCGATACTCTTGTCTCCTCCACCTTCATATGCTCACCCTTGCATTCCCTTCCTTCCATCCTTGATCTCATCATTACATTAGATCAACTTCCAGACCTCATTTTCATCATTATTTGAACTTTTCTTGCTTGGTTTGCTTGTTGTTGCTTGATTTTGAGTTAAGTGTGTCCTTTAGCTTGATCGAGTGCTTGTCTTTTCTCAAGTTTTCTGAGTGTACTGAGTGCCGCAAGTAGTGTTTTCTTTTCAGTCATTTAGATCTGAAATCTCAATTGCTATCAAGTTTATTATTTGATGCATCCATTGAAAAGTTAAAAAGTGCTTCTTTCCCATCATTTGTTGAGCATTATTGAAGAAAATTGTTGTGCATTGGAACGTTTTCGTTTATGTTTTCGAAAAAATTGAATGAATGTATGATCTATTGTGTTTTTCTCGAACTATGAATCGATCATTTTCTTGAAAGACTCAAAGTACACTTCGATTTTTGCAAAATTGATTCCATGCTAAGGAAAGATAGATGCATTTTTAATTTTTCTTGCTTTTAGACCATTGAAAGTGAAATTGAAAAACTTGCATATTCCATTTCAGAATCCTCTCTTTTCATTACCTAGTTTCGTTTTACTTTGAAAAGAAAAAGAAAACGAAAAATGTTTTGATTTGGATAGTAGTGTTGTGATTTTTTGCGTTTCGTTGAAAAAGGAAAATAATGTTCTCATTGTCAGATTTGTTTGAATTGGGAATTAGGTTGCATTGAGTTTGTTTTGGCAATACTACTGGAAAATGTTTTCTCCTTCCCATAGCTAGAATTCATTGAAAGAAAATAATATTTTGTGCATGGAGTTAGGACTTGAATTATGCTTCCGATTATGTACTCAGCTCATGCATTCACTTAACCGTCCAATATAAAATTAATGGTAGAACTAGGTAAAATTATTAGCAACTTGTGTGTAAGTTAGAGACGTGTTCCGTCGTAATTAAGCATGGCAGCTGTCGTTATTTTCCAGCACTGTATCCCAAGGGTATTGTAGTCTTCCACGTACTTATCGGTATATCGAGCTCCTTCACATACCCACCAAGTACCATAATCCGTACTTGACGTATATCGAAGGGTGTATCATGTACTTGCTAGTATATCAGAAGGTCTCTTGCCGAACGGTTGTGCATTAGATAGCACCACTATAGATTTGAGCTCCCACGTACCTTGCGTATATTGGGAGACACCACTAGGATTCCTGAAACCAACTGAGTTAACCATTTGGCCGTCTTGGAAAAGCAATACATTAAGAATAACACTAGGTGAGATTAACATGCACATACTGTCCAGGTAATCGGGTATGCAGGAAAGGGTACAGTCCCAATCCTCCTTGTCACGTCATATTGTTGGACCCTGCAGTATATCGCGGTTTGTGATGCCTTGATAATCTTGTGAGGTTCCATACTTTTGAATCCACTCTATCACATAAGTTTGCTTGTTGCCTTAGTTTGAGTAGGTTTTTCTGGACTGCTTTTCTTTTAGCGTACCCTTAAAAGAAACGTTATTTCAGCCTTCCTGGATGATTTTCCTGACACTCTCGTAGATTTTCGCTGGAGAAGATCTCGTAGGATCTTAAACTTATCGCCCGAATATCCCCTTAATTCAGAGGTTATTTCGAGGGTAAGAACGGATCAGTGTAAAACGGTCGTAGTTAATGAAGTGGAAAACCCCACTCTGAATGTTGGAGGACTATTGTTTCCACAAACTCCTCCGGATTCACCTGCCTCTCATCCCCCGCAGGATGAAGGAGTACAAATCCCCTCATCACCAGACCTTTCTTCTGTCAGCTCGGGAGAACCTAGATCATTGGAATGGATAAAACGACCGCAAGACAACCCTACTGCAGCTGTGGGTCCATCAGCAGCTTATTGGACATCTTCTATAGACCACCCAGTGGCTCATTTTTCCATCTCAATGAGACTACTCCAGACAATACTTTAGCCTACTTTCGTGGCCAATTAGCTCACTTTCGTTCCATGGCTGAAGAGTTTCGGTAGTCAAGTCTCCAATGACGAGTTCAAGACCCATCGTTACCCGCTTACCAACCCATCCCAGATCATCCAATATCTTTTGGATCACTGGGACAACCTTCTCACCATGAGACCATTAATAAGACTGGTCAACCCTCGCAAGAGTCTAATCCGGCACCTCAAGTGAACCAACTGGTGGAAGGACAACAGTCCAACACACCCGTCACTACCATAGTTACTTTACCAGTTCCTCCTCCACCTCAAAATTCAAAGGGAGGATATTCCATTCCCCCGGATTATCTTATTGGTAATGTTATTACTACGGTAGCTAGTCAACAACCTACGTTGCTTCAACTTCTGAATAGTGGTCAACCTATTGTGGTTGGGGGGAAACCCCCTGTATCCTAACAATAACATAGGTGGTGGAATTACCAACAGACCTTCCATTGGACCTTCCCAACCTGCTAGACCATCCACCATGGGATTATCTCATGTTGCGGGCCCATCCAATGTAACTCAACCATCATGGAGTCAAGTTTATCCAGGTTCCATTAACCCTGCGCCAGGTCAATCTAATCCTGAGAACGCTCCATATGGGATACCTTATCCGGGGAATCCACACACTCTATAGGGGAAACAACCTGTGTTTCATCACGGACCCCAACCAACTATCCATCAAGTACCACCACCCCCGATCATTCATCCCCTACCTCCTGCTGGAGGCGACAGGCCCCCACCTAACCTTGGTGGAGGCCCACCTCATTTTACCAACAATATCCCTCACCCTTCTGGTGGTGGCGGGAATGGTCCACCACCCCCTCCAGGCGGAGGCAGTAGGGGACCACCCTATTATGGTGGAGGAGGACACTTCCCTTCGGGTGGTGGAGGTGGTCCACCACCTCCTCCAAGCGGAGGTAGTGGAGGACATGATAACTATGGTTGTGGCAGTGGTGGTGGAGACCCTCATCCTTCCAGCAGCGGAAGTAGTGGGGGCCCCCATCCTTCTAGCAGTGGAGGTGGTCCACCACCCCCTCCAGGCGGAGGTAGTGTTGGGCCCCTTATTACGGGTATGGACCCCCACCTCCTCCTGGTGGTGGTGGTGGACCTCCACCCCCTCCCAGTGGCCACAAAAGATCCCATGCTTAGCTCAAGCATGGGAGCCCCATTTGTTTTTAATAAATACAAAGGTATTTGGGTGATATTTTAGTATAAATATGAGTCTTTGGTTTTGGTATGCTTAGATACCTTACCCATACTTTTGTCCTACTTGTTTTTCTCTTTCTAGATGATCGCTACCTGTCTGGTTTGTAATTTTCCTCAAATTTTGAGAATTTTACCTTTGGTTTTTATCAACCCAAAACCCGACAGTTAGAAGTCCCGAAACCTGAAACCTGAAAATTGCGCGTTGCGGGATCTTATTTTTTAGTTTTGAATTTTGGTAAATGCAACACCCAAAACCCAAAACCCGCGATGGCGGCTTTCGACTTTCGGGAACTCTTTTTGCAACTTGTCATTTACGCGACCCCGCAACCTGCAACCTGCAATTGTCGGGTTGCGGCTTTCGGGAATGGGTTTTCCATTTTTCGATTTGATTAGTCTCGCAACCTGCAATCCGCACTATCGGGTTTCGGCTTGTGGGATCCTTGAATAAAACTTCATAAATAAAACTAAATCCTACATCCCGCTTCGGTTGATCTCGGTCGTTCGTCTGTTTTTATCGCACGGGTGTCTTTTAATCTGTCTTTCAATAGGGTTTTTTCTATTTTAGTTTTACATTTTTTGCATTTGAAGAATTACTCTATCGCACTGTCATTTTTACTGCGGATTGCGTGTTAGGTGCCATTTTTCAGTTTGTTGTTTATTTAAGGTAAGCCCACATCTTTACATTGCTAGTTTGTATTTTTTTTCGTTTTTGGGTTGATTTTAATTTTGATTTCTGTATTGATCAGAAATTGCAAGTTCTTTCACCATGTCAAGAAGTACACATTCTAAAACGTCGCACAAAGACCCCTGGCCAAAGACCCAAATTTTGGTTTTCTCTCTGACACTAGTGAGCGAGTTTCTGAAACATACCAGATGGATTGGTCAAAAATATATGCCATTTTTTATAATGACGACCTTTCCCATATTGAGAATGATAGACCAGTGTACAAGAGAATTAGGGCTTCCCAAATTCATGCCATTGCTGCGCATCCATCTATCCTTCCTTACAAAGATGCAGTCAAATGGATAATTGAGAATGCCGGTGTTAAAGACCATTCTTTTAATGATAACGCGGGATGTCAATTAACAAGTTTTCACCCGTAGGTCTTCGTTCGATCTTTTTCTCTGAAACCTCATATGAAAACTCTCTACAAGCCAAACCACCTATTTCTATTAATCAACATGTCAGGGTCAAATTCTTGTTGTGTTATGAGGATCTCTTCGATTATAAATAAATCCCGAAAAACCAGTGTTGAAGGACGAATGGTTAGAGAACCGGTTGTCATGAAGGGAAAGATTCATATGTATCTTCATACTTGGCACAAGCTGGTGAAACATGACATGGAGAATAACGTCTGCAATGCTTAGTTATCTTTAGAATCTGTCAATTTCCAAAACATAGATGAATTGCTAGACATTTATGAGAAATGACAAGATTTCTTGGATCAATAGTTGGATCCGATTTTGTAATCTCTATTTTGTAGGATTCTCCTTTTTGGACACTGTTGTAATTTAGTATTTAAGGAAGAATACTTCTCTTAGTTAAAGGGTTGGTGATTTTGAAGTTGCAAATCAACAGGAGACGATTTGGGGACACTATGTCTTAACAGAGCTTTGTAATTTTTTGCAGAACTTCGATTAATACAGTAAAGTAACCTTTTTGAATCATCTCTTGTTTAATTGTTCAAGTTTATTTGACAGTATATGATTTCCTTCTTCAGATTGTCATCTACAATGCATGATATGTTTTGCATATGTTTAAATGTATGGATCTATTATATTGGTTTCCCTGTATGATTGATTTATGCTGAGAAGTGTTTATTGAGTTTATTCAATTTAAAGACTTTCTTTATCGATTTCTGCAAGTGATTCATAGCACAACAATCATCATTGTTAATTTTTCAATTAGCAAAATTGTTACAGATTTATCTTGAACAGGCTTAAGTACTTGAATTATTGTCTTTGTCTTTTAATTTTCATTAATGGATTGTGATTTAAGTTAATAAGTGAAACAACTAAAAGCATTTCTGTGAAAGGTTGTAATTTACTTATTCATCACACCGCAAGGTTAATCTGCACAACATCAAGCTTTCTTTTTAGAATAGGACTGACTTAAATTAGTTTCCTTTTCTGAAATAGGTTAGGTTAGCTTAGTTTTACCATTTTCACACCCTTGTTTTCCTTGATTGGAAAACTGACCTAATTGGTCAAACCACCAACTCTTAGAGTGCCAGTGTTAGGAACCTATGTCAACCCTTCTCTTTACTATGTTAGTATATTGTTGCTGGATGCATATGCTCTGTAAGTCGTCCCGTAGTATTTGTTGATCCGTAGTTTATATTAGCCCATAGTATTGGACGCATATGCTTTGTAAGTCGTCCCGTAGTATTATATGTCCCATGATTTTGACTCATAGTATTGGGCATAGACTTAGTATATAAGTGTGTGTTGAGGTCATTGAAGGCACGGTGAAGTTAATTGTATTGAGCTTGCTCAAAGGAGGTTGCCCCCCTCGAAGTGGCCCATGATTAATATAAAAGTGGTTTTGTTCTATTATTTCTGATATCACGTGCATTTGCATTAATTAATTATTGCAAGTTCATCACAGCCAGCAGAGGCTGAATATCCGTGGGGGATTACCATACCAATTAGGTTGCGGATAGAACTTCCCTTGCGCATGGTCTTTCGAAGCCTTTCAACTTGGGTTTTCTTCCTCTTTTGAGTGTCTTGGAACATTCAAACACCTTTGCATCTAACCTGCACTACCAAGGCATCAACAAATGGCGCTAGAAGGAGGGCCACAAGTACAACAGGCCTAAGCAAGCCACTAAAAAACCTCCTCCATCAAATACTTCAACGATTCAAACTCGAAGCCAATCGAGGGCTTCAACATCTGAACAACCAATAGAGTCACAACCCACAGTTGTCCCTACCACACCTGCTCGAAAAATTGTTGTACCTGTTGTATCTGCAGCACAATGGGAAAACAAAGAGAATATCTTTATTGTATCACCTACCAGAGGGACCCTCTCGTTAGAGAAGATATTGAAAACATCCTCCGATAGGGTTGCTAAGATAGAACAAAGACTTGATGATCAACGAGGACGTGGTCTTGCAACAATTAATTTTCAAAACCTTCTACAGACCAATAATCAAGAACCTCAGCAATACACAGTTTCATAGATCAGTGATCCAATTATCCAACAGATGACTGATCAAAATACTGAACATCAACAAACAGTTAATCTACAACCTATAAATCAAGAACTGATTGGTCAATCAGGTTCCCCTAAATATAACCTTGGTCAATGTTCTCAACAAACACAAAATCAGCCAAAGCTTGAGACTGGTGGACCGCCACCATCTCCTCCTTCGTCCTCATCCTCTTCCTCAGACAGTGAAAATTCTTCAAGCTCTTCATCAAAATAAAAAGAAGAAGAACCACCTATGGCTGCAGAAGGCCAAAACAGACCTTGGCTCAACCAAGATGTAGTATGGGTACTTGGATACCAACATAGACTACCCAAGAACCCTGAGAATTGGTTACCCAAGTTTGACCTGGATGACAAATCACCTGCCCTAGATCATGTTAAAACCTTCATACGGGCTATTAGGCTTAGAAGTGTCATTTATGAAGATGTAGTCTGTAGACTCTTTCCTTATACTTTTCAAGGAAAGGTAGATGCATGGTATTTTTCCTTGCCACCAAGGTCTATTGTTTCTTGGGATGAGTTTAAGAAATTATTCATCTAAAAGTTTGGAGATGACAAAACACCACAGGATCGTGTTTTAGAATTATCCTCCATGAAAATCAAAGGGAAAGAAAGGGTTAAAGACTTCAACCAAAGGTTCTCATGCTTAAAGAATAGAATTCCTATCAACCTTCTTCCTGCTGAAGAATTGTTGATAGCCTACTATGAAAAGGGCCTACCCGCTTCAATTTCAATGTGGGTGAAACGAGCACAAAAGGGAACTTTGTTGGAAGTGTTTGCTGAAGCAATACAAGTTGAGAAGGAAATTCTTTGTCTTAAGGACGATCTGGAAATCGTAGAATCACAGCCTTCAACTTCCAGGAAAAGGAATGATAGTGTTCCTAAATCCACTTCACAAAGCAAGGATCCATTTGACATAACTGACATGAAAAAGCTCATCCAGAAATTGTCAAATGAGATGGTAGATTTGAAAAGGACCAACAATGAAAATCAAAACTAGAATAGAGGTTTTGTGAGACCACCTTTTAGGAGACCTTATCAACCTCCAACAAATCCACCACCTTCTAATCCAACAAGGGGCCTCACAAATGAATAAATTCATTCTATCTTTAGATCCTTAACAACAGAATCTCAAAACACCCCTCAAGTCCCTAATGATCAAACTGCTCCTGATCCACAACCACCTGAGGAAGAAGAAAATGAGCATGAGGACCCACAAATCAACACTGTAAGTTACTTTTCAGATCTTCCTATGTGTGAAGATGAAGAAGAACCCGGGACTATGTTTAATGTCCAACATCCTTATAACACAAGGCCTAAACCTCCACCCCCTCAGGAGCCTTCATCCTCCACACCTATTCCTAATAAGGGAAAGTCTGTCCCCCACAAGGATACAGTCATCCCTGAGATGGAGTACAATTTAGTGGAAGATCTTAAAAGAGTGAAGGAAAATATCTCTTTGTTTGAATTATTGAAAATCCCTTCTATGAGGGATACCTTACCCAAAGGTATGGTGGTCAAACAACCAAGAGAATTGCAAAATAATAACCTTGACTCTTTCACTAAACCAGATGATCAGAAGTTAGGCAGCAAAAGGACACCACCTTTTTTGCTTACCTTTGAGATTTTCAACCGAAACGTACATAACTGCATGATAGATTCTGGTGCCTCATCAAATGTGATGCCCCTTTCTATCTGCAAAAAGTTGAATGCCACATGAGAACCTTTCACTACTCAGATAGTACAGCTTGACAGATCAAAATTCAGAGTGGTAGGAAGGCTCAGAAATGTTTTAATTACATTATCGGCTGATCCTCGAATCCATTAAACAATTGATATAGTCATTGCTGACATTCCTGAAGCATATGGTATGTGTCTTAGTAGAGAATGGTCGAAAAATATAAAAGGTTGTTTTGCTATTGATTCGTCCCATTTGTGGTTACCATACAATGATCAGCCAAACAAGATCAAGATAACCAGGGAGCCTTTCATGAAATAGACAGTCACAGATTTGAATCATTCAAGTGAGCCTATGGGTTATTTCAACACACACATTGAAAAGTTTACCTTTGATACTTTTTTCGGGAATTTATCAGTTGATGTTCAACACGGGAGAATTCACAAGACGAATCTCAGGTAACTCCTCTTACTTCTATACCATTCTCAGGGGAAATTGTACATAATGTCTTTAATGTAAATACAAATTTTAGATTAGATCCCATTGCTTGGACATTGTTTTTTGAGGGCTCTAAATCTAAGGATGGAGCTGGTGCATGATGTGTTCTTATAGATCTGAAAGGAACAAAAACTATGATTGCATGCAGATTAGAGTTTGATTGTACTAACAATGTGGCTGAGTATGAGGCCCTGATATAGGGACTGAAAAAGGCTATTGACTTGAAAGTACAGATCATTCATTGTTTTGGAGATTCGGAAATCATTGTGAAACAGGTGAGGAATAAGATACATTGTCTATTTTCCTCCTATTGAATTATCAAAAATTGGTAAGAGATGTCACTGCTCTTTTATTGCATTCAATATTAATTCAGTCCCTAGGTCTCAGAACTTTGATGCTGACTTGTTGGCAAATACAGCTTCCAGATTGATTCCACCAGAGGGCTTATCTCCTCAAACATTTTCAGTAGAACTGATGTATAGGCCTTCCATACCAGATAATGTGACAAACTGGAAAGTATTCAATGATGATCAACAGATACTTGATTTTTTGACAAAACATGACACATTTTAGGATATGGTTATAGACAAGGGGGAACATGAAAAATCTCTTTCGGATTCCTCGAATGTCATCCCAAAGTCTATGATTAATTTGGAGAGGTTTTACGATTTGCAAGACAATTTCAGACTCAAAACCAATTGTAAAACACAGAGCTCTTCACTTAATTACGAGCAAGTCAATTTAGGGACCGAGCAAGAGACCCATTTCATCAATTTAGGAATTGATTGCACCTTAGAAGAAAGGAAAGCTATCATTAAACTATGTAAAGAATATAAATATGTCTTCACCTAGACCTATGATGAATTGAAAACATTTGACACTAGCGTCATCTACCATAATATACCCATGAAGACAGAAGTTAAACCATATCAATAGAAGCTACGGAAAATGCATCCCAATTTAGAGTCTTTTGTGAAAAAAGAACTAGAAAAGCTACTCATAGCCCAAATTATTTTTCCGGTGAGGCATACACAGTGGATAGCCAATTTGGTCCATGTACACAAGAAAAGTGGTGAAATATGACTTTGTGTCGATTTCAGGAATTTGATCTGGGCCTCAGAAAAAGATAACTACCATGTTCCCCCCATGGAACAGATTATCCAAAAGGTAGCAGGGTCAAAAATGTTTTCTCTCTTAAATGGTTTTTCAGGGTACAACCAGGTTATGGTTGCTCCACATGATCAATTAAAAACATCTTTCAAAACCCCTTGGGGAACCTTCACCTACAAGCGAATGCCTTTTGGTTTGATTAATGCAGGAGACACCTTTCAGAGAGCTATGGATATAGCTTTCTGAGGTTTAACACATAATTTTTTCATGGTTTATTTAGATGATCTTACCATATTTTCAAAAAACGACATGAACACTTATTTGCTCTTAAGCAGGTTTTCGAACGTTGCAGGAAATTTGGCATTTTTTTGAACCCCAAGAAATCCATTTTCATAGTCACAGAAGGGAAGTTGTTAGGATTCATCATTTCAAGAAGGTATGATCATCGACCCCGAACGCACAAACGCGATTTCAAAAATAGGCTTACCAGGTTCGCGTAAAGCAATGCAGTCCTTCTTGGGTAAGATCAACTTCGTATGCAGGTTTGTACCTAATTTTGCTCAGATAGTCAAACCTTTATAGCAATTAATTAAGAAAGATGTAGAGTTCACATGGTCACAAGAACAAAGGGATGCAGTCATAGAAATTCGTAAGGCTATTCCTGAAGCTCCTACTCTCATGTCCCCAGATTTCGATAAAGATTTTATTCTCTATACTTTCGCCACTGATTTCTCCTATGCAGTTGTTTTGACCCAAAAATAGGATAGCGATACAGAGATCCCAATCTCTTTCATGAGTTCAACCTTCAAGGGTCTAGAGCTCAAGTATTCACAAATTGACAAACAAGCCTATGCAGTTTACAAGTCTGTCAAATATTACAGGCCTTATTTGTGAAAATCTCGAACAAAGGTCATTGTCCTGTATTCTTCTATTAGAAATGTGTTGATCCAAAAGGAGTTGGGAAAAAAAAAGAGCTCACTGGATGACTGCTCTGCAAGAGTATGATTTGGAAATAAGGACAACCAAAATTTTCAAAGGTCAAGGCCTTTTCCTTCTTACTGCTCAATCTAACGATCCCCAGTAGCAACAAATTGAATGGGAACAGGAAGAAGACGTTCCTACATGTTCTGTCAATGCTATTGATACCCCGACATCCGAATGGTGTGATCATATCAAATTCTTTCTGAATAATGGGTTTGTTCCTGAAACTTTGGACTTTAAGAAATGAAGAGCCTTGAGATTAAAGGCTGCACCTTATCAGTTTATTAATGAAGTTTTGTTTAGGAAAAACTATGCTGGGGTTTTTCTTAGGTGTTTAGAAAAACATGAAACTGATGACGTCTTATTCCAATTTCATGCAGGACCAACTGGAGGTCATTTTTTCAGGCGAGACAACAGCTCATAAGATTCTCAGAGCTGGGTATTACTTACCTACGTTGTTTAAAGATTCTTATGCCTATGTAAGGAGGTGTGAACCATGTCAGAAATGCACAGGAAAATTCAAGAAACCCGCTTTCCCGTTGCAACCAGTCACTGTTCAGTTTCCTTTTCAGCAAAGGGGGATGGATTTTGTCGGGCCCATAAATCCTACTTCATCCCTTCAACACAAATACATTCTCACAGCAACTAACTACTTCACCATATGGGTGGAGGCAGTCCCACTTAAGCAATGTAATGCCTCCCAAGTCATTTCTTTCCGAGACAGTCATATACTCTCACGATTTGGTACTCCAGAAATCCTAGTTTTTGATAATTCATCCTATTTCTCCTCGACTGACATAACTAAATATGCTTTTGAAAAGGGGATGAAACTCAAATTTTTCTACCAATTACTACCCACAAGGTAATGGTTTGGCTAAGTCTTCGAACAAAAATTTGATCAACATTCTCAAGAAGATTGTAGCTTCTCATCATAGAGATTGGCATACCCAACTTAATAATGCTCTTTGGGCATATCAAATTACCCCAAAGGAAGCAATCGAAAATTCTCCTTACTACCTAGTATATGGCAAAGAAGCCATCCTTCCTACTAATCTTACCATTCCTTCACTACAATTGGCTCAATCTGTCCAAGAAGATGATTCTTCTCCCCTCCAGCAGAGAATTGATACACTACTTAAACTGGAGGAAGATAGGGAAATGGCTAAGAACAAATTATATCATCACCAGCAGATGGTGAAAAGATGGTTTGATGAAAAATCTTCATCTGATAGGGAATTTTCTATTGGAGACTTGGTTTTAAGATGGGACAAACAACACAAAGATAAGAGCTAGTATACCAAGTTTCAACGCCTCTGGCTAGGACCTTTCATTGTTACAGAAAAGATTGGTCCTGGTACTGTTCAATTACAGACACTGGAAGGAGTTGTGGACACTTATCTAGTGAATCTTTCACTCCTCAAGAAGTATTTTGTTTGATCAAGATGATGTACTTGTACATAGGTTTGTTTTTTGTTTTTAGTTGTTTGTTTTAAACTCCACATAGTCGGCGATATTTATTGATTAGTTTCTCTCTTGGTGATAATTTCAGCTTGCGTTTTATAACTGTCTGCCAATCATAATTTTGTCCTATACCGGAGATTGTTCAACAAAGGGCATACAGCTAATGATTGCAAGACCCTGAATTGATATCTTTCCACAATGGTCATTATCTTACACATGTATTTTTTGTTTAATTGGGGTCTGAAGAATAGCAGAATCTCCATTGTCTCTTGTTTCATGGTTCAAGCTGCATATCATAATAACCTGTACAGCTTGTTCTACTTTGGATCCTTTTACAATCACCTTGATAATAAATCTCTTAATAAATGTAAATTGAAAGGTGGGAGGTCTTGTTATCAATCCATCCCATTAGGTTCATAGGTGCTAAGCAGAATGACATCTTCATGGCAAGCTACCACACTTGGAAGATGACTTTCAGTTTTACTAGGAGTTGGAAGATCCTATCCCAGGTCGGTCCATTCATGATCAGCGAAGCATTAGTGAGTAACACTACCAATATATGGTCACCAAGCCATGGTAGTGCCTTGTAATTTTCAACCTAATAAAATTTGGTTTTCTCATTTTTAAAGATGCTCGTGCATATAGGGACAGGGGGGTCTTATCGCAAGCCATCACTGCCATGATCATGGGTTTTACTTGGACTGAAACTATCACAATATGGTCTCCAAGCCATGATAGTTTCTTTCAGTATTCCAACTGGAAGACAAGGAGTCTCGTTGTCGAGCTGGCTTGATCAGTTTCTGAATTTTTCCTATGAATGGCACTGCCTATATCTGATCACCAAGTCAGTGTAGTGGTCTTATATACACAGTCCTTTTTGAATATATAAAAAAAAAAAATGAAAAAAAAAGAAGAATCTCATGAAATGTTGCATGTAAATAAAATCCTGATAAATCAAGGTGATGTGTAATTAGGATATCCAGGAGCATTTTCAAGTATGAGCCTAGGTTCAACACAAGCTGCTTCTCATGATTACATAAAGGTGAAGGATCTCAGTTGTTTCTTCCACCCCCTTATCAGATTTGCATTATTCTTAACATGATCATTTGTGGGTATTTATTAATTTCATGTTCCATGCTCGTTAACTGTATCTTTTGTGATCAACTTTTGAAAAAATTCAGGGTAAAAAAGGTGATGTGGCTAACATGTTCTCATTTAAGCTGAATTTCTTTGTAGAGATAATTGCTTCTTCCTAGCTAGTCTCCATTTGTTGTGGCCACAACAAATCCCTTGCTTAGCTCAAGCACGGGATCCCCATCTTTTTTTAATAAATACAAAGGTATTTGGGTGAGTTTTCAGTATAAATATGAGTCTTTGGTTTTGGTATGCTTAGATCTCTTACCCATACTTTTGTCTTACGTGTTTTTCTCTTTCTCGATGATCGCTAACTGTCTGGTTTGTAATTTTCCTCAAATTTTGAGTAGTTTACCTTTGGTTTCTATCAACCCGACAGTTAGAAGTCCTGAAACCCGAAACCCGAAAATTGTGGGTTGCGGGATCTTGTTTTTCAGTTTTGGATTTTGTTAAACTCGGAACCCGCAACCCGACGGTTGGCATTGCAGTTTCATTATGTAATAATTTTGGGAAATCATCATCCCGAAACCCGAAACCCAAATTTCGCAATTGCGGCTTTCGGCTTTCGGGATTTCCTTCTTTAATTTATTTTCTTGTGTGTACCCACAACCCGCAATTTCGGGATGCGGCTTTCATGACCATGTTTTTTTTCAGTTTTGGATTATGGTCATCCCTGAAACCCAAAACCCGCGATGGTGGCTTTCGGCTTTCGGGAACTCTTTTTCCACCTTTCTGTTTGGGCGACCCCACAACCCACAATTGTCGGGTTGCGGCTTTCAGGAATGTGTTTTCCATTTTGCGATTTGATTAGTCCCATAACCCGCAATCTGCACTGGCGAGTTTCCGCTTGCGGGATCCTTGAATAAAACTTCATAAATAAAACTAAATCCCGCATCCCGCTTTGGTTGATCTAGGCCATCCGTCTATTTTGATCACACGGGTGTCTTTTAATCTCTCTTTTAATAGGGTTTTTTCTATTTTAGTTTTACATTTTTAAATTTGAAGAATTACTCTGTCACACTATCATTTTTACTGTGGATTGCGTGTCAGATGTCGTTTTTCAGTTTGTTGGTTATTTCAGGTAAGCCCACATCTTTAAATTGATAGTCTGTATTTTTTTTCCATTTTTGGGTAGATTTTGATTTTGATTTCTGTATTAATCATAAATTGCAAGTTCTTTCACCATGTCAAGAAGTACACGTTCTAAAACGTCGCACAAAGACCCCCTGACCAAAGACCCAAATTTTGGTTTTCTCTCTGACACTAGTGAGCGATTTTATGAAATGTACCAGATGGATTGGTAAAAAATATACGTCATTTTTTATAATGACAGCCTTTGCCATATTGAGAATGATAGACCAGTGTACGAGAGAATTAGGGCTTCCCAAATTCACACCATTACTACGCGTCCAGCTATCTTGCCTTACACAGATGCAGTCAAATGGATAATTGAGAATGCCAGTGTTAAATACCATTCTTTTAATGATAGCGCGGGATGTCAATTAACAAGTTTTCACCCGGAGGTCTTTGTCCGGTCTTTTTCTCTGAAACCTCATACGCAGACTCTCTACAAGCCAAACCACATGTTGCTAAGAATCAACAAGTTGGGGTCGAATTCTTGTTGTGTCATGAGGATCTCTTTAATTAGCAATAAATCCTGAAAAACCAGTGTTGAAGGATGAATGGTTAGAGAACCGGTCGTCATGAAGGGAAAGATTCATATGTATCTTCATACTTGGCACAAGCTGGCGAAACATGACATGGAGAATAATGTGTGCAATGCTCAGTTATCTTTAGAATCTGTCAATTTCCCAAACATAGATGAATTGTTATACATTTATGAGAAATGGCAAGATTTCTTGGATCAATAGTTGGATCTGAACCAGTAGATGATTCCTAAACCCCCCCAGCCCAGGGGGAACCATCCAATACCATGCATGTTCTCATGGTGCATAACGAGACGATCAATTTGAACACTCACTCGCGATATTACGAACCAGTCCCTTTGAAGGAATCCACTGGAAGTAATACTGAAAAAGCTTCTGACCCCTTAATTGATGTCACTGTACCATCAACTTCTCTCACCATTGAGAAGCCATCCTTAGACTCAATATTGCGACTACCTAAGAGTACGATTCGAAATGCTGTTTTCAATCCTAATGCTCGGGCGGCACAAAATTACAATATCGTAGAAGACTTGGCACAAGTTCCTTGTGCCATGTTTAGCCTAGAAGTTTCGCAGAATTGTCCCAATCAACGCAAAACTCTCCTTGCAGCCATTGGTGCAGTCAACCTAATTCCTCGAATACCATCATGTTCCGACTTGACCACTTCAAGCCGAGGCTCTCCCACAAGCTCACATTCCAAGTTTCTACGAACATTGCTGGGAAGATTGTCCATTGTACCCTTTTAGACGAAAGCACCTCCACTTCTCTCATGTTGATTGCCTGTTGGAGATACATTGGCTCCTTTGAATTGAATCGTTCTCCTAGCATGTGGAAAGCATTCCACGGGTGTGGATTTCAAACTCATGGGCTCTTACAAGCTCTTGCAGTTGAGTTGGGCTGAAAGACTGTAATCGTTAACGTGGAAGTGGTCTCGGCCCCAATAGATTATAATCTCTTGCTTGGTTGCAATTGGTTTTATGCCATGTAGGCGGTAGCCTCTTCAGTCTTCCGCATAGTACAATCCCCCCACCAAGGACGAATTGTTACTATCGACCAATTAGATTTTTGCACACCAGACGCGACTACTCATCCTAGTGACCATGTTCCTTCCATTGGACAAATGTCAAAATAGTATGAGAGTATAGGGGTTGGCCTTTTGAAATATTCATCTCTTTGGAGTACATAGAGGACAAAATCCACACCCTCTTCTCACCAGACATCTACCTGTTCCCTCATTCCCCCATCCTTACATGTCTTACAGACATGGAGGGAAACTTGGCCAACATTGAGCCAACCATCCTGGTAGACATCTTGGTGAAACCTGGTATAGTGGAGCACATTCGCATAGGCCAGAAGTTTTCCACTGGAGAAATAGCTGTTGGAAAAGCCTTAATAAAGCAATTTCGAGACGTATTTGCTTGGTCCTATGAGGTGATTCCTGGGATAGACCCTGTGATTGTTTCTCATGAAATAAAAACCTATCTCGATGTCAAACCTGTACGCCAAATATTGCAACTGGTACACCCCCGAAAGACAGCAGCAATCAAGGCAGAGATTGAAAAGCTCTTAAAGGATGGTTTTATTTATCGTGTCCCATTGACGTATTGGGTCTCAAACGTCGTCCCTGTGAACAAAAAGCAGGGTACCATTCACATCTGTGTCAATTATTGGGACCTTAACCGGGCTTGTCTAAAAGACAACTACCCGACCCCCTTCATCAACTAGATTATCGACAATTGTGCTAGAAGCGTCATCTTCTCATTTATGGATGGTTTTTCTGGTTACAACCAGATTGAGATCAACCCCGTCGACCAACACAAGATGACTTTCATCTGCCCGTGGGGAGCGTTTGCATACCGCAAACTCCTGTTTGGTCTTAAAAATGTTGGCGCCACGTTTCAGCGGGTTATGTCGTATGCTTTCCATGACATTAAGGAATTTGTGGAATCTTACTTGGATGATCTCCCTACTCACTCAAAGCAGCGTGAGTTCCACATTGATCATCTGATGGCCATTTTCCTTAGATGCAGTTGGTACAATGTCCGTCTGAATCCTCATAAGTGTATCTTTTGCGTTGATTCCGGACGCCTCTTAGGATATATCATTTCGAAGGATGGGATCCGCATTGATCCCTTAAAGGTGGAGGCCATCATCAACCTGCTACCCCCAGCTGATGTGACAGAACTTCAAAGTCTCCAAGGGAAGGCGACTTATTTAAGACGTTTTGTTTGTAATTTCATGGAGAGGACTCAGGGTTATATGAGACTACTCAAGAAGGACGTCCCATTCATGTGGGATGACCAAGCTCAAAAGTCCTTTGACAGTCTCAAACATGCCATCACGCATGCCCCCATGCTCCAACTACCCAATTATTATCGAGATTATATCTTATATATCGCTGCTTTTGCTATCACTATCACCTTGGTTTTAGTACAGGAGGATCAAAACGCCTAGGAACATGTAATATACTATGCAAGTAAGGGTCTCACTGACACTGAAACTAGATGTTCACATGTAAAAAAACTTGCATTTACGGTGGTCATCGCCGTCCAAAAGTTCCGGCACTATATCTTGCTCCACACCACCACCATCATCGCAGACTCAAACCCCATGTACCATGTCCTGACACAACAGGTGCTTGGGGGCAACTATTCATGCTGGATCATAATACTACAAGAATTTGATCTTCTCTTTGAGAAATCCAAGTCAAAAAAGTCTTTGGTGTTTGCTGAGCTGATTTGTGACCTTCCCCATCCTAGTGTAGAAATTGAGCATAATGACTCTTTTCCAGATGAATTATTGTTTCTCATTACTATGACTGATCCATGGTATGGATATATCTCATTATACCTTCAAACCCAATGCTTCAACCTTCAACTGTCTCATGATGACCGTCGTAAGATACGTCACCATGTGAAGTATTATTTAATCATCAATGATACTTTGTATCGCCATGGCATTGATTCAATTCTTCGACGTTGTCTCACTCACGATGAAGCCGAATGCATTCTGAATGACTGTCACACTGGGGCATGTGGCGGTCACCTCTCTGGGATGGCTACAGCCTAGAAGATTTTGCGTGCAGGATATTATTGGATATTATTGGCCTCCTTACAAACACTTCCATACGAAGAAGCGCACCCATCCCACCCCATTACACCCGATTATTGCCATAGGCCCCTTCGCAAAATGGTGCATTAACTTTATGCATTGTAATCCTACCTCGGTCGGGGGGCATAGTTACATCATTGTAGCTGTGGATTACTTTACAAAGTGGGACGAGGCTATGCCTACATACCAGAACGACGGCAAAACCGCTGCACTCTTCATGTTCAATCATGTAATAGCGCGGTTCAGAGTTCCTCAGGCAATTGTTACCGATCATGGTTCCCATTTTCAGAACCATATGGTTGATGAACTAAGTGATAGGTTGGGTGTTCGCCATGAAAATTCAACACCCTACTACCCACAGTACAATGGACAAGTCGAGGCCATTAACAAAGTCTTGAAAACCATGGTCCAAAGGATGGTAGGTACGCAGAAATCCAATTGGCATAACATGCTCTTTTCAGCGTTATGGCCCTACAGAGCCTTCGCTAAAACTGCCACAGGTTACACTCCTTTCCAACTAGTCTATGGATTGGAGGTTGTCCTACCTATAGAGTGCAAAATTCCATCTCTACAACTCTTTGTTGAACTTCTTCCTAATACTACTGCCGAAGAAGAACATCTCCTGCACTTAGCAAAACTTGATGAGTCCCGCCGAGATGCCGCTCTCACTAATGAAGCGCATAAGAAATGCATCAAAGCCCAATACGAAAATTCGGTTGAACCTCGTATCTTTAACGAGGGTGACCTGGTCGTAACTTATGACCAGAAGCATGACAAACTAGGAGCATGAAAGTTCAAATCCATGTGGCATGGACCTTACATTTTCAAACATCTTTTGGTAAAGGGAGCATACGAGCTTGAAGACTATGACAAAATCTCTTTGGGTGAACCCCACAATGGGATTTACCTGAAGAGATATTGTTCCTAAAATCGTCACGCTTAGACTTTCTTGTATATACTGTACATGGCGTGTTTTTTGTGTTTTTGTGTGTTGTGACACTTTTATTTTTTAGTGTCTTTAGATCTTATTTATACTCCTTATACCATGTTCTGTCTGCGCGTGCAGATGGAAACATGCTATGGATTCACGGACAACACTAGCCGGCATACCCGTAACCTTGCTTCGGCAGCTTGGGTACTATATTCCCCAATAGGTGAGCTCATTAGCTCAGCAGGAAGTTGAAGTTTCCTAGGGTTTGCAAGCAACAATGCCACATAATATCAGGCAGTAATCAAAACCCTAGCTAACGCCATTTCCTTGGGTATGAACCACATTGTCATCCACATGGATTCTGAATTAGTGGTTTCCCATCTTAAACGGGTTTATGCCATCTGTGATCCCACCTTTCTCTGTCTCTTCATACGAGTACGTCTCCTTGAAAGGTCATTTGAATCCATTCAGTACCTACACATTCCACAAGATTTAAACAAAGTTGTTGACTCGATGGCCAACTTCATTTTGGATTGGTACATCACACACACATAATATTCATAATCTGTAAAAGCATTCACAACATGTAAATAATGCAATGTATAAAAGAAAACATGTAAATGAGATCACATCACTCATCGTTTTAAAACACATAATGTATAAATCGCCAGGAATGTCTGTAGATATATATCATTCAAAAGTAGTGTTGGTACAAAATATGAAGCACGATGGCTTTCAATGAGTCTCTACAAAATCTGAAGCCTCATAGCTTTCAGTAGTACAATATCTGAGGCCTCTAATCTCTCAGTACAAGTATAATAGTTTCATCAGGCCTGACGCCTAACCCGTACACCACCACTAGCACAGCCAACCCGCTGTTGCTAAGTAAGGAAGAAACCCATGGTCCTCGCTACCTTGCGGAGTAGGGCATTGAAGCATATGGATGCTCCAACCCCAAACCTATGCATAGGTCTCGACAGGTCGTCTATCATTGGCTCAGGAACCTCTACTGTCAACTGGGACAAGTTCCTGTATACCTCCTCCATCTTCTCGATGGCAGCATGAGCACCTGGGGGAACAACTGCTTCCCCACCTCTGTCTCTCCTTGCCAGAAGGGAAAGTCCTACCGGTCATACGGGCCCCACATCTGCACACACATGTTACATACTTGTCAGTACTGCATCAAAAAATGATAAATATGCAAAACTTGTTGGGTACGTTATATCTCTTCACATGGTCGCTGCGTGTACAACACGAAATTTTTTTGGGTTGCTTTTTGCTTTTTCGCGATTTTTGACCCATTGTACTCTATCTAATCCCGGTAAAAGGGATTAGGGTTGTAACCTAATTTCGGGTAAACGAATTAGGGTTTTAGATGCTGCGGAATACCATTTATTGTATTGTACATGGTTAAATAAAACATATAATGAAAAATGAGCTGTGCGGCTCTAAGTTTTGCTGGTTTTTCCCGGTTAACGGTTTCCAGGAGAAAATCTCTGTGTAATGTGTGTGCCATTGTGTATTTTTTGTTAATGCTTAAGAATCGATATAAGTTTGTACTTCACTGTTAAGGTTTAAAAACTTACATTTGGTATCAGAGCATTTTTGGGTTCAGAGGGACGCCTTTGTTTCCAAGGGTTTGGCTCGATCTTGGATTTGAGATAAACCTGGTTTCAGTGGGAGCTTTGCAGTGGTGATTTATTTTTTCTTTAAAGAATGGCGAGCAGTTCTAGATTCGAGATTGAGAAATTTAATGGTCAGAGCTTTGAGCTATGGAAGCTCAAGATGGAAGATCTTCTGGTAGGTAGAGAACAATGGATCGCAGTAGATCCAGGTACCATGCCCTCTGGTGCAGTAAAAGAAGAATGGGAAAAGCTGGAAAGAAAAGCAAGGAGCACCATTCGTCTTTGCCTTGCAGATTCGGTATTGGTGAATGTATCTAGAGAAGACAGTGCAAAGAAGCTATGGGATAAACTGGGAAGTCTGTATCAGTCAAAGTCCCTGGTAAATAAGTTATTTCTGCGAAAGAAATTGTACCTTCTGAGGATGACTGATGGAGACTCTGTGTCAGAGCATCTAAACGCCTTCAATACTCTGGTAAGTCAGTTGACATCTGTTGGTATTACAATTGCTGATGATGAAAAATGTATTAGTCTGTTGTTCTCTTTGCCAGATTCATGGGATAATCTGGTTATAGCTATTGGGAGTAATGCAACCACGCTAAACTTTGATGATGTGGTTGCATCCCTACTATCGAAGGAAATGAGGCAGAGATCCATAGATAGTTCAGCCAAGGATGCCTTATTTGTAAGAGGTCACCCTGGAGACATATCTAAAAATAAGTCTTCAGGTGGTAGATCTAAATCTAGAGGGAGATCTAAATCTCCAGGACCTTCTGTAAGAAAATGCTGGAAGTGCGGTAAAGCTGGGCATTACAAGAAGGATTGTAAATCCCAAAAAACTGATAAAATTAGAGGACCTAATGATGCTCCATCCGCAGATGGGAAAGTATCTACAGAGAAAGGAGGAGATGTGTCTCTGGCATCTTCAAGTACACATGCAGAGCATGATTCGTGGTTGATTGACTCAGGTGCATCTTATCATATGACTCCTCACAGGGAGTGGTTTTCTGAATACGAAAAGTATGATGGGGGAGATGTATTTCCGGGAGACAACTCGGTGGCAAAAATCATAGGTCGAGGAAAGATCACGCTACTGCTCAAAGATGGAAGGGTTAAAACTCTTCCCCGGGTTCTGCACATTCCAAAGCTGGCTAGAAACCTTATATCTGTAAGTAAAATGGATGATGCAGGTGTGAAAACATTATTTGAAAAGAACACATGCAAGATGGTTCAAGAATCACTGGTGCTGATGAGGGGAGTTCAGATTGGAACTCTATACAAGTTGTTGGGAAGCACCTTCAAAAATGGATGTAATAGTACTATTGTTCCTGAGGGTAAAAATGAAGGAGACAGAGTCTTTACTGTCTCTAGTGAGAAGACATCACTATGGCATCGAAGGATGGGACATATTGGAGAGAAGGGTCTTCGACTATTACAAGGTAAAAGTATGGCTGAAGTCATGTCTGATTTCACATTAGATTTTGATTTCTGTGAACATTGCTTATATGGTAAACAGAATAGGGTAAGATTCTCATCTGGTGTTGTAAGAGCTAAAGGAATCTTAGAGTTAATACACAATGATGTTTTTGGACCTGGGCCTGTTCCATCACTTGGTAAATCTGTGAATTATGTTTCATTTATAGATGATTTCTCAAGGAAAACTTGGATTTATTTCCTGCGTAAGAAATCTAAGGTTTTTAATAGATTCAAAGAAATTAAGGCTCTTGTAGAGAATCAAACTGAGAAGAAAATAAAAGTACTCAGAACAGATAACGGTGGAGAATTCTGTGAAAGTGAATTTGAGGAGTTCTGTAAAACGTGTGGAATAGCAAGGAAAAAGACTACTCCATACACACCTCAACAGAATGGGGTTGCAGAAAGGATGAACAGGACATTGATGGAAAAGGCAAGGAGTGTGCTCAGTGGTGCAGGGCTAACACAACAATTCTGGGCAGAAGCTGTTGACACTGCGTGTTACCTAGTGAATAGGACACCCACATCAGCGTTGGTTGACAAGACACCTCATGAGGTTTGGACTGGTAAGAAACCCTCTCTCTCTCATCTCCGAGTGTTTGGGTGTGATGCTTTTGTACATGTTCCAAAGGAGAAAAGGAGCAAGTTGGATAATAAAGCGGAAAAATGTATCTTCATTGGTTACAAGGATGGAGTGAAAGGCTACAAGCTGTGGAACCCAGTAAAAAGGCAAACAGTTTACAGTCGAGATGTGATCTTCAGAGAAGTTGAAAGCACTTCCAAGATTGAGGATGTACCAAAGGAAAAGGATTCAGAGAAGCTACACTTTGATATCAAGGATGAAAGAGGTGACTCTTTTGAGGAATCAGATTCGTCTGAATCAGATGAGGAGGCAGAATCGTCCGAATCAGATGAAGAGGCAGATCCACAGACTCCGGTATTGAGGAGATCTGACCAAGAAAGAAGGAAAGTTGAAAGGTACAGTCCCCTTGATTTTCGTTCTAATTTTGTGTTATCTATTACTGATGATGATCCTAGAACTGCTAAAGAGGCAATGGATTCAGAAGATAGTAAACTATGGAGGAAGGCCATGATAGAAGAAATGGATGCCTTGGGCAAAAATGAGGCATGGGATCTGGTTGAGTTGCCAGAAGGAAGAAAGCCTATTGGAAGCAAATGGGTATTCAAGAAGAAGTTAAATGTAGCAGGTAAAGTGGAGAAGTACAAGGCTTGACTAGTAGCGAAAGGTTATTCCCAAATTGAGGGCATCGATTTTGGTGAGATTTTTTCACCTGTTGCAAAATTGACTTCTATTAGATTTCTTCTATCTATTTCTGCTGCTTTTGACCTTGAAGTAGAACAGATGGATGTAAAGACGGATTTCCTACATGGAAATCTTAATGAAGACATCTATATGAAGCAACCAGAATGGTTTGTGGTGAAAGGAAGAAAGGAGCTTGTCTGTAAGCTGAAAAAATCTCTCTACGGATTGAAACAATCTCCCAGAATGTGGTATCAAAAATTTGATACTTATATACTGGGACTTGGTTTCTCAAGAAGCAAAGCTGATCACTGTGTTTATTTTAAGCTAACTGGTGATCATTTTATTTATGTAATATTGTATGTTGATGATATGTTGCTAATTGGAAACAACAAGGAAATCATCAAGGATGTTAATAATCAGCTGTCATCTGAATTTGACATGAAAGATCTTGGTGCTGCAAATTTCATTTTGGGCATGGAAATAAAAATAGATCGTGAAAACATGAAACTCTGGTTAAATCAGAGGAACTATGTTGAAACGATATTGAAGAGATTTAATACGCAGGAAAGCAAACCAGTGAAGGTGTCCATTCCTGTAGGTGTAAGGTTATCTGCAGAACAGTGTCCCATGACACAAGAAGAGGTAGAGGACATGTCTCATGTTCCCTATGCTAGTGCAGTTGGCAGTCTCATGTATGCCATGGTCTGTACTAGACCAGATATAGCCCATGCAGTGGGAGTTTTGAGTAGATACATGTCAAAACCAGGAAAGGAACATTGGACTGCAGTAAAGAGGGTCTTCAGGTATTTGCGTGGCACTACAGATTCTGTGATCTGCTACCAAGGAAGACCCAGTCTAAACAGAGAGATAGATATACAAGGATTTGTTGATGCTGACTGGGCTGGAGATCTTGATCACAGAAGATCTACAAGTGGCTACGTTTTTAATCTATTTGGAGGAGCAATCAGTTGGATGAGTAGAAGACAAGCTGTAGTTGCACTCTCAACTACAGAAGCTGAATACATGGCAGCTACCCATGCAAGTAAGGAAGCTGTATGGTTGCAAAGATTGTGTTCAGGTATTGGTTTTGTTCAGAATGCAGTAAAAATTTGCTGTGATAGCTCAAGTGCAATATTTCTGGCAAAGAACCCTGCTTATCACTCGAGGACAAAGCACATTGATGTGCAGTACCATTTCATCAGAGACATGGTTGAACAAAACAAAGTGTTGCTGGAGAAGTTTGACACTTTGGTAAATGTTGCAGACTCTTTGACAAATTCTGTGAGTACTCAGAAGTTCTCTTGGTGTAAAGAGAACATGGGCATTGTTGCCCTGAATTGTTGAATTCATATATTTCTCCTGTATGTGAAGAGAACAACAAGTGGGAGAATGTTGGGTATGTTATATCTCTTCACATGGTCGCTGCGTGTACAACACGAAATTTTTTTGGGTTGCTTTTTGCTTTTTCACGATTTTTGACCCATTGTACTCTATCTAATCCCGGTAAAAGGGATTAGGGTTGTAACCTAATTTCGGGTAAACGAATTAGGGTTTTAGATGCTACAGAATACCATTTATTGTATTGTACATGGTTAAATAAAACATATAATGAAAAAGGAGCTATGCGTCTCTAAGTTTTGCTGGTTTTTCCCAGTTAAGGGTTTCCAGGTGAAAATCTCTGTGTAGTGTGTGTGCCATTGTGTATTTTCTGTTAATGCTTAAGAATCGATATAAGTTTGTACTTCACTGTTAAGGTTTAAAAACTTACAAAACTAAAAGTACAAGGGTTTTTGTTATCACCTATGTCACCCCATGCTACACCCTCGGGCAGCACTAAGTCAGGATCCTCTCTGAAATCCGTACTACCATACGGGAAGTCCTCAACCATGAGTAACTGGCCCTCTAGCCAGCTGAAGAATAAAGGACCAAAGATGATGATAGCTCCTCCACCATGATAGGTCATCACCTCATCCCATTTGAGCATGTGGAGATCTGTAGGCTCCTTGTCATCTAGTACTAGCTGTGGACGAAAGAAAGGGATCCGCTCCAAGAGGAATGATACCACGATCGATCCATAACCAAACTACTTGATCTCTCCCCACCGACACTTAGTCAGCTGAAATCGAAGGTTTGCAAGGAGACCCTCGCACTAGTTGAAAACCTTGGGGGACACACAGTCCTCCGCATAAAGCATCTGAGCCTGAGTAGCCATGTGGGGGGCTTGGCTTCCCACCACTCTAGTAATAGTAAACAGTATGGTATGCAGTGGGTGGCTCATCACATCCCTAATAGGAATCTTCCCATTGGAAGATCGAGCAAGAGCAGTACAATGTTGTGACACCATGTCATCGATTGTGCAATCACTATCCCTTGTTCCAGTAAGAGATACAGGATCCCCTCTACGAGAAAATCTTGTGAGAAAATAGATGTCCTAAACATCTATTGTGAGGATGTGCTCACCAATCATGAAATGTTGTTGGGCCACATCCCAGCTCTGGATCATGTGTGATAGCAACGGGATTTGGGATCTCATCCTCTGAATCTCAAAGAACTTGAGCAAACCGCAGTTCCTCAAGGCATCCACACATTGTGGATCATTGGCAGCTTGTACATTTTCTACTTCATGTTCTCTTTCCTGCCACTCTAAAACCATGTTGGCTTGCTAGCAACCTTCCAAAAGGGACATTTAAACATTGTTAGATCCTACTTAAACCACAACAAGTTCTTTTTTTGAGTTTATTTTGATGTTTGGGAAATGCATCTCTGTCGTCACACTGTACTTTTACATATAGTGCAATGTCATCGCACTTCACCCATTTGGGACTTGTGCTGAGTCGGTCTCATCATAGTTCCCGAAACGAACAACTGCGACGAGCAGAGAGCGCAATAGCCCTCCATGAATTCATCAGAAAACCCAAAAATTGAACCTAAAAACGAAATCTAATCCACTAGAAATTTGTTGGATGAAGTTTAGGCTTACCTTCTCTTGATGGTGGGTGAAATGACGGATCGTAGCTCTCGAAATCGGCAAAGGAAATTTTGGCTCCAAATTGGTACTTCTCCTCCCAAATTGGCAAATGAAACAATGAAAACTATTTTTGGCCCATTTTTCTATTTATAAATAGAATAGAATATTCCTTTTCAAATATTTTGATGCTCTTGGGCCATTTATCATAGTTTTTGACCATTTTTGTCGTATTTGGGGCTATTTGACACATTTTCTAGTGTGCAGGAGTTGTAAGTAGTCTTTTGTGCCATTTCTCGTATCGCAACGGTCATCACAGGTATGAACACTCCCTTGAACATTTTGTTTTTATTTTTGCAATGGTTAGTTTGTAATTGTTGCCTGATTATGAGTTTACTCTTCATTTGTTCTCGTACACGCGAAACTATGAGAAGTATCGAGTAATGATTTATCACTTTTCTGGGCTCATTAAACTCCCACAGAAAAGGACACCCCCCAGAGTCTATCGTTAAGCTCTTTTTAGTATCTCAAAAAACGAAAATATTGCCAAGTGAACTTGCCGCGTTCATTCTTGTTAAAGTATTTGAATGGTCATCTTCCTGGTGATAGTTTACCCCTTTTTCAGACCAGGAGGCAATAATTACAAAAAAGGTATACTCTAGCCAATCATGACTGGAAGAGTCCTCTCCCACGTTGTTTTACCCTTTTTCGGGCGATGAGGATAACTTTATGAAAAAGGACCATTGGAGTCTTCTTTAGTTCTTTTTGAACTCTCTAAACATGAAATGACGACCGAGTTTACCTTCTATGGACTCGTTAAAATTCTCACATTGAAGGGATCGTCATGGGACGAACCCCTCCTATCCAAGGTTCAGAAAAAATTTGGGATTGGACTCATCTATGAGATGAGCTATACCGAGCATCTGGTTACCCTCATCAAGCTTGTAAAAAACATATGAGGCACTCATCATTCATGATGGGGAAAAAGGAAAGTGTTTGTGTTACATACCTTGTTAGTGGTAGTATGTTCATTCTTGAACATGGCACTCATCTGCATTTGCATACAACACTTGGATCATCCATTTGTCCTCGAGTTCCACTTATTTCCTGAGTCTCGTTACTCCTTTGAATCATTCAAAGAAAAGATTCCATCATCAATCGCTTTGAGAATTTGTGTCGCACTCGTCGTGTCAATACTTCCAAGTCATGCCATGCCCATGTTCAAGAATATGTCTATCATTTATCATATGTAGTCAGTACACCTGCCATCACATCGGTCTACTCTGAGTCAGTCTTGCATGTTACTGTACCATCCAATCTACCCTATACATTTTTGTTGTGTTTCATGTCAATTGATGGGGGATTCATCATGGCCCTCCTTTGACGGATTCATCCTTGTCGACTTCAACACATAATCCTAGGATTGAATCTAGAAACCAATCAAGTACCTTGGCCCTGCATGCCTCAATGGTAGGTTACCTTGCTTTCATCATGAGTTTACATCATTGACTCTTTATTGAAATATTTCATCTTGCATTAGAATTCAACTCATTTATTCACGCTTGATGATATGTACTGTGATACCTTGGGAATAATTGATATCAATGGTGATCTCCCTCGCACTTGTTAATAGTTTACATCAATGACCGGTAATCAAGTGGTTTCTACCATGTTTGACATCAATACATTTGTAATCACATGGATAGATTCGTATCATTTTGGGTTCAGCTTGAAGACCCTGGGGAGTCATGTTTTACCCAGGTTGTAATGGATTTTGTATTTGAGTTATATCACACGGATCCACATTTGTATTGGTTTTGGTTGTGTTATCATATCAGCATGGATCTACGCTTGTGTCTAGTAGCCATGATTGTGTTCAGTCGGTCATTACTACCATGGATCTACACTGTATTGGTCGGCAGCCATGTTGCAATTTATATGAGATTGTCAGTTCAAAGTCAGTTGTACTACAACAATGTCCTTCGTTTAACAAGTCTATTGCCATTACTTCTATCAAAGCACTTCACGTGTCTATCTTCAACAGCTTCATGCTTTGGGGGGCATTTTGTTACACCCAAAATCTAGTCATCATAAGATTCAGTGTATACACCCCTGAAGATATCTTGACTAACTGATCAACCAGGGAGGATTTGTACCCAATTGTGCTAGGTTTTGAAGGGTCATCGCAGTCTGCACATTAGCAACATGCAACGTCGCACCTTGCCCCATTACAGGGTGCGACACAGTTAGTGAGATGGAAAAAATAGCTTCTTCGAGGTCGTTCTCGAATCTTGTTGACTTGGGACCCTACCCCTGACCTCTTGGAGGAGCTGGCACTCGGTTCCTAGTACTTTGGAGAGATCCCTTAAGCCTCTCCTACCATCTCTCAACCCATCCTATCCATACCTTATCCACTTAGTCCTATATGAATGAATCTCACTCCCATCGCAAGGGGAGGAAGTCTATGGTATCTACATGTAGGTGAAATTACCTTTGGAACATCTCCACTCACCTATTGGAGAATGCATACTTCCTTGGAAGGATATGGCAATTGGATTTGTCGGAGAAGGGCTGGAGTGTTAAGACTTGGTTGTAGTTCTATATATCTATTATGTACTTTCCTCTTTTTACAGTAATACAAATTCTTTCCACCAATATTGTTCATGTGCGTAATGATATTGAGTAGTTTACCTGCTTAACTGTTTACTTAGATCTCTTATTGTATAGATGCCTTTTACTTGGTTCTCTTGTTTCTTGTCTTGACAGGTCTTGCAGCTTGGATCTGATGACTGTGAGATGCAGAGTAGCATTCAGGAGAAAGGATTGCGAAGTGAAAGGTAAGACATCTAATACTCGATCCTTAAGTAGATCTAGGAAATGCATTAGTAGCCTGTCTTATTTGTTCTAGAATCAGTTTGAGATAGGGAGATCACGCCTTAGACCCATCTTTGGTAGATTGTCCGATAACAGTCAAACTTGTGATCAAGGGAATATTTGCATATTTGAATCCAAGAAATGTGGAATTAGAAGGAAAAATTCAGGAAAACTTATTGGGATTGTTGTGATAACCCCAAGCAATGTATACATCATAGAAAATGAAGAACAATTTTACATGAGTCAAAATGATGAAAGTATGTTGTGGCATAGAAGGATGGGGAACTTGAACTTTGAAAATATTATAAAAGTTAGTAATAAGGGAGTCGCAAGAAACTTTCAAAAGATCATAAAACCTCCAAACTATGTTTGTAGACATTGTCTTCATGGGAAACAAACAAAAGAAAGCTTCAAGATCAAATTAGAGAATACAACATCAAATCCATTGGAAATAATTCACACTGATCTCTGTGGACCTACAAGGACTAAAAGCATGCAAGGTGAGCATTAATTCATGTTATTCATTGATCATCATACAAGGATGACTTGGGTGACAAATATTCTTCAAGGAAAAATAAGAAGCCTTTGTGAAGTTAAATATTTTAAAGAAGTAGTTGAGAATGAAACAAATCTCAAAATTAAATTTCTAAGGTCAAATAATGGTTGAGAGTTTACCGCAAATGTATTCAATGAGTTTTTTGAAACTCATGGAATCAAAAGGCAGTTTTGATCCCCAAAAACTCCTCAACAAAAAGGAGTTGTTGAGAGAAAGAACATGACAGTTCAAGAAGCATCCAGAACCATGCCTAATGGAGCTAAACTTCTAGATAGCTATTGGAGAGAAGCAATAAATAGAAATTTTTATATGCAAAATAGAGGACAACTCAGAGTAAATAATGATAAAAATCCTTACTAGATATGGTTTTGTATACCAACATCAGTCAAGTACTTTAGAGTCTTTGGAAGTAAGTTGTACATAAAGAGAGATGATGACGATCTTGGAAAATTTGGCTCTAGGACAGATGAGGGCATATTTCTTGGATATTCATCCACCAAAAAGGAATACAGATGTTACAATATAACGTCACACAAGATCATAGAAAGTGAAAGTGTAATTGTTGATGACACTAAACCAAGAAAACTTAAAATTCAAGAAAATGAGGATGAAGAGAAACTGATGGTGAAGAGAAAGATGAAGATTCACAAAAGGAGGATATTTAAAAGAAGAAGAGAAAGATGAATATTCTCAAAAGCAGGAGGTTTTATAACAAGAAAAAGAAGAAAACGAAGATGAGTAAACACATGAAGTTTAAGACGAATACTCTCCTAGATCTGATACAAGAAATCCATCTATAAGAATTCAAAGGAATCATACTACAAATCTAATCATAAGTGACAAGGATGGAGGATTCAGTGCAAGAAGAAGAATGATGTTTCAAGAACTAGCATTAATCTCATTAGTTGAGGCAAAAACATTTGCAGAAGCTAGCAAAAATAATGATTGGATCAGCACCCTGAATGATGATTTGGACCACATAGAGAAAAACCAAACTTCGAAATTTGTCCCAAGACCGAAAGGCATGAATATTATTGGGACCAAATGGATTTTCAAGAACAAGTCACACTGAGGATGGTCAAGTCATAAGAAACAAAGATAGACTAGTGTGCAAGGGATATGCTCAAATAGAAGGTATTGACATCAAAGAAAATTTTGCGGTTGTGGCAAGACTTGAAGTCATTAGAATGTTTTTAGCATTTGTATGCTACAAAAACTTAAAAGTATACAAAATGGATGTAAAATATGCATTCCTTAATGGAGAAATTGAATAGGAAGTCTATATTGAACATCCTGAAGGTTTTCTCTTATCAGAAAATAAAGATTATGATTCTAAACTAAAAAAAATCACTCTATGGCCTCAAACAAGCTCCAAGGGAATGGTTCTAAAGACTTGACAAGTAATTGAATCAACACGGATATAGAAGAGGGGACACTAATAGTAATCTCTACATAAAGTTTGAAAACAAAAATATCATCATTGTTGTTGCCTATGTAGATGATATCATGTTTGGAAGAGATCTACAAATTCTGAGTGTAAAGTTTGCTTCAGAAATTAAGAAAGAGTTTTAAATGTCAATGTTGGGTGAACTAACATTCTTCATTGGCTTACAAGTATCTTGATCAAAAAGGGGATCTTCATCTCTCAAACCAAGTATATCAAAGATATGTTGAAAAAGTTTAAAATGGAAGACTCAAAACCTATTAGTACTCCTATGGTCACTAGTTGTAAATTAAGCAATGATTACGAGTCTTTGGTGGTATATCATACCATGTATAGGTAAATTATTGGTAGTTTTGTAACAACTACAAGACCATATGTGATGTAGTTTGTAGGCTCCATCGCTAGATTCAAATCTTCCCCAAAGAAACACATGTAGCAGCAGTAAAAATAATCCTTAGATATCTGAAAGGAACTACGGAGTATGTTGCATGGTATCCAAAAGGAAATGAATTCACTCTAAAGGAATTTACTAATGTAGATTGGGAAGGAATTATTGATGATAGAAAGAGCACCAGTGGAGCAACATTCTTCTTGGGAGATTGATTGGTATCATGGCTAAGAAAAAAATAGTCCTCCATTTCACTTTCTACAACAGAAGCTAAGTATATTGTTGTTGCATCATGTTGTACTCAAGTAATATAGATGAAACGAACATTAGAAGATATACTTGTGAAATATGAGGACCCAATTGTGATACACCGTGACAAGACAAGTGCTATAAACATATCCAAAAATCTAGTTATGCACTCTAAAACAAATCACATTCCAATAAAATATCACTTTCTAAGAGAACAAGTGTCACAAAAAGTTGTCAAATGGGAGTATGTTGATACAAAGGAACAGATTGCAGACATATTTACTAAACCAAATTGGAGGGTCTTTTTCCTATCTCAGGAAGACGCTGGGGGTTATCCCTTTTCCTTAGTATAAAATGAAGATTGTACCCTGTCACAAAACATGGATATAGTTGACAGGGGGAGAAATGATGACAGTGGGAGTTTTGAAATCCTTTGTCATTAATGTCAAAGGAGGAGAAATTTGAAGAACTGTTGTCATCAATGAAAAAGGGGGAGAATGTTGAGTATGATTGTCATTGATATCAAATAAGTTCATTAACGACAAAGGAAAAGCATAGCAATTTGGTGTAAATCGTCGACGCCATATTTAGTTGATGCTTAATTCTTGTTGGCTCTTAAAACTAGTCAAAAATGTCAAAGAAAATAAGTGGTCAAAAGACATATAAAGTTAGCTAGTGCCAACCTCTTGTATTATGGTCGAGTCCTTGTAAATTAAGCCAATATTCGACCTATTGTTGATCGGTGCCTACCTCTTGTATTATGGTCGAGTCCTTGTAAATTAATTCAATAGTTGACCTCTTATCGACCATTACCAGTCGAGTCAGATTCATAGACATAGTCAGAATGTTGGCGTCGGAATTAGATTTGATAGTCAGAACCAAAGTCACAAGTCAGAGTCACAGTTGGAAATTCAAAGCCAAATTTCGACATTGGAATCGACCAGTCAGAATTTGAACAATGAAGTTAGAGACACTGAATTAACTCCCGACATTGGAATTGACCAGTCAGAATCGATGGTGAATATTTATATATTGTAAATCAACGAATACCAAATTTGGAGTTGGCATGTCAGAGTCGACTTTGTGGAGTAGAAATGTTTCATAATCATGTTGTTAATTCCATAGGTTAAAACATAGAGGTAATTTCAAATTAGTTTTATTTGTGAAGGGTCATGATGAATATTTGTGACTTTTGGGTGAAGAGGCATGATTGAGGGTGTCAAAACCCAAAATTTCCGAAAATTTTAAAATTTTTAAAATAGCAAGTAATATTAATAAATGCATTCATTTATATGTTTGATTAGCTTAAGTGATCATAAATGTGTTTGAATGATCTGTTGTTATACTTAGATTTTGATATGAGTTTCTTTACTGTTGCTGATTGTTTTTAGTTTTTCAACCACAAGGGGGAGTTGCCATAGCAGACTGGGCTTACTTAGCTTCCGAGCTAATGCATCAAATTGTTTTTCTCTTACAGATATACAGGTAATGTGCGGTTCGCTACATTTAAATCTTTAAAGTATTATAAATCAGTTAGTTGTACCAAATCATTCAGTAAAAAGTCTAAGCATGCTAGCCAGGTTATCAAGTGTTTAAAGGTAGAACCCTTCCTGTGATCTTCTTATAATCTTGCTGATAGAGAGTTAGAAGTTACTGGAGAATATGATAGCTATGTTTATGGAGAACCAATAATTTAAATAACTCTATGGAATATTTGTTCTTTGATGATATTACTGTAATGCAAATATACTTCAAAATTAGCACTGTAGAATACAACTAGATGACAATTCTCAGACCAGTTTTTACTCATCCATTGTTATCGCATCATATCGAGTTTTAAAGTTAGAATATACTTTGATTTGCAACTGCAATTGTAAAGGATCTGGAGTGGTCAATATATAATTTGCTTATTTCTAGCATTTACAAGATATTCTGTCAGTTACAATTCTCCTCTTAACAATTCAGGGTTCGTATGGATTGAAAAGATATTTCTATTTCTATGATTGTTCATGGATTAAAAACTATAAGCTATCTTAATTAGACTTATGCGCCTTATAAATAACATGAGTCTACTTGTCATCACAAGAAGTCTGAACCAATTAAGAGATGGTTATTATATTGTAACAACCCGTGAAATGGATTAGAGTAACCCCAATCCAAAATTACAAATTATGTAACTTAAATTCTACAAGTTAAAATCCCTAAAGAAGGAATGGCAAGTCCTAAACCATCTGTGTAAAATTATCGCAATTAGCGTTATAGTAATAGAATTGTAAGTAACTATTCATAACATTACTCCTTTATCTTATAGATTTGAAAGTATGATCTATGTTTTGTCACATGAGCATAGAATGAATATAAAAATTAGTGATAGTTTTTTACAATCAACATATAACTCACTTGAAAACTCCCTCCTGATAATTTTTATAATAATTATCAAGTTCATGTTTAAATAGACTTCAAGACTCAATCTTGAACATTATTGACAATTGCATGGTTTTATTGATTGTAGGGCAAAGTGTTAATGCTCACTATGCAAAGTTCGAAAGCATTGTTTTGAATATGGAATATATATGGCAGGTTTAAACTATGGTGTCAAGACCCTAATGGAATATCCATGTTATCTTTTTTATTTGGCAAACAAATGATGGTAATCTCGTCGTAGAACTATAGATCGTCGACCCACTGCATGGGAAAAATTAAAATGCTACGTGGTCACTCTTGAGCCAAGCGTTTTGTGATATAAAACAATTGACTGAACCCTCCTGGTACAGTCTCTGCTATTCATTGTGTGCTAGTAGCTTCTATGCTGCTTCAGGCCCTCGGGTATGTCCATTGTATTGTTGGGAATCATTTTATTTCGTTGTTGGTAGCTATAAGTTTGTTATAAACTTGGGATTTATCCTTTTGCTACCCTGTCATGGCGCGGCTGCATTTCTCCACTTAGTTCTATCAAGGCTTACCCTTTGCTTCAACCAGCTTGTTCTTTTGGTAACGAAGGTGGGGTTTACACTTATTATGTTCGTGGTTAGCAGGATGCTAAAATGACGAAGCTCCTTGCAAAATCAATGGTAAGCTACAGGATTTCTCCTCCAGTTTTGTAATTAAAAGAAATTATTTAATCTCGAAACAAAAACGTTGAAGTGTTATTGACATTGCTCTTTCGTTGCAGGTCCTGACCCTTCTCAAATGCGTGGATGGCATCAGTTTCGATGATAGGCTTTACCGGGTAAGCCTGGTTTTCACCATGACATTTTCCTCCTTGCTGGTTTGTTAAGGCGGTTAGGGTTTGGACTTTGAAAGAACAACTCTGTGATTATCACTGTGTTGTCTAGTCTTTTATCTACTTATTACCACCAGTTCCTTGACAGGTTAACCCTGTAATGTGAAGGAAACGTTATGGCTTCGACCGATTGTAATTTATTATTCTTTCTTTTGGTAGATAGGGTTTGCTACAGAAGATTTAATGCATAACAAGAAAAGAAGACAAGGCTGTGAGCCTGTCTGTAGATGAGGTTACGGCCTCAAGGGTTTAATACTGTACTTGTAAATTTTTGCTCAGGGTTTTTACCCAGGGTCTTGAAATTTAAATTATTATAAGGTTTTGCCTGTACCTTGGGCTTGTTTATCGCATGCATTTTTAGTTCTACGCTATGTACAGTAGTAAGTAAATTTTAAGTTTTTAATCCACTTATACAGTGGATTTGTGGCTTGGCTGTATGTGAAAACATTGTATTAACCATTTAGCATTAGCTTTGCTTGTTCAAACGGGGCTGGTAGGGTTTGACCCGAAATAATTTACATTTGGAGTTTTAAGTTCGATTGCTTAAGCTATTAATTAAAATACGAATCTGTTGGTATTTGCGAGTTGAACAAATGATAATAACCGTAATGGTTAAACTCGATGAATGAGCTGAATATTGTTTTGTTGTTTCTTTTGTTGTAAAAATAATAACTAGGTATTTCTCTGCTGATAATATCTTGTTGTAGAAACTGGAATGATAGGGTTCAAATCGAACTCCATGGTCGTGATTTTTTTTAGTGGCTTATTCTGTCGTTATGATTATGACTCTGTCGAAATAGAGAGTTTAGTGAAAGTTAATACTATACTGTTTAAGCTCAATACTGAGTCAGATCGGGTTCTGCTAAATCTTTTGTTTTTAAAACAATGACTAAGTTATTTAACAAAGTTAAATTCTTTGTGAAATTCTCTGTTAGGGTTTTGCATATTGATTTGGTTGTAATGTAAAGACTTGTTAAATTTAAATAGGGTTTGTGCATTGGTATAGATAACCTAACCGTGGCTACCATTCCTCTGCAATGTTATTTATCATGTTATAAGTACTGTAATTTTTATTGTTAAAAGTTTTCTATGATTTGTTTAATAGATTTTGTAATATACAGAGTACAATTATTTATATGTAATCCTTGCTTATCTATTCAAAAATTATGATTAAACTAGGTTTATAATTGTATTAATAAACTAATACTGAAAGTCTTTCAGTTGTATTGAATACATGATAGATACGTTGTTATAAATGTAATAATAAGTTACTACTTAAGTATTACTATTATATTGAATACAGTATAGATACCTAATTAGTAATAATTACTTCTTACTAGGGATGCTGATAAACACAGTAACTCTACCAAATCTAACTATGGCTATTCTGAGATTTTAACTTTCTAATTAATTACTCCTCAGACATATAGGAATTAAACACAGCATACATCCATTCATGTTTAATAAACATAAAAGAATAAAATAACAATCATAAAGGAATAAAATAACAGAACCTGTATAAGTTGTGGACAACAACAACAATGGGAGGCTGTTCCTCCCTACCAACTCCTGGAGAGTGCCAAGACAACAACTTCTCAGGACCCCCGAGCTTGCTCTGGTCTCCCTGGCTGGAACTAGGTGCAGCAAAGTAAATTCTCTCAGCCAAATACGCTATAATGGAACCAAGTTACTGCAGCAATCCTCTCAAACAACTTCCTCACTGTAGATTTCCCTCTTCCTCAATGGGATTCCTGAATAACATTCACCTGAATGAATTCTCCCTCCAGAACCAATTCGAGCCCCCAACTTTGTTCATTGAGTACTATTTAAAAGATTGCTTAGGTCTTTGTTGGGTTATCTGTCATTAATGAGCCACCTGCTCTGATTCCACTTTCTTGGGGAATATTGACCACAAATATAGGGAAGTTGCCACCTACAACTTAGGAAGTGTTTGAGGATGCTGCCACTTGTCTTTTTCCTTTCCACCTAGTTCCATCCACCAGTTTGACCAGTAACCTCTTTTTAACAGCTCTCCCATGCTGTTGTCTCCACAATTTATTTATTAATAATAAAATATTCTGAATTAAATTCCATTTCTAGTGACTCTGTTGAGTCATCAATTCCTACTTAGCATTAAATTTAACATAATGTCTCAGGAATATAATAAAAAAAATTACATAATTTTTACAAAATTGGGGTATGTGACAGAGGGCATATAAACAAGGCTTTAATCCTTCAAATAAAGTGTCTCTATACATTCAAATAGGAAATCCAAAGGTGTACAGAAAACATAGAATGCATAATCATTTAAAGGGTGGTTGGGAGGCACGAGGACAAGATACAAAATCCTGTAGGAAGTCATAGCTTCCTTCTAGTTGTTTCTGGTAAATAGGATGATCCGCATCATAGTTGGCATTTTTGTCGAATGCTAACTTCCCACTCCGACAGGTTTCGATGTCGACACAACTTCGATGAATCTTGGCTTCGACATACCGCAACACACTCCGCACCTTCGACATGTTCAACAACCTCACAGTTCGTGACATCGACAAGCAGCATCGACATGCCACTAGCGATTGTCGAACTTTGACATATTGTCTCTCTGTATTCAAGTCGACTGTAACGGTTGAACTGCTGAACCGTTCCAACTTATTCTTTGTAACTGAAGGTAATAGGAAGGCACCTAAGCGTCTCAGAATTCTATATAATCATGTATAATATTGTAAGATAGATATCTTATCATGTCTTCGAATTGTTTCGAGTAATAAGAAACCAATTCGCATACATGCATATTGTTTGGGCGTATTTTTTATCGGTGTAGTGTAATACTTCTTTTTCTCATTCTTCTCATTCTACTTACATCTTCCATAATCGATCCGAATCATTCAGTCGAACTCTTGTCCCCCTCTTGCTTCCTAGAAATGACCCGGGTCATCGGTATCAGAGTAGACTCAATTCAGAGCATTCAATTTTTTCGTGCTTAAGTTATATGTATACACTTCTCTCAAATTTACCTGAATTATGCCGGTTCAAACTCGCTCACAATATCAACAATCCAAGTAGACACTACCTCCATAAATGACAAAAGAAACAGATGATAGACATGCAGCCGACGAGATAGCACAACTTATTGAACAAGCATTGGCTCAACAATGGACTGAAATGTTTTCCCAGTTCAAGGAAATTCCCACGCAATTTGCTTCGACATACAGAGGATTTTCGACACGAACTCACTTCGATAAAATCATCCCCTTCAAAGTGCAAATGAATCTAGACATACCGAATCCTGAAGGTAAGATTGACGCGGAATCCGTCGACAATTGGGTACAACAACTAGAATCCTATTACGCCATGAATCAACTCTCAGAAGATGACAAGATCACGATTACATTCTTAAAGATGTCAACCTATGTGCACTTCTAGTGAGAGAACCTCTTGACAAATATGGAGAAAAGAGGAGACCCCATCGACACATGGGATAAATTCATCAAACACATCCGGAAGGAATTTTACCCGCCCAAATACCTTGAGCAATAGTATATGAAGTGGAAGCAGCTAAGTCAATGGAAAGACCAATCAGTACAAAGTTACACCGACAAGTTCTATCGACTCATGGCTAGAATTGGCGTCCAAGAAGAAGAGAAATTGCTTTCTCTGATGTAGATTATCGGATTGTCCTAGTACATCCAGCAGGAGATGGAATTTCTGACTGTCAATACGCTTGCAGATGCATTCCACTACGCCAACAAACTGGAAACGAAGCAAAAAGGGAAAGCACATTTCGTGACAAAGTTGACATCAAAACAACCACCTGACAACAAAGCACCGGGCGACTTCAACAAGTTGAAATCTTCTCAACCGACACCGCCAAAGCCAGACCACAGCATGAAGCCTTTTCACAAGAGAGAATGTAGAAAACAACCACCAACATGAAAATGGTGAGATTACCACCACTCACCTTGGCATGATACGTTTGAATGCAAAGCTTGGAAGACATTTTTGGCAAAAGTTTCGACCTACAACGCGTTCGATAAGACGGTGGAAGAATCGGATCCAGATGCCATGACCCTTTTGACATCGACCACTCCAACAGCCTCGACTATCGTCGACGAGGAGGAAAAAGAACGCTTGTTCCATACACAGATATGGGTCCAGAGAAACCCATTGCATCTGATTGTGGACAAAAGCAGCCAGAAGAACTTCGTTTCTGAAGATATCGTGAAGAAACTAGGTCTTGTTACAGCTTCGCATCCTCAGCCTTACAACATTGGTTGGATGAAGTATGGAGAAGAACTATGGATCACTCGACAATTTAATCTCGCCTACTTCATAAATCCTTTCGAGGATGAAGTAATCTATGATGTGGCACCACTCTCCATATCCGACTCCCTATTTGGGAAACCTTACCTCTGGGATAGACATTGAATTTATCAGTCACGGCGTTAGAATGTGATTGTCAAAATCCAAAATTTATCAGTCACGGCGTTAGCATACGAGAGCGTCAATATACACCAACGGTTGCACTAATATCTGCCAAATAGACAAAGAAGCTCATCAATCATGCTCAAAAGTTCGCATTAATCATGATCAAGCTGCAACATTCTAATAAGACTATAGCAATGAGTCAAGTCACCGACCAATGCAGCTCTCGATAGAAGGAACAAATCGATCATTATATTATCGATGATTACCAGAACCTCTTTCAGGCTCTCGATGGAGTATGTCAACATTGTCAGGTAAAACACTCCATTGAAATTTTTCCTGGTTCTTCTTTTTCCTAATTCATCTATTTACAGAAGATCCATTCTCGAAAATGAAGAGATTTACATACAGATCCAAGAATTAATCGACAAAGGTCATATCTAACCCAGCTCCTCTCCTTGTGGAAGTCCAGTCGTCCTAGTTCCGAAGAAAGATGGAACATGACACATGTGCATCGATTACAGAGATCTCAACAAAATTTCGGCAAAGAATCGCTACCTGCTGGTGTGGATAGACAAGCTTATCGACTATCTGAAAGGTTGTAAATTCTTTACTAAGATCAACCTCAAGTTAGGATACCATCATATTCCAATCGAGCCCTCAGATGTGTGGAAAACTACTTTCAATACCAAGGAAGGATTGTTTGAATGCTTAGTCATGCCTTTCGGCTTAACCAATGCACCTGCGACCTTCATGTGTGTGATGCACCTGCAACAATTAATTAACAAGAATATGCAAAATAGCAGAAATGACAGAACTCAGAATCACTTTTATATTGATCACAGGCCACTTCGAGGGGGCAACCTCCTTCGAGCAAGCTCAATACAATTAACTTCACGGTGCCTTCATAGGTCTCAACACACACTTATATACTAATTCTAGGCGCCAATACTATGGGTCGAAACCATGGGCCGTTACAAACTATGGATCAACAATACTACGGGCGACTTACAAAGCATATGCGCCAACAACAATAACACAACTATTGATCAACAAATACTACGGGACGACTTACAAAGCACATGCATCCAACAACAACATACTAACAAGGTAAAGACATGGGTTCCTAACAATGTGACATATGGATAACATTCTTCGACCTTTCATCGGAAAATGGGTTATTGTCTATCTTGACAATATACTGATTTTCATTCAATCATGGGAAGAACATGCCAGACATCTTCGACAAGTCCTCGACACTCTCCAGCAACATCGACTCTATCTGAACATGGACAATTGCTCTTTTGTGATGACTAGCATCAAATATTTGGGGTATGTAATTGACTCTGCAGGAATTCACATCGATCTAGACAAAGTACAGATCCTCAAATATTGGCCCATTCCTAGAAGCATTCAAGAACTAAGAAGTTTTCTTGTTTTGGCGAATTTCTATCGACGATTCATACTCAGCTTCAGTCACATAGCATGGCCCTTGAATTAGTTGACATAGGGAAATGGGAAAACTATCTTCTAGTGGACAACAACACATCAAGCAGCTTTTGAACATCTCCAACACAAGCTCTGTACTGCACCAGTACTTGTGTTACCTGATTTTCATCAGCCCTTTGAGATTGAAATGAACGCATCCGACTATGCCTTGGGTGCAGTGATAACTCAGTTTGGTCACCCAATCGCTTTTCATTCCAAGAATTTTAATGACACAGTTAGAAGATACTCGACGTACGAAAAAGAACTATACACCATTTTGCAAGCTCTCAAGCAATGGAGGCATTACATCCTTGGCAAGGAAACGATCATTCTCACTGATCACAAGCCTCTACACTTTGCTCTGACAAAATCAAAGTTCCAAACAAACCGACAAATCAAGTTGATTAATTACATACAACAATTCTAGCTGGTGAGTAAGTATCTAAAAGGTAAATCTAACGCCACCTCCTATTGCCTCAGTTGACCACCCATTACTCTCCTTTTGACAGTGATGAATATGCAGGGATACGACACGACCACTTGGCCACAGTTGTGTGAGGACGACATTGACTTCTTAGTAGTCAATAAACAGTTACAGACTAACAAGTCGTCGACCTCAGAATCTGACTATTTCCTGAAAGACACCTTGCTATACAAGCTTGGATAGCTTTGTGTACCGACCAGTGAGCATTGACAACAACTCATTTGGGGCGCGCACTACAGCAAGACTATGGGACAATTTTGAGTAGCAAAGACACTTTCTATTCTATAGAAGTATTTGTTTTGCAATACGCTTAAATCCAATGTCAACGAGTACATTCGATCATGCGTGGTTTGTTCCATTGCTAAACCTCCTAATCAATGACAGGAATTGTACACACCTCTGGCAGTTCCTAGTCAAACATGGGACTCTATTTCTATGGAATACTTGACGGGTTATCCTACTACCAAACATCAGCATGATGCGATATTAGTAGTAGTCGACCTATTTTCCAAGATGTCCATTCTCATACCATGTAAGAAGACCACGATAGCGTAGCATATCGCTCAGCTCTTCTTTACACATGTTTTGAAACACTATGGTTTACCAATGACCATTATTTCTGACCGAGATCCTAGATTATGTACAACCATAAGAATCGACGCACATGGGATGAAAGTATTCCATACATCCAACACAGCTACAATCGAGCTTAGTAGAACTCTATAGGAAAGAGTCCATTTGAGATCTATTATAGATTTTATTCCTCAGCGCCTATTGACTTGATTAGCTCCTCGACACAACTGAGCGACAGTGACTACAACCAGCGAGAAGTTGGTAAAGCAGTCAAGTTTAGAGATCAGATATGCGACATCCAGAAGAAAGCACAGGAAATGTTGCATAGAGCAAGTGAGAAAGCTAAGGCCTGACATGACAAGCATCGTATTCCTCATTCATTCCAAATTGGGGATAAGGTCTGGCTACATCTCAAGAAGGAACGCTTCACTGGTCCATTCAAGAAGCTCAAGCCTTTGCGATATGGTCTGTACAGTATTCCTTGACAGATTGGAGAGAACACTTTCCAACTCGACATTCCTACATGCCTGGGTCTGCATCCAGTATTCAATGTGGATCTACTTCGACCATACCATGCACCAGTGTTGGAACAAAACAACTTACCGATGGTAGAACCCCAAGACATCAATCTAGATGTTTAGGAGCCTCTTCCTTGCGACACCGTTGTGGGACGATGAGTACACCTTAGAAGGATGAAAAAAATTCCCATGTTTCAGGTTTCCAAAGCTAGCCAGATCCCATATCAAGGAATGTGGTACTCTGTTACTGAATTAACCAAAATTTTCGTCACTTTCACGAGCAAACAATGGGGTCCATTGTTTCTTAAGGAAGGAGATCTGATATGCATCATTGTTGGCATTTATGTTGAATGCAAACTTCCCACTCCGACAGGTTTCGACATCAACAAAACTCTGATGAGTCTCAGCTTCGACATACTGTGACAAACTCCGCACCTTCGACATGTTCAACAACCTCACTGTTTGCGACATCGACAAGCAGTGTCGACATGCAATCACCAACTGTCAAACTTCGACAGATTGTCTCTCTGTCTTCTAGTTGACTGTAACGGTTGAAATGTTGAACCATTCTAACTTATTCTTTGTAACTGAACATAACAGGTAGGCACCCAAGAGTCTCATAATTCTATATAAGCATCTATAATATTGTAACATAGAAATATTATCATGTCTTATACTTGTTTCCAGTAATAAGAAACCAGTTCGCATTCCTGCATATTGTCTACGCGTATTTGTTATTTGTGTAGTGTAATCCTACTTTTTCTCATTCTGCTTATTCTTCTAGCTTCTCCCATAACAAATCCAACTCATTCAATTGAACTGTTGTCCCCCTCGTGCTTCCCAGACATGAACCGGATCACAGGATGTCGTTGCATCCTTCACTTGTAGCTGAAAATATTGGGTGTCATTGCATCGTTTAGTTGTAACTGAAAATATTGGGTGTCGTTGCATCCTTCAGTTGTAGCTGAAAATATTGGTTGTTGTAGCATCCAGCAAGTTGATGCCTGCAAATACTTGTAAATATAATTTTGCAGTAATAGAAAGTGTTTGTGGTTTTCCCAATTGGGTTTCCATGATAAAATTCTGCATTTTGTTTCTATTGTTGATTTTGTCTTAAAAGTGATAAAAATTGAAGAAATATCTAAATACTAATTCTGCCCCCCTCTTAGTATTACTTGATTTTCCAACAAGAAACTACACCTAGGCCTTCTATTTCTCCAGTATTCTTGGTTCATCTCGGGGGTGACATGTGGAATGAACCAGGAATGGTTTGAGGTCTATGGTTGGGTGGAACGTGGTAGTTCCCAATTCATTTGGAAGAAGAAAAGATCGATAAGTATTCTAACCCTTTATTTCTTTTCCAAGATTATATTACAGGTTGTACTAATATTGTTGATTTGGATCTGATATGAATCATTAATATTTGTCCTGTAATCTGTGTATTTATGTTTAAATCTACACGGTTAGAATTATTTCAGAAAATTATCGATGTTTTATAAACCTAGGATTCTTTAAGAGTGATATCATTTATAAATGCATGGTTAGTATTATTACAAAATTTTTCTCATTATTCTATATTGCAACCTTAGATTTTAGAAGCAATCCCTTATATAAACAATTGTTGTTACACATAGGTCTTTATCTGTATATTTAGGGTTGCTAATTCTATCCTCAATAGGCCTGTAAATATGTTTATAAATAAATGATTTAATTATATAAATAAAAACAAAGTTATTAAATATATCATAGACCTCTCATCCTAGAGAGAAAACTCCCTTTTAACCCTAAGCAGGGAGAGGATTTAATCTTGAATCTCGGGACCAAGTCCCTAAACCCTTTCTCAGGTTAGATAATAAATATATATCTAAAAAAATTATAAAAGAATTAAATTTTATATATATATATATATATATATATAAAGATTTATATGCAAAATCTAAGCACGACTAGCATCTACCAATTTTACAGGAAAATTTTCATAAAATCATTATTACTAGAAAATTAAGTATCGATCAAAGTATCAAATCCCATATCATTATAAAAATCAATTTAATCTATAAATTGTCACCACATATAATAATTCAAGGGATCGAATCCCCTTCCATATGAACACACAAACCCAAGTTGAGCATTTCTAATAAAAAACACTTGCACAGTAATCCAAGGCGATCAATGATCAATTCCCTCCCTTATCGAAATAAAACACGGTTTATTTTCTCAATACCTAATCCATAGAGAGCAAGTTCTGGCTGGAAAATGAATGATGGGTTTCAATTTTAATTCTTTATATATTCAACCATAGGTAAAAAATCCATCATCATCAATTTCCAAGCTATAGCGAAACCCCAGGACTAGACATTATTTGTCCATACAAAGTAAAACATTCCAAAACCATATAAAACTAAGAGACATATCATAAATGAAAAACATATCCATTATCATTAAAATTTAATAGCCCAGTCATGAATCACATCAAAATCTTAATACTCAAAAATTAATCCTCAAGATAACAAACAGAGAGAGTAGGGTTAAAATCTAGAAACCATAAGGTTGCATAAAAGAGCTTCATATAAAATATGAAATTAAAAATATAGTTATGTACATTTAGACAAATACATGAGCATGGCTCAGCCTCAGAGTTGGGGGTTAATCCAATAACCAACAACCATGTACCCAACACACTGTAATACCATCCAAGTTAGGAAAACCTAACTATTCGAATCAAAGGAGAAACCCAACAATGGATATCGGACAAAGGAAGGATTCTTGGGCTTACAAAGGTTTGATTAGAAACCACGATAACAGAGAGGTCCCACAACCATCTTGGAAAACTTGCACTCAATGCTGGCCAACAGATACAATAAGAATTCAAGACATATACCAAAACAAAAGAAAAAAAAATGAGAAGTAAAATAAAACCCAAAACACCATGAAAAAGAAATCTGGATACCTGAGAAAGGTCAAGGATAATTCCCATCGAGTTGAAAAATAAATATGGATACCTGAGAAAGGTCGGGAATAATTACCAGCGAGTTTATCCTTCTATATGGTCCATGCTTTCACCATGTAAACCGCCAAGAGACCACAATAACAAGTCATATACAACCTCTATCATCGCTCAGACTCTGTGTGTTACATTCCCTCCTGTGGACCCAATTCCTGGAAGGGAATATGATGTCAATCTGGGGCTTTTACACAAGTGAATCCCGTTCATTAAATTCACATGATTAAAATAAAGAGTGTGCAGATGCAAATTGAGCCAATATAAGCACAACGGAATTAAAACTCATCCACACACACACATTTCATATGCATACAACATATCAAAAACAGTCATCAATTTAAACATTTCAGAAGTAAATGCATAGATCGAAAAACACTTATCTTCATTGTGTAATTGTCCCCAAACAACTAGCTATGTTGCTGCAACGTTCCACCCAACCATAGGCCAGTTGTGTTCATAAATCTCTCAACACAACTGCCACCCGCGAGCCGGGCATGGTTCTTACAAGGAAAATGGGACATTCAAGCTCATACACAGCCAAAGCAATATGAAGCCATCTCACCCCATCATTCTTTCACACATAGCAACTCAAACTGGGCATGGATACACATTTTTAGTAATGGGATTTACAACCATGATGGCCATGGATTTTCCCAAATCATGGGCACACAAAAAAGGGATTGTGAGAAAGGGCAATTCGATCACATGGACGAAAACGATTTATCCCACAGATTATGGGCATTCCAATGGCCAAAACAACCTCCAAGAAACCCCCCAATCGATCCCTTCTCTTCCCCACTGCTAACCAAAGAAAAAACGCCTTCCCATCTTGAAAGATGATGGAAACCACAGGAAATCCATGTAGAAAAACGCCCAGGTAGCTCCAAACTCATTAGAGAGGCAAGAAAACTACTTTATGGGTAATGGCTTAGGGAGCAATTCATGGATGTTTTCTTGCCCAAGAAGCAAAACATGTTTTTCCATGAAGGGTGGCTTTCCCATACTCGAATTTGGACAGCCATACCTCTTCATTCCCAAGGAATTAACTACCTCAACCAACTCTTGGGGAGAATGAATGATTGGGTACAAAAGTCAACATGGGTAGTTGAGGGTTTGATGGGTTCTCTCATTGAGACTTGGCTTGAATTGATTGAATCAAGCGTTTGAATGTTTTCCCTCCCAATTCCTTGTAAAACCATGCCCCCATCTCTTGTTGCATTACACAGCTAGCTGTGGGTATTTTATTAAAATGCATATTTACAATTCAACTATGCCTGGCTAGCACGTAACCATATGCATCAGTAAATCGATGGCGGGGCCTTGGCCTTGAGCTCCTCACCACAATTTTATAACAATATTACATTATTTACATTTTAATACAATGGGGTCAAAATTGGGATATTACACTGTGATGAAGAAACGCTGGGAAATAATTTTGTTTGGGTAGAGCAAGGGATCTCAAAACCCTCCTCATTAGAAAGATGAATTTTAACATCAAACCCTCTATGAAAAATCTCCTGGGGGTAACCAAGGAGTTGCTCATACTGAGCATTTAATTTCACACAACAAACGTGGACGGATGGGAACGCTTCCCCACTTATCATTCATGTGACTAGTCTTAAATGCTAGCTACCAAACTCAGGAACAAGTGTAAGGTTTATCCAAATTTTATGCAATATACAGGTAACTGAAATTGCATTTTACACATAGATCATTCATATGGGAAAACGACATGGTTGGCATCCACATTAGGATTGGAATAATGTTATTCCACATTCATGCAACAATAAAAAAACCATAATGAACCTTTATCTCTTAGCCTACACCATGTTTTCCTCCACGATAATCGGAGTGAGTAAAATGTATGTACATATATATGGAGAGTAAGACTACACAAAGGACCATACTCTAAGGTGCAAAGTTTCACCACCATAGAGCCCTTAGGTGTGGAGCTGTTATCATTTTGGTATTTACAATCAACATAGGCGTGAAGTATAAGATATTATGTATTTAGTCCATTAATGCAGTAAGGGTCGTAGAATAAGCTTGTTATTCCTACAAAAGAAGAATGAAAGGTAAAATTAGCATCAAAATGCTAAGTAAACCCAAGAATCATAAATAAACCAATATTCCTCACCAGGTAAAAATAAATCTATAGTAATCACATCATGGCTTAAAATGTCATGAGGTCAAACCATTCTCATGCCATTGAAGAAATACACATTCAAATACGAGGCAAGGGTTAAGTTAGATAGAAATATGTAGATGTGTATGAGTATAGATGAACCTAGAACAAACATAAAATCAATCAGTCAATCAGGTATGCAGTACAAGACACGTACAATAAGTATGGCTAATAAACAAAAGAAGAGATTCAATTCTTGCATACAAGGATAAAAACAAATAGACAATCAGTGCTGAAGTTAATTTAAATAATTATGTGTATAATGATAATAAAAGGACCCTTAAGAAATTATTTTTTTAGGGTGTAATTTGAAGGATATTACAGCTAGTTATTTTGTAATTGTGTGGAGAAAAAGGACCCCCCTAAGGGATATTTTTGGGCTTCCCTTGAAGCCATCATATCCTAGGTGACACCATTGTATTTAGTTGGACAATTGAGAAATCAACATTTGGTTTGGCATACTCTTGTTCTATTTTTTTTTCTTTGCACTTGTCCCATTTATTTCTTGTTAGTTTTGTTTTATTTATTGTTTAGATCTTGCTTTTCCATTTGGATTTTGGGATACTAACAATTTGCAACCACAATATTGGGTACTTCAATGCAAGCTCAAGGATTTCTACAACCAGTGGGAGGTGTGCTCACCCTTGTGGCTATATTTCCCACAACAAAGGATTACCAAACCATTGGTAAACACCACACGTTCTTGTGTAATTTTTTGTATCCTTAAACATCGTCGAACTCCATAATCCATCCTAGTGTTCTAGAAAATTCATCCTACAGATAGTTAAATCTACTCAAAGATTAAACTAAGTTCAAGCGAGCTTAATCTAAGACATAAGAGAAACAAGTGGTAGTTTACTCTCTATTTAGACATCGGATGTGCACGGTACATGCAAGGTGCTCGAATGGGTTCCAAGTCTCCCAACAGAGGGTGAAAACCCAGACTGAAAGGCTTCAAAAGTTTCTATGCAAGGACAGTTCTATTCCCAGCCTATTTGGTATAGTAATCTCCCATCGATATTCGGCCTCTACTGGCACTTTATGAGTTGGTGATTTTTGATCCTAGGGATCAGTTTTTCTTTGGAGGAAAACAAAATGTGTAAATATCTGTAAACACAAATCTACTTAAAAGAATCAAAACTAAGTTAGATCTACTCTAAAAAAGTGTCTTGAGATAAGTGTAGCTCAGCTTGATATGGAAATAGATAAGTAAATTCATCAATTAAACAAAAATGTGAAAGAGATCAATGGCTTACCTACTCAAGTTACAATTAATCAATTAAAATTAACCAATGGCAAATTGAGGGCTATATGCATTCAAAATTTGACCTGTAACCGATATGTTAATTCAAAAAATTAACATCAATTGTAATTTACTAAGAAAACCATTTGCATAAATTGATAAAAGTTTTAATTGAATAAACTCTTGTAAAGCCTCATGAACACACAGATCACCGTGCTTAATAAATTGCAAAAATATTTAAGCATCATTAGATAAGTAATCTAGAGTTAAAATCAACATTCATCAAAGAAATTTGACCAATAGACAAAAGTAGATCTGAAAATAACTTTACTGAATAATGAAATTCTGTAAGAAATTACAAGCTTTGTATCATACAGGGTATCTCTAGTCTCTCCTGCAGAATTTCTCCTCCAAATTCCATCATCTCTAATATACGAGGGATCACCTCTTTAAACAAGAGTTACAAAATAATACAATAGGAAATTCCCAAAAAATAGGGATTACATAATTCGAATTGGACTAATGATCAAGAAAATCTTTCCACTTGTCCAATAACCCTAAGAACTCGTCTACATTCGGATAGTTAGCCGATTCAAGCCCCAACTGGGAATTACATGTGAATGTTTCCATCTCATTCTTGGCTAACTTATGCCAAATACGGGTGAAGATGTGGATTTTTCCTTCCATGGTGAAAGGTTTCCTGATTAATAGATCAACATCATCAATATTGACCTCCTCAAGGCGCTGAATTCTCTCCTTGGTCTCCTCACACCTGCGTTCGACTTGCTCAACCATCAACTTAGGTGGGAAAGCATATTCAATGAGATCCAAGGCTGGGAACTATATAGCTTCCATGATGCTATCTGCTACATACCATCGCCTGCTACACATAGCCTATTCTTTCTTAAGAATATCTTCTATTGACTCATTAAGATCAAGTCAGGTGTTCAATGCAGCTCTGATTTTCTTGAACTAGAAATAGTTAAGAATGGGAATGTCCTCCGGTATGTTCCTGATATATCCCTACCACTCAACAATATTTTGAATTGCCTAAGAAGCTTGCATCCTTTTGGATTTCTGTTCTTCAAGGACACCATACATCTTACCAAAATTCATATGAGTTTCCCTAATCTCATCCAGGTTGTAAAATAAATTCTCCAGTAATTTATGATGCTCTTCATTGACCTGAAGGGTGAAATTCTTAAATTCCTGGCGTGAAAACTTAGGGAAATTAGAAGAGGCTACACTCGCAGTTGCATCCTCGCATTTCTTTTCCAGTAAGGCTATCTTCTGTGTATTGGAAAAATTCTCAACTTGTACATTACGAATCTCAGCCTGAAGGGAGGTATTTCTTCACTCCAAATCCTCTAACCTATCTCCCCATATCCTCCTGAGATCAACAACATAAGTCTCATGTTCTTCCTTGGTCTTAGCCAACTCTTCTTCAAGCCTTTCCAATTCTTCCTTCTTCTAATCAATCTCCCTATTGAGTATCTGAATTGAATCAAGGTTTGCACCAGCAAATGCCCCTAAGGATGTAGTTGTCTCAATTGCTCCTGTCTGGGGATCATTTGTTTGTTGATCCCATATTATTTGATTTGGAACAGACACTTCTAATCCACCCTGATCCCTGCTCCTCTTCCTTCCCCTCTTTATCACTGCTTTATTTTCTTTACTATAGAGATAATTTCCAAGAGGGACTACAACATCATCTTCATATTCAATTATCAAATCTAAAGTAATTGAAATGACATTCTCTGTTGAAATTAATAAAGCTGTTTGAGTAAAAATGGGACTAGGTATAGACATTGTAACTTGAGGAGTATTTACAGGGAGAGACAGTCTGAGGAACTGATGGGTCATGGGTTGGAGAAGGGATTGAAGTGAAGGCTTCAGAAAGTGGAACATGATCATCATTAGAAGGTGATGATGGAGGGGGAATTGATGGTGGCGCTTCCATAGCCAGTGATGACAAAGTAGATATGGGTAATTGTTGAGGGATAGTCAAAGATGGGACCTCTTCAATAATAGATGAGGGAATGGTAAACGGAATTGAGATATCTGAAAATGGAGTGGCTCTGGAAGTCAAAGTATGAAACAGTTGTGATATGGAAAATGGTGGCATTACCCCTGGAGACAAAGTAGAAAGATCTTGAATGGATGAAAGAAAAAGAGATGAAGTTGGAACATCAGGTGCAGTTGTGAGTTTCAATATTTGTTGATTAAGATCAAAGTGATCCGTCCCAATACTATTTAACAAATCTGTAACTGCCTGTGAATCTTCAACGATTTCCTCAATCACTTCTTCAGTCACTTGAACTACAGGATGTGGCTCATCTTTAATGTCACTGTAAATAATATTAAGAGTAGGTACCTGTGAGGTAGGAATTAGAATCTTCTGCTGCTTAGCTGGGTTTGTATCAACTACCATTAGATCATCAGAAACCTGTATAGCTGCAACAATCACTTGGATATCCACAGTAAGCTTACGAGGTTCAATTGTTTGGGTAGCCAATACTGAAGACATCTGTGATCAATTCTACTTCATCTTATGAGAAGTTTCCAACAAGACTTTGACCTTTTCAGCAGTCTTTATCTGTTGAATATCCTCCATAGGAGTCTTGCCTTTATTTTCATCTAGATAAGTGAGCATTAGAGGGGCATTTTCTTGTTGGTTCTCCTTTTCTTTTCTATCCCTTATCACTTGCTCAAGAAGATTCATTTCCATTTCCCTGTAGCTCAAAAATTTACTTTTAAGTTCTCTCTGATATTGCATAATCTGAGGCTGCTCATTTATGCGTTTAGCCCTATCCAGGACCTCAGAAAAGGTATTCACCCCTTGGTAGATGGAGTCATCAGGGTTTTCTTCATGCACATAGTACATATTCTTATGATATTGTTTAAAATGGGAATCAAGGAATTTCTTTGGATCATGTTTCCTTTTGGGAGCTTTACCCAACTTTAAAGGAGCCATCTGGTCACCAAGCACTACATCCCAATTTGAGGTTGGGATGACTAATGGCCAAAGATTTAAAGAGAATTTAGGCCAACCTTTATTTTTGGGACCAGTGAGATTCTTGTACACACCATCGGTAACAATATGATAAGAGACTTCTTAAATGACCATTCTGTCAGGAACTATTCTAGGCAGAAGAGGAACAATGTTACTTCCCCAGACTCTGATGTATGAAAATGACTCAAAGACATACTAATCATCAATTGTATTGATGAAGGTCCTGGCATCAGCTGAAAAGGCAGGAGCTTCCTCTTTGAATATCTTGAAATAAATAGTACCCATGAAATGGTCACAAATGTCATAGAGTAGGGGTACAAAATTACTCTCCCGTAGTGCAACCTGAAAGATATGAACCAGTGGAGCTTTAGGGGTCCAATTCCATCCCATGTTGGGATATTGGAACTCTAAGCAAAATACATCAATAATGTAGGATGAGAAGAAAAAGTGTGGCTTCTTCAATGCAGGGGCCTTTTGATAGTCTTGGATAGTTGTTTTAAGTTCCAGTGACAAGATAAAATCCCAAGGGAAGGACTCACCTGTGGTTAGGAAGTGATGAGCTATTGGGGTCCATTCAGCCTTGAAGACTGAACAATTTGAATACTGAACAAAATGGAAAAATTCTTATATTTATTGATTTTTTGCCGAGTCAAATTTGGACCATAGGATCAATAGAAATGAACGACTGAGATTAACCCCTGTAGGATGTAGGATCGGGTCATAGATTTTATTTGCAAAATTTATTCAAGATACCCGCAATCTGCAATCCGCAATTTGCAAGTTTCGGGTTGCGGGATTGCAAATTGCAAAACAATAGACAAAAGTGTTTCCGCAACCCGCAATCCGCAATTGCGTGTTGCGGGTTTCATAAACAAAAACAACCTTTAAAACTTAAATAATGTTTTCTACATCCCCCAATCCGCAATTTGCGCGTTTCGGGTTTCAGGAACACACAAGGAAATTTATTAAAATAACAACTTTCCGCAATCTGAAATACGCAATTGCGGGTTTCGGGTTGCGGCTTGCGGAATCAAAATTTCCCAAAAATATTAGCAATGTCTTCCCGCAATCCGTAATTTCGGGTTGCGGGTTGCGGGATGAAAAAATTCGAAAAGAGAGAACAATCAATTCCCGCAATCCGCAATTGCAGGATTGCGGGTTGTCGAGTTTTCAAGTTTGTAGGAAGAAAATAACATTTTGAACAAATTGAAAGGTTTCTGGAAATTAAGAAAATAGCCAAAAACTTAGAAATTTTTCTAAGGGAAAATGATAATTATACAAACCAAAAGCAAAGATATGAGATCATACAAACAAGGTTTAAAAATCTCGTTTTGATAAATGAACTTACCCAAATACCTTTGTATTTACAAAAATTGGGGCTCCCATGATCAAATGAAGCATGGGATCTATTGTACCTACAACACTCTCCTATATCTAACCCAACACATAAGTTTTAAATACTAAGAGGAGAAGCAATTGCGAAACTTTCCTCAAATTCATCGGTTGTCCTAGATCCAACTTCACACTTGATCTCAAAGGAGTGAACCTGTTTGAACAAGACAAGAAACAACACCTCCAAGTACTATATGCAATGGTTAAGATCTAATTTATATAGAAAACATATCATGCATCTAACTAAGTAAGAAACACAATATGGGAGAATAAGCCAAGTTTATATTAATGAAAGATAAGAAGACTTACAAAGTTACCCTTGATGTCCAAGCAACAACTTCCACTTCAAATATTTTCCTCTTGCTACCTCTGCAAATCCATTAATACCATAGGTTTGATGTCTCCAAAAGTTCTTCTTTAGCTCATGGATGGTCACCTTCTTATAGTGTTTGGGAGGCCAACCACTAGGAGAGAATAATGGATCTAAGTAAGTGGAAGGTGGATCAAGGAGGTGAGTCATGCCAAGGAAGGTGAGATTCGAGAGAAACCTCCATCCCAAAAATATATCCTCTGAATCCAAGATCCAAGATTCAAGTGATAATGTGGTTTAAGGGGATTTCCATGCCCTCAACACTGAGCATAGCACAAAAAAGTTGCAATTTTCCCACCCCTGTAGGCATGCAGGGCGCGAAAATGTTGTAATTTCAGGCCTTGCACCACTAGTAGGGTGCCAAAATATGGGTGAAGTGGATCTATTGATGTGGAATTCGACCATGAGAAGTTGGATTTTCCTAGGGAGGGGACCAAAAAGGTGGAAATGAGTCTCAACACTTGCTAGGAGGGACAACCATTAGGTTCTAAATGGTGGTATGACATGAAGACTCAGAATGGCATCCAGAGTGGGAATTTGAGGTATAAAAGATGCCCCCTAAAGTGCGAGGTCAAAGGAAACTGATGGCTGAAACACTTTACCAATAAGTCTTACAGAGATAGTGTAAAAGAGATTGGAGAGAAGATGCATGGAAAAAGAAAACATCAACCAGATATCAAATTATGCCGAGGCATTGATACCCATGCTCGGAACAACGGACTCAAATCATGGATACTGACCAATACATCTCAGATCCATGATAGTACTGACTTAGCAATGACATAAGAGAAATCGTGGCTACTAGGTAGAAGCGTAGATCCATGATAAGATAGTGACACAACCACGACCAATAAAAGAGTGGATTTGTGTGATAGTACATCAATGAGGTCACCAACATAATGTCTTTGTAGGAACCTACTCAACAAGCGCCATCGCAACCTGGATGTGAAATAAACATCAGAACCATACATGGTCTTCTACTCGATCCCAAAGTGATACGAATCTAACCATGTGATTACAAGGTGTTGAAGTCGAACATGGTAACGACTACTTGATTATCAGCCAATGATGTGAACTAGTAATGAGTACCAGGGTAATCACCAATGTTGACAATGATCCCCAAGCGATCTCTAGTACAACCCAACAAATGTGAATAAATATTTTTTGAGGTCAAACATTGGAGGGATTATCCAATCAGAGGACAATAATGAAAACCTACTGTCGAATATGAGGAAACCTGCCATTAAGGCATGCAGGTACCTAGGCAGTACAATTGGTTCCTAAGCCTAATTCATGGATAATGAATTGAAGTTGCTAGGAACAGACTCGTTGAAGGAGGGCCTTAATGAATCCCACATCGTCGACGTGAAACCAATATAGGAAAGTGCAATGAAGTAATGAACGAGATGAACATGGAGTGACACAAAAGGTGAAGGTCAACAACATTGTAGAAGGTTGAATCAAGTTAAGAATGATCCTTTGAACATATAATGACATGAGACACAACTTGGCAACAGGGATTGAAAGAGTTGAAAACCAAAAGGTGATATTACTCAAGGTGGGAGACTCAGTTAGATGATACTCTCATGAAACATGACTCACGATTACAGTTAGGACCTGGATGTATATTGAATACCCAAAATCAGAAGACAAGGTATGAATGCATTCCATGTTCAAAGGTAAATATCCATAAGCTAGTAGAAATGGTAGACTCGGCGTATTCCCCCATTTTCCCCAATCATCAACGACGGGTACCTCTTTGTTTTTTAATGAGCTCGAAGATGATAACAAATGCTCGATATAGCTCACCTTTGCGTGAGTTCAACATTGAAAATTTCACAAACCCAAGGAAGGAGAGGTTTGGTTCCATAAGGATCCTTCAATGTTTAATTTTATGAGTGCAAGGAAGGAAAACTCAACGATTTTTCATGTTTAGAGAGTCTAAAACAATCTAAAGAAGATTGCAAGTTTTGAATTATTCATAAAAGTTAGTCCCTAGACCCAAAAAAGTATAAAATAATATCTGAAAGAACTCTCCTAGTCAAAAGTTTACTAAGCTATAAATTTCTCGTAAATAGTCTAAACGGTCCGAAAAATGTGATAACCTACCACTGGATAGATGACCCTTCAAATATACTTTTACAATTGTGAAGGAGACAAGTGCACTTGGAAATATTTTCTTGGTCAGGGAGTGTGAAAAGAGCTTAAAAAAACTCCAGCAGTTTCGTTTTTGTGAGTTAATCACCTTAGTCCAAAAAAGGGAGAAAATAATACTAAGTTGATACCTTCCTCATTGTTTTATGAGAACGAGTAAAGTAGACTACGCTCGACACCATTTTACTTGGGTTTAACAAGCACGAATGAAGTGTAAAAAGCACTTGGAATCTATTTCATAGTTGAGATCCAGAGCACAAAAGAGAGAAAGTGAGCCCAAAGAAGGTCAAATAAACAACTCCACCAGTGTGAACAATTTGAATGAACATGTCAAAATGTGGTCAAAACCCTAGAAAAAGGCATTAGGACATAATAAGTGTGAAAAATGGACTCTAAAAAAAGGTTATTAATGTAAAAATAGGAAAAATTTACTAAGTGTAATATATAAAAGAGGGTAAAATGAAGAATTACCCATTGTTACTTAGTCATTTTCACTCCAAAGAGAACTTTTACCTTGGTTGGGAGATAAACTTCATATGATGATACAAGGAGATCCAGGGCACCATTTCAATCACCATCTGAAGCTGGTAAATCCTCTCATCCTCCTCTCTCATTCTATGCATTAATTTTTGATTTCATGCAATATTTGGGATCTGCAAGGGCCTTAGGGAAAAATTATTGCGCTTAGGGATTTTGCGCCCTCCCTATATCGAGGGACATGAAAATTCCAAGAATTTCACGTTATAGGCAGTGGTGTAGGCGCAAAAATTATCAATTTTCGCCCTCCCCAAAATGTTTGGGGATCGATCTGTAGTTTGAATTTTTAAAAACTTGCCCCCATCTCATGCAATAAAATCGGGCTTCAATCTTTTGACTGGAGGTTTCCTTGGTGATTTGCAGGAGTTTCCAAAAGAAAAAAGCAAGAATAGTTGAATAGAAAGAGAGAGAACATGAACAGGAGCATAGATATGCCCTCAATGACGACAACACTCTATTTGCACTACGAGAGTGTGGTTTATTGAATTTTTTCAAAATGAGAGGCATCTGGAAGCAAGGGAAGTTGCTAAATCACATCATACAAATGTGGGATGTTGATATACAAGATTTCCGCATAGGAGAGCAGATCCTTGAAATAGAGCTCGAGAACATTTATTTTTTGACCAGTCTCTCCGAAAGAGGGGCCTGGGAGTCAATTTGGCGGGGAACCAAAGCAACAAAGAAACTACAGAGACCTATATTTCCCAATACCGTAGATAAGGATCTCGCAAGAAGAGCGGGAAAATGCTCCTTATTGATGTGATAGATCTCCCATTGAGGACGATATTATATAGTTTTTCTCAAGTAGCGGGGAGTGTGGGTGCTCACCATGCTAACAAGGATCATATGACCTATGCCTTGGAATTCCTCGAACCCAAATTATTCAACTAGTGTGAAGGAGTCTCGGTCAACATCAAAGACCAAGTGACTAAAGGTAGTAATGGAAGCATCAGATAGGTTGGATATGGGAGTATCCTGGTTAACGTTTTTTTGGAGAGGGTACCATTACTTCACCCTTAGATAGAGAGACCTTATCGTCCCACATCTGAGCCATGGATGGGGAGATGGAGAGATTATGCTGGGCGTCTTGGTGGGACACAAGTATTAGCATTAGGCGATGATTTTTTCTATTGGATCTATGAGAAGAATGTTATGATAGAGGAATACCCCTACGCTAGAGTATAATTCCATGGTGATGTTGACTTGGCATTACCAGAGGATGATGACTGGGAAGAGTCAGCTATGTGACCTTCCAACATGTTCTTTACATTTTTTAGTTTATGTTATTTTTTTTTGGGTTTTGGTAATGCATAGAAGATCTAATACATATACATGTAATGTAGCAGATCGAGGATTGGTGAGACCAACGATATCCTATCCACTGCGGAAACGAGGAGCAGAGTACCAAGATGAGGAGTATGAGGTAGGGGGATTCCACAATGTGGAGCGGAACCTAGAAGGATTGACCATGGGAATTCCTCCAACAAGGATGCCCGATATCCCTTATAATATCCAGAGGCATATGGTGGGTGTACCAGAGTGGATTGGCAATTTGCTCCGCCATGTCGCTAGGAAATTTTATGCTATCATGAGCATCGTGCTTCTCATGACTAGATTTTAGTAGTAGTCTTGTTAGCGGCATGTACACGATATGTAGGCCAGAGAACCATTTTTTGTTTGGGTTATGATCCCACTTTTTGTCTTTTGATGCATTATAATATTAGATGTTACACGATAAACACTTTTTACATGATATACATATGAATCTATCTCTACTGTTGACCTATGATAACTTGTATGTTACATTTCTTACATGTGTTCTTATGATGTATTGATTATGTGTGGGATAGATTCCAATCCAACATATAGTTAGCTAACGAATCATCCACTGTGTTGAATTTCCTTGGCACATGTTGATATAAAATATAATCAAATAGTCATTCAAGGAGGTGTACCCTTCTATATAAATGAAGTAATGTGGGATCATAGACGGTATAAATGCGGTTTAGTTGAGATACCACAAGCTGAGAGTCTAGGTAGACTATAAAATGATGGAATCCAAGAGAAGAAACTCCAGTCAGAAATCCAATGACTCCATGATACTCCGCGATGTTATTTCTTGCGGGGCCTAAGCAGATGCCACCCGAGGATATCAGCTCACCAGTAGGGGAATACAGTACCTGTGCTTAAAAATCACAAGTCGAGATAAATGGTTGTTTACGAGATACAGCCTCGACACAGAAAAACTGAATCAAAATCACACTATAGATACACTATATACAAATTGTTTTACCTGGGATGATCATACACATAAAAAAAATTCAGGTAAATCCCGTTACGGGGCTCTCACAAAGGTATACCATCATAGTCCACAAGCTTGTAATCTCCCTTCTCTAACACTCGTTTGATAACGTAGGGACCATACTCGACCCATACAAAGTAATACTATGTAATGCCCCTAGTTTTAAGATATGGTTCCCTAAGGGAGATTGTTGGATTCCCTTCAATCCTTCACCTCCTAGTTGTTGTACAACTACTCCATTGGGCAATACAAGAGTGGTTTAGCATAGTAATAGGTTGGTTTCCATTAAGATTTGATCGATAAGGGACACTAGTATTACGTTTCCCAACACTTTTGTTATGGTTTTTCTGATAATTTAAGCTTTAAACTAAGGGCCATACATAGTATTATGTACATCTATTAATCAATATTCTCGATAAGGGCCCTATTAAGGAACAATGTAGTAATAGGTTGGTTTCCATTAATATTCTTGATAAGGGACACTAGTCATTCTAGGGGCATTACATAGTATTATGTACATCTATTTCTCTATCTGTTTAGTAATTACTGTGTAAACTTAGTACCAAATAATAAATTGTATATATCAGTAGATGTTCTATAAATGATTTGATTCCTATTGAATATGTATATGTAGTATCCTATTTTGTTCTGTCATTAATATTCTCTATATATGAATCTAGAGTTTTATAAATTATGTTGCTATAGATATATTTAACATTAATGATATTCTCTCTCTGTTATTTGATCTCTTTCAGTTTAAGTTATTTTACTAATCTAGACTAGATTTCAAAGTAAATCACAAGATAGTACTCTTGCTATAAACATAGGGTTTATATTTCATATTACTTATAATAGAGTAACTCTAAATAATTATTTAGGAATTTTACATAGAACCATATAGTCTGTAATATATACAGAATACAAATAAGTTGGATAAACAAAACATGAAATACATACTATCAATAATAACATAGTTATTACACAAATAATTATAATACCTTATACACAGTTGAATATGGGTAAGCCGTAAGGCTCCATGGTTTCGTTTCAGAGCCAAGAGACCACATCAAATCATGTAAGATTTTATTCAAAGGCTAAACATAATACTCTTCCAAAACATGTACTCACATAAGTCAAACTTAAGGTCATACAGAGCCGTGAGGCTCGTATGTAAGCTTTGCTAAGTTAAATAAACAACATATAAATGTCAATATAGAGCCGTAAGGCTTATAATGATATTTTCAAAGCATACAATACTAATCCATAAGGCTAAATACAATATTCGTATGGATAAAACATAAATACAAAACCTCATTTGAATATAGTCAAAAGACTCTTAGGGTTAAAAGTTCAAACGTTTTACATTCACATTTCCAAGTAAATACGAATTATGCAATAAGAGGTTGATAAACATTACAGAGCTAAGAAGTTCGTTAGTATTAATCCTAATAAAATGACAGAGATGTAAGTCCATGCAGAAGACAATAAACAAAAATTTGATCAAGTAAATGTTTACAATTTCATCTATGTAGATGTCCATTGATCAAACAGAGTTGTAAGACTCCTAGGTTTCATTACATTACATTTCTTCACAATTGCATGGTTTAGAACATAGCTGTAAGGCTTGTTCGAATAGTAAGATAAATAACAAACAATCACAGAGTTGTAAGGCCACTTAAGAGTTGAGTCGAAATAGATAAACACTAATGCAATACTTTCTTTAAAACACGACTTAAGCAACAAGCCGAATGGATTTTCGTAAATTCAACACAGGGTTTGAATGTCGAAGGGCATCAATATTTTAATTACATTGAATAAATAAAATCAGAGTTCAAATCACACATACAGATCCATAAGGGTTAAGTAGTTGAAAGTATTCAATGTTTCATTGAACACAATAAATAGAACAAGCCAATAGGAACTTTCTTCATTAAAACAAGTTGGAAAATAATTAACAGAGCCGACCAGATTAGAGATTAAACAAGCAAATATTTAAATTCGTTGTGCCTGTCTCATCCCATGCATAAGCTTGAATCAGTAAGAAATTAACATAATCTTTTGGAGGTTATAGTTACGTGCATTGGATTAAACGCCCAAATAGGAGCTATGACCACGATACCACCTGCAAGTAGTGTTAACTAGTATGTTAGGGTCTCAAAAATTTATAATTATTAAATAAACCATAACATGTTAATGGGAGAATGCTTACTAGGGTTATGGTGCTCGACATGTCCCCTAAGTTTGCGGCATAGCACGTTCTCCCTACAAAACACACAATACGAAGAGTATGGTTATATTCAAAATAAATAACTAAATGAAAAGAAAAACCTCTGCGAAAGACAAGCTATAGTTAGTGTCGTAGATTTACATAATGAAAATAGTAAGGGTTTGACATTTCTTGACTTACCCTGAAGGTCAAACAGAGATGCCAAGAGATTCATCACTCGTTGTCAGGATTGGCTTGCAACAAATCCCCTCGGGATTTAAGTTTAACACTTCACACTTTCTGACAGAGCCCCAAGACATCTGAACGCTTAGCAATAGAAACCACAGAGTCACACCATGAACCAAAGACCTCACGGTCTGTAGGAAAACCCTCATGAGCACTCCTAAGATCGAGAGGCTGTAACATTTCACCATGGAGATAACAGGATGGGTAAGCTCTACACAGAGCAACCATTCATTGCAGCAGCATAAGGTTGTCCTGTAGAATACCATGAACACTACCTTACCTCGTAGCTTGACTTAACCCTGCAGGAAAATCAGTTACGATCTCAAGGATCATGATCAACGATCAGATCCTTGCCACGCATTAGGGGCCGAACCAGTATAGGATATAGTGATCAAGCCATCACATGGCTTCACCATCCTTTATCCGAGCTGGTAGTCTCCAATGGTCTTGGGATAACCAAGGAAGGCCATGCATTAATATGAACTCATATCAAATTTAATACACAGAGTTTTAATTTAATACAAGATCTTTTAAAATGGTGTACAAATCTGGGTTATGCTTTACAACTATGAACTTGGGCTTCGAATAATTTAATGTGGGTAATGAACCCCGTAAACCATAGCTTAAAACTTTGGCAAGATGAGTTCATGTGGTCGCAATTCATACCTTGTAATTTAATGTATCATTTATGCTTAAGGTCGTAACCTTGGCTTAGCATAGCTCGTGAGAGAATGCAAAGGATTTATGCATAGTCTCTATAGTGGGTTAGTAACCATACATTGGTTCGTTAATATTGCGTGAACATTTGATGCATAAAGTTTAAAATAATTACACTATGATTAATATCCATGTAATGGGTTGATTTCAATTCTTGGTATATGTAATAGTTACATAGATTGGTATATGTTATATAAAGTGTAATAAGATATATGCATTGGTTAATGTTATATTAAGTATGAATAGTTATATATACTATGGTATATATTATATAGAGTATGATTAGATCATATATATATAGAATTTGCTATATGAAGCTTAAAAGGATTACAAATACTATGGTTGACATTACACGAAGCTCGACAAGCATAATGGTTTGAATTCATACTTAATTACAAGTCTTGGATGAAGTTGAATTATGTTAATGTTATCATAAGTAAAACTCTCAACTCAATATGGAAGCTTAACAACAATGCGAGCTTGATAGTGTAAATTGGTTTAAGAGTTATAATACATTACTATAAGTATTCTCCAAGCTAAGGCTGGTTCATATTTCGCAAATTAAAGAGTACTAAATACTTCACGCATGTATAGTAAAAAAATACAAATTATACCAACAATAGACGATGCAGAGTCACATTGAATTTTCTTCGTAGTTCATACCTGCGACATAAGAGTGAATGTTGTCAACATGTACATATAATTTCTTTTTTAAATTTGAGTAAATTGGGGTTGTGACAAGGAGATATTTATGTTCACTTCTCTCATCTAAATTGAAAATCACTATGACATGCCTACCTCATTGGTGTAAATAAAGCATAATAGAAATATCTATGCATAAAATTTAAATACATACAATATTGAGTTTAAAAAATTCTGAAAAGTTGAAACAAAACATGGCATAACACATGGGGAGACACAACTACTTAATGTAGTCATCAAAGGAGTTGTATCCTCGCACAAGGGAGTTAAGGCCTCTAAAAATGGATTTTCAACATTTCACAAGGGATTTGTAGCATTTCACAGAAGGAGTTCCAACATTTTCCCCACTACAAGTCATGTGTTGCTCTATCAAAGTGAAAAACTACTGGAATTCTTAAGCAATTAGTTCAACAAACAAACAAATGAGTAATTTAGCGAATAACAAACATAAGAATAAATATGAATAGAGTTTGGTTCTATATTTATTCAATTAAAGCATAGAACCTGCACAATGAGAGTCATATTTAAAAGGTCTTAGTCTCCCCTGATTTAACAATATAATTGATTCATATATAGTTCATCTACTTCAGTTATTCTTTGCTTGCACATTGAGTATCTCATGCAATGTTCCACTATCTCTTCTTCGGAATTTGTAGATTCCCTATGAACTGACCAATGAATCAAAAAACCTCATTTCCTTCCTCCTCCCTTCCTCTTAAATGATTCCTTTTCCATTCATTGCAGTTGGGAGATGGATGGTTGTGTCTCTTCCACGAATTGTTTGATTGTTTCAAAATCAACTCTCCTTCCTCTTGCATACAACCCACCATTTGTCATGAATTTTCCCCAACCCATGTGGATTTGCAACCTATTTTAACTGGTGTTACTTCCACATCAATAGATCCATAGCTTCTACAATAGGTTTCTACAACACCAGATCTACATCATATTATACATACTACAAACTATGAACTCATAATCAAAATATTTTTGTTTGATGTTGATTTCCTGCAACCAAGGATGCTCCTACATCAGACACCCCTAGTTGGAAATATTTTAGCATATTGCTCGAATGAGTAGGGTTGAAAATATAATTTCTTCTATCCTTTCTTCTTTCACCTCTTCCACACTCTATAACTTCTAAAATCAATAAATGGTCTCATTCACATTGCATCCTCTCTTCTAATTTTTTATACTTCTACAACTTTCGACAACTTTCAACCATTGCCTCTTCCTTCTCTAGAGTGACCAAAATCAATGCAGTTTTATGTTGAAATTGATCTCACTCTAGCAAGGACTGCTATTGTAAACTTCATGGGCTCAATCAACCAAACTTCGTCCCACTACAATCCAAACGAAATATCATTTGTTGTTGTGAAATTCAATGGCCAATAAGGATTGCTATCTGCAATACCCCATGCCTAACAAGGCTCTATGTTTGAAAAATTCCTTTCTCAATAGGGTTCATTATCTACAAGTACCCATGCTCAATAGGGTTTACTTCCTGCAAAAATCCATGCCCAGTGGGGATCACTACCTCCCCACCCTCCCTCTGTGATGTAAGCAACAATTGTAGTCTCTCAAAATATGCACTACCTTTCTATAATGAAACATTCCCATCAACACAATAAAAGAAAACACTATCAAAAGTATCTCTACCAAATATGCCTGCAAAACTAATCTTCCTCTTTCACTGAAATTGCATGAACCTAAATTGTCCATCATTTGTTCTTATGTTCACTTCAAATGTACTCAATATGCACATAAACATTCACGTTCTAGTAGATCTTGGACCTCCTGGACAATTCCTTCATTATATTTTACTACAAGAACAACCATGAGACCATCCATATGTCCCAACACTTCATTCCTAGAAAACACCACTCCTAAAAAACTCACAATTATCAAATTCATTGTACATAGGTCAAATTGAAATTGATCTTTTCACTCAGTGATTATCTCTTTGGAAATTTTTTTTTCATGATTGGTCCTCCCACATTTTCCACCCTTCTCAATTATCTAGCATCCTTCTCCTCTTTGGATTTAACCAAACCTATTTGTAATATTTTCTTCAGGCATGAACAACTTCCTTGAATATTTCATTCTTCAAGTTTTCTACATCCTTCATTGTCCCTGTAACAGAATTTGCAATCATGCGACAAAACTCCTCCAACATCACATGTTTTGTTGCATTTTTGTATGGAAATATTGCAATGCACCCATGCTATTTATGTCGCATGATTTCAACAACTATTGGTAGGCGGTTCGATGGGGAAATGTCGCGGTACCGTTGACGCTACGACACACTGGATGAGGGCACGAAAGGAGTATTTTGTGTTAAAGAATACCGCAGTTGGCGGGTTTTGGGTCACTTGGACCACATAGTATGTAATAGTGAGTTAGTGTACCACGGTTTGTGGGTTTTGGGGGTCATTTGGACCGAGTCAGTTAGATATTGGGTCAATTGTCCATAGTGTCGGTTAGGAAGTCAGTTGTAAGTGGACAAATATTGTAATGACAGAACCCTATAAATACATGAGAGTTGTAAGTGTTAGGAGAGAGGAGGGAGAGGATAGAGGAAGATAGAGAGAGAAGACTAATGTGTGCGAGATCTGTGTTTTGCTTCTAGTATATGATCACGACAGTAGTATAATGATGTTTTGGTATTAACTTTGTGCAATGTTGCAATGTATGAATGTTGTTTGATGCAATGTCTGCTTATTGCTGCGCTGATGATAAATGTTGTGATTAGGTAATATGCTCTGTGTAGAATGTGATGATAAATGTTGCTATGAAGTAATATGTTATAACTCCTTGCTAGATGTTTAAAGTTTATGTTTAAGTACAATAATAGACTTAGTCTATGTACCCACAACTCTCCTCCTCCCTCGGCGGAAACATGGTTTCATCTTCTCTTCCTAGATGCCTCGGGTGAGACCTCATCCGCTCTGCTGGTGTTGCTGGGTGGGCTCAAACCTGCCTTGGTCGGTGCCCAGGGAGACTGCGGTATGTGTCGACAGTGAGGCGAACCCCTGTCAACTGAGGTCGCGTTGGTCGACAAATGGTTCCGTTGCCGAGTTGAATTGTGCAGAATTCCAAGGAGGCTGTGGAAATGCTTCACTTTGTTTCCTGTGGAAGCACCGCAGGGGCCCTGCGAGCCCAAACAACGAGCGTCCCTGAACGCGTTGATGTGGTGGGTGCACTTACACTGTGTTATGCCCAAGCCGAGGGCCGGTCCAGCATGATCAAGTATGTAGTAGTGATTCGAAGGATTGTGCTCCTCTCGACCCCTAGAAAGGTTGGGGCGGTAGCTCCCCGCCTAAAGTAGGTACGAGTTAATGGCGCGAAACAGATGTGCCAGAGTCATCTACCATTTTTGCACCTTGGTACTGTTCATCCTCTTTTTCTTCCCATCAGTACCCTTCCAAGAGACTCAAGGATGAGTTTGAGAAGTGTTAACACCCAAAAAGTGCTCACTACCTCATCTCCCTCATTACATGACTCATTTGTCCATATTTCCTACCATATTTGCCTCCAAAACCTTAAAAAACCATTAAAAAGCCTCCAAAAGGCCAAAAAACCATTAAAAAAGCCTCCAAAAGGCCAAACACCCCCCTTTTCCCGCAAAATAATTCAAATTTCCTCGAAAATAGAAAAAACCCTCTAAAAGGAGAATAAAAAATACAAAAAAGAGGAGAAAAAGGAAGCAAAAACCCTATACAGTTGACCTAAACCATATGGTGCCCAAAACCATGGGTCAACACTCCACCACTAAAAACCTATAAATAGGTGATGGAGGCTCCCCATTTCATATCCCCAATTTCACCCATCCTTATGCTGCCAAAAATTCTCTTGAAACCCTAGCTCTCCACTCAGAGCTAATTTCCCACTTGAGAACCTCTTTGGCCCATATCCAAAACACCTTGGAAGAAGGAGAAGGAACAACACTCGAGCATTGAAGCAACCCTCCTGGACTACTGCAAGAGCTTCACCAACCTCACATTGGAGGTATAATCAATACAAAAACCATTTTTAATATCTTTTATTGTCTCATGCACATGCTAGTTTAAATTTACTGTCTTGCTGTTTTTACTGAACTGCTACTAAGGAGTCCCTTCTCCTTAGTAGGTTCTCATTTGCACAAGCTAGGGTGAAAACCCTAGCTACAGTTTTGGCAACTCCCCTAGTGTTCCTTTGAATTTCTGGTTATAGTTTTAGACGTTTTTAGTTTTTTGCAATATTTTTTAGTTTTTTCCTTTTGGTTGTCCCTTTCGGCAGTCGAGTTTGCTTCCGTAAATCGCTTATTTTGTCCCCACAGTTGTGATCCAACCACGACTTTCAGACTGGTAACTATGATACGACCACGGCTCTCACACTGTTTCTTGTGCTCTCCCAGCAGTTTTCAGTCTGTTACTTGCGATTTGATCGCGACTCTCAGCCTATTTCCTGCAATCCAACCATGGTTGTTTATCCCTTTCCTGCGATCCACCTGTCGGCTTCATCCATTTTCCTGCGATCGTCCTGTGGCTCTCAGCCATTTTCCTGCGACCTGCCTGCGGCTTTCAGCCTTTTTCCTGTGATCCGCCTGTGGCTTTAAACCATTTTTTTACGACCTGCCTGTGGCTTTCAGCCATTTTCCTGCAATCCGCCTGCGGCTTTTAGCCAATTTCGTGCTATCTACCAGTGATTGTCGACTTGTTTCCCGTGATCCGACCACGCAGTTTCACTGCAGACCCGCAATTTTTTTCTGGATTTTTTCCTTGTTTGAACCCAACACTTTGCTGCAATATTTTCTGCACCTGCATAGCCACCTGTCCTATCTGCAGCCATACTGACCTACAACCTTTTTCTGCAATGTTATTTCTGTTCCATTTACAGAATTTTTTAAATTTCAGCATTTTAATTGAAAAGAGAAAATTTTGCATTTCAAAGTTTAATTTTTGCACTATTATTATTAGTTAGAAAGTTTCCCACCTCATGGCACTTTTGTTTGGGTTCATTATCTCACACGCACACACTCTATCACCTAATTCAAGTGAGCCCTAAAATACTGCTTAACACAACCAACAGTGTAACCCCACTTGGGGAACACATAAGAATATTGTAGTTAGGTAGGGTCAAGGGGATAGGCATCCAAATAACACCCCTCGGTCGCTTACACTTGAGACATAGTTGTTGTCTATTAGGGAACCAAAATCCCCTAGTATTTTTTCACACGGTTTAAAACCAATTTATCGGGAAGGCCTCTCCCCTAGGAGGGTTGAAGTAGCCACACTGGTTCCGGAATCCTGAGTGGAATACCGCAATCCATTCAGTAATCGAAGGATACCTTCTTTAGTTCTCGGTCTACTACCCGTATGGGAGTACCGTGGTGATAGAACCAAACTGCAGATTCACCCAACCGAACGTGTCATGAATGGGGTATCTTAGTTGCTTTTATTCTAGGATTGACTACCCGGTGTTCCTCCTAGTAGGGGGATATCTTTAGCCACTTGGCTCTACTATCATATTGTCTGACTTGGATTGCATCACCTTGCAGAGGATATGTCTGGTTGAGTCATAATACTATTTAGCTAGGTATTTGCATGCTCCCTTACCTCCCTTTGGTCTAGTGAGTCCACTATTTTTATTTCTTAGGAAGCCTGCTGCTTGTTGGTATTCTGACCATTTTTGTTGACGCTCCACTTCTTGTAGCACAGCTATTACAGTGAGTGTTTTGAGCTGGTTGTTGGCCTAAGTGCCGTATTTTTTGCGCTCTCCTTCTGAACACTCGGCTGCATTAGGGTTTTTGAGCTATTTTTCACTCGACACAACCCCCAAATACTTGACACCATCTGTCACCATTGAGTCCCCGAGACATTCTTAGTGCCTCTGGAGCTAGCCCCCACAGCACAGTTCACTTGACACCACCCGTCATAGACGTATAGCTTCATCACTCAACTCCACTCGTCATAGATGCAGAGCTCCGACCCCCAGCACTGACACCCCTTATTTTACCTCTAATTCTGAGGCAGAGTCCGAGAACCCCACTTATACTGCACCAACCAACCCCATGGTTGGCATGACATCCAACCCTTTCTTTGTAGGGACCATTGGCAGAGCATCCACCACCACCCGAACTACCACACCCACTTTGGGTATGCCCTCGATGGGGCCCACACCCACCATTCCGATCATTGTTCCCATTCCAGTGGCTAGCATATCTATCCCAACTCCACCAGTGACTCACACTACCCTTGGCAGTACAGGACCATCCCATACCACCTTCGTTCCTCCACCTCGGGGCAACGTCCCCAACCTAAAACCAGTCCCTCCACTTGGGGGCATTGTCCCCAACATGGTCACAACCATCAGTATGTCACATCCTTCTACTAGTTTTCCATTCATGGCTAGTCTCAACCTTCCTAACCTAGCCAGACTGACTAACAATCCCATCAGAAATGGCCCTACGTGGCCTCACATGCCCACCAAGCTCCCATCATACATCCCTAAGTTTGAGGGCAAGGCAGGTGAAGACCCCTAGAACCATATTATATCCTCCCATCTATGGTGTTCCTCCAACTCCATAGTGGACGACTCTCTTCGACTCTGTCTATTACAGCGCACCCTCACTGGCTCTGCAGCTAAGTGGTACATCGAGCAGCCCCATGGGACCCATGCCACCTCTACCTCCCTCGCCTCAAGCTTCCTACAGTTCTTTCAGTTACCTGTCCGCTATGACGTGGGAGTTGAGATCCTACTGTCTTATAGACAGAACACGGCCACCCACATCACTGACCACATTCATGAGTAGCATCGACGCCGCAGCCTATGAAAAATCAAGTTAGATGACCGTATCTTCTTAGATTGGTTTCTAAAATCTCTCCTTCCTATCATTGCTAAGGGTGTGGAATTCGAGCGACCCCAGTATGAGGAAGAGGCTAACCTCAAAGCCCAGTAATTTGACCTTATTTATGCCCAGTCTGGTTACCTATATTCCATCATCCTTGACGCCCCCCGCGGTGATTCCTCCGGACACGATGCGCCAGGGGCATCCCATGCTGTAAATGGAATCATTGGCCGTATAGCCTCACATAACCAACCATTTTCCATAACAAGTCCTAGCCCTGGCCCCGACCTTTTGCGGGATACATCCCAGTCCGGAGCAACCAATTTGTATGCTCCCATGGCACATCATCACCATTCCGACGGACCCTCATGTCCACCTCAATGCTTTGGTCAAGCATCCCCCGCTTACACCCCCCAGTCGCACCTCAGCCATATTACCACCTGATGGCCACACAAGCTCCTGTATCCTCTCAAGCCCCCTGCTTATTATCCACCCCAGGTAGCCCCTACGACAAACCCACAACCAATTTGCACAAGCATATCAGCAACCCCCACAACGTTCAACACCTGCACCACCTCCCCCTACTTATTATCCACCGCACCTTGCTCCCGCACATGCACAACCCCAAAACCCACCTGCTGCCCAAGGGAAAGTGTATGCGCAACAGAATCCGCAGCAAAACCAAAATAACCAGTGCCAACAAGGCCAGCAAAACCGCGGAAAAGGACGTAACTGTGGGAACAACCTCCCTCCAAATCAAGGCGGCCAACCTCCTAATCCCCCGAACAATAATAATGAGGCTCCTGCCAACCAAAACCCTGACCAACTGCCCAAACAAGCCAAAAATCCTAATTTGTGAACAAACCATCCTTGTCCTTATTTGAGAGTTCTATGGCCACTACACACACGCTTGCCCACATTTGGAGCGCGCTCGGCAACTTTGGACTAATGATTCCCACCACCAAGGGAACGCGGCTCCTCAGGCGCTGCCTAACCCCCCACCACCTCAGAATCCACCCTTGGTGTTACAAAACCCTTTACAAACCCAAGGCGTAGTGAACACTCAGCCATTGGCTCCCCATCAAGGAAACACACCACCACAACAACAAATCACTTATGCTGCTCCTGATCAACCCATGATAGACTCAGGTACCCATAACTTGTTAATGATGTCATCCACTGATGTCAACCTTCAAACCCGTCAGAACCAATATGGCTCCACCCCCGAAGCCCCTCCCGTCGACAAAACCACCAATGCTCATCCCACCGATCAGTCATTATGCATACCTCCGACTCCACTAGATGGTGCCTCCAAAGCCCCTCCTTTCCACTTCGCCGCATCAACAATAACCCCAATGCTCGCGGTGCATCTAATTACAACATTGTAGATGACTTAGCCCAGTCCCCTGCAGCCATGTCTACATTAGAGGTCTTAAAAAATTGTCCAACACAGCGCAAGACTTTGCTTTCATCCATTGGTGCTATTGACCCAAATGATTCACGAATGATGGCCTTCTATTTGGAGCAATCCGAACCACACTTGCCTTCCACTTTAGCATTCCAAGATTCTATATCCGTTCGGAATCTTGCCATCCATCAGTGCATCATCAATGAAGGTGCCTCTACATGCGTTATGTCCACATGCGTTTGGCAGAAGTTGGAATCCCCTACACTCCAGCAGTCCACCACTGCGTTGCGAGTCTACGACAGCCATTTGGCTCAACCCCAAGGTCTCTTAGCTAATGTCCCCATCTAGCTGGCTGGTAAAACTGTGCTCATTGACATAGAGGTCATCAATGCCCAACTTGATTATAACCTCTTACTTGGCTGCAGTTACATGTACGCCATGAGGGGAGTTTCCTTATCCATTTTTCGTACCATGATGTTCCCCCATGACGAACGCGTGGTCAAGGTCGATCAAATCACCTATTATGATCCCAATGCCCCCGCTACACCTGAAAATGTTCTCCCCATGGTTGAACAACCTGCTTGCGGTGCAGCTACCTCGTTGGTCTCCTTAGTGGGACCCGTAGTCTACTTAGATATGCCAATGACTTCAACATTCCAATCCATTCCACCACCGTCACGAGCAACAGAAATATCTGATTGATGTACCCTTTCCCACAATACACAAACACCCAACCATCAACCACCCTTGCTACCTCAACCACCATTGGTACCTAGTCATGTTGGTGTTACACCCATCCATACAATCCCCTTCCTATTCCCCCGTCTGGAGTAGTAAGCACCCAGATGATGGCCACCCTCAGCCTCCCTAGTTTAACTTTAGGATTACCTATATGGTACATCACGCCTCCCATTACCCCTCCGACACCAAATGTCATCCTACAACCGGTGCAACCCATCACAACTACTAGTCAACCACCTCTCGGTGTCACTAACCCTTCCTTATCCACTAATCCATTCCCTCTTATCAAGAACACTGGGGCGTAGGCCCACAACCATACACTTCTTTACCCCCTCCTAAACTAGTTAAGAGCCCCCCTGTGTTTCGTGCTCCTCCCAAATGCTTGTTGTGTGATGAGTTGGGCCATGCTACCCATCAATTTCCATAATTACCCGCATTACAGGAACACATGAAAATGCTTGACGATGACCCCAACATCCCAGTTGTCTAACTCGACCCTACCTCGAAGCCTTGTGATAAATCACTGTGTACCAATCACCCTTGTGCAATATGTGGTATTTACGGCCATTACTCACATCACTGTCCAAATCTCCCAGATTATAGAACAACTCTCTACGAGATGAATAATTTGGACCTTGAGACTGCTCCCCCCACCATTGAAGAGATCCACCCCCCAACATCCCCGCCAACTAGAGAGATTAATACCATTTATACGATATCTTCTACTCACACTGCCTCGTCAACCGATTTGACAACCCAAAGTTTCCACAATGATGAGGAGATTATCGAGGCTCTTACTGCACCTGATTACCCCTGGGAAGATATGCACCATCGTTCCTATTTCCTCTCGAAAGAATCTCCCTCCACCACAACCACCCAATTCTCGGTTGAGTCCAAAGATTTCCTTCCCGCCAATGTCAATTGGTTTAAAGACCCCACTCCCGCCCCCGAGGCCTTCGAGGAAGGTAACATGGCCAACATCTCACCCGTCATCCACATTGATATCTCTACCCCAGCCAACGTTGTTGCACCGAGTACGAGATCAAAGAGTACAAAAAACTTTTCCAAGAGTTCCGCGATGTCTTTGCCTGGTCCTATACCGAAATGCCTGGTGTTGACCCTGCTATCATAGGAGCACCACATCGACACCTCTGAGTTAGGGGGCATAATAGATTACCTCGACCCTTGGATAGGGGGCATGATCAATCATTTTGACCCTACCCCATCACATTTATCTCATCACATCAATGAACCCATTGTTCAAATGAACACATATGTGATCCACAATCACAAACCCTATGCACATAGCATGGGGGCAGGTCATTAATCCTACTCACTTTTTCACATGCATAATCTCAACCATTTTTGAGGTCACATATGACTTGTAGATTCGATTTTATTTGATACACCTAGTATTCTTCCCCTGCGGGTAATCATTTCTCCCCACCACTGCATCCTTGGCTTGGTGGGCTCACCTTTATTTGCAACAATTTTTTAACCTAGTTATTTCCTTTGACCATTCCGGAGTCCTTATGACCTCCGTTTTTCGCACCATTTGCACCACTGGATTCATATTTCCGAGCCCGTGACGATGCTTGAGATCATTTCTCGCTCTCACCCTCAGGTTTTTTGGGTATTTTTTCCAAAACGCCCCCCGTTGCCTCGATTTGTGTGCCACCTCGGCCATTCACCTTTTTTGGACACTTTTTAAAATCACCGGATTCAATTTTTCGAGCTCGTGATGATGCTTGAGATCATTTCTTGCTCTCACTAGGTACAATTTAAACATTGTGTCCTGACACGTTGTTGCCTCAGTTTGCATGCAACATCGGCCACCATGGGATTGTTACGCATTTTTACATGAGCCAGTCACTCCACTCATACTGCAATTATTTCGTTATTTTTCCACCATTCATCATCTCGCAAGGAGGCCCACCAGTGTTCCCCCCCACCCTCGTTCTTGGTTCTCATCAATGTTCCTTGATTGAGCACTTCCTCCTTGCCTGGCCATTCCTTTTGTTCGGTATACTTTTATCCATTTTTCAGGCCGGACAAGTCCTTTATGAAAAAGGCACTTAGGGAGTTTTTGTTAAGCTCTTTTTTGACTCCTAAAACAATGAAAAGATCGTCGAGCAATCTTGATTCCTTTCATGCTCGTTAAAGTACCTGAAAGGGCATCTATCTGGTATAAGTTTAACCCATTTTTGGACCTGGTAGACTAATTATGAAAAAGGAATACTCTAGTCACACTAGCTAGAAGAGTTCTTCATTGCATCCTTTTATGCTTCTTCGTGCCTTGGAGACTAACACACGAAAAAGCACCCCCCTGGAGTCTTCTTATTTCTTTCAGACTCTCTAAAATTGAAAGCAACCACGAGCATGCACCATCCTGGGCTCGTACAAATCCACATGATGGTACCATTCCATTCTTTCAGAGTCTTCTTATCGCTTTCAGACTCCTTAAAATTGAAAGCAATCATGAGCATGAACTATCCTGGGCTCGTATAAAGCCACATGAAAGTACTGTTTTGACCACACTTCTTCTAGTTCCTTAACGCATGAATAAGTCCCCCCCGTGCCTCCTATCACTATGATCGATCACCTCGGAAGCACCCCCAATAAAGTCTCCTTTTCTCAAAGTATTCTGCAGTCTCCTGCCATCTTACACCAACTTGCGTATCACTCATTCCAGTGACCCTCCCTGATCCATTACAACTATGATCCCTATCCCACCAGTCAGTTTCATATGCTGCTCGATCATCCCCGCCATCATACTCTGAACAAAGGAAGTTTGATTCCACCCACTCTACTTTCCCAGTTATCCCCCACCCCCCCAGTATGTCAGTCCTACCATCAATACTCTCACACTTCAGTTCTCCACCTCGTGCTCCTATCAAGGAAACATTATTGCCTTGCTAGTTGTAGGTCTCCCTCTGTCAATGACACCCCATATATTCCAGAGGATAGACCCAGAGGTCCCTGCGCCTTGGACTCATCACCATCTGTGGTGAGTGCCTACGCACCATTTTGAGAGGAGTCATCAGTGCCTCTCCGAATGGTTGTTTCTCACATGCTCAACTTCAACACCTTGATTGCATCATTGAGAATCGTGCAAGGTATATATCCCTTCAGTTATTGGTCGAAGATCCCGGATTTCCCCCAACTCTAGCACATTGGTGAGTCACTTTGGAATGCCTAGTTATATGTTCCCATGGATGTCTGAGTTGCATTGGCGATTGTATTCGGAATCCACCCATTTATATGCTTCCTTGAGTAGACAGTCTAGTTCCAGTTCAGTGTACGATTGAGGGTATGACTCCCCATCACTATGATCTTCCAGTTGATCAGTTCCTTTGGTACCAAACTCAACACCATTATTGTTATTCTAGTGTATCAGTTCTTTAGCTCAAACATGGTCAGCCTGACAGTATATCCTAGATTTGTGTCCCCTCTGGACTCTTATGATGTACACAGTGGTTCTCCATACATCTTTCAGGTCCCCATTTTTAGGTCTCATTGTTATTATTATATATCTTGATACGAGCATGGGTATGCCCGCCTCGTCCATATATTGAGAGTATTCCTCATTCATTATTTGAGGCCATGTATATTTTAGGTCCCCATTTTCTTCGACCGCCTTGTTATTCTTCTATATCTTGATACGAGCATGGGAATGCCCGCCTCATCCATATGTTGAGATTATCTCTCATCAATTATTGAGGTCATGTAATTTTAGTTTTTGCAGTTTATTCGGGACCATTGTTCCAGGATCTAGTTCGTTTCTTCTCCTCTCCACATCCCAGGAAACCCATCAAAGACTTATGATTTCTATCGGCCATACGATGAGCTCCTGCCCTCACACATCAAGGGGCAATTTGTTAACACCCAAAAAGTGCTCACTACCTCATCTCCCTCATTACATGACTCATTTGTCCATATTTCCTACCATATTTGCCTCCAAAACCTTAAAAAATCATTTAAAAGCCTCCAAAAGGCCAAAAACCCACTTTTTGCCCCAAAATAATTCAAATTTCCTCCAAAATAGCAAAAACCCTCTAAAAAGGGAATAAACAATACAAAAAAGAGGAAAAAGAGGAAAAAAAGGAAGCAAAAACCCTATACAGTGGACCTAAACCATATGGTGCCCAAAACCATGGGTCAACACTCCACCACTAAAAACCTATAAATAGGTGATGGAGGCTCCCCATTTCATATCCCCAATTTCTCCCATCCTTATGCTGCCAAAAATTCTCTTGAAACCCTAGCTCTCCACTTGGAGCTAATTTCCCACTTGAGAACCTCTTTGGCCCATATCCAAAACACCTTGGAAGAAGGATAAGGAACAACACTTGAGCATTGAAGCAGCCCTCCTAGACTACTGCAAGAGCTTCACCAACCTCACATTGGAGGTATAATCAATACAAAAACAATTTTTAATATCTTTTATTGTCTCATGCACATGCTAGTTTAAATTTACTATTTTCATTTACTGTCTTGCTTTTATTTTTTTTATTGAACTGCTACTAAGGAGTCCCTTCTCCTTAGTAGGTGTTCATTTGCACAAGCTAGGGTGGAAACCCTAGCTACAAGAAGTACATGACAGCAAGTAGGGAGATAACAATTTTGGGGTAAACATACAACACAATGAGTCGACGGTCAGTGTAGCAAAAGGAGTGGGGCAACACCGCTTGATCCAGACAGCAAGAACAGTTACTGGAACATAGTTCAGTTCGACGTGCACTATGTCTAGTAGTTGACGTGGCTCGAAGGCGAGCCACAGGATTGTGTTGGGGGCCTGTTGGCAGGTGGTTTGATGGGGAAATGTCGCGGTACCATCGATGCTGCGACACACCGGATGAGGGCACGAAAGGAGTATTTTGTGTTAAAGAATACCGCAGTTGACGGGTTTTGGGTCACTTGGACCACATAATATGTAATAGTGAGTCAGTGTACCGTGGTTTGCGGGTTTTTGGGGTCATTTGGAGTGAGTCAGTTAGATATTGGTTCAATTGTCCATAGTGTCGGTTAGGAAGTCAGTTGTAAGTGGACAAATATTGTAATGGCAGAAGCCTATAAATACATGAGAGTTGTAAGTGTTAGGAGGAGAGGAGGAGAGAGAATAGAGGAAGATAGATAGAGAAGACCAATGGTGTGCGAGATCTGTGTTTTGCTTCTGGTATATGATCGCGACAGTAATATAATAATGTTTTGGTACGAACTTTGTGCAATGTTGCAATGTATGAATGTTGTTTGATGCAATGTCTGCTTACTACTGCTATGATAATAAATGTTGTGATTAAGTAATATGTTCTGTGTAGAATGTGATCATAAATGCTGTGATGAAGTAATATGTTATAACTCCTTGCCAAATGTTTAAAGTTTATGTTTAAGTACCGTAATAGAGTTAGTCCGTGCAGCCACAACTCTCCTACTCCCTCAGCGGAAACATGGTTCCGTTTTCTCTTCTTGGATGCCTCAGGTGAGACCTCATCCACTCTGCGGGTGTTGCTAGGTGGGCTCAAACTTGCCCGGGACGGTGCCCAGGGAGACTGCGGTATGTGTCGACAGTGAGGCGAACCCCTGTTGACTGAGGCCACATTGGTCAACAAATGGTTCCGTTGCCGGGACCGTGTGCAGAGTGAAAGGAGGTCATGTTGTGGCACTCGACGAAGCCAGAGATACAATAATGGTTCGATCAGAATTTACAGGAGTTTGCTAAGAAGAACGTCAGAACACGCGACTGATAGTAGATCACAAGCTGGGAATATATATTCACAATGGTCCACACAAATGGTTTTTCTGTGAATTCCTGGTTATTCTGTACGAATGGTTGTCGAAGCTGACCTTCCAGAAAAGGAACTTCCACGGTGGTGAACAGACGGCTTGGACCCTGGAATTGATTCAGGAGCTGCAGGAAGTCGATAATAAGGCATCATGGGTTGTCAAAGTTTGGCTCGATAGCAATTTGGAGGGATATATCACTGAATTTGCGGTCGACACAAAGAAATCCTATAGTGAAGCTGAAAGATACTTCTTCCGAGGACCAAGGGGAAGGTTTCTGCTTCCACTCCAACTGTCGATTAAGATGCTAATATATAAAAAGGGTATATTAAAGATGCACCTTGATCAATAGACAGCATGGTAGGTGGAGGCCATGGGTACCATGACTACTAGGGGGTGGTATATGGAATGGTAAGGGGTAGATGGGTGCATACCATGAGGAGACTGTGAGCGAAGCCGAAGAAGAAAGTGGTCTTACAAGAGGACAAGCGACGTTTCGACAGGATAAGAGGTAGAGGATGGGAGAAGGTCCTGCTACGATCGAACCACAAAACCATGAAGGAAGACCACACAGGATGAAGTGAATTCACAGTCCTGATAGGGACGACTAGGCTACGCCCAAGATAGAGGCAAGACCAAACCCCAACACTAACATACCCACACCTCCGCTCACTGACTCTCAAACAACAAGAAATACTACTTCGACACCGCCAAGTTCATCAATCCTGTAGAAGTTAATTGGTAGTAGCACAGCGATAGGAGGAAGGAATCCCAAAATGCCGGGAAATGATGCTAAGTTACCATTGTTCCATGGAAGTGCAACAAATAACCTAGAACAGTATTGGTTTTTGTGTGAAGCGGTCTGGACCATGAAACAGATCACGGATGCCAATGCTAATAAAGGACAGTTAGCCACAACTCTGTGAGGTCATGCATTAGATTGGTTCATGAAGTTTATTTTAGTCGCTACGAGGGCCCCAAAGAAGTCATTGGATGAGATTCGGGATGGGATGATTGTTGAATTTAGATAGCCTAAGTCGGAGGCCCAATACATTACTGAATTAAAGGAAATTAAGCAATAACCCAATGAGACGATATGGGATTTTGACCAGCGATTCAAAACATTGATGGCAAAGGTTAGTTTTGATATGGGCGTCGTCCAACATAAAGAATGGTTCATTGCAGCACTGTTACCCCACATTCAACTGTCGCTGATGTAGCAAAACATATCAACACCTAGTGAAGCTCTAGAGATTCCAATGCAATTGGAGGCGTCACCGATTGGAGATAATGCAGCTGGGATGTCACAGATACAGATGCAGCTTGCCAACCTGACTATACAGTTGCAAGATTTGAAGAAGAACAAGGAACAACGTGATGAAGTATGGTGTATGCGATGCCGAGGAGAAGGGCATACAAAGAATAATTTCCCGGATTTCTGTAATTATTTGGTTTTAGGTGTACCAAACTCATTGAATGGGGGCAGTATGCCATGGTGCCGTGTTTGTCACGGGTTTGGGCATAGTCACGATAATTGCCCATATTTGCAGAAAATGGTCACAACCCCGTGAAATATTTACTGCACATTCTGCAAGTCGGTGGGTCACGATGACAAGGATTTTCGTGCATATGGGTTGCTACAGGAGAGGATGTGTGATGCATTCTACATCAAGGACAATCAGCGCGTGGTGCAATAACCACAATTGCAACCGCAGGTAGCCCAGCCGCTACCGCAACCGCAGGTAGCCCAGCCGCTACCGCAACCGCAGATGCAATTTGCACCATAGCAACAACAACCCCAACAATTCATGCTGCAACACACTCCGATACAGATGACCCCCCCATAGCCACAATATGTACAACAATCGTACTATGCACCACAAGGGCAAGGGATACCACCAGCACCAATGCAACAACAGTTTAACCAACCTCAGTACCAACAGCAGGGTAGCTACAGAGGAGAATAAAGGGGCAGACGCGGTGGAAAATTTGGTCATGGAGGAGGAGGCCGAGGAGGTCATGGACCTGTGCAATGTTACCACCGTGAGGTATGGGGGAATTATCAGCGCGACTTCCCACTGCTACAGAATTAGGGTACTTTTTTCTTGGTAATGATCATACGGTTGAGAATTCTCCACAGTTGATTGCATGATGGCAGGCTGGGAACACTCTACAGGTACAGAATCAGGCCCAGCCATAGCAACCAGTACAGAACCTAGTCCAACAACGAGTACAGAACCAGGCCCCTCAACCTCCGCCGAACATCAATCAACCAGGGAATTTGTAGTAGAACCAGACACAGGGTGCAAATATTGCGACCATTTCTGTAGAATTGTGACCACAAGATGCTTCGGTGGCTGTTATCACTTGTGGAGGCAAGACGACTAGGGAAGATTGTTCACGACCACAGATTCGGTTAGTTGGTTATAACATGGTACCCTTCGACATTGATACAAAGCGAGAGACATTCCTAGAGGCACGTCACACTTTGGAGAAAGACCGTGGTAAGGCTGTCATTTGCGATATGCCGCCTATCTTTGATACTACATCAGACGCTGACCGACCACCACCACCGGGGACTTTGCAAAAGTTCCTTGAAATCTGTTTTCCATTGGCACGAGACATGGCTGCCCTGGTTGAGATTGAGGGATGGTTGCAGCGATTTTCGAAAGGATGGTAGGAGTCGGCAGTAAACTCCCTACAACGACGGAAGACTGGCAAGGAGATGTGAATGAATATTCAGATTGGCGAATATGATGTTGACTCTATGATTCTTGACCTTGCTTCGGATGTTAACATCTTACCCAAGTAGGCATGGTAGAAGATGGGGATTCCCCCATTGAGATGGTCTCCTGTACAACTCTGGTTGGCTAACAATGTAAAGGTAACACCCATTGGGTGTGTTCCGCAACTCACGATTGATATTGAGGGCATGAAGACTTATGCTAACTTTGATGTTATTGAAGTGGTTGAGGGAGGAAGCTCTTATCCGACACTCTTGGGGATTGGATGGGCTAACAATACTAGAGCTGTCATCAACTTCAAGAAGCGCATGATGACCTTTGAGAATCGTGATTTCAGGGTCATTGCCCCGTTGGATCCGGCTGAAGGACGACGATACCTTGAACCTGTAAGAGACGATGATCCCGCTGGATGGGACCATGCATTCAATATTTCTTAAGATTAGATTCATCCGACTATCCACGGCGAGTTGGAGTGGCACAACGAGAACTTTCCATCTTCTGACTCTGATGATTCCTTGGAACATTGGCAGAAACGCATGCATGAAGTACCATTCCGGAAATGTGGCTTAATTACGCAATCCTTATGTCGTGTTGTGATCACATTGCCTGTCTATGAGGGGTTGCCTAACCTAACCACCTTTTTAGTAGAATTTGAAGACCGCATCTCAGAACCACAACGATTGCTGGCATTGGACAAGGCACTGAAGGCTGCTCTGGCCCGTTGGTGGGAGACACATAAGAAATTCATTAAAGTTTGGCCATAATGTCGAAGATTGATGATGGTTCGGTTCGGAGATACTGAATTTTATCACACTGGAAAGTATGGTGGTCGGACTGATCCTAGTGATCATGTGGTGGAGTGACAACGCTTATGGGTAGCGCGATCCAGAGATGAGTGGATCCATGCTTTTGTCCATACTTTGGATGAGATACCGTGCTCGTGGTACAATATAGCTGAGTTACGCCAAGACATTACAACATGGGGGGAGTTGACGATCTGTTTCACTCATACGTTCACTTTTGCGGATGCCAACCCTAATGTCCATAACACCCTGCAACTCATCCTCGACGTGGTACTTTAGGTTGTTCCGACGGCTTACCATGTCGACCCTCACACACATTGTTAGATGCAGTCTCTCATGAAGTGCTTCAACATTAGTGGTGGCCCGGAGGACGATGATGATCCCTGAAATATTAACATTCCCAAATCTGAAGGAAGTCGCGATGTGGTCCCACCTGTTGTACCAAGTAATCCGTTCAGTCAACCATTGCAGCTTCGTAAGACGAATATCGGCACCGAGGCTACTCCCAAGTTTGCCAATGTTGGGGATCATTGGGACGATGAGATGATGAGTAAGGTTACTGAGTTACTTCATGAGTTTCAAGATGTGTTTCCCATGAACTTTTCCGAAATGAAGGGAATATTGGGTGATTTAGGAGAGATGAAGATTCCATTGGAACCACATGCTAAGCCAGTCCAATAGCAACCTTATCAGCTGAATCCACGACATAAAGAAAAGGTCAAGGCGGAACTTAATCGCATGCTGGATGCTGGTATTATTGAACCTGTGGAAGAGTCCAAATGGATCAGTCCTATGGTGGTGCAGGACAAGAAAACAGGTGAAGTGTGCATTTGCATTGACTTGTGGAAGTTGAACGATGCCTGCCTGCATGACCCTTTTCCGACCCCGTTTACTGATGAAGTACTTGAAGGAGTGGGTGGCCAGGAGATGTACTCTTTCACTGATGGATTCTCTGGCTACCATCAAATCGCATTGCTAAGGAAGATCGCCATAAAACAACTTTTGTTACTAAATGTGGTTGCTTTCAGTACACAATAATGCCGTTTGGTTTGAAGAATGCACCTGCGATATTCTCCTGGGTTGTTGTTTCCGCCTTAAAAGATTTTATTCAAAAGTTTTTGCAGGTATATATGGATGATTGGACCATTTATTGATTGATTCGTGATCATCTTCCCAATCTACGATTAATTCTTGAGCGACGCCAACTGCACTAGATATCGCTAAACTTAAAGAAATGTATTTTCTGTGTGCCGTTTGGGATATTGCTGGGTCACATCGTGTGTAAGCAGGGATTGCTGGTCAATCCAACCAAAATTGCACTCATTTTGGGGTTGCAACCACCAACCACCATTAAGCAGTTGTGCGTGACCTTGGGTCACATGGGATATTATTGCAAGTTCATCAGTGGTTGTGTTGCGATTACTGCCCTTATGGAAAAATTGTTGAAGAAGGACACGGCATTCTTGTGGAGCACGGAATGTCAGGATACTTTCGAATCACTAAAAGAAAAGAATGCATCAGCCCCAATCTTGGTATTTGCGGACTGGAGTAAGGAATTTCATGTCCATTTTGATGCTTCATCGATTGCATTAGGGGTTGTGTTGGCTCAACCTAGCGACGGTGACCTTGATCATCCCATTGCTTTTGCCAGTCGAAATCTATCCTCTGCAGAACGCAATTACACTACCACAGAACAAGAAGGTCTAGCCATGGTTTACGTGCTGCAGAAATTCAGGCATTATTTGTTGGGTGGCCACTTTAAAATGTTCACTGATCATTCCGCATCAAAATACTTGGTCAATAAGCCTGTGTTAGGGGGAAATACTTGTCGTTGGCTACTTTTGTTCCAGGAATTCGATTTTGAAGTCATTTTGAAACCGGGGCGGTTGAATGCTGGACCAGATCATTTGTCACGGATTGACATAGGGGAGGAACCGACTAATATCAAAGATGGGTTGTCGGATGCCCAACTATTCCACGTTCACGTTTCCGATCAATATTTTGATGACATCCTTCAATTTCTGGTGACCGGCACTGCTCCCACTGACTTTACCACTACTCAGAAGAAGCAATTGGTTGTCAAGGTTGTTGACTTTCAGCTAATCGCAGGAGAGTTGTATAAATTGGGCACTGATGAGATATTGCATAGATGTGTCTCACCGCATGAGCAAGCACAGATATTGGCTGAGGCAGATGGTGGAGTAGTGGGAAGACATTATGGCAGTTGGGAGACTACCCAGAAGGTACTGCGTGCAGGACTTTGGTGGCCCACATTACATAATGATGCAACAGACTATGCGCTGTCTTGCGATGTTTGTCAGCGAACTGGCAAGCTGTCTAGGCGAGACAAGATGCCCCTTCTACCTCAAGTGACACTACAACCATTCGACAAATGGGCTTTGGGTTTTTTCAGACCGATCCATCCACCAGGGAAACGCACAGGTGCGCGGTATATTGTCACGGCGACAGAGTACTTGACCCGATGGGCTGAAGTAGCACCTGTAGTTGATTGCTCCATTGCCATGGCTACTCACTTTTTGTTTGATCACATTATCACTCATTTCGGCTTCCCCAAGATAGTGCTGAGTGATCAAGGAAGCCACTTTCTTAATCGCAGTATCAGCACATTGACAGAGGAGTTGCAGATAAAACACAAGAAAAGTATACCCTATCACCCACAGGCAAATGGAATGGTGGAGGAATTTAAGAAGGTGTTGGAGCATGCGTTGACAAAGGTGTGCAATGTGAACCGTGACAATTGGGATTTGAAAATCCTAGCAGTGTTGTGGGCCTATCGCACCACATGTAAAGGTTGATTGGTCAGACACCTTTTAAGCTGGTATATGGGAAGGAAGCAATTACGCCCATGGAGTACATTGTTCCAACTCTACAAATTGCGGCTGTTACGAGCATGGATGATGTTGCAGCATTAGACGAACGTCTAGCACAATTGGTAGAGCTGGAAGAGGATCAATTTATCGTTGGCTTTCACCAAGGGGTGGAGAATGATTTCCAGAAGGCATGGCATGATCGCCACATAAAAAGTAAACAATTTCAGCAAGGTGACTTAGTGTTATTATATGACAGCAAGTTTATGAAACATCCAGGAAAGTTGCAGATGTATAGGCTGGGTCCATATTGCATCAATAGTATTACTTAAGGAGGAGCGGTTCAGTTGCAGTGGTTGGATGGGGCAATGATCCCCAAGCTGGTAAATGGTCACAAGTTGAAGCCCTATCACTCGGGCTTGGAGCAGTGCGATGTCTGAGTCGCACAGGTAAATAAAAAAAATAAAAATAAAAGTAGGTGCTGCAGGTTGCTTGGTGGAAGATGGCGCACCAACATAAGAAGGTATGCAGAAACACGGAGGCTTGTACCGCAAGTTTGGAGACTCCCAACAGTATTGCGACCTGGACCGATGACAGGTTTTGTTGAAGGATTTTGTGATGATTACGAAGGATTTGGGGGGTACGAGGCAGTGTTGTGACTACTATCGGGTGACCACTAGCCATCATCCCTATACATGATTGCACCAGCCAGATTCGACTGGATTACCACAAGACGACGACATGGTTTGCACATGGCATGCTGGGTCGATACGATCAGCATGATCTAAGGAGATTTCTCACACGTTGGCATGTGGGATATTCGATGACAGTATGGTCACCCCCCCGTTGCGTCAGTCGATGGGGTTACACACACAGATAATAGGTAGTGGGGCATCATTCCCACTGTCGTGATCCAGGAATGGTCTGGATATAAGTAACCGAGGCATTTGATAGTTCGCTACAACAAATTTGTTCTGAAATAGCGTGGTTATGTTGGTTGATCAGTTTGTGAGGTGAGTTGTGCCGAATTCCAAGGAGGCTGTGGAAATGCTTCACTTTATTTCCTGTGGCAGCATCCTAGGGTCCCTACGATCCCAAACGATAAGCGTCCCTGATTTCCTTGATGTGGCGGGTGCACTTACACTGTGTTATGCCCGAGCCAAGGGTCGATCCAGCATGATTAAGTACGCAGTAGTTGTTCGAAGGATTGTTCTCTTCTCGACCCCTGAAAGGATTGGGGCGGTAGCTCGCCGCCCACAGTAGGTACCAGTTACTGGCGTGAAACATATGTGCCAGATTAATTTGTCAATTTCGCACCTTGGTACTATTCGTCCTCTTTTTCTTCCTGTCAGTATCCTTCCAAGAGACTCGAGGATGAGTTTGAGAAGTACATGACAGCAAGTAGGGCGATGATGATTTTGGGGTAAACATACAACACAATGAGTGAATGGTTAATGTAGAAAAAGGAGTAGGACAACACCGCGTGATCCAGATAGCAAGAATAGTTAATGAAACATAGTTCAATTCGACGTGCACTATGTCCAGCAGTTGACGTGGCTCAAGGGCAAGCCAGACGATTGTGTTGGGAGCCTGTTGGCAGGTGGTTCGATGGGAAAATGTTGCGGTCCCGCTGACGCTGCGACACATCGGATGAGGGTGCGAAAGGAGTATTTTGTGTTAAAGAATAATGCAGTTGGCATGTTTTGGGTTACTTGGACCACATAGCCTATCATAGTGAGTCAGTGTACCGCGATTTGCGGGTTGTTGGGGTCATTTGGACTGATTCAGTTAGATATTGGGTCAATCGTCCATAGTGTCGGTTAGGAATTCAATTGTAAGTGGAAAAATATTGTAATGACAGAAGCCTATAAATACGTGAGAGTTGTAAGTGTTAGGAGAGAGGAGGGAGAGCATAGAGAAAGATAGAGAGAGAATACCAATGGTGTGCGAGATCTTTGTTTTTCTTCTGGCATATGATCGCGACAGTAATATAATGATGTTTTGGTACAAACTTTGTGCAATGTTGCAATGTATGAATGTTGTTTGATGCAATGTCTTCTTACTGCTGCTATGATAATAAATGTTGTGATTAAGTAATATGTTCTTTGTAGAATGTGATGATAAATGCTGCAATGAGGTATTATGTTATAACTCCTTGCCAAATGTTTAAAGTTTCTATTTAAGTACCGCAATAGAGTTAGTCCGTGCAGCCACAACTCTCCTCCTCCCTCGGAAGAAACATGGTTCCGTCTGCTCTTCCTGGACGCCTCAGGTGAGACCTCACCGCTCTGTGGGTGTTGCTGGGTGGGCTCAAACCTACCTAGGTTGGTGCCCAGGGAGACTGCGGTATGTGTTGACAGTAAGGCGAACCCCTGTCGACTGAGGTCACGCTGGTCAACAACCACATGCTCACACTCTACAAATTTTAGATTTATCTCTTGCATTATACTAATTCACATTTCCTCAATATCAACTTGTATATTCTTTCCATTGGTTTATGTAATTAAAGGTTCCATTACCTGCACTTCCCATGCAATGAAATTCATCTATAGAACCATTATACAAGTTTCCTCTTCAATGAAATATTCTTCAACAATACCCATTTTAACTATATGCTTTGTACACATATGATCCTTATGTACAAACCTCCAAGTCAAAGCATCATCCATCTTCTTATGCTGCTGACAACACTGCAATATACTCACTGGTTAAATTATGGAACTATCACTATGCCTTATAGCCTTCACTTGTCTCATGTTCATCAACACATTCATCTTTACCATGAAGGTGCTCATATTTTTCTTATAGGTTTTCATCTTTACTAGTTGACATGTCATCTCCCCGTTTTGTTTCCTCACCATAATCAACCCTTCATAATGTTGGACCTCATCACTAGTTCTATTAATCCACAACTTATCATTCTTCAAGAAATATAGACTATGTTTCATGTTCATCAACACATTCATATTTACCATGAAGGTTCTCGTATATTTCACATAAGTTTTCATCCCAACGAATAAACTCAAAACATTTACCAGTTGACATGTTATCTCCTCATTTTGTTTCCTTGCCATAATCAACCCTTCATAATGTTGAACCGCTTCACTAGTTCTATTAATCGACAACTTATCATTCTTCAAGAAATCATAATGGAACTATCATTATGCAACTATAAAAAACAATCATTATGCAACTATCATTCTTGACAAGATCCTGAAATCATAATATGTTTGGACAACATCTCCACCATTTTCCCTCATCATTATTCCTACTTATTACACAAATATCATGGACTATGTCTTCCTCAATATTCTCATTGTTTTTCAGTTATTGTTGCAAACTTCCACTCCATTCTTGCAATTGATATACTCATTTTCCAAGCTATGGATAGTCATCTAGTTCATATTCCTTAGCATTCATCTTCCGAATGGTTTATCTTTCCAATTTTCACATTGATAGTTTATTCCTTTCTATCATCAATAATATATTTAATTTCATCCCCAACATGATCATTTTCATAACTTGGAATCCAATCCAAATTATCTCGATTATATTCTACTGCAAATTCATTCCCTATTTCTTCTCGCACTTCAACAAATTTGAGCTCAACTTCTTCACTTGGGCATTCTTGAATAGTCATTTTCTCATTCTCATAGAAATATTCATAACTTGTGAGGTTAAATAAATATTTTGCAACATCTTCTTGAGTTTCTTAAAACCTCCTTGGATCACATATATCACTTTTTCCTAAATTACCATATTTAGCCCTTGTATCATAAAAAACATCTTGACCTATTTTCTTCATTGCTTTCTTTTACACATGCAAAAGAAACAACAAAATTACATGGTTTAGAGAAATCTTAAGTTCTCCAAAGAAATTCTAGTTTGGACTCCTCTCTAGTTAGTTTTCTCAACATCTTTGGTACATGTTCCTCGTCACACTCCTCTTCGTCAGACAAATATACTATCACAAACCATTCTACGCTCGTTACATCACTTTCAGTAGTGTAGAAACTTGTATTTTCTTCATCCTTATTAACCTCTTCAATCCTTGGAGGTTTCGCAGACCAATTCCCCACATTATCAAATGTATATTGTTGTATTTTCTGATTCCCAAACTTTTATTAATCTTTAAAATCAAAATGTACATGCTTCCCTACTGGCTTACTTTCCAAAAAATCCAATCTTCCATTCAAGAAGTCTATCAAATAATTATCTAGAATTTTATCCTTTACAATCATCTTCTTCCAGGGTATTATTTTCAAGATCTCAACCATGTCCATCAATTCTCTAATTTCAACCATTTCATCATCTGAAGGGTTTCCTTTGTAAACCATCCTTGCAACTCCACTTCAAAATTCCCTTTTTTTCCTCTTCACTACAATTTGTCACTTGCAATCTTCTACCATTCTCCAACCTTCTCCACAATATCTCTTGATTGGTTTAATTGTTATGGTTCATTGATTCTCCAATTCCCTTGGTTTTTTATGCCTCCTTTGGTTGTTCCAATTTGTGGTTGTCTCCACACAATTCACCTCGTTGTTGTTCGGGTACACGGGGTACTACAAAAGGACCAAACACTAAGAGCAACCACTTCACATAAACAGATCACAGATCAACACACTGATGTTTTGACATGGTTTAAACCCTCTTGAGGGAAACACTCCACGGCCCCGGCCAAATAGCTTCTATGGGACAATTTATTATGCAAAGAAAGAAAGTTACAAATGAGCTTCTCATAATCGATCAACTAAACAATGACCCTCCATGCTCTTTAAATAGAGATCATGGACAAATCGGGTGTTAAGCCACAGATCAAGGTTAGGTTTGATCTAAGAGAAGTTGAGCCGTTGGATCACTCTATGTCAGAAACATATTGTGACCGTCGGATTAAGTATTTACAAATGCATACTAAAGAAACACACTATCCCTAATGGATATATTACACAAGTTGATCTTAACTAACTCCTAAGTGTCTAAATATCCTAACAGTTGTATTCAATCTATACTACTAGTTACAGATCTACCTCACTAGAATTGTCTCCCATGAGCTCCACTTCTAGCAATTACACTTTCCAAACAACCTTCTCTCATGCCTCAATGCAACCACAATCTCTACACGAAAAAATATTTTGGAACCAATTCCACATGAGCTAAAACTATCTCTAACAACTCCACAATTCTTCTATTCCCAGAGTTGAAACCTTGTTTTGATACCATTTGATGCAACTCACGGGGAGAAGCATCTACTTAACATAGTCACCAAGTGATTTGTGTTGCTGAGGATTTCAAATGAATGAGTCAAGATATGTTATGGCGGAAGGAACTTAACTCAGTTGACAATCCAGAACAAGAAAACAATTAGGAATATACCAAGACAAAATGCAAGAATTTGGATTAAAAAAAATTCTATTATTTCTTCTATGTTCCTCCTTTTTTTGTTACAATAATGTAAAGATAGATATAGAGTGTTGATAATGCTTGAGATTCCTTCCCTTTATGTTCAGTCATGAAAGAAGTTGTAGTGGTCTCAAAAGTGCAACCGTCACAGTCGACTGGAAGACAGAGGGACAATTTGTCGTAGCTAGTCGATTGTTATCGATGCATAATATTTGTCATCGACAGAGGATGCTGGAGTCATCAGTATACGATGAGTGGTGCCTAGAATTCATCGAATAGGACTAGGACTAAAAAAAGAAACAATCCAATCGACTTTAGAGGTGTATCATTCACCCTTCCTTAAGAATTAATGGTCTCATTGCTTGCTCATGCAGATGAGGAAACTTCTCAGATATTTGAGCAGTAGAATACCACTTTAGTTGGGATGGAAGTTGTACATCTTTGGCCATTTGAAACAAGGGAATTTATTGTGTCGTTGTATGGCGTAATTGTCAGCCTCTGATTGTGTCAACAGGTAAAGGATCCTAAACATCTGGGTGTATATCTTCAGGAGTTGTCATCTACAAGTTACTTTGTTCAAGCAATGGTGTATGATATGGTCGAAGTAGATCCACATTAAATACTGGATGTAAACCCAGGGATGAAAGAATGTTGATATTAAAGGAATCTTCCCCAATATTTTCAAGAATGGTGTAAGGAACATATCTCAAAGGATTTAACTTCTTGTACGGACCTATAAACCTGTCTTTCTTGACATGTAACTAGACCTGGTCCCCAACTTGAAAAGAATGAGGAATACAATTATTGCCGTGTTGGGCCTTAGCTTTTGCATTATCTTGTTGTAACATCTCTTTTGCTTGCTTCTGGATCTCACAAATTTGATCCCTGAACTTGAGTGATTTATCAACTTCTAGATGTCCATGGTCGGTGTCAAATAAGGTAGTCGACTGATTGACTAAGTCGAGAGGCGTCGAGGCTTGAAATCCATAACAAAATTCAAACGGACTCTTTCCCGTAGGGATTCAATGTTCTTGATTATAGCTATGTTGGATGTACAGAAGACCTTAATCCCATGTTTGATCATGTTGGTGATTGTACATGCAGAGCAGTTGTACTAACAGGTGATTCACAACTTATGTTTGTCCGTCGGTTTGGGTATGGAACGCGATTGGCATCGATAGCTGTGTGTCGAGTTGTTTCCATAGAATCTTTCAAAATTGCTTAGAAATATGGAGTCACAGTCGAAAATTATTGAAGTCGACAAGCAATAGTGTTTCCAGACATTCTCAAAGAAGAGCTGAGATGTCTATTGTGTGGTTATGGTCTACTTGCAAGGAATAATGATAGCCATATTGGAAAATCGATCCACCACTACCAGGATTGCATCATGCTGGCGTTGGGTAACAAGATATTCAGTCAAATAGTCTAAGGAAATGGATTCCCATGGTCGATTAGGAACTAGAAAGGGTGTATACAGACCCTGTCGTCGGTTTGTTGGCTTGGTGATGGCATAAACCACACATGACTTGATATACTTGTTGACATCTGCCTTGAGTGAAGGCAAGTAGAACTACTTTTGGGGTACATTGAGTGTATTTGTTATTCCAAACTATCCTGCAATTTTGTTATAGTGTGCGTCCCAAATGATATTTTTTCACTCCTCACATGTCGGTACACAATTTTTTCCAAGCTTGTATAACAAGTTGTCCTTCACATGGTAGTCGAGAACAATCGTCTGACCTATCTGGAGCTTTTGGTACACCTTCAAGAAATAAATATTTCGTTCATACTACTGTGGCCAAGTAACGGTGTCATATCCATGCATACTGAAGACTGTAAAAAGTGAAGTAATCGGTGGTCAACTAAGGAAATCAGCTACTGGATTGGATTTGTATTTACGATGCGTAATTACCAACTGAAACTATTGTAGGTAACTAACACACTTGACATGTCTGGTTATCTGTAGCTTACACTGGGATGGTACAAACTGTAGGGGCTTATGGTGAGTATGAACGATCGTTTCCTTGTCAAGGACATAGTGTCTCCATTGCTTAAGATATTGTACAATGGCATAGAGATCCTTTTCATAAGTCAAATACTTCCTAACAGTTTCATTGAAATTCTTTGAATGGAATGCGACTAGGTGTCCGGCTTGTGTGATTACAATGCCCATAGCATAGTCAGAGACATCGGTTTCGAATTCAAATGGCTGATGTAAGTCAGGTAGCACAAGTACGGGTATAATACAGAGTTTGTACTTTATCTACTCAAAATCTTGTTGTTGTGTTGGCGTCCACTTGAAGATAGTATTCCCACTTCCTTTAGTCAGTTGAGTCAAAGGCCAGGATATATGACTGAAGCCCAGTACGAATTATCGATAAAAAATTTCCAAACCAAGAAAACTTCTTATTTCATGAATGTTTTGAGGAATGGGACAATATTTGAGGATCTGTATATTGTTTGGTTCGATGTGAATATCTGCAAAGTCGATAACATTCCCCAAGTATTTGATGTTGTCCATCGCAAATGAACACTTTTCCAAATTCAAGCAGAGTCGATGTTGTCGGAGGGTGTTGTGTACTTGTTGGAGGTATCGAATATGTTCCTCCCATGATGTACTAAAAATTAGGATGTCGTTAAAGTATACAATAACAAATTTTCCAATAAAAGTTCGAAGAACATCATCCATGTATCGCATGAAGGTTGCAGGTGCATTGGCTAAACCGAAAGGCATGACTAACCATTCAAAAAATCCTTCCTTGGTTTTGAAAGCAGTTTTCCATACATTAGAGGGATCGATCGGAATTTGATGATATCCCGACTTGAGATCAAGTTTAGTGAAGAATTTAACACTTTTCATACAATCAATCAATTCGTCTATTCTTGGTAAAGGGTACCCGTTCTTTACTAAAATCTTGTTGAGTTCCCTATAGTCGATGCACATGTGCCAAGTCCCATATTTTTTCAAAACAAGAAAAACTAGACTTCCACAAGGAGAGGAACTGGGTTGGATATGGCCCTTGTCGATTAAATCTTGGATATGTTTACGAATCTCTTCATTCTCGATAATGGACCTCCTGTAGATAGATGTGTTAGGTAATGAAGACCCAAGAGTGATTTCAATGGGGTGCCTTACCTGATAGTGTAAAGGTACTCCATTTAGTTCTTTGAACACATTCTGGTATTCTTCAAAATGTTTTCGATCCATTTCTACTATTGATGACTATGGTTGTCAACGAGTCGACTAGTTGCTACAGTCTTCGTAGATTCCTGAGGCTTAATCATGATCAATGCGAATTTCTGAGCATGGTTGATTACATTTTTAACCTATTTAGCAGATACCATCTCAACTATCGATGTAGGTCGTCGCTCTGGTATACCATACCATTGATCTCGAATTATGACAATCACCTTCTGCAGTCGTGACTGATAACTTCCATGTCGATCCCACAAGTATGTCTTTCGAAGCAAAGCATCGACTACTGAGAGTGGTGCCACATCATAGAGTACTTCATCTTTGAAAGGATTAATCAAGTAGGTGAGTTTGCATTCTTGAGTGATTCAAATTTCTTGTCCATCCTTCATCCAACCAATGTTATAAGGTTGAGGATGTGGAGTAGTGACACAACGAAGTTTCTTAACAAGAGTTTCAGAAACAAAATTCATTTAGCTTCCATTATCCACAATTAGATGGAAAGGATTGTTATGAACCAATATTTGTGTATGGAATAGGTTCTCTTGTTCCTTGTTATCGACAATAGTGGAGGCATCTGGAGTTGTCGATGTCGATTCCAGCAGAGTCGATGATTTTGGGTCAGATTCCACAACAACTTTGTCAGTTGTAATATCCCGATTTTGACCCCATTGCATTAAAATGTAAATGATGTAATATTGTTATAAAATTGTGGTGAGGAGCTCAAGGCTGAGGCCCCACCATTGATTTAGTACTGATGCATATGGTTTATGTGCTAGCCAAGCACATTGGAATTTCAAATATCATGTACATATGCATTTTAATAAAATACCCACAACTAGCTATGTAATGCAACCAGAGATGGGGGCATGATTTTACAAGGAATTGGGAGGGAAACATTCAAACCCTTGAGCCAATCAAGTCAAACCAAGTGTCAATGAGAGAACCCATAGAACCCCCAACTACCCATGTTTACTTTTGTACCCAATCATTCATTTCTCCCAAGAGTTGGGTGAAGTAGTTAATACCTTGGGGAATGGAGAGGTATGGTTGTCCAAATTCGGGCATGGGAAAGCCACCCTTCATAGAAAATTGTGTTTAACTTCTTGGGCAAGAAAGGAGCCATGAAATTTCTCCCCAAGACATTGTCCACCCATGAGTTTGCCTCTCTCTCGTTTTTGGAGTCACCTGGGCATTTTCCCTCCACATTTTTTTGGTTTTTCATGGTTTTCTAGCTGGAAAAGAGGGCATTTTCGTGTTGTTAAGATGCCGAGAGGAATAGAGCTCGATTTGGGGGTTTCATTGACGTCATTTTGGCCATTGGAATGCTCATAACCTATGGGAGGAATCGATTTTTCTCCCTGTGGTTGAATTTCCCTTTCCACAGTCCATTTTTGGTGTGCCCACAATTTGGGGAAAACCCATGGCCATCCTGTTTGTAAATCCCATTGTGAAAAACGTGTATCCATGCCCAATGATGGATTTTTGTTGTGTGTAAGTAGTGTATGTTGGGGTATGGGTTATGGGTATCCATTGCTTTGGCTTGAGCTTGAGTGCAAGCATCCCTAAATGAAGAGGGTTCAGATTCAACCTGATAAACCTAGCTGTGGACTGGCTTGGCTTAGATGCAATGATTACTTGGTTGTGTATGAGTTTGAGTGTCCCCTTTTCCTTGTAAAAATCATGCCCATTTCACAATAAAGATAAGTATTTTTCTATCTATGTGTTTTCACTCTGCAATATTTTAAATTGATGACTATTTTTTATATGATGAATGCACATGAAATGTGTGTGGATGAGGTTTATTTCCACTGTACATGTTTGCTTGATTTGCATCTGAACACATTTATTTTATTGTTGTGAATCTAATGAATGGGATGAGTTTATCTAAAAGCCCCATATTTTGGTGTCATGATCCCTTCCTTGCATTGGATCAACGGGAGTGGACGTGACATCAGTCAAGTTAGATGTAGACAGTTTCGCTAAGAATTTCTTCTGAGCTTTGGATTCAGGCATGTTATGCCACAATTAGTGGTGGTAATCACACCATTTCCCGATAGCGGGTTGTTTACTACGTTCCCCCTTATCTCTCTAATAAGGTCTCTTAACTTGATCTTGCTTAGGCAGATTCGGGTGAGATGGGCATTTGGACTTTTCGGAGTCACTTGACGACGAAGAATACTTGTTGAATGGCCATCCTGTTGGCTTATTCGTGAGGCATGATTTTCTTTTCTTCTTTGCTTCAATCTTGTTAGCATAATCGAATGCATCCGCGAGCATATTGATAGTAAGGAACTCCATCTCCTGCTGAATGTATGGGAACAATCTACTGACATACTTCAAAACAAGTAATTTCTCCTTTTCCCGAACACCAAGTCTAGCAATCAGTCGATAGAACTCTTCGGTATAGATATTCACAGACTGGTATCTCCATTGCCTTAGTTGTTTCCACTTCTTATAATGTTGTTCAATGTATTTGGGTGGGTAGAACTCCCTTTGGACATGCTCGACAAATTTATCCCACGTTTCTATGGGGTTGTCTTCTTTCTCCATTTTTGTTGATAGATTCTCCCACCAACAGTTCATCAAAGTTGGAATTTTCAAGGATGCAATGGTGATCTTCTCAACTTTTGAGAGTTGATTCATAGAGAAATAGGATTCCAACTGTTGTACCCAGTTGTCTATATATTCAACATCAATATTTCCTTATAGATCGGTATATCCAAGTTCATTTGTACCTTAAAAGGAATTTATTTTTCAAAGGTATTTCTCATCGAATTGCTAACCAAAGTCGAGCCAAATGAGCTAGTGAGTCAAGCAAGAATCCCATTGAAATGCTAGTACATTTCAGTTCGTTGTCGAGCAAGTGATTTCTCTATGAGTCGCTCAGTCTCTTCATTTGCATGTTTATTGTCTATTTCTTTTGCCATGTTCGGTTGAGTGTTGTGAGTTGGTATATACTCAAAAGTTGAAGGTAGGTTCTGTCTAGATTGTTGTGTTTGTGAGCGTGTTTGAACATGCATAAGTTAGGTAACTTCAACAAGAAATGTATCCACAAAACTTACACAAGATCAAGCTGTGATACCAATGATCTGCGTCACCCAAGAATTTGACGAGGGATAATAGGCTCAACTGAATGATTCAAGGTTTGCTATGGCGGAAGCAACTTAAATAATTTGACAATTGAGAAGAAGAAAAGAATCAGGAATATACCCAGAAAAAATGCAAGAATTTGGATAAAAAAAATTTCTATTATTTCTTCTTTGTTCCTCCTTTTTTTTGTTACAGTAATGTACATACTTATATAGAGTGTTGAGAATTATTGAGCTGCTTTCCCATTACGTTTAGTTACAAAATAAATTGTAGCAGTCCGAGAAGTGCAACTACCACAGTCGACTGGAAGACATTGGGACAATCTATCGTAGTCGATTAGTTGTCGTCAGTGCGCAATAGTCATCGTTGACAAAGCGTGCTGGCGTTCTCTATCTTCGACGAGTGGTGTTGAGAAGTCATCGACTAGGACTAGGCCTACTTGTTGAAACAAGCCAATTGACATCATAGGTGGATCACCAAGGGAGTTGCAGCGTCGTACAAGGGAGTTGCAACATTTCACAAAGGGAGTTGCAACATTTCACAAAGAAAGTTTCAACATTTCACAAAGAAAGTTGCAACATTCCCCCCACTACAATTCATGTGCTACTTTATCAAAGTGCACAACTAACAACATTCTTAAGCAATTAGATTAATGAATAAAGCAATCAAGATTTTAAAAAATAACATACACGAAAAGAAATCTGAACATAGTTCGGTGCTACATTTCAACAATTAAAACTCAGAACCTATACAATGGGATTCATACTCAGAGACTCTCAGTCTCCCCTATTTTTACAATACAATTTTTCTACTCCAAGTATTCTTTGTTTAAATATTGAGTCTCTCAAGAAATGTGCAACGGTCTCTTCTTCATCATTTAGGGCTACCCTACAAACTGACAACCAAACTGACAAACCTGCTCCTTCGTTCTCCCTTCATCCTAAATGATGTCTTTTCCATATTAAATTTGGGAGATGGATGGTTGTGGTGGTTCAAATTCTTTGACCGTTTAAAAATTGATTCGTCTTCCTCTTGTGTATAACCCACCATTTTCCAAAGAGTCGCCCCAAACCACATGGATTTGTAGACTAATTTAAGTGGTATTACTTCTGCAGCTTCTACAACACTGGATGTACAACATCATATTCATCCTACAAACTATGAGCTCAAAATCCAAATTTTTTTGTTTGATGTTTATTGCTTGCAACCAAGCATAACATCACACTTGAGTTCCTAAACTTAGATGCTTACCTATATAATGATAAAGTGCCTAAAGGAGTTCCCAATAGTCCAAGCAATTAAGTATGTATCCCTTGTTTGCATGGCTCATTTTATTTATTGGGTTGGTGTCTACCTATCTAGATATGGAGTAGTCTAGTTATTCTACGTTTTCGACTTTATGGTGGGGTTTGGTCGCAATTCGGTAATTTTTCGGTAAAATCCAAATTTCTACGTGTTTAAATTGTAATTTTGAATCCATAAATAGATTCAGCACTCTCAAATACCCCCACGACACCCAAATTATGCAATTTCCATAGGTAATATATGTGATTCTAAGATTTTTTAAAGATTTCCAACCGAAATACGAACAAAATTAGACGGAAAATATGGAAAAGGTTGGAAACGTAGAATATTTAGGCTACACCATCTAGATATTTCTTGGATTGGATACTTCCTTGTATTGTTTTATGTTGGTACGACCCCTCCCATGCTTGTTTTGGGTTGTGCCATGTGTGTGTTGTATATGCACAATGTATTCTCTAATATTGCATGCATGGTCTTTCATGTTATTTATGTCTAGTGCATTGTGTTTATGTCTGTTTAATCATATTTACTATGTGTGTTGTGTTAATAAAAAATGCATGGTAGGTGAGGAAAATGTGTCACTAATTAAATTATGATGAATATTTTAATAATAATAAATAAAAAGCAATTTAATAATAAGAGATCTAATTTAAAAAATAAATTTAAAATAATTAAATACTATAACTTATAAGGTTTCTAATAATTTTTCTTATTTTCCCACCATTATTTTTATTTATTTTGATTGTATTTCCCATTTCTAACTTTGATTTGCAAATCTATACAACATGGATAATGAGAATAAACATCGATGTGAAAATCCGTAGATATGAGATAAGATATGGATCTCCATAGTTATTGAAAGTAAACATAAATATGTAAGAGCATATGTAAATGATGTCCTTAACAACTTCATCCAAAAAAAAATGGAAGTGATTAAACGCTCAAATTTTGAAAATAAAGATACTAATTTTAAAACACGGAAATTCAAACGAGGGTCGCTCTAAGTCAACAACAAACTTTATTCAAAATATTATTGAATTCTAAATTTTTAAATAAAATTGTCATAAACCAAAAACTATTAACTTAAGAGATTATATCACCAATATGTTTGTCAACGAAGGTAATAAGCAACTATGACCACACATTTAAAAGTGTGATTGATATTCAAATGAATATCAACCACATTTAAAAATATGGTTGTTGCTAATAGACAACAAACCCATTGAAGAAATAACGAAATTAAAATTTCTATAAAAATGAAAAGAAATACCTATTAAGTTTTAAAAAATAAAGAATAAAAATATTAAAACATATTAAAATAAATTAAAAAAAGAAATAAAGTAATATTAAAATAAATCAAATTAAAAATAAATAAAATAAAGTAAAATAAAGAAATAGAATAAAACTAAAACTAAACTAAACTAAACTAAAATAAAATAAAAGTAAATAAAAAATAAAATAAAACTAAATTAAATTAAGTTGAATAAAAATAAATTAAAGTAAATAAAGTAAAAAAATTAAATAAAAGAAAATAAAGTAAATAAAGTAAATTAAATAAATTAAATAAATAATCTAAAGTAAATTAAAACATATGAACGACATTTAAAATATATTAAAATAAATTAAAAAAAAAGTAACGTGAAAGAAAGATGGCAATAGAGTGTTTGATTACCATATTGGCATCGATCTTTTGTAAATAAAATAAAATAAAAGTAAAACAAAAATAAAATAAAAATAAACTAAATTAAATTAAATAAAAATAAAGTAAAGTAAATAAAGTAAAAATAAAAAATAAAAGCAAAAAATAAAAATAAAAATTAAATTAAATTAAATAAATTAAAGTAAAATAAATAAATAAAATAAAGTAAAATAAAGAAATTAAATTAAATTTATTTATTAATTAAATTAAATTTATTTATTAATTAAATTAAATAAATAAATTAAATTAAATAAAGAAATTAAATTAATTTAATTTATTAATTAAATTAAATAAATAAATGAAGTAAAATAAATAAATCAATATAAGTGAAAAAAATTTAGATAAATAAAAGTAAAATTAAAAATAAAATAGTAAAATATATTAAATAAAATTAAAAAATTAAAGATAAATAAATAATTGATATTAAAGGTAAATTAATAATAAAATAATTAATTGATATTAAAGAAAAGTAAAATAATGGTTATTAAAAAACAAAAGTAAAATAATAAATATTAAATGTAAATTAAAAGTAAAATAAGTGATATTAAAAATAATTGATATAATTAATATTAAATATAAATCAAGAAGAAAATCATTCATATTAAAATTAATTAAATAAATGGAAGTAAAAATAACTTCAAGTCAACTCAAGCAAAGTCAATCCTTAGACCCATTTACTAGAATTCTACTAGATTGTACTTTACCTACTCACCCATTAAATATCCACTCAATAGTAAGACATCTCTCAATAGAATCATAACAATTTTAATTATGACACTTATTTAACTTCTAGTTGGTGAACACTACGGGTTTACCAGTTAAGTGACATAAACAAGGTATTGTTACTTGTTCTCGATGCTTAGTTGTAATCATTTATTGTCTATGGCTCATCAACTAGTTGTGCATGCATTAGCTACTAGTTATCCATATGTCAACTACTAGTTATTTTTCATATTCTTCTTTTATACGATTGTTTATTTAAAATTTTGAATAATGCCCATAAAATCGATGCACTCAATAGTAAAACATCTCTCAATAGAATCATCAAAATTTTAATTATGACACCTATATTTTATAAAACACATCTCTCCACAATATCATAACAACTTCTACTAAGCAAAATGCCATTGACGTGAGAGGTCAATGGCCCAATTAAACCGTTATTGCCGCTCCAGCGCAACGGTCATAAACCGTTCCTAATTAAACAAACCTTCCTTCGTGGGGCTTCCGAACGGATACTATCGAAACGAAACACCTCTCCCTTGAAAACTTGAAAACTATAAATTTCATTTCTGTTAGTCAGTAGAAATATAGCGAAAGATCCATTAAGGGTTGTGTTCTTGCACTGTTTCTGCTTCAAAGGGATTCTGTCTTTTGCAGGTTGGCCGATCCGAGCGTGTATTAAGTTAGCTTCCTTCATTAATACTCATGGATAGTTTCGTTCAAACCCTTCTTTGCATTCAGAAGTTTTATGGCTTTGTTTATTGTTTTACAGCCCTGAAAAATGAGTGAAATGCGGTATTCTGAGAAATACTACGACGATACCTATGAGTACAGGTCTGATATATTTTCTGTTTGAAGACTTTTTAATGGTTTATGCTTTGGAGTTTTCCGTTTATAGTTTAAAGCTTCGGTCTTGAAGGTCAAATTCGAAATAAAAAATCCTGTTTGAAGACTTGACTTTGTTTTTAGGGTTTGAAAGCCGAACTCGATTCAAGAAAAGTTGGTTTGAGATTTAGAAGGGAAAGTGTTTTGAGACGTCGTGTTTGTTACTGTGTGCAGGCATATTGTGCTTTCGCCTGATCTTGCTCGGCTTCTTCCCCATAATCGCCTTTTGGACGAGGTAAGCCACCGGTCTTTACTTTATGTGTGAGCTGTGTTGGATATTGAGTGCAGTCTTAGCTATTTTGGGATGGTGGCCGGATAGCTTTACATTAACTTGGTTATTTTTTCAGAATGAATGGCGAGATATTGGAGTTCACCAGTCTCTTGGGTGGGTGCACTATGATAGTCACCGCCCTGAGCCACATATTTTGTTATTCAGAAGGCATTTGAATTACGATCAAAACCAACAGCAGGAGGCACAACAGCAACCATATGCCGCTTGAAGCTCGATGGCTTTATATGGTAAGTATTGTTACATAATTAAACATTTTTTTCAATTGATTTTTCTTCGACTATTTAACACCAATTTCATTCAGCTAATATCATCTTCCCCTGATTCTTAGGTGGCAGCAGGCATTGACAAAAAATATATATGAAACTAATGTAAAAAATGTCTATGTATTTATATGAAAGTAATGTAAAAGATGTAAATGGTTTTAGAAAAGAAATAACATTACTCGATGAAGTTTACACAAGTATAATAACTCTTATAACTCTTATAGTTAATTGTGTCCATGTTTTACTATAACTTTTAGTTTGAACTTTTTTAACATCTTTAACTTCATAATTTTTTGACACGTCTTTAACAAAATGGTAAAATGATACTATGATCCTTTTTGATGATGAGGACGAAAGGGTTGATATTTGATTCTCGATATCTTGTGGAGTTAATATCTCTTTGGACTTTGCAAAAGATTACCATCGTAATAAAATTTCAAATTAGTCTCGATCATTTTTTGAAGACATTTCAAATTAGTCCCTATCGCTCTATATGACATCAATTCGTATCCACATGGGATTACAGAGATACAAAGTTGGATGAAATGAATGACTACATAGAAAAAAAAGATGGTGATCTAATCTCTTACGTACTTCATTCCTTTCCGGTCCTTTCATCACTCGGAATTATTATTTATGTTATTTTCCAAATTTGGGTGTTTATTTACTTTTCCATTTTTAACATAAACATGTCCAATGACATTGTAAGTATGTTTTTCTTAAATTGTACAAGAATGAGACAAATATATTATTTGTATTTGATATTATGGATATACTTCGAAATTCAAAATAGACAATTATATATATATAAGTCATAGTTAGTTGATGAATGAATAACTCGTAAATGATCCATGAATACTTGATAATGGTAAACAACCAAAACCAATTTAACTAGAAGAAGGCGGGTGATAACAATAGTTGAATCATAAACAATGGGTGATTACATCTAAGTATGGAGAACAAGTAACATATAACTATATCATGACACTTAACTTGTGCTCATTGTTGTTCACCGACCACAAGTTAAGTGGTTGTGCTAATCTTAAATCCGTGTTGGATGAAACTTAATAGATTTTGATGACATGCAAACTGTTCTAGTTGGCCCAAATCTTGATCTCCTCGTATAGAAAATGGTCCCAAAGTTTAAATCCCTTCCTTTTCAAGTGTCATAGCCCACCTCTTATTTAGTGTTGCATTTAAAGAAAACATATATGAGTGCAGGTGGAGACTTGATAATCTCGAGCCACTCATAAATTGTATCATTATCACTATCACAAATCTGTTTTTAGACGTAACATGATGCAACTTCTCTCATGAATGACTCAATTTTCTTACGTACGAGCATAGATCCATCTTAAAAGGGGATCTACTACCAAGTGTCGAGAGGGATAAAATCTCTTGAGGTGCAAACCCCTTTTTGAAGTGCAAAGCATTTTAATTTATCTAATTTGTATAGTTTTATATATATGTTGTAAATGTTTTAAATCTAAGTTGAGTCCATAAGTGAATAATATGGTGAAGTGACATGACATAAACTCATTTTTTAACCATCCCCCCGTTGTGCACCATAGAAACAAATAGTTCAATTGAATAAGAGGAAGAAGCTAGGAATATTTTTTAGTAGAGAATAAAAGGAGAAAGATTACCAAGTAGGAGAAGAATAGTTGTAAGAAGATTGGACATGGCGAGATAGATGAATGATTCGATGCTTAGACTTTCGCTATTTCATAGGACTAGAATGCATGACATGGAACAACATTGGTTTACATGTGAGGAAATTTGGACTATAAAACATGTTATGAACAAGCTAATAAAATAGCAAAGTTGGAGACTACAAACCACACATTGACGTGGTACATGAAATATAAGTCTACAACACCTACAGGACAAACCAAGACCTTGAAAAATATAAAGAAGGATATGTCGAAATAATTTCAGATACCAAGTCAGAGTCACAATATATTATAGATATTAAAGAGATTAAGTAGCCGGTAGGTGAAATAGTGTGGGACAACGACCAAAGATTCAATATTTTTTGGATAAATTAGCTTTTTAGATCTAGGATCTATGATACAGAGAGTGGATTAATGTAGGACTCCTTCAACATATCCAGGCTCCCCTTACCTAATAGAAGGTGATGACATAGTTTGACGCATTGGATATCACCATGTGACTCGAGTCCACGCCTCGAGGTGTGAGTTTAGTAGGGTTGGTGTAGGTACAATCCAGAGTAATTTTTAGGGGCGAAATTTTGCCAATTGGCTATTTTTGGACTTTTTTTCAAAAAATAAATTCGCTATTTGGTCATTTTTAGTCTCTAATATCGCCTATATTTACATAAAATATGTTTTTTTGTCATAATATTCGCCAACATTTACACATTTCAGTATCAAAATTGCATGTTTCAGATTTAATATTGGCCTACCTATCTATATACATGTTTTTTTCAATAAAAAATAATCGCTTATAATACTATACTTAAGTATAATATTATAATCCTTAAAAAATACCGTGGTACAATCTTAGCTCATCACCCTGACAATGCAATTGCAATAAATGAATAAAGGGCACAAAAATGTGTGATGCACCCTATGCCACATGGAAGTACACCATAAGAATGAGTTCCATGTTCTTTGAAACTATACCTTGGTTAGCATGTTGAACATGTTCCCTATGGGGCCTCAGATGGAGTAGTGAAAGATCTGTAGAGAATGGGGCAACGTAACTCCCTGCTACCCAACACTACAGATGTATCAAAAGATCACACATACACCCCTCTATGAATTTTGTAAGACAATAAAACATGATGTGTATAGTTACCACATGCTACAATTGATGAAAGAGCACACTGTAGATGCCTATCATGTTTAATATGAAAAAGATAATATAGGTGGAGGAAGAGGGGGTGTATTACAAGGAGGATATAGAGGAAGAGGTTGAGGATATGAAATAGGAGGTAGGAAACCCATCCACTTCAAACATGGAGAGACTGACCACTTGGAATGGTTTTGTACCAAATCCTTCATACGTTATGGGTAGTGTCACAGTGTAGACTATGTAATAGAGGATTTCCCCAAAACTTTATGAAATATGGAAGAGAAAAGAGGAAGTGGTAACATGGTGACAAGTGAGCTACATGAGGACAAAATTTTGAATAGATGTCTGCATATATAATTGGAAACTAGAGGATGCATGAGAACTAGAGAATATAGATTGTGAAGAGGTCATGCAGAATTTATCTTGTATAAAATATAAGGAAAGCACCAAAAGCACTACTGAAGTTTGATGTCATACACTAGAGTAATTTCATGCATGATTCACAAAAGGTGATGTAGGATTCAACATTACACAAAGAAGAGTCATGGTGCAATGGCTACCATGAGGACAACTCAGGGAATCAAGTGGTTTTTTCTATTGGTGTATGAAATTATTAAATGATCCCATGGTTACCAGGAAGATAACATAGGTGATAACGAGGTTAATGGAACTATGTGATATGGATGTTCCCATCTTTTCCCTAATACCAAAAGGAAGTGTGAACCATGTTAGTAAAAGGAAAAGGATGGGAAAAGAATTTAACATGATAGTAGAATTAGGAGGATATGAGATGCATTATGTCATGCTGGACCTAGGTTCCAATGTGAATATTCTTCCAAATAATTCATGGGAGCTTACTTTGGGTAAGCAAAGTTAGTTTGGTATCCCATATGTCTTAGCTTATCTAATCAATATAATATTTACCTTGTACAAAGGCTATAATTGATGGGGTAAAGATGACAACAAACATTGACATGATCAAAATTTTGGATGAAATAGATCCATATACGACCCTATTAGTGATGGACTAGGCCTTTTAAAATAATGTAGTATTAAACCTAAAATATAGACAACTGTCATTTGAGACAGAGGCCTTGCTAGTGGTTCTTGTTGAGCATGGTGTTTTCATTGATGTTAAATGGTTCATTGTGGTTATCATTATGGATAAGGAAGATAACAAGATAACAAGGATCATATTTGATTGAAGCAAACTAAGAGGTTGTTGGTGTATAGAGTGAAGGATGCTTTAGCCCTTGGAGTCTTGAGAGCCAATCCTTGAAGAAGAATGAAAGATGATGCACTGCTTTGGGGACCCAGTGAACAAGTGGACAAATGATGACAACTATTCAAGAGAGTGAAGAAAACCGTGCATCCCAAGGGAGTGTGACATCAATAGTTCAATGATTTCTCACTGTAGGCTTGATAAAGGCCCACTTAGTACAACTTGGAGTCTTTGAAAAGTGCTAGAAGAATGCATGTAACCCATTGAAGAGAGACCAATGAAAAACAATGAAGAACATATGAAGGATCAAGAATAATTGAGAGAAATTTGAGAGGGGTAATTGTAACCTGTGTGGAACAAAGTCTTGTGGTCTTTAAGCCCTCAAAACGGCCCACCTAAAGCCTAAAACAGGGAATGTATTTTCTCTAAAGAAACCCTTTGTAGGGTTCCGTAAAACCAAATATGTTTGAAGAAGTTACATATAAATACAAAGTGTCAAGTTGGACTCTCTTAAAAACTTAATGAAAGTTAATATGATAGGTCAATGTCAACAATCTGAGATTAATAAAGGACTATTTATATTGAGTAGGCCTCACAAAAATATTGTTGCTATATTGTAAAGTTGACCCAGTAAAACTGATATGACAAAACTAATATATAAATAAAAGTGAACTCGTGCTATTTGGTGGTAAGTCAATTCGTGTAATTAACTGAGGAAGAAAGAAATTTGTGGAGTTCTGAAATCATATAGTATAAAGGTGAGTTTCTGAGGCAGCATGAATGTGGAATTCATGTGAGTGTGTGAGATGCATTTTGATGTGAATCCCAGTTCAAGTTTGAGGTTGATTTGAGTAAAAAATAGAGGAGAAGTGCAACAATGAAGTATCAACGAAGAAGAGGAGCAAAACTGAGTGTAGCATAGGTGTATCATCAGAGCAAAGTTTGGTCAGTTGTTGAGACAATTTGATATTGTTATTGGTTATGATATCTAGATTTGTTGTTATTGTTGTATTGGGGTTTGATTATGGAATTATAGACTTAAGGTAAGTTTAATATATCAATTGTAAATCTCTATGTTTGGGGTGTTGGTGCATCACAATCAATTGGAGTTCACTAAACCATTCTGGTGGGTGGTGCCACCTTGGGTTGTAGCCCATTATTCTAGAGATTGGTGTCTCATATCAATATAGAAAATATTTATCATATATATTATTTTTTTCTTTGTGTACTCTTTGTTGGAATTATGATTGGTATTACATAAGTAAACATGTAATGTTGAATCGAAAGTTAAATTAATAAAGATAATGTTGAAACATTGATTCACCCCCCTCTCATTGCTGTCGTGGAGTCTAACATTTGGTATCATAGCAAGGTTCCTCCAAAATAGTTTGACTAGTGGAAGGAGATCCTTGAACACACATGGATTATTCAGAAAATGGACCACCTCTATTTGATGAGAACAAATATGAACTATGGAGTATAAAGATGAATTGGTACTTACAATCAACTGGATATGATATATGGAATTCAATTGTAAATTGTTATGTCCCTCCAAAGTAAATGAAATCAACAACTTATAAAGAAGTTAGAAGTTACAACTCAAAATCCAAAGAAATCATACTAGATGGATTACCTGATCCTCTCAAAGAAAGGGTAGGGAAACTTGTCTCAACTAAAGAGCTTTGGGACAAACTAAAGGATCTCTACGCAGCCGAAGTACAAGAAACTAAAGCCAACACTATTAAAGAATTGGTGCAAAGCTCAATCAACCATGAAGGTAATGTGAAATTTAGTTGACACCAAGATCTGATCAAGAAATTACACACTCTCACAAAATATCTCACACAACTAGTCAAGAACACATAAAATTACTCACAATAAATGCACATAACATTACTCTCATGAATAATAATATATCAACCAACCATTAACCCCATTCCGCAATGGGTCAGGTTCTAGAAAATAACCAATTTTTTTGGAACCAACTTGCAATACCTGTGTTTGATCCAACTAGGCTGCCACATGGATCTCATGTCAATGGTATGATGGATTCCATCAACCAACTTGAACATATTATCCCACATTTGGGACAAGTTTCTATTCAGAATTCGCAACCCACAGTTGGCTGGGCAATGCAACAACCTACTAATCCTTCCAACACTTCTGAAATATTCACAATCTCTTCGATAGACCTTAGAGGAAAGAAGAAGAAGTATAAGGGTAAGCAAAGTGCTAATCCTTCCCACAATTCTGAAATCCTTATAGTTGAGTTCAAAGACCTTAGGGAAAAGAAGAAGAAATACAAGAGTAAGCAAAATGCTAACTCTTGGAATAGAGATGCATCAACTATGCTTCAATGCGGTGGGAAACAACAATCCACTATTTTGACACTGGTACCCCCCTCCAGGGGGCCTCCAGCCAACCCCCCCGCAAGGGGGAAATGGTCCTGATGCCAATGTATTCATGTGTGATCATGAGATGAACATTCAAGCAAGACTTGATTCTTATGTTGTCTCTCCTAGTACATCGGATCAATTGGTATCACAACCAAGTGGTTCTATCTACATTGAGAATCCAGCCATAGACTTAGTACCACACCCTCCCAACGGTGTTCTACGTAGAACAATGCATAATCCTAACACATGAGCTACTCAGAATGATAATGTTCTTGAGTACCTAGCTCAAGTACCATGTGCCATGTCAACCTTGGAGGTATTTCAATGTCGTTTTGCACAAAGAACATAACTATTGTCCACCATTGGCGTTGTTGATCCATCCGATGCGACTTTGATCTCATCAGACATAGACCATTCAATATGTAGTATCCTTCCGAATTTGCTTTTCAAATTAAAGTAATGACTTGTGGTAAGAACATAAGCTAACCATAATGGATGAAAGGACCTTAGCTTGTGTAATGTCATTTAAATGTTGGCAAGCATTTGGATCACCCCTATCTGTCATAGAAGTTTCAAACCAAGCTACTCAAATAGCTTTGGCAGATTTAGATCAAAATCTTCCCTTGATGGAGGAATATGATTCGGTTACTTGGCCCATTTGGGATGTGATATTTCCCAGCTCACATGATTTATTGGATTACATTTTATCATCAGATGAAGATATCGCTGAAGTTGTAAACATTTGGTTGCACCCACCTAAGGACATCTTTTGTGGGGCCACTAGGAGCATAATTGGATTAAATCTACCCAAGTATAGGAGCATGATTTGGATGTCCCTTGATCTTATCTGGTATTCAGAATATTGCATATAGGTTTAGGCTATCCCTTTGTGACGATGCATTTGAACCTTTTGCAACCCAAACTTGCCATAGGGTCGAACTTGTTGGAAATTGGTGGGTCAACTCTTCATATCTGTACTTTCCACCATTCTGACAGAAGAGCCTACTGAACACGGGACACCCTAGTCAGCACCCCATTTCCATTTTGGTGCCCATGCTAAGTTATTCTCATAGGTCGGGGAGCCCTATTAGTCCCATCATGACTTCGAGTTTGAGACCACACATTTCTCTTTCATACATCTATGACCATATCCTGATGGGCTCCAAATTTTTTGTCATTTTACATAAGCATGTGTTAAAATATCCACTTGAACATCCATGCAAACTGCTTCTTTCCTTATTGCTTATGTTGCGTATTTTCCTTTGCAATCACTTTCTATTACAAGATGCCTATAAACCATTGCTTCTGTATATTTGACCCATACCCATGGAGGAAACATCTATAAGAGTGTACATAACTACCTTTTTCCTTGTTTGCAATATGGATCTCTGCCTTGGCTTGACCCACGCCCTTTACATTTAGGCGCATGCCCTGGAGACACTCGTTTCCTCTAATGTATCATAGCATATTTTACTCTTTTTTCAAGCTAATAAATGAAAAACGTTAAAAAAAATTGGAAAACACACAAAGCCAAAAAAGAGGGAGAATTGAATAATTTCATATTATATCATTGAAGAAAGTGGAAACGTCAGTCCTTGTCACCCTTGAACATGGCACATAATTTGCTATCCGTCGTTAGTACACCATCCACATTTTCCTTAGGAAACTGTACCATTATTGTGAACAGATCTCCACTGATGGGTTATCCTTGCCCTCACCAAGGGAGCTTTCATTAATGCATCTGGCATTAGCAGATTTCATTAAGGTCAGTTACTCAAAGTCCTATGTTTCCAAGTGTCCATTCTACGTCGTGTTATGTGTTCAAGGGAAGTTCAAACTAGGTCTTCCATTCCTCAAATATTCCTGACCAATCATGTCGGACATCCTTGTGTGAGTATATAGTGTTGGATCTCGCATTTCTACCAAATCATATCAGACTATTGATCTTTGTTTTGTATCAGTTGATGTGGGATGCATTAATGCCCTCCTTCCGATCGATCTATTCCTATCGACACCAAATCATCATCTAGGAAATGGATCTAGAAGCCCATCAGTACCTTGGATCTTATAGTCATTAGTGGCATATTTCCTCGCAAATGACAGTGGGTATACATCAATGACCCATGATTATTTGATTCTACAAGTGTTCGACTTCAAAACATCTATTTGCATGTAAGACCCCAACTTGGGTCTCCTTTAACTTTTATATACAGTTAGATATTTCAGTTCTGTTCAAAATTTCTATTTTGTTTCTGTTGTGTTTTCTGTTCTTGTTTTTGTTATGTTTCTATTCTCATTACTAGTTTTGGCTGTAAAAAAAAAAATAAGTGTTTACATTTACCAAAATTGAACAATTAAAATTCTGTTTTGTCTACCTCTAACCAATTATTGTTGTGCAGGAGTAGCAGATATAATAACACAGCATATAAACTTTTGTAATTTACATTTTTACATAATTTGACAAGGTAGAAATGATAAAATATACCTACTGGAAAATACCTGTAGGTAGCTAGTAGATCCACCTTTGTTGTTGTCCCCATTTGCTATTTCTCCTTTCTTTTTCCTGCAGCCAAAAGCCTTCCCCAAAGTTCTGAAACTTAAACAGCCCCAAAATAGTCTTGCCACCCTGCCAACTGGCGAGGTCTCGCCGACCACCCAGCTCCAAAGGTACCCCTTTGGACCGCCGAGCCCAAACTGAGTACAAGCCCAAGCTGTTGTATCCCTTCCAAAAACTCCAACAAGAACCCTCCTTTTCTGCTCTCCCAATTCTGCTCTCCCAAACTTCTCCAAAAATCCTAAGGTAGAAAGATCCCCCTCTCCTTCCTCCTTTCTCCCTCTTATCCCCATGTTTGCTGACTCTTCCTCCCCCTTACTACCCCTATCTGCATCATAAATTTATCCACCCATTCATGCCTACTCATTCAAGCTCCCTTGAACCAATTCATAGAAATATTAATAATTTAATAATTCCATCATTTTAATATTTACCCCTCTTTATGAGGTTTTACCGACACAACTTACGACAATAATTTTTAAACATTTGTTTCTTATCCAAGTACAATTTTAATTAATAATAAATGTTATACTATTTTTATAATAAAGTTTGGGGTTGGGGTTGGTTCACCCACCCACTGTAAGAGTTTTAAACTTACACACTTCACCAATTCAATTAATTAACAATAATGGTCAATTGATTAACTACTATTAACCTAATCATTTAATTAATGGTTTCTAATGTTTATAATATGTTAATTCTCTCTAATTATAAATTCAACTAATTCAATTTATCAATTATGAACCATAATCCTATCAATGTAATTCATAACATTATCAATGTGTAATTATATTAATTAAATAAAATTTACTAAGATTTAATCGACTCATTTACCTGGTTCCATTTTAATTACACCTTAGTTTGTAATTAGCTAATTAACAATCCTTACTAAAGATAAGCATAGTTTTGTTAAACTTAATTAACATCATTAACACATAATTATTTAAGGGATCAAGTTACTATTAATTTATTTAACATTATAATTACATTTTCAACCTTTCAACCCTTAGTCCTGGCTTATTAAACTCATTAACAATCAATCAAGAATTCTAATCAATTGCATTAGTCACTACCTAGGTTAACCATAGCTTTGTTTATTAATCGACAATAATTAATTATTAATGGACAATAATTAACCATTAATCAACATTATTAACCCTAATCATCATTATTTACTTTAATCGACATTATTAACATTGATCAACAATAGTTAATTACTAAATGAAAGTAATTAATATTAAGTGACACTAATTGACATTATTACTCAACAATATTTCATGTAATTCATAAATATATAGGCGAGTTATGTAAGCATAGCTACTGCTTACATACCTCGCATAAGTACACTAACAGTAATAATTCACACATATCAATCATAATCATGAAGCTTGTTGTTTACTGACACAAGTTCTAAACGTAGTTTGCAAGGTACAAATCCATTAACCAAAATCCAAGTTACGACAATTCATACATCACTGATTTATGACACATACTAACCAAGGGTTTTACACACCTACAGTTAGATCTTGTTTTCACCCCTACTCCATGCTACAGCTATCTACCTACATCATCACTAACTTCCACATCCTATCCTGTCCTCTATTGGACTACCTTGGAATGTCAAGTCATGACCAGTTCCAGCTAGAACCCGTAAGCGGAAGTGTCGACTACATCGACCAAGCTTCCCCAGCACGAAACCACCAGTCATCATCACACACCTCGGGGAGCGCACCGTAGCACAGCCCTCCCATGACTCTGGGTTTCGGGGATAAACGGTGGGTAAAGCCTCCACCCCCTTAATGGAACAAGGGACTATGTCTACTCGACATAACAACAGCGTTGCACTTGTACTTGGTCTGTCATCGTATAACCAATCTGGGCGGTTGAGTTTCCTGAAACCCTACCCCACCCATGTCATAACATACATCATAATAAATAACATAATAACCACACGAAAGTAAATAATGCATCACTCACATACCATTTTATCTTTCGAAGTCCATGTCCCCGAGGTCCTCCCACCTCATAGGATCTAGCTATCACTCAGCTGTTTCAACCTGTAAGTCAGTCATCGACATACAATATAGAATATCGTGCATAAATCCTCGATATGTACACATTTATTTCATCATAACATAACAACAATAAACTCATTCATTTGCCATGCACCTGGCATAACATTCATTATTTCAACATATAACTGTAACGGTATCCACGTACCCATCATTCAATAATTTCCATATATTTGACACAATTAACACATGATACATATCTAAACATGACTACCGATCGTAATACTATCATCACACACACACATATATATATCAACAAAATAATAGAACCATATGTCCATGGTGTCGTCAAACCGACGAGGTCTCAAAGTTAAACAATTACAACATATAATAGTAGTTCAGGTAGTAATGTCAAAACGGGGTGTTACATACACCCACCCTTCAAGAAACTTTGTCCCAAAGTTATGATCAAAATAATGTGGGATAATCACGACGCATAGTCTCTGCGTCCTCCCAGGTAGCAGAACCTGGGCTATATCGGTCCCACTGGACCTTAACTTGGTCCACCAAACGGTGCCTCAACTGTTTAACCCTGCGGTCCAATATAAGTAATGGTTCGACCCTGATGGTTCCCTCGTCCGAAACCTGTAGTTCCTTCCAATTTATTTTATGTGACTCATCAGCTACATAATTTCGTAAAACAGATACATGAAAAACATTATGAGTTTTGTGCAAATGGGGTGGCAGCGCAAGACGATACGCGACAGGTCCAACCTTTTCTAAAATTTCAAAGGGTCCTATAAATCGTGGTGACAACTTTGTCCCTTTCCCAAACCTGATGGTACTTTTAGTAGGCCTGATGCGGAGGAACACTGCATCACCAACCTTATAGCTTCGGTCAACCCTATGCACATCAGCATAACTCTTCCGTCTATCCTGTGCTTCCTTTAACCGTTGTCTAATCTGAACAACCTGCTCTTTCATTTCCTGAATCAACTCAGGTCCTATAATTACTCAATCCTCTAACCTTTCCCAACTCAATGGTGTCCTGCATGGCCTTCCATATAAAGCTTCATATGGAGGCATCCCAATTGAGCTATGGTAACTGTTGTTGTAAGCAAACTCTACCAAAGGTAGGTGCTTTTCCCAATGAGTTTGTTGATCCATGACATACATTCTAAGCATGTCCTCCATCACCTGATTCACTCTTTTTGTTTTCCCATTTGTCTCTGGATGGTAAGCAGTGATTAGGTTCAACTGAGTACCCAACGCTGACTGCAAACTCGTCCAAAACCTGGATGTAAACCTGGAATCTCTATCCGATATAATCTTCTTGGGAAACCCATGGAGACGAACAACTTCATTTATGAATACACGTGTTACATCCGTGACATCATAGGTCTCCTTAACTGGAATGAAGTGAGTAGTTTTGGTCAGTTTGTCAATGATGACCATAATCGCATCATGCCTATGAGAGGTGAGAGGCAATCCCACCATGAAGTCCATGGAGATAACCTCCAACTTTGACATAGGAATTTCATGTGGCTATAACAGTCCTGTCGGGTGGTGATGATCAGCTTTTACCTGCTGACACTCAAGGTACCTAGCGACGAATTTGGCCATGTCGCTTTTCATCCCTGCCCAAAAGAAGAGTTCCTTCATGTCTTCATACATCTTCTTTACACCTGGGTGTGCACAATACATTGCTCTATGGGCTTCCTTAAGGATAGTCTCTCTAATATCTCCCTCCTCAGGAATATAAATCCTCCCTTGATACCGTAACAAACCATCGGCTTCCAACTCATAGCCTTCAAACCTTGGTCCCACCGGTTTCCCATTCTGGAGTGCCACTGTGACCTTTAGGTACCAAATATCTTTGAGCAGCTGCCCTAAAATTCTTTCCCTCAAATCCACCTTCAAAGGTATAAGAGAGAAAAGTCTTGGTTTTCTGCTTAAGGCATCCGCTACCACATTCTCCTTCCCTTTGATGTAGGAAATCCCAAAATCATACTCGCTCATGAATTCACTCCATCGCCTTTGCCTAGCATTTAGGTCTCTCTGAGTGAAGATATACCTTAAGCTTTGGTGATCAGACTTGAGTTGAAAGCTTCATCCAACAAGGTAATGTCTCCAAAGCTTCAAATATAACATCACTGCAGCTAACTCCAGGTCATGAGTAGGGTAGTTCTCTTCATGTGTTTTTAGCTTTCTCGACGCATAAGCTATTACCCCACCTTCCTGCATCAACACTGCACCCAAACCTTGCCTTGAAGCATCGGTGCAAACTGTGAATTCCTTCTCCATATCTGGAACTCGTAGAATTGGTGCACTCGTCAATAGTCTTTTCAGCTCGGCGAAGGCGGCATCGCATTCATCTGTCCATTCGTACCTAGTGCCCTTACGTTGTAGGGTAGTTATGGGTTTTGCGATTTTTGAGAAACCCTCAACAAACCTTCTATAATACCCAGCTAACCCCATGAAGCTCCTTACTTCATGTGCATTCTTTGGCACGGGCCAATCCATTATGGCCTTCACCTTTTCAGGGTCAACAGAAATTCCCTCACCGGAAATTATATGCCTTAGGTAATGTATCTCCTTCTGATAAAACTAACATTTGGACAACGTACCATACAACTGATGTTCCCTTAAGCATGACAACACTATTCACAAGTGTTCCTCATGCTCTTGTTCATTCTTGGAGTAGATGAGGATTTCGTCCAAGAAGACTTGCACAAACTGATCTAAGTATTTTCGAAACACGCTATTCATGAGACTCATGAATACGGCTGGGGCATTGGTCAAACCAAAGGGTACCACCACAAACTCATAGTGCCCAAACCTTGTTCAAAAAGCAGTCTTAGGTATATCACCTTCCTTTATACGTAGCTAGTGGTAACCTGATCGTAAGTCGATCTTTGAGAAAACTGCCGCCCCTTTCATTTGATCAAAGAGGTCATCAATTCGAGGTATCGGGTACCTATTCTTCACGGTGGCTCTATTCAAATCTCAGTAATCTATGCAAAGACGCAAGGAACCATCCTTATTCTTCACAAATATTATTGGTGCACCCCATGGTGAAATACTTGCTCTGATGAACCCTAGATTTAGTAGTTCCTTCAACTGCATTTGCAACTCACAAAGTTCCGGGGCCGTCATCCTGTATGGTGTCTTTGATGTTGGCTCAGCACCAGGTTTTACCTCAATGGTAAAATCAAGTTCCCTCTCAGGAGATAACCCAGGTAATTCCTTTGGGAATACATCACTAAACTCGGTTAACACTGGATAGTCATCAAAGGAGGGTCCCTTCTCACTGTTTACCGCTTCAACAATGTACAACTGGCATCCCTGTCGCATACATCGCTTTACGTTCATCATTGATATGAAACGTAGGGATACCTTCTGTTTGATACCCTGGATCTTGATGGCCTCTCGATTGTCATTAATGCAAAGAAATTTCTTTCCATAACAGTCCAAGAAAGCTCGATGTTCCTCAAGCCAATTCATACCTATGATGAGATCATAAGTTCCGAGGGTGGTGACGTACACTTTGACTTGTGTAACACACACCCCAAGATCCACTACACACTTATCGACACTAGGTCCTACTGCTTGCTTTACCCCTGAAGCCATTTCGACTAAGCTGAAATCGTCATGCTCGTAGGCTGCCAACCCACATTTTTCTAATGCATATGGAGAAATGAAACTATCAGTAGCACCAGGATCAAACAATATTCTAAGCTTGACATTATTGACCGTACCTGATGATTCCACCACAGTGGATTGGTGCTCAGCCTGATGGTTGTTTACTGCAGCCGAGATTTGATGCCTGCTACCCCCACTCCCCATTGGAGCTTTTCCCACTCGATGCACTGTACCAGATCGTAATTCCAGATAGTCACACTGGTAATGTGGACCTCCACATCCCCAATAAGCAACTTGTCATGGAGTGGGCGAGATAACCTGTTCAGACCTATGAGAGGGGTTACTCCCCCTAGTACCCCTTCCCCTACCGACTGATCCTCTGAAATTCCTCACACCCTGGTGAGTTCCTGTGGCTGACTGGGGCATCGCCCTAGTTGCCACTGATCTTTCTACCACTGCGACTCTTGGTGTGCTCCTGTTCCCGTAGGGAGGTGGCCTCGCATATCCTCCCTGAGGGTAGCTTCGAGGGGCCTTCCCCACAAACCTTGACTGTTGAGAGTTGAATGACCTGATGGGCTTTGCACCCAACATCTCCTCAGTGTAACGAGCACAATCTACTGCTTTGGCGATCGAAGTTGGTTTCCACATCTGTACCTGAGCCCTGATCTTGGTATTGAGCCCATACACGAATCGCTCAACCTGACATTTGTCATTGTCCAAGTAAGGGACATACTTCACTAATTCCATGAACCTCTCCTCATACTCCTCCACAGATAGATGCCTTTGTACCAAGGCATGAAGAGCCCCTGCTTGTTCTTCCTGGTAGGATGCGGGTAGGTACTTCCCTTTCAATTTTTCCACAAATAGTTTCCATGGAACCGTGTCTGGTGCAAGGTATAGCTGCCTTTCTTGGTTTCCCCACTAGTTCAAAGCGGCTCCCCTTTAGTTGAAATATGGAAAGTTTGGACTTGGAAGTGGAGGTGTACTCCTGCAGGGTCAAGCACCTGGTCATCTCTTCCAACCACGACTCTGCTCGTATCCCTGATCGACTCCCCAAAAATTCTGGAAGCCTTATCTTCTGAAGCTCCCTTTTGATATCCTGATGTGGAGTTCTTGGTACCATATTCACTTCTACCACAGGAACTTGCTCCCTTAGTGGAGGGGCATCCACTTCTACCTCCAAGGTAGCACTTCCTCTCTGTGCTAGTCCCCTGAGTGTTTCATTTATTGCTTCCAATGAGCACAGTATAAGGATGGTCTCTGGCGATGGTGCTGGCACATTCGGCTCAGGTAATGTCGTAGCCTGACCTCGCCCCTGACCTGCTCGCGTTCTTACCATGTTTATCCCTGCTACATGGAATAATAGGATAATTAGCACATAATGACATCATGAATAATTTACTATCAAACTCAGCAATTTACTCAAAAGTGCATCATGACTAATTTTACGAGCGTTTTACTTTAAGAGCTATAGTTCAGGACGTTTCGATCAGGCCATCTTGAGGCCACCAGGTACTAGACATACTGCAATAGTTCTATGTAGGTTTAGGTATTAGATTCCACACAATCCTCGTTACGTCACCAACAACTATTCCAGATATTAAATTAAGGTTTATTGTCGCGTTTTTCCTTAATAATTTATAATTTAATAATAACATTATTAACCTAAGTTTCTTTTTGTCTAGAGCTGCATTTATCGAACACTTTGTCATGGACTATAATTGGTGTCTCAGTGATCAGCTCGTCATGCTGATCTCCGTGGTGTCTCGTTTTTTAGGATTAGAGTTCGTCTTACCCCTTCGACTATACATCGAAGTTTCGGTAGGAAACTCTCTCTCTCTTTTTTTGTACATAGTAGCTAACATTAATTAATAGTTTAAATAAAATTAATTATAAATAAAATAAAATTTTTTTTTTAATATTATTATTATTTATTATATATATATATTTTTATATATATAAAAAAAACTATTAAACAAAATATTTTTGAAATTATAATAATAATTTTTTTTTTTCTTCTTAAATTTTTATATATACATATTTATGTATAATAAAAAAAATATTAATAAACTTTTAATTAAAACAATTGTTAATAGTTAACAAACTATTAACTTTAACTAATTAAAACTATCAATAGTTAACACTTAAATTAATTAAAACGAATTAAATTTCGAATTTTATTTATAATAATTTTATTTTTATATAAATAAAAATAAAAAAAATATAATAATAAATAAATAAATATATATATAAATAAATAAACCCTAGTCACGTGGCCTCTCCGGAGGCATCTCACCATGCAACAAATAAACTCTAAAAAGGGTCAAACCCTAAGGACCCTTCCATTTCGCTCTTGTCTCACAAGGAGATTAGCTCTGCAACTCGGTGGTCAAAGGGAGAGGGCCATGGACTATGTGAGCTCTGCAACCTATTTACAGTGGTATTCATTCCCTTTTTTTTTTACGGCCATGTTTCTATTTACAGCTTAGTGGTTTTCTTTTGGCGGAGCTGCTCTGCTTTGCAACTGTCGTCTGAGGAGAGGTGGACTCAACTGTGGTCTGAGAGAGCGATGGACTCAACGTCCTCGCGCAGGTATAAGATATTTCCTTCCCATAACCTTCTTTTCGTTTGTAAATTTGAGTCTGCCATGTCAAGGCCTGCCATGGCCGTGTAGCATGAAATCTTTTTTTGTTTTATACTTATATTGTTTTTTATTTTTTTTTAATTCCTGGCTACCATGGTTGCGCCGCTTCTGGGGTTGCTGGCTCACGACCGTGCCGGCCGGGCTACGCCCAGGCCGCAGGCCCATGGCCACTGGCCAGGCTGCGCCCAGGCCGCAACCTCACGACCATGCTGGCAGGGATGCGCCCTTCGGTTGTGCCCTTGGGCTGCGCCTTGTGGCCTATGCCTGTGGGTGTGCCTGTGGGCTGCGCCTACGGGCTACGCCCTATGGGTGTGCCTGCGGGCTGCGCCTGTGGGCTACGCCTTGGGTGCCCCTGCGGGCTGCGCCTGTGGGCTACGCCTTGGGTGCCCCTGCAGGCTGCGCCTGCGGGCGCCATCGCTAGGGTTTTGGGTTTTTTGTTGTTGTTGTTGTTTTTTTTTAATAACAATAAAATATGCCTATTCATTTATATGTTTCCTACATAGTTTTTTTTTATTTAAATTTAAATTTATTTATTTATATATATATATAGTTTTTTTAAACTATGTTGTAACAAAAAAAAAAAATTGTTTATTTATTTATCATTATTTTTTTTGTTTTAATTTATATACATATACTTTTATTCTAAAATAACAACTCTCTTTATTTATTTATTTATTTTTTATATAGTTTGACTATATAGGAAAAAAGAAAGAAAATAATAAATAAATTTATGTTATTATTTTGTTCTATGTTTTAAAAAAAAACAATCCATATGTATATATATATTTTTCTCATTCACATATAGATAATCACATTTTTCTTTTTAATATATGTGTATATATATAGTAAAAAAAATAGATATATGCTCCTTCTAATCGTAAATAAAAAAAATTGACTTAGTAGACTTTTATTTTTATTTTTGTTACATATATAAAGAAATTTTTAACTTAAAATTTTCTCGTTATATATATATATTTTTATAAATTGCAGCAATAAGATAATATGAGTATTACTATTCAATCTTTATTGTATTTACCGTTATTTTCTAACTCTTTTCCTTTTGCTGTGCAGTTTTAAAGCTTCTGCCACAGTATATAACTATACTTGCAGTAATTTCTTAAGGTTTTCTTTGTTTTCTCACTGTTTTGAATTTCTGTTTTTATTTCAGATTTCATGCAAGTCTTAAGCTTCTGCAACAAGCTTTTACAGCTTTTGTAATGAGCCCTCTGGTTCCAGATTTGGAACCATGGCTCTGATACCATATGTAAGACCCCAACTTGGGTCTCCTTTAACTTTTATATACAGTCAGATATTTCAGTTCTGTTCAAAATTTCTGTTTTCTTTCTGTTGTGTTTTCTGTTCCTTTTTTTGTTATGTTTCTATTCTCATTACTAGTTTTGGCTGTAAAAAAAAAAAAGTGCTTACATTTACCAAAATTGAACAATTAAAATTATGTTTTGTCTACCCCTAACCAATTATTGTTGTGCATGAGTAGAAGATATAATAACACAGCATATAAACTTTTGTAATTTACATTTTTACATAATTTGACAAGGTAGAAATGATAAAATATACCTGCTGGAAAATACCTGTAGGTAGCTAGTAGATCCACCTTTGTTGCTGTCCCCGTTTGCTATTTCTCCTTGCTTTTCCTTGCAGCCAAAAGCCTTCCCCAAAGTTCTGAAACTCAACCAGCCCCAAAACAGTCTTGCCACCCTGCCAACTGGTGAGGTCTCGCCGACCACCTAGCTCCAAAGGTACCCCTTTGGAACCCCAAGCCCAAACCGAGTACAAGCCCAAGCTGTTGTATCCCTTCCAAAAACTCCAACAAAAACCCTCATTTTCTTCTATCCCAATTATGCTCTCCCAAACTTCTCCAAAAATCCTAAGGTAGAAAGATCCCCCTCTCCTTCCTCCTTTCTCCCTCTTATCCCCATGTTTGCCGACTCTTCCTCCCCCTTACCACCCCTATCTTCATCATAAATTTATTCACCCATTCATGCCTACTCATTCAAGCTCCCTCAAACCAATTCATAGAAATATTAATAATTTAATAATTCCATCATTTTAATATTTACCCCTCTTTATGAGGTTTTACCGACACAACTTATGACAATAATTTTTAAACATTTGTTTATTATCCAAGTACAATTTTAATTAATAATGAATGTTATATTATTTTTATAATAAAGTTTGGGGTTGGGGTTGGTTCACCCACCCACCGTAAGAGTTTTAAACTTACGTGCTTCACCAATTCAATTAATTAACAATAATGGTCAATTGATTAACTACTATTAACCTAATCATTTAATTAATGGTTTCTAATGTTTATAATATGTTAATTCCGTCTAATTATAAGTTCAACTAATTCAATTTATCAATTATGAACCATAATCCTATCAATGTAATTCATAACATTATCAATGTGTAATTATATTAATTAAATAAAATTTACTAAGATTTAATCGACTCATTTACCTGGTTCCATTTTAATTACACCTTAGTTTGTAATTAGCTAATTAACAATCCTTACTAAAGATAAGCATAGTTTTGTTAAAATTAATTAACATCATTAACACATAATTATTTAAGGGATCAAGTTACTATTAATTTATTTAACATTATAATTACATTTTCAACCTTTCAACCCTTAGTCCTGGCTAATTAAACTCATTAACGGTCAATCAAGCATTCTAATCAATTGCATTAGTCACTACCTAGGTTAACCATAGCTTTGTTTATTGATCAACAATAATTAATTATTAATGGACAATAATTAACCATTAATCAACATTATTAACCCTAATCATCATTATTAACTTTAATCGGCATTATTAACATTGATCAACAATAGTTAATTACTAAACGACAGTAATTAATATTAAGCGACACTAATTGACATTATTACTCAACAATATTTCATGTAATTCATAAATATGTAGGCGAGTTATGTAAGCGTAGCTACTGCTTACATACCTCGCGTAAGTACACTAACAGTAATAATTCACACATATCAATCATAATCATGAAGCTTGTTGTTTACTGACAGAAGTTCTAAACGTAGTTTGCAAGGTACAAATCCATTAACCAAAATCCAAGTTACGACAATTCATACATCACGGATTTACGACACATACTAACCAAGGGTTTTACACACCTACAGTTAGATCTTGTTTTCATCCCTACTCCATGCTACACCTATTTACCTACATCATCACTAACTTCCACATCCTATCCTGTCCTCTGCTGGACTACCCTGCAAATGTCAAGTCATGACCGGTTCCAGCTAGAATCCGTAAGTGGAAGTGTCGACTACATTGACCAAGCTTCCCCAGCAGGCAACCACCAGTCATCATCACACACCTTGGGGAACGCACCATAGCACAGCCCTCCCATGACTCTGGGTTTCAAGGATAAACAGTGGGTAAAGCCTCCACCCCCCTAATGGAACAAGGGACTATGTCTACTCGACATAACAACAGCGTTGCACTTGTACTCGGTCTGTCATCGTATAACCAATCTGGGCGGTTGAGTTTCCTGAAACGCTACCCCACCCATGTCATAACATACATCATAATAGACAGCATAATAACCACACGAAAGTAAATAATGCATCACTCGCATACCATTTTATCTTTTGAAGTCCATGTCCCCAAGGTCCTCCCACCTCGTAGGATCCAGCTATCACTTAGCCGTTTCAACCTGTAAGTCAGTCCTCGACATACAATATATAATATAGTGCATAAATCCTCGATATGTACACATATATTTCATCATAACATAACAACAATAAACTCATTCATTTTCCATGCACCTGGCATAACATTCATTATTTCAACATATAACTGTAACGGTATCCATGTACCCATCATTCAATAATTTCCATATATTTGACACAATTAGCACATGATACATATCTAAACATGACTACCGATCATAATACTATCATCACACACACACATATATATATCAACAAAATAATAGAACCATATGTCCACAGTGTCGTCAAACCGACGAGGTCTCACAGTCAAACAATTACAACATATAATAGTAGTTCAGTTACTAATGTCAAAACGGGGTGTTACATTGCACTTGCTAGTTTGTACTCAGTACCTTAGAGTCCATCATCATTATCGGTGGGTCTCTTCACATATGTTAACGGTATACATCAATGACCAATACTCAGATGGTGTTTTATTATGATCGACATCAGTTCATTTATTTGCATGATATAAACTTGTACTATCATCGGTTTGTATTGGAGACCTTGGGAAAAACAGTTGTATCACTCATCGATGCACTGCCCGAGCTGCGCAAGATTAGACTACCATGTCAGAAGTTTGATGAAGACCTTGTTCTAGCACTCATCAAAGTGCATGTTTACACTTCTAAAAAATTTACTTTTGACATGGATCCACTGTGTTCTATTCATGGCCATGCTTGTTTACTGCTGAGCATGGGTATGTCCGCCTCAAGAAGATATTATATATTTGAGAAATTTCTATATTTGACTTGCAGATGTTATCTTGAATCCTGCACTTGTAATATTATCCTTTCCTCATCCTTGCTTTGATCAATAAAGAGTATCAGTATGAAGAGTATCAATTTTTGTAATATATTTCGGCCCTTAGCTTCGCTTCAGACCTCACACATTAGGGGGCATATTTTAAGAATCAAATTAACACCCTTAACCAAGTGAAGGAAGAAGCATATTTTTACTATGCGCCCACAGCATGAAGACATAAGACAAGTACATAAGAGAACAATCCTCTCTGATCTAATCACTACTTCCATAACTAGAAGGATTGAGTGAAGCAAGAAGGAGCCTAAAGAGACAAGGTTCAGTGATTGAACTGCTCAATTGAAGGCTCAAATCTAGTCTCCATCAATCAATAGTGAGAAGAACAGCACAAGATTGCATTAATTGTGCTTAAATATGATAAAGTTGTGAAAAAAACCTAAAATACTATGGAAATTGGGTTTTTGAGAGAAAATAATAAAAAATCATGAAAAGGGACAATCCCACATTGAAAAGACAAACTTGAAAGCCCATTTCCCAATGTTGTAAAACAAAGGCATTTGGGGAATGTAAAGGAGGACAAAGGAAGAGCAAAGACATGCTGGAGAGATTGTGAAGATTGGAAAGATCAACTTCTTCATCAAAAGAAAGGGTGGAGAAAGGATATCTCATGACAAGGGAAGGAGGATTGACCTCAAGCTTCATGGTAGATATGTACTTTCTTATCTAGCTTAATATGAAATGATTCAAGTTTCCTTCCATATGAGATGTATTTATGATGGCTTTAGATCTTGAGAAATGCTTGAAAGTTGATTAAATATATATTAGGAAATTTGTATTAATTATTTCATACCTAACATTGGAACTCACCATTCCATAGTAATATAGCATATTTAGGGTAGACACATCCCTACCTTAAAATCTATTATCAGATCTACTTGAAAAAGAGTCTGCAAGGATCTTGATACTAAGGAAACTAAAGAGCAAGAACAAAGTACAAATCATCTGTTTGAAGAAGATGAAGGTACAATCCTTATTGAGGAGGGTTGTAAGCATGAAGAATCCACCATTGATTCTACTGAGGATCATCTAGTTCTTAATCAAAAAGTCACTACTGAATGGTGTCAAGAAGAGGCATCTATTGTTGATTTTTCAAGTTCTAAAGAAGCATCTACTAATGGATTATATGAAGAGGTACCTCCTGATGGGTGCCTAAATTTTGACGAGACGTCTACTGATGGAAGCTCTGATCTCTATATTGGTGACATAGAGATCAGCCTTGATTAGGTTGCTGTAGTTCCTAAGTCTATGGATCATGAAGAAGAAAACCTTGTAGCAGAAAAATATGAACCAAGATCATCTTCCCAGTCACCACTTGAGTTTCCATGTGGAGTTGATCCTAAGAAAAAAGAAGAAGACACTACTACATATGGGCGGATTGTTCCATGAAAATTTTGCACATTTTCAACATTTGTGGGTTAAAAAAATTATTTTTTAACATTTTTCTTGTCAGGGCTTAAAAATCGTGGCAATATCCATGTTTCTTAAAGTTCCATGAACATTCATCGACATAGGGACGAAAAATATAGCTTTCAGTTTTCATGGAAAGAGGAACGAATGTCGAGCTATATAAACTACACACTCTCACCATGATTTTCACATTTTCTTTTCTTGCGGCGCATTGAGCATGGATTTTGGACTTGCGGGGTGATTGTATGAGCTTGGATATTCTGCATAGCTCTGATTTTGAACTTGCAAGGTTAGTAATGTGTAATTTTTTGTCTATATTTTTATAAGGGTTAGATTTTAATATTGTTTAGTAATGAGCTAGCTTAGGTCATGTTAACTTGCTTTTTTGCCTTTCTAATATTTTTTTCAAGAACTTGCTATCATTTTCATTTAACTTGCTATATCTTTTTCAAGAACTTGTTTTTTTGGCTTAGGTCATGTTAACTTGCTTTTTGAAAATGGCATCTTTGAAAATGTTTTCTCTTGCAATTGGCACTATGTCTATTGTGTTTGCGGTCCTATATAACATTTTAAATACATAATGCTTGGGATCTATTACAATCCTTTCTTCTTTTTGCTTTGCATATTCAATGTCTATATGGATCCAATTTTTTATGGCTTGACCTCATCCAGATTTGCTACTTACCTAATTACTAGTCTTCAACTATTGCAATGGATCGACTAAATAGAGGATTTTCAATAGCTGACCTTTAACCAACTCATTTCTTAGCTCTTGTGTGCACTTCTCAACATCATTGAGCTTCTCTATTGTACCTCAAACCATTATTACCTCGAACCTATAAAGTATGATTATGGACTCACACCCTTCACTACCTAATGGATACTTCACAATATTTGTCAATAAACTAGTTAATGTTTCAAACCAAATTTGAGCTTCCCAAGGTGATATCCCATGTCATGTGGGTGAAATACATCTACAATATTGGTTAAGAGCCTACCCTCTTTGGTTGTCAAACTATATGATCAGGTCTTCAAACTATACAAGTAGTTATCAATTTTCCAATATTTTTGGTTCCTTAACATTTGACATTTACCATTTTTTTTTAGTAACCAACCAGAACCACTTCTAATTTTAGTGCTCTGGATACAATGCATTCCTAAAAATATGGAAAGAATATTTATTTAAAATTCCAACCACTGCATCGGTACAATCGCCCTCCAAGTGTTCACATTAAACGTTAGATTATATTAACTTACCATCTTTCCATTCTCAATTCACTTTCTCACAACCAACTTATAACCATCTTTCCATTCATATTAACTTTAGTCTTCAAGTTTTTCTTTATAAATATAGAAAATATTGGATTATGATATACTATATTCAGAAATGTACTTATAATATCTAATGTAATTGACAAGTTATTGTTTTGTATGGTGTAGGTAAGACAATTACTTGTACCACTACAAGGATTTGTCACTATGAATGAAAATGCAAGGAAGCTTGATCAGTTTAGAGTTGCATTAGAGGCGAGAGGAGATGGAAAATGTTATTTTCCTTTCTTTGATTGCAGGGGCTTGCAAAAAAGAATACTTTTAATAGAGACAGCTGAAAGACATTGTAGGGAGAAGGGGAACGTCGAAGGGGGTTATGAATATCGTCCCCTGGTAACACTATTTTTGGGGTTCAATTTTTAATATATTCACTGTAATATTCATCATGTCTGCATGAATTTTAGTAAAATGTCTTCTTTTTTTACTATATGTTCTATACAAAATAATTTTTCTATGTTGTTTGTAAATTTATAGACAATTCCCCCAAAATGTCGCGTTCCAGAGAGTTATTTGCCAAGTACTAGCAGAAATACTCATTCACAGCCCAACCAACTTCTACATTAGAATATTGAAGATGATCAAGTAGTTATTTCTGATGATATAATGGATGTAGATAACATTAGTGACACAAATCAGAAAGATGAGATACATAGATTGATCCATGACACATTTGATCCAATGGATGAGGACAACCAGGATGATAGTGATGATATTGATCCTCTACTTGAGAAGTCACGTCGACCTCTTTATGAATGCTCAAAAACAAATCTTTTATCTGCTATATTGTAGTTATTGAACTTGAAGGTTTTGAATGGATTATCAAACACTTGTATGACATAAATACTAAGGTATGTAATTTGTTTTTTTATTTTTGTCTACATGTTCACAATATCTATATATAGAAAGGGTTGACTTTTTTCCTATATTGTTGCCATTGTTATCTAATGTGTAAAGTTTGGATGCGATATTGATGATTAATATTGTTTTCATTGATTTATTCTTTTGAATTTTGTAGATTGTTAGGTGAATTTCTATTACCAACTTCAAATATTTGACCATGCACATATCGAGGGATATATGTCATTATGAAAGCATTTGGTATGGAGTATCAAGATATTGATGCATGTCCTATTGATCATATCATATACTATGGACAATATCCATTAGAAAATGAATGCCCACAATGTCAAACAAGTAGGTATCGAACCGATAAAGTGACAAAAAGGGTGCCTCAAAAATTTCTTCATTATATTCCGATAATCCCACGTTTCCAGTGGTTGTTCAGGTGTCAAAGTATAGCACATTTTATGGATTTCCATGCAAAGAATAGAAGTCACGACAATGTTCTTCGAATGCTTGCAGATGGTTCTGCATTGAGTTACATCGAAGAAAAGTGGCCAATTTTTAAAGAAGATCCTCGTAATGTTAAACATTCTTTGGTAGCTGATGGTGTCAATCCATTTGGAGAGCTTCGTTCTACCTACTCGATGTGGCTTGTTTTTGTTATAAACAATAACCTTCCTCCTTGGACATCGATCAAGAGAGAGCACACAATGTTGGCAATGATTGCTCCAGGTATTTAATCAATAGGTATTTTTTTAATTGAAAGTCTGATCAGTAATATTTCATTGATTTGTTTCATGCATGATAATTATGTCTTTTATATATAACGACATATAGGCACTAAATATAATTAATCATGTATGTTTGACCAATTAGGCAAGTACCATGTTAAAGATATGAACGTATATATTGAGCCTCTTGTCGATGAGTTGTTGAAGTTATGGGCTGGCATCACTATGTATGATATTTCTAGACCAATCGGGCAAAGACGATTTCAATTCCATGGACTACTTGCATTTACAATTCATGATGCTCCCGGGTTAACACATTTTTGTGGTATGTTGTTACTTTATTTTGTTCCTTAATATTTTATATATCTATTGATAATATCATGCATTATTTTAAATTGTAATGCTAATTTGCTACACCAATTCATATATCTTGTAGGTCTTCAAACCAAGGGTAAATTTGCATGTCCATTTTGTGGTCCTAGGATAAAATCTCGTCATTTAAGGATTTTAGCAAAGGAAGTGTTCGATGAGTATAGGCACTTTCTGCCTAAGAACCATAGTTATCGAACTACAGACAAAGAAAAATTTAACGGTAAAGAAGAGAATGGAAAAAAACCACGAAGAATGACACCTCACCTATGGAAGATGGAATATAATAGAAACCATCAAGATATGTCAATTTTTTTTTGTATTGAATTATGTTCAATGTGATATGTTATATCGTTATTGATTAATTGGTTTTAATTTGATTTTGTTGATGTTTCATGAATGTCGTTAAGGCACACGAGGAATCAAAATTTACCCGATTCAATTGAATAGGTTGCCATACTACGAGCACCTGCAAATAGTTCATTTGTTTGACACAATGCATATCGGGAAGAACATAAGAGAAATGTTATGGCGAATATTAGATGGGAGGACTGACAAAGAAAGAATTGGAAATATTTGTAGTGACATCCAAGAATCTAATCATACATTGAAAAGTGTGATCATTAATTCTAATGGCAATGGCCGTCAATAGAATATTAGTCTTCCTTGGAGCTTGACGGAGCAACAGAGCAATACTGTAAGAGAGGTCATAAAAAATATCAGGTTTCCGACGGGTTTTTCGTCAAACATAAAGAATATCTTGACGAAAAAAGGTGATTTTGCAGGGGTTAAAACACATGATTGGCATGCATTCATTAAGGTAATCATTAGTCTATAATATATTTCATTATCGGTATGCACTATTTTATTAATTTTATTCTCTTATTTAGAAATAAATATTAATAATTATGTGTTTTTTGATATAGTATGTTCTACCTTTATCTCTCCCAGATGACTTTGACAGCAACATAAAACATATTATTCATGTTCTTGTAAAATACATGAGGTAATTAATGTTTTACTTGGAAAATGTACTTGGTCTGTGGTCTGTAGCGGAACTTATTGACATATAATATGTTTTTCCGACAAATATTATATATGCCTTGACATATTGTTTTATTGAATAATTTGTAGGTGGATTTGATCAAAAGAAATCCATAAAAGAAGATATAAGGCATTGGAAGAGAGAAATTCCCCGACTAATGTGTGAAATCCAACAGTATCTACCTCCAACATTTTTCAATGCACAAGAACACTACCTCATACACCAAGTTAAGGAGATTGAGTTATGTGGACCAGTACACACAAGGTCGATGTGGATGGTGGAGAGGCAGTTGAATTCATTGAAGGATTTTTTAGACAAAGAGCGCGTCCCGAGGGTTCTATGGTTGAAGGATATATGGTATATCAATGCATGGTGTAGATTAGTGAATGTCTACCTAAATTAGCAGAAAATATAAATGTGCCTCACATTTGGCATCTTAACTCCATCAACAAATTTGAAGGGGAGGTCCTACTAGGGAGAGGTACATTGAGGACTGTGAAAGGTAATTATTATTATACGTTGTTGAATTAATATGTTACACATTTATTTTTTCCAATTTTATATTATCATACTGGTTTTTAACTCTTTTTAATAATTATGCATTTTCAACTATATTAAACTATGTTCATTTAATGATGATCTAATTAATTATGAAATTGAATTTTTTTTAATCATATAGTTGGTCAAGTGTGGGATGCTTTACATTTATACATTGCAAACAACCTTGATTGGATGAAGCATTGGATAAAAGATTGTGAAGAATTCTTCGGTAGGTTATCATAGGAAGGCGTTAGTAACATGATTAAAACATCTCATCATCTTCAACATCAAATTCATGACCTTATGTCGCAAAGGGAAGTTGATTTAGCCTATGGTTTAAAAGATAAAAAGGCAAGTAATTTTTTTAGCCACATTTTTTCTAGTTACTTCGATCCATTTTTCCAATTATTACATTTCGTTTGTTTAACTTTTCAATTATATTTACTAACTCCTATATGACGTTTATTAATTCACAATGTATTTTTAACCTGTTGTCAATGTTGCAGCTCAAACATCACAAGGCTATGTTGTGTAATGGTCATAAATTTCGTATCAAAAAGTTGGATGATAATAGGAAAACCTCAGATTGTGGGATAACTGTAGTCTTTAAGGTCACCAATGTTCCCTCTAGAAGTGATAGACATCTAGAAGAAGCCGAGAATAGGTACTATGTGCATTTGGAGGACATTGTTGAGTGTGATTTTAATTCCTTTAAAATAGTTTTGTTTGAGGTGAAGTGGTTCAGGATACGGATGCATGAACGTGATCCTAAAAGAACTGTTATTGAGCATGCTAATGGATTTACCATGGTTAATACAAGGGCATTTGAACCCGGTAGAGAGCCTTATGCTCTTCCATGTCAATGTGAGCAAGTCTACTACTTCGAGGTACTAGGTAAAGCAGGTTGGTCATACATTGTTCAATACGATCCAAGAGGAATACTAGTAAAGTATAATCATGTACTGGATGATGAAGATAATCACAAAGAAGAAGAGGATGATGATGATTCAGATTAGGCTGCATTCAATATGTTAGATGAAGAAGTTGAAGAGGATGATCATCCAAATGTATCAGACGATGATCTCATTGACGATATGGATGACTATATTAGCGAAAATGAATTTGATGCTGATGATGATGTGAATGATCCTTTCATCAATATCTATTTAGAACCAGATCCTGATACAGATGTTGAGTTGGATGAAGAAGAAGATGAATGATATTTAATTGTTGAAAAGTAGAGGTACGCAATGTTTTTAGGTTAAATTTAATGCACTCACCATATGTTCATTTTGTTGATTAACTTGGTTATATTTGAAAATTAGTTTTCTAATCTAATTATGTTCTACATGTGCAGTAGTGTGGGTGTTCCTGGAGGTTGTAGTGTTAATGGTTTGAATCGAACATGTGTCAATTGAGCAAGATACAAAATTGTGTTATAAGATTTATGTGTTATTTTTTGGGTTATTTCATATTAGAACTCTACTAGACTCATTGGAAACATAAAAAACTTATTTTGAAAGGGGTTCTATCCTCGTTGGTCTTTCTAAGCTAGTTTTAATCTTGTTGATCGTTCATCACTATTTGTAATTCCCCTTAATCAATCAACCACTTTTGTTTCGTGAGAAATAGATCTTGCATTGTTTGATGATGTCTTTTCATGGAAATATGTCGATATGTGGATCCACTTCATTGGAATCAAATTGTACACTTTTAGTTCATCTAGTACTATATCATTTTTCAATATCTACATCTCAATGGTCTAAACATCCCAATCATTATGATCGAGTGCATCGTTTCTCTCTATCCATATATTGAAATTCCTATTGGTATGCTAATTAGTATGCTAATTTTTAATTTTTAATTAGTATTTTTATTGATAAAATTGTTATATAATACAAATATTGTGATATAAAATTGCTATATAAAACAAAAATTGTTATATAAAATGTCATGAGGAATTTTAACATTGTTGACCTTGGTGGGTTAAAAACAAAATAAAAAATATAAGTTATGTCGGGTTTGATGTGATTACTTTTGGTCATTTGCTAATTGTCTCTATTGAGCTTAACGAAAACGCTCTGTTGCTCTCGCTCGACCGCACCAGCTAGTGCTTGCAACTGGCAACGATTCCATTTCCTCTTTCAACTCTCACCATGCAATTGCTACGAGGGGGGTTGAAGTTGGTTTCGTGTGCTCCAGCTGTTTCTGCAAATCCCTGCAGACCCTCAATGGAAATCGTAAGTGGATTCTAATTCACCAGACTTGCAGTAATGGAACTCAAATTTATCTAGAAAACAATGTTGGAGATAGAGCTAGTATTGGTAGACCCTAAATGGTTGCTTGTGTTGATTGTTGAGATAGGGTTTTTCGTCCTCTGCCAACTATTGATATATGTGTTGGAGATATGTCCAATCATGAATTGACTATGAATGTTGTGGTAAATTCGATATGGCAATGAGTATTTTTACAGGTTATGTGTGGTCCTTTGTTACCTATTATGCTTTGGTAGGGTTTCTGTTATATTATTAGGGAGGTGCCATAACAATTATGCATTGGAATGTGAGTATGTGGAACCCTTTTTGATAAACTTGTTTGCAAGTAGGGAGGTAAATTTTGGGGTTGAGCTGGGAGGGTTTTGCGTAAGCATTCCCTCATAGATATTCCACCCCCTACAACCGGCTCTTGGCCTGTGACCTCCTTCACTCTGCGTGTTCCTTTGCGATTTTGAAACCCTCCTCTATTGAGTCAATTTTTTGCATTTTTGGGTGCGAATTAGGTGTTGTTGATTTCATTTGTTAATTGGGTGGTTTTGATTTTATAACGAAACCAATAGACATGGAATGCTTGTTGTTGATTGATGTAAAGGATGTAGTTCTATTTTATATAGAAATAGTGATCCAAAGTTCGTTGATATGGTTTTTGAAAACAGTTGCAAACCAAATTTATTTGGATATTTTCGTGCAAGTGGATTCTAGGAATATGAATTAGATATGTGCTCATTGTCACATTTTGAGGGTGTTTATGCCTGCAGTTTAATTTCGATTTTAAGCAGTTTTAAATCTCTCTACCGGTAGCAACATTCTCCTTGGTTTGAGATGATGTGAGTTTGGAGCCTTGCTGTAACCCTAATTTTGGTTTAAGCAGTTTTGTATCTCCGCCATTTGCCACATTCTCTTGATTTTAGCTGGTCAGAATTTGAGGCTTCTCTGTTATCCTGCAAGCATTTCTTGGGTTGTTTGCCCATGATTCGAAGGCATAGTTTAACCTTCATGGCCATAGAAGAAGGATTGTCTCAATGATATTGTACCTAGCTTTTAGATTTTGGTTTTGGAATTTGAACCAGATTGCTTTCCAAGTTCTATGTGAAAATTTTAATAATTTTTTAAAATAAAACACTATGTTTTTGTGTATCAATGATCAGGATGTGAATTATCATTTGGTCTGTTAAGCTCATCTGGATTTATAAATATATTTTGGATATGATAGTTGTTTTAAATGGCGATATTAATGTGATTTCTTCAAATGAGGTCTTGAATTTTAACTTTTAGCCCTGAAATTGGTGTGGATATCATTGCTTTGAACACCATCAATAGATTCCATAAGAAAACTTGAGTAAGATGTAAATTGAACTCCTTTTGATAGAAAATATGCACTTGTGTTCATTTCCCTCTAGAGATTATAATGGGAAATGTTATTAAAAATAGACTCACATCAGTTTCACCTGCTTGTAAATTACCTCTATGTTATATTTCACGGAGTAGTATAATGCTTCAAAAATTTTGTTTGGCGTTAAGACTATTTTGTCACATAGAATACTTTTTCACCTTCTTCCGCAATCCCCGTCATTGTCTCCAGCAATCCCCTCCTTGGTGCCCACCTCGTTAGGGCATCACCTACTCTAGGTCTCTCATTAATTCACCATAGTGACGGTTTGGTAATTCCCAGTCCTGCCTATGCTGCTCCCTGTTCACTCTCACCTCTTCATTCGCCTATTTCAATGACCCCCCTACATCTGCTGAGACATCTTAACAATGCCAAACTCTACTTAGATTATCTCCTTTTACCCTTCGGTTGTTTGCTTTCCTGGGAGACTCACTTCATATTACTTGGTTGAAATAATAATTGATACAATGTGCATATTTATAGCACATAACAGGCCTCCTAGGCATCAATCATGGCTTGTCTTTCACAACCATCTACACATAGTATTTAGACGATGCTCCCAAGTGTATAGTATTCCCCACACATTTGTTTGCAACTATGAGGTATTATCCACAGTGATTTGACTCTGAATCTTGATTCACCTCGGGCTTAGATCTAAGGTGTTTTAATGTGTCAATGACTAATAAGAGAATATTTGATTCACAATGGTTACTAATAAGAGAATATTTGACACGGAAGAATGCTGTTAATTTTTAACAAGCGGGCCTGAAACAAGCTAGCCTGGTGCAAGCGAGCCCGAGGCCCATAACCCACAAGTAGACATGGAAATATCTGCTTGGACCAATAGAAAACATCAAATCTATACTATTGATGATAATATGATGTGATTGGATTATATGCAAGACTGGAAACCTAGGTGGGAGTTGAGACATACTGAAGTGTTAGATGCTAACTTACAAGGATCTGATGCTTTTACTAGACTAGTGCCAGAACTTAAAAGAATGCCTATGGGATCTAGTATTGTGCTAGAGATGATGTACAACAACTCTTTGAGTGGGATCTAGTATTGTACTAGAGATGATGTACAACAACTCCCTAAGAAAAGCAGTCGATTCAAGCAATTTGTTAACAAACCTATACCATGATCTTACCTTAATCTCAACAGAGGGCTCTACACGTCACCCTGAGCTATGACTAGACCAATAGTACTACTGTATTAACTAGATACGTTCTTCGGAAGCATGGCCACATAAAGATGCTAGTCTCAAGTTTCCAAGTACTACACACACGTATGAAAAATATGCAAAATTATGGTGGAAATTCTTGAGAAAAGAAAATACATATAGAACATATTATACCATGCTAAAGTTTGGACTTCAAATTCCACAAATCTATGAGGATCCTGCATTCTACATCCCTGATTGGACAACACAATGGTGGCAGTCATTCGGCATCAACCTGACAACATTATCACCAGCTGCTATTTATAATCTGAAACGGGGAGTTGCAGAGTCTCTCGAACAGGTCAAAGATATTTTGCAGGCAAAGATTACTGAGGATCAAATCCTTGGGTACTACATTAAATACAATCAACAATGGCTTGTCAAAACCTGCATAGATATCCGCATGCATCATAATAGATGCGTGGTTCGGAGGTCTATTTAGTCAAAGGCATGGTGCAATGAAGACAACACCTATCGAGAAATTTTTGGTCCAGCATACTCCGATGATTTCTAAATATCTCAAAAGTATTTGGCTATGAGTGGGGTATGTCCGTTCAGATTGTCATGAAGATTGTAAAGAAATTCATAAAAAAATTTATATCTTACTATTGAAAGTCATAATAACTTTAAGATGTTTTCCATAATGGTTAGTCATGGTTTGGTTGTTTCCAACAATTATATCTCTTGTTGATTTCACTTAAGTTAAGGCTTAAATTGTTAAGGATTTGAATGTGTGGTGTGTAAGGGTTGTTTGAGGGTCTTACATAACATTCCCCACACATTTAATTGAAACTAACACATTGGTCCTGAATGTTGTTATTTAATTATTTATCCTAATGGTAATATCAATGACCTCTATGATTTTGACTATTAGGTGCTGAGGTGGCATCCTTCGGTTGTTTGCTTTCCTGGGAGACTAGAGTGCTCCCCTTATTCGGCATATCTTGTAGTTATTTGGATGCATAGAAACCTTAATAACAGTTTATTAAAAAGGTCATTGATACCAGTAGGATAAATAAATAAATAACAACATTCGGGAGGAAATCAGCCTTGGTACAATCAATTCAAAGTCCTCAATAGCTGATGTTATCCAATTCTATAGCATGAAACATTGGAGGTTTATTGTTGCTATGAGGTCCAAACTCCACTCAACACACCCATTATTTCTTCTCTTAGCCTTTCCATACCTCAAATTTTGCAAGCGTCTCATGTTGTAAGAAGACATGGATAGTCTTAATTTGCACTCAAAACTACCTCACATCCACAAAACTGGCCCAGAACTAAATGATGAGGTAGAAGGTGAAACGTGTCTACTAATGTTCAAAACATTACCCATATATGTTTAATTACTGTTGTAGCTTGTCATTATAGGGACCAGAACTGCTGAGATGTGAAGTATAAATCATGTTCATTGCCTTCCATTTTCCACAGTTGGCATGGGATGCCCAAAATTCATTTTACAACTAATAAAAAGGAAAAATCACACTTTAGACTCGTGAATTGAATCTGAAAGTACATTATGGTAGCTATTACAGGAAACTATTTTTCATTAGAAAACCCACCAACAACTTGGTTTGCAACTTTAGGAGCAAGTGAATTTACCATAAATAGTTAAGAGAGAAATTTGTGGAAATTGACCATGGGAGCATATATGAATAGGTATCTTCATAGGGTATTGAAGAACAAAACACTATAAGAAGATTTCATTAGTGATAAACCCTAGGTGTCACAGTACTATTTTTTTGGTTGCTTTGTATATATTCATATTATCGAGGAGAAAAGGACTGAATTGAAATCCTCCATTTCGAAGTGTGTTTTTGATGGATATAGTGAGTAGTCCAAGGCTTACAGAGTAAAAACCCAATGTTCAAAAGCTTCCTGAAACCAATATTTTTTCCTTGTCTACATTTGGCCTAGTTCTCTTGATCTTGTGTGTTACCCCCTTTTTGTGATTAATGTGTTTATCTTACATTACATGTCACTGAAAATTGTATTAGAACATTGACCTAACTGGTAGTGTTGAATTTTCTTCAACACAGTGACTGACTAGGGACTGCTCTCAGGTTGACATTTTTCTGGTTTGGTCCTCCTGCTTGGTTGATGGATACGCTCATTCTTGATTGAAATTTATTATTTAAAAAAAAAAAAACCAATATAGTTGGAAAATCAATATACACATAATGTCTAAAAATAGTCTTTGAAAATCAAATTTCTCATGGCCTTTTGAGTGCCAATTTGAATGGATTTGAAATTTGCAACATGTCTAAGGTGTAATATTTCACCTAAGTTAGCTGATGTATTTTGCGTTCTCTCCTGTAGTATTTTACAGATTATTTGGTTAAGATGCATTGACATGAAACAGTTACGAACACTGCTACAATGTACTCCTGAGTGGACCCTCTCACTGTAGTTATGGTTGGTTGGGTTGATATAGTTAATTAATGTTTCTTAGTTGAGTGATTTTGCCAAATAGTTCACTAACAAACAATTTTCATATGCATTATCATAAAATACCAGCATGTAAATTTTAAAAATGAAGGGTAGGATGTCAAAAATATGCCATTCAAAGAAAGAGGGTAAGCTGCCAATAATATGCCCAGCAGTGTTGGAACGACCAAAACTGGGTGATATACTAGTTAACTTCCTACATCCACCAGGGTTAGGCATGTCCCTCCTAAGCATTAGATTTGAGGGAAGTGAATGTGTACTTTCAAAGAAGAGAGAAAGGACCGTCTTGTTTATTTTTGTTTTATGGAGTGCAGGTACCACCAAATAGGTATCTGTCAGATCTATCTTCCTCAATTCATGATGAAGATATACTCAGAGAGGTTGAAAGTGAGACAAGTTGTACTAGATCTACCAGTTTTATATCAACTAGATCTGAAAAGATAAGGAAAAGATTTCATAGACGCATGAAATATTTTATTGCCAACGGTGGGTCGTGTAATTATGATGCTGAGAGCATAGGAGACATGGATTTTCCATTGAGGTATAAACATCTAGTGCAATGATGGGTACCTAATATGGTACCTCAAGTGGACACAGATTTCCTCATCAAAGGGACGATGTATCGCATCTCTCCTTCATCCTTACATTGATTGGGGCTATTTTCCATGGATGGAATAAAAGTCTACTATGGCACTGTAACCAAATTGATGGAGTATGTAGGACCACTATACAGATACAATAACTGGTTTATCTTGGTCCAATATACTTGAAGTATGCGGAGATACAGAGTTGCCGTGAATTATATTCAAATAGCGAAAAAAATAAAAACAAAGGGGCATCTATGTATATTGATGGGAGACCAAAAGCGTCCAGAAACGTTGCTGGCTTTATAAATAGTACACTACCAGTGACAACAAATAAGCAACCAAATTGCAAATTCGAAGCACGTGAACATCATTGTATATTTGTACGTGCAATAAAAACAATACTTGCAGGTGAAGAGTTGTTGATCGATTACAACTTAAATAGAATAGATGTGGCTTCCGCGGTCCAAGGGAACCATGGACTGTGAGAAAATATGCCTCATAAGGTAAATGCTAAAAGTAGTAACTAAACATGACTACAATAACTAAATGTTTCGGTTTTTTTTTTCTGTTAACATTCGATTTCCACAGTTGCCATTTGCTTTATTCATGCTTATTATGAATATTTCCATGTGATTACATGGTGATTACACTACTATGAATATCTCATTTTTGTTTTTGATGCAATTATTGACTATTGAATTTTTTTTAGGGTGGTGGTAGTGGAAAAGCACATGCCTCTTCCATGGTCCAGGGTGATTGTGGAAGGTCAGAATCTACGCCTCGTGAGGTAAATGTTAAATATAGTAAATAAATATGACTACAATAACAATATGTTCTGATTTTCACTATTAGCATTCACTTTTTCCGTGCTTATTGTTAATATTTCCATATGAAAGCATGCTTATTAAACTGTGGCAGGAGTCTGCTCATGGCCATGCAGCAAAACATGTATCTTCTACTTTTGAGGTAAAAATTAATATTAATGCAATATCTCATTTTTCTTTATGTTACAATTATTTAGTCTGAGGTAAATGTTTATTTATTGATTTATTGTGTCGGTGTGGCGCCATTTGAAAGGCACCTGCTGCTTCCATGGTCGAGGGTGACCATGGAAGGTCACACTTTGTGGCTTGTCAGGTAATTGTTTAGTAAAATAACTAAATGTTTCGATTTAGTAGATTTCACATTTTTTTGAGCTTATGATGGATTAATGGTTCATTCAGGATCGTGGAAAGGCACCTACTCCTTCCACGATGACGGTTCGTTGTGGACACTCACCGGTCATAACACCGCATCAGGTAAGTGTTAGTGCATAATAGTAACTTAATCTTCATTACAATATCAAAATTTGAATGATGATAAAATTATATTGCTTAATTTAATTTATTGTTTGATGAATTTAATCACGTGCACACGCTCTGGGTGATGAGGGGTTTGAGGAAGAGATTTTCTATTCCACTGACCCAATGCACACTTTTAGAGTAGCCTTGAAAAAGAAAAATTGTGAAATGCTTTCCTTGGCTCACCAAAGGCCCTTGTCACAGGAGAACAAGGCAAAGATTCTAGAGCTGGAAGAGCTTATAAAGTCTTATGGGGTAAGTGGCATCTTCACAATTGTTTTTAAGCTATGTTGTGATTTCATATATGATATTATGTTTTTTATCATTCCAAGTGATCTGATAAAGTAAAGTTTATTGTTTGTAGGATTTTTTAAAACCCGTGACTACAGAACCTGCCACGACAGGTATAGGTAGCAGTGATGGTCCAATGCAACAAAAAAGAAGCAATGTACCAATGAGGCTTTTTGGCACTCCTACATTTGGCCTCGATTCCATTGATGACGGCACTGGTGAGAGAGAGCATGATGCCATGCTGGATCATGATGCCATGCCACATGATGAGACAGAGCCTAGGGCTCCACATGACTCTGGAGATGAACGTACTATAGACAACCAGGAAACTTTTCCTGGTGTAGCACGAGTTAAAAGCACCAGAAAACTAGATCTCACCTTTTTGGTGGATGACTCTTGTGTTCCTATCAAGATCCAGAAAATTGCTGGTATTTATCCATTAATTTTTTGGTTTTGATCATGAAATTGAAATAGACATACGTTGAAATTATTATAAATTAATGGATTACATGTTTCTGCATGAAACAATGTCTTCTACAGGCATTTGAATGACAAATCCTTGGAGCTATTTGGATGCACCAATCGCACATGGTGGAATAGCCAAGATAGCACTAAGAGAGATGAATTGATTGACCACATGGTCAACTTGTTTGGCAATACTTTCAACGGGAAAGTTGTTGCAAGGTTAGCCGGTGAGAATTTGAAATATACCGGGGCCCAATATAGGGAAGGATTGCAAGCTGACCTCAGGCATGAGCGCCCTCCCATGGTTCCTAAGAAAGAGTGGAAGGCGCTGATAGATGATGCAAAGGAGAACTTGCAAAAAAGACAAGGAAAACAACCACGGCCTAGCAAAGCAAGGTACAACATATATCATCTTTTTACTGAAATAAGCTCAATTGTTTTTTTCTTTCTTGTTTTAAGTAATATTTTTGATATCTACGGTTTTTAAAAATTTTCATATATCGACTACCTGACACCTCCAAAGAAAACAAGGATAGAATGGAAAAGCACGAGAAACATAGACTGGGCCAGGGTGGCTATAGAAAACTAAAAGCAAGAGATGTAAGTATTAAATGATTAATTATTGGGAATATTTATTTAACAATACCGAACAAATATCTGATTTTGATACTGGAAATTTTAAAATGTGTTATCATGAATTGCAGGGAAATATGCTCCAAGCTACTGCCACCGACGAAGACCTAAAGCTTGGTGTCAAGTTTGGTTTCAAAAGTGTGGTTGAACATCGGAAAAGCTTGGGGCAGACTTCCATCTCCCCAATGATGCAAATGCAGGTATATCACCAATTGTAGTATACTATTAAAGTCTATTCAGTACTTCTGATTATATCACCCATAACTAAAAATTTATGTTTGTTTTTAAGCAACAATGCAACCGTAGCAATGAATCTAGTTGTACTCAATAAGTATAAGTTGATGTTGGGGTGAACATGTCCCATGATAGTGTGGAGCATAGTGTCCATTCTGGTATGTATGCTTTGGAAATAGAAAAGTATACTGGTATTAGATATATATATTTCTTGACCTAAACTTATAAATTTTCTTCTTTCAATGGAAGAACATGCAGCTCAGGAGCATGAACTGCAAGGGGAAGCAACTATACCTTCAATTATCACCCTAGTTGTCACATCTACAGAGATTGGTAAAGAGAAATATTGTAATTTTAATCAAAATAATGAAATATTTATTTCAATAATAATTCAACGTCATATATATATATATATGCACCTCGTTTCCATTGTTGTAGTTCACACCCCTACAGAACTTCCTCCACGCCCTGCTCAACGACGTATAAGAAGTGGCATAAATGAGGGCATGGAAACACAAACAATAATACGAGATATCGCAGTAAATACTGGACCAATTGATGATTGTGATACTGTACTCGCAAGTTTTTTCAATGCAAAAAAACAGAAATCAATGAAAAATTAGTTCATGACTTGTATTTTGATGGATATCGATGTTGTTAGTATGAAACATCGTTAGTATGTAACATAGATAACTTTTTTTTGGTTTAGTTACGAGGTACTTATCTTTTATGTGATGCTCTTATCAATTTTCCCATTTATATCTTTTTATTTTCATAGAATTTGAATTTTAAATTTAAATGTCATCACAAGTCCTTGTATGCTTGTTTATAATTATTTTGTATTTTAATACTCAAATTATGTGTTTTCTAACACATCATCACTCCTGTATGTGTTGCATGTTGTTATATTAGTCTAAAAAATTGATTCTCTTTATACTAGATATATTAGATATGTTCATCATGACTTCGATGATCATCACTCTTTATAATTTGACTACTGCCCAATACATCTCAAGGACCAACTTTAGCACAGGGACCATAGAGGAGTGCTGAAGTTGATAGAGATCAAATTTATGTTGTAAAATATTTTACTATTCCTTTAGCACTATTCAAAAATAGTACCACACTTCAGATCTATTTTTTTGTTAAATGTTGACGTGGAGATCTTCAACTATACCTCTGTTATTGTTATATGATCAGTATGTTTATTTTATCCACTGCTACTGAAAAAGATGAAAATTATACTATAGAATTATTGCCCATTACATCTCAAGGACCAACTACAACACAAGGACCACAGAGGAGTGTTGAAGTTGATAGAGATCAAAATTATTTTGTAAAATATTTTATTGTTGCTTTAGCACTATTAAGAAATAGTACCACACTTCAGATCTGATTTTTGGTTAAATGTTAACGTGGAGATCTTCAACTATATCTCTCTTATTTTTGTATGATCAATATGTTTATTTTATCAACTATTACTGAAAGAGATGAAAATTATGTTTTAGGAATACTGTCCATTACATCTCGAGGACCAACTTCAGCACAGGGACCACAGAGGAGTGCTGAAGTTGATAAAGATCAAAATTATGTTAACACATGTGGCTTTTATTTTCTATAGTACAAGGTACTTATCTGTTATGTGATGCTTTCAGGATTGCATAGAGAGAAATGAGCAATATTTTTATTTGGCATCCCACAACCCTTCCTCATACTATGATGATGAACTTTTAGGTTATATAGAACGGCTGTACATTTGAGAGAGATATGACTGGTTGTACCTTCCCCACCTTGATTGATTTATGATTGGTCTTGTGGTACCTTATCTTTCACTGGTGTTTAATGGGGTCATTTAACCTCCTTGAGTAACTTTTTTGAAACTACCTTGTTGAAGTTTTGCTCTTATAGTGTACTATGGTTGTTTGGCCACATTTGGAGCATACCCTTGGTTCTAAGGATCATGGGTCTTCTACTAACCACACCTGTGTTATGACCATCTTTTATATTTTCTTATTTTATGACCATTGTTTATATTTGTACCCACACTTCAGATCTCATTTTTGGTTTAATGTACCTTCCCCACCTTGATTGAGTTATTATTGGACTTGTGGTACCTTGTCTTTGACTTGTGGTTAATGTGGTCATTTACCCTCCTTCATTTTTTATATACCACCTTGTTGAATTTTTGGTCTTATAGAGAAGTTGACTTTGATCACCTGCGATCAGTTGTGGTGTGCTGATAATCACTTCTCTTGTGCTGAGACTTGGTTGAAGTTTATAATTTTTTTAACTTTGTTTATGTTAACTTCATTGACCTAATCAACTCCAGTCATTTCTCTCTCTCTGGTTTCTACAAACCCTCTTGAAGGGTCAGCTAGTTCCTAGAGAAGACTAGCCTCTCCGAGGCACACACAGTCTTTTCTGAAAGTAACAGTTCTGAGTATATTTTCAAGAATGGTTTCACACCGAGGTTGGTATCTTCAACGAAATCTCTCTTTTTGGTATATGATATATATGTTTATTTTATTACATGTTACTGAATATTGGTTTATCGTTTTAGCTTGCTTGTCACTGTAACTCATTATAATCTATTGATATGGCAGTTTTGAATTTACCAAAGAGCCTGTGTTAAGAACTTACTGGTTGTACATTTGGAGTTTGAAGGAGACATTAGCAGTCACCTACAGGACTTATTCTACACGGTTGAGTATTCACTACTTCATTAATATCAAATTGTGGTCTTTTATGAACAATCTGGGCATTGTGGTCTTTTACAAATTGCAACCTATAGAAATTCTGGTGGTTACCGAAAGTTGGAGTTTCGATGGCAATTGGGAAACCCAAAGTTGGAATGTGGCACACTCCAACTTTGGCACCTTCCCTTAGACAAGCCTCGTAAGATAGTATAGAAGCCTTCACACACCAAAAATCACCACATGAAACCCTAGTTGCAAAACAAAAAATTGGCAAAAAGTTGTCACTGGTCATCAACTTGGAAAATTAGAAAAATTGAGAGAAAATCAGCAAAACTCATCAAGTATAAATTCAGACCTTAAAATTTAAAAAAAAATGGTGAGTTGAAAAACATAGAAAACTTGGAAAAACTAAAGAATATGATAACGTCTCACTTGTGACAGTGATCTTCATTCTTCCTTGCTCGACACCCAATTGATTACCTAGTCTTTTCCATTGACAGGAAATTAGGATCATCTCCATTTAGGGAATATTCTAGCAGTGAGTCCCCTGAGTGGGGCTACAAGTGATGTGCCCACTGGTAATGAACTAGATCTTTTCTTCCAATTGAGGGAAGATGGTCCATTTGAAGATAGAAGGCTTCCTCTAATTGTAACATGCCTTGGCCTTCAAACAGGAAATTCAATGAAATTGGGAGTCCTTGATTGAGACTAAACCATTTTAGTGGAGAGATTTAATCCAGAACTGATCATAGAATGAGATATAGACACCGTGGGAAAACACGTGATGATGTTGATTTGTGTGTGATTGCATATGAAGCTAGAAAATATATAGAAGGTGGCATGAAATCAAATGAAATTCTGGGTAACATCAAGTGCAGAGAAGTTTCATGTGTCACATGAGAAGATGACAATAGATTATGGAGAAAATCCCATCTCCATGAAGTGTTGTATGGAGTCGGAAATATTTGCATGGGAGATGTAAACATGGTTGTGCTACATGTAAAATTGTGTAATTTGTCTTTGTTTGAAGTTGTTTGGTCTTAAGTGAATACATCTTCCCATTTGAGTGCATGGTAATTGCATTGTTTGCATGTGGTGCCTATATAGTTCTATGGTATTTTTGGCAATTCCTCTTACATAAAGTGCACTTGATAGTGAATTTATGCAACTCATCAAAATTCGCAATTGGGATCTTTATTTGTTTTGGTTTTTGTTGGGTTGGTGCATTCATTGGATCCAGTGGCCTATAACATGGAAGCTAAGTTGGGCTCTTCTATTGTGCCCTAGCTCAAGTATTTTACAAATTTGTTATCTTGTGGCGTGATGTAGTTTTGGGGTTCTGCATTCAACCTGCACATGCCTTATTTGTGCATTCTTTTTGGTGTGTTGCTTCCCACCTTTTTCATATCCGCACAAGTTAGAATTTATTTTGGTTGGATTCCTTTGTTGTAACTTAAATAATTGTTTGTTGCTACATGCTTAGTGTGCTTCTAGGAGACTTGGTAAACAAGGGCTTTGGTAGAGGTAACATTGATTATATAAATTGAATTCAAAGTTTATTTAGAAATATTTTCAACCATTGGTTCCACTCTATTTATTTTCTATTCAATAATCCTACAAAGAGTTGCTTGTTAAAAAATGTAGTGAGTGTTGAGAATAGAAAACCGTAGCATTGCAAACTTCAAATGATAGAATTTGTGGAACAATTGTTTCCTATAGGGTATTCATGACAAGTAGAATTGTGATCTTATTTCCTTGTAGGGGTTTAAAGTAAAACGTTATCATGTCATTGCTTTAATGCAAGATACAGGGGCTTACAATTCATCTGCTATCCACATGTACTTAAGACTGGGGATTACAATTCTTCATGTTTATACATTTAGTTCAAGTTCTTAAGATATCTATCTAGGACTGTGTTTGTTGTTTACAAGCTCATGAAACGTTTGATGATAAATGACTCTGAGAAAGTTTTATTAAGCATCTAAATATATACCATTACAGAAGCATATAGACATTCTTAAGAAGTGAATAGAACTAAGGTATAATTCTTTGTAAGACCGAGCTCATGCATTGCAAAATGTTGTTTAAGCCTTGTGATTATTCAAAGGACAAAAGGATGTGAAATATGAGCTTGAAGAAGAAGAATTTGCAAAGCATTGAAACATATTGATAGCATATTTGAAGGACTTGTGTTATAACTTGAAGACTGAGCATATTTTTTGTGACCAAATTGAAGTTGGGTTTGAATAGTGTTATGGGAGAACATCAGTTATAACTTGAAGACCGAGCCTATTCTTTGTGACCAAATTGAGTTTGAGTTTGAATATTTGTGCCATTATAAGACAAAACTTGAAGTTGAAGAATTGATTGTTGAAAAGGGATAAGTATGAAAACTACTTGAGCAAATTTTATTTGTGTTATTGCTTATCATAAAGACATGGTAACTACTTTAAGGAATACAATGCAATATTATTTGTTTGATGAAGTTTGATAGAATTGGAAACCATCATTAAGCAGACTTGTTTGTAGATCTGAAAGGAATCATTGATAAGGATTTGATTGTAAATGTAAGAGCTAGTTCATTAGAAGTGCTTTTAGTCTATCTGAAGCAAATCTATGGCTGTATCATCGCATTCAAAAAAAAAATTTAACACTTCCAGGTATCGTCTCTATATCGATGAACATGGATGCAGGGTATAGAAAATGTTTCCACGCAGTTGCTGAACTTGCCACGAAATTTTGTGAATGCTTACGTGGATACTACGACGATGATTTGTGGAACTATAAAATATCTTCCACACAGGTGTTGAACCTGCCACAAAATTTTGGGAATCCATGGGTGGCTACTGCAACAATGATTCGTGGAACTATAAAACATCTTCCATGCAAGTGTTGAACCTGCCACGAACGTTTGGGAATCCATGCGTGGCTACTGCGATGATGATTCGTGGAACTATAAAAGATATTCCATGCAGGTGCTGAACCTGCCACAAAAGTTTGGGTGTAATGTCCCCTTCCATCATACCAGCATGATAGAGAGAACGTGATGCTAAAGCTGGGCATCTAGCCCCATGAACTTTTAAATAAGAATTCACATAATATAAAAAAACATATGGAAATGTATAATTATAAGAAAACACAACGGAAGTAATTTCAATTACACATCCATCATACATTCAAGATATTCATCAAATAAATAATTGCAAAGTTAACACAAGAGAATACTTATCTTATAACAAAGTAGTCCCGAGCAACTGGCTATGCGACTGCAATGTTCCACCCAACCATAGGCTGGTTGTGATCATCAATATATCAACACACTGCCACCCCCGAGCTGGGCATGATCTCTATAAGGAATCAGGGAACAACAAACTCACACATAGCCCAAAGATACACCAAATCAGCCAAGCCAATCTATAGTTGGGTTTATCAGGCTGTTAGGCAATGGAAGGAAGAATTGCTAAGCTAGTGGGATCATCCTTAGAGATATGGGTACCCTCTGCAAGATCTATCTAGCTTGGCTCCGACAATACCTACACACCTGGCACATGGAAGTACTCCCTTCACTGCTACATAGTTCCTCAAGCCATACCTTCCAATCTAATATTGTTCAAGGTGTGCATAGAAGAGTAGCCAGCCCTCTTGATCTTCTTGGGAGGTTATCCCCCTCACTAGGTTTATCAAGCCAATGCAGGTCCACTTCCACTCCTAATTTTTTGCTCACAATTCAAGCCAATGCAGGGATGCACCCACCAACAAAAATACAAGTGCTGAAAAACGTGGGCAACCAAAACGAACTGGTAGATGGGAAATAAACCCTGGAAGAGCCATTCATTTTCAGAAAACATTTATATGCATTCCAGGGGTTGAAACGACCACTATAAACCCCCAAAACATGACTCCCTTTCTCCCAGCCATTGTGCAACACAAAAACGAGCTCCCAGCTATGGAAAAATGCAGGAAATTGGTAAAAAATGTGATGGGGAAAGCCCAGCTAGCTCAGACTGTGTGAGAGAGGAAAGACTATGGGTTCAGAATGGCTTTGGGCACTATTTCGTGGGATTTTTCTTGCCCTAGAAGCAAAAGTACATTTTTCCAGGTTGATGGCTTGCCCATGCACGAAATTGGTTGCCATACCTCTTCATTCCCAAGGCATTAACTGCCTCAACCAATTTCTACAAGAATTAAATGATTGGGTGCATAACCCAAAATGGGTAGTTGGTGGTTTGTGGGTTTTCTCATTAACACATGGATTAACACCATTGGCTCAAGGGTTTGAATAATTTCCCTCCCTATTCCTTGTAGAATAATTCCCCCATCTCTTTGTTGCATTGCATAGCCAGTTGTGGGTTTGCATTAAAATTTGTATTTACATGATGTTTTAATTTACATTGTGCCTATTTAGCACAAGAACCATAGGCATCTATTTTTTTTTAATTACCGATACATAAAACACTAAATCAATGGTGGGGCCTTGGCCTTGAGCTCCTCACCATGATTAAATAACAATATTTACATTATTTATGATTTAATGCAAAAAGGGGGTGAAAATGGGGACATTACATTACCCTCCCCTTACATTAGCACTATCCTCAGTGCTCATCAAAATTGAACAAAAATGGATATGCCACCCTCATGGCATCCTTCAGCTCCCATGTAGCCTCATCGGGAACTCTTCCTTGATCTCACTCTAAGACACACATGATCCCCAACATTGAATTCCCTATGCACTCTATGTTTATTTGCATAGCTTTTCTGTCTATCCTGGGTTGTTTTTAAATTCTATCTGATCTTGGCAACTTCTTGCTCCATTTCCTTAAGCAATTCTGGCCCAAGTACAATTCTGTTCACTGGATTGTCTCAAGTCACTGGTGTCCTACACCTTTTTCCGTACAAAGCCTCATAAGGACTCATTCCCAAAGATGCTTGTTGCCCATTGTTATATGCAAATTCTACCAAGTGTAGATAATCCTCCCACCTGGATGGTTTGTCCATTACATACATGTGGAGCATGTCTTTAAGCATCCGATTTACTCTTTCCATTTTCCCATCTGTTTGAGGATGGTATGCGGTACTAAAGCTTAGCTGGGTACCCAAATCTGCAAAGAGATCTTTCCAAAAATTGGAAGTGAACTTGGTATCCCTGTCAGAAATTATTGCCTTAGGCAACCCATGTAATCTGAAAATTTCCTTCATGAAAATATTTGCAATGGCATTGGCTTTATGTGTGGACTTAACCGGTATAAAATGTGTTGCCTTTGTTAACTTGTCCACCACAACCATGATGGAATCATGTTGTCTCACAGTCATTGGCAATCTTGTAATAAAGTCCATGGATATTAGTTTCCATTTTCATTCTAGAATTGGCACTGGGAGCAATAAACCTGCTAGATGTTGGTCTTCACTCTTCACCTGCTGACATTCCATGCACTTAGAAATGTATTCAGCGATGTCCTTCTTCATGCCTTGCCAGAAATAATATTTTCTTGCTGCAGCAATTGTTTTCTGATATCCTGGGTGACCAGAGTATGGAGCTTTATGGATTTCATCCATAACAATCCTCCTCAAATCTGCCGCATTTGGAATATAGACTCTATTCTTATAAGTAAGAAGTCCGCCTTCTTCCAAATGATAGCCTTCATACTTCTTGCCAAGGTCTTGCTGCTGCAATTTGTGCTTTATCTACACGTGCATTCCATCCTCAACAATATGGTTAACAATTTGCCGCTTCAAATCTGGTTGGCAAGTACTAAGTGCTGCCACATGTATTTCATGTACCTTCCTGCTGAGTGCATCAGCCACCTTGTTTTCTTTCCCTTTTATGTGTTTGATTTCAAAATCAAATTCACACAAAAATTCCAACCATCTAGCTTGCCTAACATTTAAAGTTAGCTGATCAAACAAGGATTTCAGACCACAATGGTCTGTCCTTAACTCAAATTTTCTTCCCGTTAAGTAATGCCTCCACATCTTTAAAGCATTTACTATGGTTGCAAGTTCTATATCATGAGTAGCATAGTTCTTCTCATGCTCCTTCAAATTTCTTGACTCATAGCATATCGCGTGGTTGTCTTGCATAAGAACTCCTCCAAGTCCTTGATTGCATGCATCAGTTCACACCATAAAGTCTTTTTCTGGGTCTGCAATTTTCAAAATTGGTGTACTTGTAAGAAGATTCTTCAACCGTTGAAAAATTTCCTCACATCTTGGTGACCATTCAAACTTTATCCCTTTCTTTTGCAAAGAAGTGATCGGGTTTGCAACCTTGGAGAATCCTTCGATAAACCTCCTATAGTAACCAGCAAGGCCCATAAAAGATCTCACATCAGTCACATTCCTTGGATTTGGCCAATTCATAATGGCTTCAATCTTCTCAGGGTCTACAGATATTCCTTCATCGGAGATGATGTGACCCAAATAATGAATTCTATCTTTATAAAAGTCACATTTGCTCAACTTTGCATACAGCTTATGCTCCCTTAGTAATTACATTGTCATTCTCAAATGTTCTTCATGCTCTTCTTCATTCTTAGAATAGATGAGAATGTCATATAGGAATACAAGAACAAACTTGTCCAAATACTTGCTAAAAATATTATTCATGAGACACATGAATGTAGCTGGTGCATTTGTGAGACCGAATGATACCACTAAAAACTCATAGTGTCCATACCTCGTTCTAAAGGCGGTCTTATGAATATCTTCTTCTTTGATTCTTACCTGATGGTAACTAGACCTCAAGTCAATCTTTGAAAATACCTTTGCTCCTCTCATTTGGTCAAAAAGGTCATCAATTTGGGGTAATGGGTATTTGTTCTTCACAGTGACTTTGTTCAACTGCCTGTAGTCAATACATAACCTGAGTGTTCCATCTTTCTTTTTCACAAATAGAACAGGTGCTCCCCATGGGGACACACTTGGCCTGATATATTTCTTTTCCAACAACTCTTGTAATTGCATTTTCAATTCTAGCAATTCCGGTGTACTCATCCTGTAGGGTGTCTTAGACACTGGTGCCGCTCCTAGCACAAGTTCAATTGTAAAGTCAATGTCTCTCTTTGGAGGGAGTCCTGGAATCTCATCAGGAAAAACATCCCTGAATTCTTGCAATACATGATAGTCCTCCAATTTAAGAGTTTCATTCTCTGCTGCCTCTAAAATGTGGGCTGCATACAATTGACATCCCTTCCTACAGAACTTCTTCAGCTGCATGGCTGAAACCTGTCTAACAGAAGTCACCTTTGGAATGCCTTTTACAACCCTCAGATTTCCTTCTTCGTCGATGCATTCAAATGTCTTCTTGTAGCAGTCAAGTTTAACCCTGTGTGCTTCTAACCAATCCATTCCAATGAGAATATCATAGGAACCAAGTGGCAAAATATTCAGATCTGCATAAGTGAATAGCTCATCCATCTCTAATGGACATTTCTCTACTATTTCATTTACTTTTCTCTTGGTTCTAGTGGCTAGTTGAACTAACCATGATTTACTATGCTTTAATTTCTTGAAAGCACAAATCTCAACAATTCTAGGAGTGACATAACTTTGAGTAGATCCAGGATCAATCAAAATAAAAACAGATTGCTTAGTAATCTTACCTTCAACTTCAACTACAGCTGACTGATGATCTGCCTAGTGGTCATCTAGTGCTGCATAGATTCTAGGGATTGTCCTCTCCACTTGACCCACAGTTTCAGCTCCTTGGATGTTGTGGACTTGATTTGCATTCCCATTTTGATGTGGACAGTTCCTAAGCATGTGTCTCCTCCACAACCCCAACATTGAAGTGGTTCTCTTGGCTCCTTTGGATCTCATGGCTTGTCTCCCATCATCCTAGTTGGCTTAGTCACAACCTGTGATGGCTTCCTTTGTTGATTCTTGAATTAAGGAGGCTTAAACCCCTTCTTCCTTTGATCAAAATTTTCATTTTTCTTATCCTTCCATGCCTTGTGGAATTCTGGTTTGCTTCTGTTTTGATCAAAGCAATACTTGGCCTTTCTTATGGCCTCCTCTAGAGTTCGAGGTTCATCGAACTCAATTCTGTCTTTATATGACTGGGGCAATCCACTTAGGAAACGCTGAATTTTCACCTTATCATCTCGAATTTACCTGACATATCTTAGCAACTCCAAGAATTTGTTTGCATATTCTTCCATGCTCAATTGTCCCAATCTCAGCTTATGGAAATCTTTGATCTTATCATCATAGTAACTGTCAGAGAGGTGCTTCTGCTTGAAGTATTTTTTGAACTGCTTCCACACAATCTTCCTTTCATTGATCTTCCTCACTTGCCTGATGTGTTCCCACCATATAGATGCTCTTCCATTCAAGTTGAAGATGGCAACCCTTGCCTTCATATTCCCAGAGTAGTCTTGGACTTGGAAATATTTTCTCATCCCAAGAACCCAAGTTCCATCTTGTTGACCAGATTTTACCTCTCCGTCAAATGTAGGAGGTTTCTCCTTCTTAAATTGCCCATGCGAATTGTTCTTGTAGTGCCTCTTCCTCTTGCTTCTGCGGGATGAAGAGCTCGATCCCTCAATGGATTCTTTAGAGTCAAATGATTCATTAGAACAGATTTCTGGAGTATAAGTTCGGTCTGTAGAAACTCTTCTTGAGCTACTAGCCCTTTTACGGGATTTCCTTCTAGAACTACTCCCACCCCTTTCTGGATTTGATGTCTGATGCCTAGAGTTTATTTGCGTTTTGATGTCTGTCAAACTCTGTAGCATGGATGCATTCAACTGATTTTGTTCTTTTTGAGCTTTAATCATCATTTCATTATCTTCTCTATAGCTTTGCAACTCCACCCTTAGGCTTCTCATGGTGGTTGCAATACCTGTAGGAGTCTCTTGATTTCTTCTCCCATTAGATTCTATTTCAGTATTTTCAACATGTATGTTCTCCCCCATGCCATCTGTCTCAGGCTCATAGGGATCCTGTGCATCATCCATGATCTTGATTTTCTTGGCCCAAACAAGATCCAAAACTTTCCAACTGTACTATCTAGAGTGCTTCCCTGATGTAACTGTGATTATGCAAAATGTGTTCATCAACACAATTGTTAGCCGCATTATATTCTCAGAAATTCATAAATTACTTTCATAGACGTGGAAAAATATTATATTGACAATTTGTCAAATCATAGAATTTTCTCAAAATCAACGACATATGAGGGGGGCGACAGGGGTCAAGGGGGCTTGCCCCCTTGTTTTTTTTTGTTGTAAATCTTTCCATTTCGTGTAATCTGGTGCATAAGTTCCACGGCAATTTTTCCATTTTCGGCACCTGAAAATCTCCCTAAAAAATAGCTGAAATTTCCTATTTCAGAGCGACTCATCCAGTTCTTCCTCCCTGTTGCGGAGCAACCTGCTGAGTTCTTCCGCCAAAAACACTTAGAAAAATTTTAAGATTTTTCGGACCAACTCGCCGAGTTCTTCCGCTGTTGCGGGCCAACTTGTTGAGTTCTTCCACAATTTCGGGCCAACTCATGGAGTTCTTCCGAAATTTCCCTTTGATGTCAAACACTTAGAAAAATTTCCACTGTTTCGGGGCAACTCGGCGAGTTCTTCCGCCGTTGCAGACCAACTCACGGAGTTCTTCCGAAATTTTCCTTTCAATGCCAAAAAACACTTAGAATTTTTTTTTCCATTTTGGGCCAACTCGGCGAGTTCTTCCACTGTTGCAGACCAACTCGCTGAGTCCTTCCGAAACTTTCCCTTCGACGTTGAAAAACACTTAGAAAATTTTTGCCGTTTCGGGCCAACTTGGGGAGTTCTTCCGCCACTGTGGACCAAGTCACTGAGTCCTTCCAAAAATTTCCCTTCGATGCTAAAAAACACTTAGAAAATTTTTGCCGTTTCGGGCCAACTCAACGAGTTCTTCCGCCATTGCGGACCAACTCATTAAGTCCTTCCGAAAATTTCCCTCCGATGCCAAACACTTAGAAAATTTCTAAAACTCTTTAGGAAAATTTTGAAATCTTTCCTTCTTTCTGTGATGACTGCTGCTTAGTAGGAGGTGATCTTGCCTCTATACTTTTATTCAACTTAGCTAGTTTAGGTCCGATGCTGATACCTGTGGTGATTAAGAAGGGACCTTCCCATGTGACTGTAATCGGATTTGGCCCATAGAGGTCCAATGCTGCAACCAGCAGCTCTGATACCAAAATGTAATGTCCCCTTCCATCATACCATCATGATAGAGAGAACGTGATGCTAAAGCTGGGCATGTAGCCCCATGAAATTTAAATAAGCATTCACATAATATAAAAGAACATATGGAAATGTATAATTATAAGAAAACACAACGGAAGTAATTTCAATTACACATCCATCATACATTCAAGATATTCATCAAATAAATAATTGCAAAGTTAACACAAGAGAATACTTATCTTATAACAAAGTAGTCCCGAGCAACTAGCTATGCAACTGCAATGTTCCACCCAACCATAGGCCAGTTGTGATCATCAATATCTCAACACATTGCCACCCCCCGAGCTGGGCATGATCTCTATAAGGAATCAGGGAACAACAGACTCACACATAGCCCAAAGATACACCAAATCAACCAAGCCAATCTACAATTTGGTTTATCAGGCTGTTGGGCAATGGAAGGAAGAATTGCTAAGCTAGTGGGATCATCCATAGAGATATGGGTACCCTCTGCAAGATCTATATATCTTTGCTCCCACAATACCTACACTCCTGGCACATGGAAGTACTCCCTTCACTGCTACACAGTCCCTCAGGCCATACCTTCCAATCTAATATTGTTCAAGGTGTGCATAGAAGACTAGCCAACCCTCTTGATCTTCTTGAGAGGTTATCCCCCTCACTAGGTTTATCAAGCCAATTCAGGTCCACTTCCACTCCTAATTTCTTGCTCACAATTCAAGCCAATGTAGGGATGCACCCAACAACAAAAATACAAGTGCTGAAAAATGTGGGCAACCAAAACGAACTAGTAGATGGGAAATAAACCCTAGAAGAGCCATTCGTTTTCAGAAAACGTTTATATGCATTCCAGGGGCTGAAACGACCACTATAAACCCCCAAACATGACTCCCTTTCTCCCAGCCACTGTGCAACACAAAAACGAGCTCCCAGCTATGGAAAAATGCAGGAAATTGATAAAAAAATGTGATGGGGAAAGCCCAGCTAGCTCAGACTGTGTGAGAGAGGAAAGACTATGGGTTCAGCATGGCTTTGGGCACCATTTCGTGGGTGTTTTCTTGCCCTAGAAGCAAAAGTACATTTTTCCAGGTTGATGGCTTTCCCATGCACGAAATTGGCTGCCATACCTCTTCATTCCCAAGGCATTAACTGCCTCAACCAATTTCTGGAAGAATTAAATGATTGGGTGCATAACCCAAAATGGGTAGTTGGTGGTTTATGGGTTTTCTCATTGACACATGGATTAACACCATTGGCTCAAGGGTTTGAATAATTTCCCTCCTTATTCCTTGTAAAATCATGCCCCCATCTCTTTGTTGCATTGCATAGCTAGTTGTGGGTTTTTCATTAAAATTCGTATTTACATGATGTCTTAATTTACATTGTGCCTATCTAGCACAAGAACCATAGGCATCTATTTTTTTTTAAATTGCCGATACATAAAACGCTAAATCAATGGTGGGTCCTTGGCCTTAAGCTCCTCACCATGGTTAAATAACAATATTTACATGATTTACGATTTAATGCAAAAAGGGGGTCAAAATGGGGACATTACATTGGGAATCCATTCGTGGCTACTGCGAAGATGATTCATGGAAGATTCAGCATCTGCGTGGAAATTTATAGGAGTTATTCATCGCTATAGCGACGAAATTGCATTGCGTGATTCCTTTTCCATAGATATGAGAACTGTTTTGTTGTTGACACATGGCAACAATGAAGTGTTTCCATTGCCACGACGTGGAATTTTCATCCCTATATCTACGAATCACTTTCCACAAAAAAAACAAACCCCAATCGTGGCAACAGGGACGAAAATTCGTGGCTATTAAAATGATATTTCGTGGCAAATTAGACCATATGTAGTAGTGAGAGGAGGTTCTCTCTCATGAACCATCCTTCACTGAAGGGCCTTTGAAGATGAGTGAAAGGAAGATTTATGAGTCTCTTAGCACACTCCACGGCACTCAAGCATTCGTATCAAATTATTGTTGGAGAGTTTCTTCATTGGAGGATCCATCCTTCCTTGAAGACATCGAGAAGATTCAAAGAGCAATGTATCCATCAATGCATTGAGCTACAGAGCTACAGAGCTTTTGCCTCCTATTACACCTTCGGGACATCTGCAAGCTTAACTCGACATTCGTTAGTTTCCTTCCATTAGCACTTATAATCTATGGTGAATTCATTTCAAAAATCCATAAACTCTCTCTCCATACTCATCATGATTTCATGCCCTGTAGAATGATGTTGGCTCCAAAGCTATCATCTTTATTAATAAAGACTATGGTTGGCTGCAACTTTATATGCCAAGGAGAATACAACAAAATCAAGCTTTTGGGCATTACTAACCATTTTCTTATGAGATCTATTATCCGATCATTGATATATTGCATGCTATTGATGTAAAATATCTTAAGATTTACCCGAAAACAAATTTGGTGAAGTTTTTTGAAGATTTATCAAGTGATACCAATTTTCCCATTTTACACTACTATTTGCCTGTCAAAATTTTATAAATTTTTGCCCAAAATTATAGAGTGCTAACAGTACCCTTATGGAGTCCTCACATGATGAATTTTTCACACTTTCTAATCACATGGGTGAGTTGTCTCATTCTCCTACACCCCACACTTTCACATTTTGCAGCATTCATCCTAATGAGGTATGGGTGAAAGGATTCTTTTTTATGGTGCCACATGAGGAGTACAAAACTCCTATCTCTAATTTTGATGATGACATGACTAGAGCACCTTCTTCTTTACATTTTCAGTAGCATCCTTTGTTACCTTATGATTATACACATATTCATCGATGCACATACGGTACTCCTTTGATCCCCTTGAAGGCCCATTGTTCTCTTTGTTCCTTACTTGATGGGAGAGTTGCTTCATCCATTGTTTGGGTGAAAGGACACATGGCAGAATTACTTGAAACCTTCCATACCTCTTTGGGGCAGCATCTTTTGCTCTCATTTGATGACTCTCACATTCATGGATGTATTGATGAGACTTCTTTGGCCCATACTTGGTTCAAATTTTGGTAGAGGTTCTTCATTCATTTCTTGGATGAACGAACACATGGCTGATTATTTTGAATCTTCTTACAATCTTTTGGAGTAGCATTATAGGACATGGTATCCTCAACTATGTCATTGGATCATTTTTGATGGGTTACTTGATTGTTGTGTGCACTTGGAAAATGGCGGTTTACTTGTTTGGATGGACAAGCACTTCTATGATCCTTTGGTGAGGTACCTTCTTGATGTACATCTATATGATGTTTATGTGTACGTTGATGATATATATTTTGTACTTATAATGTTTGGAAGGATTCTCATTAGAGAGTGGGATCCTGGCATCCCCCACCTTGAGGATGAGAATGGGGTGAATTTTTTTTTAGGATAGCACCCCAAGAGGAGAAGGAGGCTCCCAAAGTCATTCTGGATGACTTGATGGTAGATACATGGCATTTGGAAAATGACCATATTGCTACTAGTAGCCATGATATTGATTTCATATCATTGGAATTAAGTAGTAGAGAGATATATGCATCTATGGATAGATGCACCACAAGGTTGAAGATTCCAGGAGGTAAATCTTTTATGTATAAAATTTTTAATTCCTCTTACATTGATATGTTTTGTGATCAGCGACATAGCTACATACTGCTTCCATTAGACACCATTCATCCACACATGGACTGGGTGGAATATTAAATGTCACACATGGAGTCTTCGAGCAGAAATATTTTTGCTCATGGTAGGTGGAAGAGAGCTAAGCAAGCAAGCTTCCAAAAGAATTTGTTGAACCATTGGAGATATACACTTGGAGAAGCCACAAGCTTCTTACTTGGACCTGATTTGATAAGTGTTTGTTCATACACTTATTGCATGCGTACATAATTGATGGAGGTATGTAGCACATGTGCTTTCCACTTGAGTGGAACTAGTGGCAGAGAGTTGAGCCATTCGGATAGTACATGTTTGTCTTTCAGATCTTGTGGAAAAGAGTTGAGCCATGATATTACTTTCTTGGAGATATATACCCTTAAGGGTATTGGTTCTTCTTGCACTTATGGTTTTTCATTGTATTCATCGTATTTTACTTGTGAGCAATTAACAAGGCATTTTTTCTTATATGATTCCTATATTTCTGATGATTGGATAAGGGACTTCCACCCTTGTCATTTGAGCTACAATGATGAAATTTTTTATTCTTATGTGAATTTGGCATATGAGAACCTTCTTGATGGAGTTGAAAGAATTGATGAGGTTCAGCCTCACTCTTTGGAGGCATATTTGGTGATGCATAGCCTTTCCTTGATTGGGTCCTACCATGGAGAGTTGCATATCTTGATTGAGGGCCCCTCAAAGCTTCAGGGTTGCATTGGAAAGGATGATTTTCCAATATGGTGGTATGATGTTTTCATCTTTCCCAACATTTCATATGATGCTGATTTTTTCTTGTTACTAATGTTTGGGGATATGCAGCATGAACAATGGGATCTCGACAATCTTTTGCTTGACAGATTTTGTTGGATGGTATTCCGATCCATGGGGGTTCCATACAAGCAATGGGATCCTGACATTGTTTGTCCTTGGAGTAGTTGTTTTCAAGTTGGTATAATGGAGCAAGACAACCCTCTTTTGCACCAGTTCATCTATGTTGCACTTGGTTTCAATTTCCCAAATTGGGAACACCTCCTTGGATGGAATTATAGTTTACATAGTAGTGGTATCTTTACATTTCTGATATTCTTATGGGATCTTGGCACACTTTCCAGTTGCTTCACTTGGATAGAAGTAGGCATGTTCAGTTACAGATGTAGTGAATATTTTCTTAGAGAGATGATTACGATCAGAGTAGTGCAACAAAAGCATGATGGAACTCTTGGGATATTTTGCTTTAGGACAAGCAATCTTGGGAGGGGAGGACTGTCACGTTCCCAATTTTTCAGCACCATGAAGAAGATCGAACTCCATGGATCCTAGTGACAGATTGAATTAATTAATCAGTGAGGGGTTAAGATGAGGCAATTAATTAATTAGGAGTGTGCATTTAAATTTATCCATAGTTGCTACCTACTTGGAATAAATAATTATGGAGCATTTAATATTATTGGTGCAATTAATATTTTTATTTTTTATGTTGAATAAATGGAGAAATTGTCCCACCAATTCGAGTTAGTGGATAAGGTTGGAGGAATTACTTGGAGTATAAGTCAAGTAAGCACTAGAATCCAAAAATGTTGTAAGAAATGAGAAAAGAGGAATATTTTAGGAAAAGCAGCATAAATTCAAAAAGTAGAAAAGTATGAAAAGCAGGAAAGTGCAAAAAAGAAGGAAAGTCAGGAAAAGAGGAAAAAGAAGGAAAGCCAAAGCAAAGCAAAGCAAGAAAAAAAGGAAAGTATGTTCACTCATGGCTGACCTATTCTCACAGGTCACAAAGCCAAGTAAATTGCTCGATAGGTCAACATGAATTCTATAAAATAAGGATTCCAACTCCATTTCACATCTTTTTCTAGTGTGAGGAATTTTATGAATGCATTTGTGCATCCAAGACTTGGGAGGTGTGCCCCTAGTCAAGCATGGGAGATGTGCCCCAGCTTTCCATGAGAGGATGATGGCATCCAACCAGTATCATTGAGTTTATTTGCAGGTACTGAAGCTTACCAGGTTGAATCATGATTTCATAGCTATCTTCATTAAATTCAAAGATCGAATCCTTCCTCCTTCTTCTATTCTACAACTAGTTTCTTATGTGCAAGAGGAGAGATTATTCCTTCATCTTCTGAGAGGAATCTTGGACTATTCTTGATGTTATAAAAAAGTATTGAATCTTTCTAGGTTGAAGTAGAAGCTTAGAACCATCTTGTCCAAAGTCAAAAATCGAATCCTTCCTCCTCCTTCTATTTTGAAGCTAGTTTCTTATGTGCAAGAGGAGAGACTCTTAATTCATCTTCTGAGAGGAATATTGGCCTATTTCTAATGTAATAACAGAGTATGTAATTTTTTGATATCAGTCACTTCAATACAAATTACATAACTCTGATTTCTTCTCCAATTTATGCACCCCTTCTAGATTTAGCTAGAATTTGACTAGCTTTCAATCAATGATTCATAAGTCAATGAGTAAAGGTCCAAATGAAGTCATTCCTATTCTTGTAGTTATATAACATATCATATGTCATGATCAAACCTCTTTTTCATAATTTTGATTTCATTTGAGCACTGTTTGGGAGTCCAAAAGTTGAACTAGTTGAGCTGTCCACAATTGCCATTTCACTAGATTTTTCATAATAATTCCCATATATGCATATAAATTTATGATATTATATTTAATAATTATACGACTGTAAATGAAGTTTAATTAACCTCTCTGATGTATGCAACAACCTTATCCAAGCCTCAGTAAAGTTTCCTACCCATACTAGTCTGCATATGCTGAGAACCCCGGGAGCATTGGAGTAGAGTTCATCTAGTCTATTCTTGAAACATAAATGGTCTCATTACATTTTTCAAAGGTATTAAATCAGATCAGAACCTTCCATTCATCCATAGCCATTGATATTTCCCATACCCAACAATTCTAGCTTCCACAATCAGTGTTTTAGTCAATTTTGAGAAGCATTGAGTTTTTATGCCACTATCCTAAGTCGGTATATTACAGTATAGAAAGCAGGAAAAAAGGGGATATGTCACACATAAGGATAATAAGAAGAGAGAAAGAAAAATATTCTTGATGACAGAGGGACTTGGTTGTCTTTCAAATCGTGTATAATACAGTGATACAAGCAATAGAGATATCCTCTTCCATTGATGTCAAAGGGGGCTAAAAAGATAGTAAAACATGATGAGAAATCAAAGTAAGGGGGAGCATCATTTGTATTTTTTCAAATATGATCATGGAGAACCAATGATGACAAGCCTTACGTTTTATGAAGGCGTTACAATCAATGACAACGGGGGAGATTGTTGAGCATGGTGTTGTCATTGGTCAAATGGGTCATTGTGGTCATAATTAAGGACAAGGAAGATAACAAGATAACAACGATCATATTTGATTGAAATAGACTAAGATATTTTTATTGTATAGAGTGAAAGATGCTTTAGCCCTTGGAGTCTTGAGAGCTGAGCCTTGAAGAAGAATGAAAGACGATGCACTACTTTGGGAACTCGGTGAATAAGTGCAAAAATGATGACAACTATTCAAGAGAGTGAAACATCCCATGCATCCCAAGGGACTGTCACATCAATAGATGAATGATTTCTCTCAATAGGCTTGATAAAGGCCCACTTATGACAACTTGAAGTCTTTTGAAAAGTGCTAGAAGAAGGCATGTAACTCATTGAAGAGAGGCCAATGAAAAATAATGAAGAACATATGAAGGATAAGCCATAATTAAGAACAATTTGAGAGGGGTAATTGTAACCTTTGTGGACCAAACTCTTGTGTTGTTTAAGCCTCAAAAGGACCCACCTAAATCCTGAAAGAAGCAATTATTTGATCTTAAGAAACCCTTAGGAGGACAGCGTAAAAAAAATTGTTTGAAGAAGTTACATATAAATATGAATTGTCAAGTTGGCATCTCTTAAAAGCTTAATGAAAGTTAGGATGACAGGTCGGCCTCAACAATATAAGATTAATAAAGGATTATTTATATTGAGTTGGACTCACAAAAATATTGCTTCTGTATTATAAAGTTGGCCCAGTAAAACTGAATGACACAATTAGTATATAAATAAAAGTGACCTCGTGCTATTTGGAGGTAGGTGAATTTGTGTACGTGACTGGGGAAGAAATAAATTTGTGGAGCTTTGAAATAACAAGGTATAAAGGTGAGTTTCTGAGGCAACATGAATGTGGAATTCATGTGAGTGTGTGAGATACATTTTGATCTGAATCTGAGTCCAAGTCTGAGGTTGATTTGACGAAAAACAAAGCAAAGGGTGAAGTGCAGCAGTGAAGTATCAACGAAGAAGAGGAGCATAACTGATTGTAGCAGAGGTGTATCAACAGAGCAAAGTTTGGTTAGTTGGTGAGACAATATGATATTGATATTGGTTATGATATCTGGATTTTTTGTTATTGTTGTATTGGGGTTCAATTATGGAATTACAAATTGAAGGAAAATTTGATATATCAATTGTAAATTTGTATTTTTAGGGTGTTGCTCCATCCCAGTCAGTTGGAGATGTCTAAAAATTTCTTGTCGGTGGTGGCACCTTGGGTTGTATCCCATTATTCTTGAGATTGGTGTCTCCTATCAATAAGAAAAGATTTATCATGTATATTATTATGTTCTCTATGTACTCTTTGTTGGAATGTTTATTGGTATTAAATAAGTAAACATGTAATGTTCAATCAAAATTTAAATTAAAAAATATAATGTTGCAACAATTATTCTCATGTGATATTAATTTAGAGGAAGCATTAAAAGGATGGAAAACTAGATTATATGAAGTGTCTTGAATAAGGTGCATAAAAATTACTAATTGTGTATGTTGGATATGGTCTGAGTTGTGTGATCCTCTAAATTTTGACGGAACATGGCCAATAATGCTAACAATGTAAAAACAAATGGTGAGGAATCTGTCGAATGACACAACATTTGATTGCAGAATGTATAAAGAAATTAAAGACAAAATCAAACTACCATACAATGTACAAGACATAGATGGTTGAACAAAGAGGTCGGGATGGTCTCAATAACGACTACCACAACAACAACAAAAAATTGACTAGGAGGATACAATGGTCATGGAAGACACAAAAAATGAGGATATTGACCAAATGGTTAAGGAAAACCATATTTCTTTGTGTGCTACAACAAAGAACACATGAGCCCCGACTATCCATGGAAGGATATGACAAATCTAAAATTTTGTACAAAATGTGGTGTTGGGGAGAACAACTTAGAAGAGTGCCCCATCATGCTATAAGCACTTACTAATAAAAGGAATGTTAACATATTGTCTTATGTTCCTAAAAATACAACAATGAATTCTAACCCTTTAAAATAACCACTAGACAAGGCACAATAATTGGTGGGCATAAGCCCCAAGTCACAAGGATACAAGGAAAACAAGATGAATACTCTAATGAGTTAAAGTGGAAATAAATATTTAAAAATGCTATAGAAATATTTACAGAACTTGCTTTTGAAGAAAATAATGCAAAAAATAGGAATAAAACACTTCGTGAGTTATTATAACTTTTAACGAAAGAAGAAGTTGTGGCAAGATTAATTGATCTAATGTATATTATCATAAATAACCCCGAGAATGAGAGAATCAGCAAAATTATCTATAGTCTAAATCAAAATTTTAAATATGATATTGACCCTCTCATCAACACCGAAGTCAAATGATTTTGCATTTCACAAGTCATCCTTGACTTCAAGTCGCAAGCCAAGATAATGACGGGATTGACATGGGAAAGTGTGGGTCGACCATGACTAGTAGAGTTAAGCATCTATCTTAATCATGCCGACCAAAGACTAAATGAACCCATTGGTGTATGGAAAAATGTGAAAACTACAATTACGGGAATTAGTACATACATTGATTTGGAAATTATCGACCCACGAGAAGGATCTAAATTCTTCCCATCCTTAGTTGGTCGACCACGGGGACTCATAACAAAAGCTTCCATTTCCCTTGAAAATAATAGAATTAAGCTCAAAGAAGAATGAAAGAAAGTAATCGTGCTTATTAATTTATCCCAAGGAAAACATTGGGCCAAGCTTGACGATAATGATGCTAACATCTGACGACTATACCAAAATAGTCCAAAATAATGAAGATTATGTTGAACCAAACAACCATGGATAAATTCACTTGGGATATCCTATATATATCTTATACAATTCTGATTGAAAACTTTATGACCGACAAATGGAAAATTATGAAGCACAAGCCCACGAATGTTGGTCAGTTGAGGCTATCCCTAGAAAAAGAGTTCAACAATGTTTTACTATATCCATTGTTCCAAAAAAATTTAAGACAAAATTAAGAGAATACCTTACGCTCATCCAAACAAATAAGGAACGGACAAGTACTCCATCTCTTCGATATAAAGAATGAGAATCCCCGACTATACAAGTTGATGAAGCCTCTAAAAACTTCAGCGAGCAAGGTCGTATTCAACTTTGGTTGAAACCATTACCATCTAGGTAGCATGATGGTGGGATACACATCAATTCCGCCAACACACATGGACTACGGTGTCGACATAATTTTTCAAGCGTTTTCAAGGAAAGAAACTCACAGCGCATGTAGAAATACAAAAAAATGTACAAGGCCAAGACCCATCCAGGCACATCAATACATGTGAAAAGTAATGGAAACCGCTAAGATATAAGGACAAAAGAATACATTATGTTTAATTACCAAGTACACTTGAAGAATTACGAAACAAATGGTATAATATGGAAGAGGCCATAGGAGAAACCATTAGTTAGAACGAATTGAAAGAAATTTTTATAAGAGATTTCTCTTTTAGCTCAAAAGAAGAATGTAGCAAAGAATCAATTGAAAAAATTAGTATTTTTATACAAACAACAAGCAATGTCACACTGACTACCATATTCTAACCATAGTTGATGTGCAATAATATCACGAGTAGACTGACCCATCATTCGACTCGGCTAGAACTCGAAAATGATAAAATTGTAGGAAAAAGTTTTAGGTGGAAAAGAGATCATCCTTCCGTAGTAAAACCTATAAAGTCTCAGATGAAAATCACCATAGAAGAAAATACTGAAAAATAAAGGCTTACTGAAAAAGAATTCCCTCTTGCTTTAACATACTTCAAAGAAGGAGTGAAACAAGAGAACTAGAGTGGATGTATGCGCAAATCAAAACAAAATAAGTCAACATTTCAAATGATGACCGACCAAAACTGGAAAAAACAGGAGACTATTGGTCTAAATAGAAAACAACAGAAATAACTAATTTTTTAAAAGAATACCAAGATGTCTTCATAAGATATTATAAATATTTAAAGGGTATAGTACAAGAAATGGGTGAAATGAATATTGACATAAAAACATACATTGGACTTGTCATGAAACGACCGTAAAAGTTGGCACACAAGTATAAAGATATATTAAAGAAAGATATAGAAAATATGCTAGTTTCACTCTCATGAAAGAGTGACACATGGTTCGGTGAATACTTGTATTAAATATTTTTTCACTCTCATGAGAGAGTGATTTATGGTTGGGTGAATATTTGTATTAAATAATTTTGCATAAAATACTATTTTTGCATGAGGCCACATGTGTCGTAAAGGATTTTTCTATTTGAGCAAGAGGTAAGGAAGGGAAAGGGGATCGCTCCCTAACGTGGGATGACTTCTGGAATGGGGAATGAGTTCTAATTGTGTTTTCTATTGTGAGTTTGGATAAGTATTTTTTTTAGGGGGATATCACTCCTGAATCCTTGCTGGTGTGTGACCTATACGACCCCGAAGTCTCAGGGGTGGCTATGCGACTGATTGCATAAGACTATGGTTAGGGGGTGAAGCTAACGATTGCTTCACCTATGGTTAAATGAGAACTTACTTGTGGATGTCAACCAATGACCTAGTTGGAACTTAGACAAGTTGGATTGGATTCAAGATTACGACCTCTCATTTTGCAGCGGATTCGACCTATGGTAACAAGTTCTATGTTTACTTGTTAGTGCAAATCTCGAATTTATTCGATTCTATTATTGATTATGCATTTTAAATAAATTATATTATGTTCTTAAGCCCTAGAAAATAGTTTTAAGTGGGACCCCAAAAATGGGGTTTCTACATTTCGTATCAGAGTGAGGTTTAAACTCTTAACCCAATCTCTCATAATTATTGTGTTTAAAAAAAAATTATAGGATGTATGATGAATTTGTTTTCAATTTTGAATGCTGAATTGATATGTTAGCATATCTAGATAATGCGCAAACAAATAGACACTTATTATAAATCTGTGGTATGACCAAATGCAGTACAGATATTCATGATTTAAAGGAGTTGCATTTATGTTGTCAAACCATGGGATAGAATTAAAATCTATGTGCTGGGATATATGAATTTTTGGGTCAAGACCCATATTTCTTGCTACACTATGTTAGATATGTTGGATCATAAAAAATTTAGGTGGATCTCACCTTCAACCTTCATGTAGGAGAGATGTGAACGCAGATCGGGGTGAAAACTAAATCTCGTAAACTTTGTTTTTCCCTTTCTATGATTTTTCTGTGCTAATCTAATTATTTTGTAGCCTTGGTTTCTCCATACGCACTGGTAGTTAAGAGGCATTTTTTATGGACATGCAACAAAATGAAATTTACATGATTTTTGGATGTTGTAGTGTTGAAGGAAGGAGAAACCCTTTAATTGTGAATATATGTGGGAAGTTTGATCCAAGCTCTAGATTCGTCCATAAAATAACCACTAGACAAGGGATATGCATTGAGCTATAGAGCTTTTGCCACCTATTACACCTTCGGGACATCTACAAGCTTAACTCCGCATTCATCGGTTTCCTTCCATTAGCACTTATAATCTATGGTGAATTCATTTAAAAAATCCATAAACTCTATCTCCATACTCATCATCATTTCATGCCCTGTAGAATGATGTCGGCTCCAAAGCTATCATCTTTATTAATAAAGACTATGGCTGGCTGCAACTTTATATGCCAAGGAGAATACAACAAAATCAAGATTTTGGGCATTACTAACCATTTTCTCATGAGATCTATTATCCCATCATTGATATATTGCATGCTATTGACGTAAAATATCTAAAGATTTACCTGAAAACAAATTTGGTGAAGTTTTTTGAAGATTTATCAAGTGATACCAATTTTACCATTTTACACTACTATTTGCCTGTCAAAATTTTATAAATTTTTGCCCAAAATTATAGTGTGCTAACAGTACCCTTATGGAGTCTTCACATGATGATTTTTTCACACTTTCTAATCACATGGGTGAGTTGTCACATTCTCCTACACCCCACACTTCCACATTTTGTAGCATTCATCCTAATGAGGTATGGGTGAAAGGATTCTTTTTTATGGTGCCACGTGAGGAGTACAAACCTCCTCTCTCTAATTTTGATGATGACATTACTAGAGCACCTTCTTCTTTACATTTTCAGTAGCATCCTTTGTTACCTTATGATTATACACATATTCATGGATGCACATATGTTACTCCTTTCATCCCCTTGAAGGCCCATTGTTCTCTTTGTTCCTTACTTGATGGGAGAGTTACTTCATCCATTGTTTGGGTGAAAGGACACATGGAAGAATTACTTGAAACCTTCCACACCTCTTTGGGGCAGCATCCATTGATCTCATTTGATGACTCTCACATTCATGGATGTATTGATGAGACTTCTTTGAGCCACTTGAAGTCTCCTTGTTATCTTTGGCCCATACTTGCTTCAAATTTTGGTAGAGGTTCTTCATTCATTTCTTGGATGAACGAACACATGGCTGATTATTTTGAAGCTTCTTACAATCTTTTGGAGTAGCATTATAGGACATGGTATCCTCAACTATGTCATTGGAGCATATTTGATGGGTTACTTGATTGTTGTGTGCACTTGGAAAATGGTGGTTTACTTGTTTGGATGGACAAGCACTTCTACGATCCTTTGGTGAGGTACCTTCTTGATGTACATCTGTATGATGTTTATGTGTACTTTGATGATATATATTTTGTACTTATGATGTTTGGAATGATTCTCATTAGAGAGTGGGATCCTAGCATCCCCCGCCTTGAGGATGAGAATGGGGTGAATTGTTTTTTTTGGATAACACCCCAAGAGGAGAAGGAGGCTCCAAAAGTCATTCTAGATGACTTGATGGTAGATACATGGGGTTTGGAAAATGATCATATTGCTACTAGCAGCCATGATATTGATTTCATATCATTGGAATTAAGTAGCAGAGAGATATATGCATCTATGGATAGATGCACCACAAGGTTGAAGATTCCAAGAGGTAAATCTTTTATGTATAAAATTTTTAATTCCTCTTACATTGATATGTTTTGTGATCAGCAACATAGGTACATACTGCTTCCATTAGACACCATTCATCCACACATGGATTGGCTGGAATATTAAATGTCACACATGGAGTCTTCGAGCAGAAATATTTTTGCTCATGGTAGGTGGAAGAGAGCTAAGCAAGCAAGCTTCCAAAAGAATTTGTTGAACCATTGGAGATATACACTTGGAGAAGCCACAAGCTTCTTACTTGGACCTGATTTGATAAGTGTTTGTTCATACACTTATTGTATGAGTAAATAATTGAAGGAGGTATGCAGCACATGTGCTTTCCACTTGAGTGGAACTAGTGGCAAAGAGTTGGGCCATTCGGATAGTACATCTTTGTCTTTCAGATCTTGTGGCAAAGAGTTGAGCCATGATATTACTTCCTTGGAGGTATATACCCTTAAGGGTATTGGTTCTTCTTGCACTTATGGTTTTTCATTGTATTCATCATATTTTACTTGTGAGCAGTTAACAAGGCATTTATTCTTATATGATTCCTATATTTCTCATGATTGGATAAGGGACTTCCACCCTTGTCATTTGAGCTACAATGATGAAATTTTGTATTCTTATGTGAATTTGGCATATGAGAACCTTCTTGATGGAGTGGAAAGAATTGATGAGGTTCAGCCTCACTCTTTGGAGGCATATTTGGTGATGCAGAGCCTTTCCTTGATTGGGTCCTACCATGGATAGTTCCATATCTTGATTGAGGGGCCCTCAAAGCTTCAGGGTTGCATTGGAAAGGATGATTTTCCAATATGGTGGTATGATGTTTTCATCTTTCCCAACATTTCATATGATGCTTATTTTTTCTTGTTACTAATGTTTGGGGATATGCAGCATGAACAATGGGATCCCGACAATCTTTTGCTTGACAGATCTTGTTGGATGGTATTCCGATCCATGGGGGTGCCATACAAGCAATGGGATCTTGACATTGTTTGTCCTTGGAGTAGTTGTTTGCATGTTGGTATAATGGAGCAAGACAACCCTCTTTTGCACCAGTTCATCTATGTTGCACTTGGTTTCAGTTTCCCAAATAGGGAACAACCCCTTGGAATGAATTATAGTTTACATAGTAGTGGTATCTTTGCATTTCTGATATTCTTATGGGATCTTGGCACACTTTCCAATTGCTTCACTTGGATAGAAGTGGGCATGTTCACTTATAGATGTAGTGAATATTTTATTAGAGAGATGATTATGATCAAAGTAGTGCAACAAAAGCATGATGGAACTCTTGGGATATTTTGCTTGAGGACAAGCAATCTTGGGAGGGGAGGAATGTCATGTTCCCATTTTTTCAGCACCATGAAGAAGATCAAACCCCATGGATCCTAGTGACAGATTGAATTAATTAATCAATGAGGGGTTAAGATGAGGCAATTAATTAATTAGGAGTGTGCATTTAAATTTATCCATAGTTGCTACCTACTTGGAATAAATAATTATGGAGCATTTAATATTATTGGTGCAATTAATATTTTTATTTTTTATGTTGAATAAATGGAGAAATTGTCCCACCAATTTGAGTTAGTGGATAAGGTTGGAGGAATTACTTGTAGTATAAGTCAAGTAAGTACTAGAGTCCAAAAATGTTGCAAAAAATGAGAAAAGAGGAATATTTTAGGAAAAGAAACATAAATTCAAAAAGTGGGAAAGTATGAAAAGCAGGAAAGCTTAGAAAAGAAGGAAAGTCAGGAAAAGAGGAAAAAGAAGGAAAGCCAAAGCAAAGCAAAGCAAGAAAAAAAAGGAAAGTATGTTCACTCATGGCTGACCTATTCTCACAGGTCACCAAGCCAAGTAAATTGCTCAATAGGTCAATATGAATTCTATAAAATAAGGATTCCAACTCCATTTCACATCTTTTTCTAGTGTGAGGAATTTTATGAATGCATTTGTGCATCCAAGACTTGGGAGGTGTGCCCCTAGTCAAGCATGGGAGATGTGCTCCAGCTTTCCATGAGAGGATGATGGCCTCCAACCAGTATCATTAAGTTTATTTGCAGGTACAGTAGCTTACCAGGTCAAATCATAAGTTCATAGCTATCTTCATTAAATTCAAAGATTGAATCCTTCCTCCTCCTTCTATTCTACAACTAGTTTCTTATGTGCAAGAGGAGAGATTCTTCCTTCATCTTCTGAGAGGCATCTTGGCCTATTCTTGATGTTATAACAGAGTATTGAAGATTTCTAGGTCGAAGTAGAATCTCAGAACCATCTTGTCCAAAGTCAGAAATCAAATCCTTCCTCCTCCTTCTATTATGCAGCTAGTTTCTTATGTGCAAGAGGAGAGACTCTTCATTCATCTTCTGAGAGGAATATTGGCCTATTTCTGATGTAATAACAGAGTATGTAATGTTCTGATATCAGTCACTTCAATACAAATTACAGAACTCTTATTTCTTCTCCAATTTATGCACCCCTTCTAGATTTAGCTAGAATTTGACTAGCTTTCAATCAATGATTCATAAGTCAATCAGTAAAGGTCCAAATGAAGTCATTCCTATTCTTGTAGTTAGATAACAATACCATATGTCATGATCGAACCTCTTTTTCATAATTTCGATTACATTTGAGCACTGTTTGGGAGTCCAAAAGTTGAACTAGTTGAGTTGTCCACAATTGCCATTTCAGTAGATTTGTCATAATAATTCCTAGATATGCATATAAATTTATGATATTATATTTAATAATTATACGACTGTAAATGAATTTTAATTAACCTCTCTGATGTCTGCAACAACCTTATCCAAACCTCAGTAAAGTTTCCTACCCATACTAGTTTGCATATGCTGAGAACCCCAGGAGCATTGGAGTAGAGTTCATCTGGGTTGTTATTGAAACATAAATGGTCTCATTACATTGTGCAAAGGTATTAAATCAGATCAGAACCTTCCATTCATCCATAACCATTGATATTTCCCATACCCAACAATTCTAGCTTCCACAATCAATGTTTTAGTCAATTTTGAGAAGCATTGAGTTTTTATGCCACTATCCTAAGTCGGTATATTACAGCATAGAAAGCAAGAACAAAGGGGATATGTCACACATAAGGATAATAAGAAGAGAGAAAGAAAAATATTCTTGATGACAGAGGGACTTGGTTGTCTTCCAAATCGTGTATAATATAGTGATAGAAGCAATAGAGATATCTTCTTCCATTGATGTCAAAGGGGGGTAAAAAGATAGTAAAACATGATGAGAAATCAAAGTAAGGGGGAGCATCATTTGTATTTTTTCAAATATGATCATGGAGAACCAATGATGACAAGCCTTACATTTTATGAAGGCGTTACCATCAATGACAAAGGGGGAGATTGTTGAGCATGGTGTTGCGATTGGTCAAATGGGTCATTGTGGTCATAATTAAGGACAAGGAAGATAACAAGATAACAAGGATCATATTTGATTGAAATAGACTGAGATATTTTTATTGTACAGAGTGAAAGATGCTTTAGCCCTTGGAGTCTTGAGAGCTGAGCCTTGAAGAAGAATGAAAGACGATGCACTACTTTGGGAACTTAGTGGATAAGTGGAAAAATGATGACAACTATTCAAGAGAGTCAAACATCCCATGCATCCCAAGGGACTATGACATCAATAGATGAATGATTTCTCTCAATAGGCTTGATAAAGGCCCACTTAAGACAACTTGAAGTCTTTTGAAAAGTACTAGAAGAAGGCATGTAACTCATTGAAGAGAGGCCAATGAAAAATAATGAAAAACATATGAAGGATAAGCCATAATTAAGAACAATTTGACAGGGGTAATTGTAACCTTTGTGGACCAAACTCTTGTGTTATTTAATCCCTCGAAAGGACCCACCTAAATCCTGAAAGAAGCAATTATTTGATCTTAATAAACCCTTAGGAGGACAGCGTAAAAAAAAATTGTTTGAAGAAGTTACATATAAATATGAATTGTCAAGTTGGCCTCTCTTAAAAGCTTAATGAAAGTTAGGATGACAGGTCGGCCTTAACAATATGAGATTAATAAAGGATTATTTATATTGAGTTGGCCTCACAAAAATATTGCTTCTTTATTATAAAGTTGGCCCAGTAAAACTGAATGATACAATTAGTATATAAATAAAAGTGACCTCATGTTATTTGGGGGTAGGTGAATTCATGTAAGTAACTGGGGAAGAAATAAATTTGTGGAGCTTTGAAATAACAAGGTATAAAGGTGAGTTTCTGAGGCAACATGAATGTGGAATTCATGTGAGTGTGTGAGATACATTTTGATCTGAATCTGAGTCCAAGTCTGAGGCTGATTTAAGGAAAAACAAAGCAAAGGGTGAAGTGCAGCAGTGAAGTATCAACGAAGAAGAGGAGCAGAACTGATTGTAGCAAAGGTGTATCAACAGAGCAAAGTTTGGTTAGTTGGTGAGACAATATGATATTGATATTGGTTATGATATCTAGATTTTTTGTTATTGTTGTATTGGGGTTCGATTATGGAATTACAAACTGAAGGAAAATTTGATATATCAATTGTAAATTTGTATTTTTAGGGTGTTGCTGCATCCCATTCAGTTGGAGATGACTAAAACTTTCTTGTGGGTGGTGCCACCTTGGGTTGTATCCCATTATTCTTGATATTGGTGTCTCCTATCAATAACAAAAGATTTATCATGTATATTACTATGTTCTCTATGTACTCTTTGTTGGAATGTTTATTGGTATTAAATAAGTAAACATGTAATGTTGAATCAAAATTTAAATTAAAAAATATAATGTTGCAACATTTATTCTCATTTGATATCAATTTAGAGGAAACATTAAAAGGATGGAAAACTAGATTATATGAAGTGTCTTGAATAAGGTGCATAAGGGTTACTAATTGTGTATGTTGGATATGGTCTAAGTTGTGTGATCCTCTAAATTTTGACGGAACATGGACAATAATGCTAACAATGTCAAAACAAATGGTGAGGAATCTGTCGAATGACACAACATTTGATTGCAGAATGTATAAAGAAATTAAAGACAAAATCAAACTACCATACAGTGTACAAGACGTATACGGTTGAACAAAGAGGTCGGGATGGTCTCAATAATGACTACCACAAGAACAACAAAAAATCGACGAGGAGGATACAATGGTCATGGAAGACACAAAAATTGAGTATATTGACCAAATGGTTAAGGAAAACCATGTTTCTTTGTGTGCTACAACGAATAACACATGAGCCCCAACTATCCATGGAAGGATATGACAGATCTAAAATTTTGTACAAAATGTGGTGTTGGGGAGAACAACTTAGAAGAGTGCCCCATCATGCTATAAGCACTTACTAATAAAAGGAATGTTAACATATTGTCTTATGTTCCTAAAAATACAACAATGAATTCTAACCCTTTAAAATAACCACTAGACAAGGCACAATAATTGGTGGGCATAAGCCCCAAGTAACAAGGATACAAGGAAAACAAGATGAATACTCTAATCAGTTAAAGCGGAAATAAATATTTAACAATGCTATAGAAATATTTACAGAACTTGCTTTTAAAGAAAATAATGCAAAAAATAGGAATAAAACACTTCGTGAGTTATTATAACTTTTAACAAAAGAAGAAGTTGTGGCAAGATTAATTGATCTAATGTATATTATCATAAATAACCCAGAGAATGAGAGAATTACCAAAATGATCTATAGTCTGAATCAAAATTTTAAATATGATATTGACCCTCTCATCAACATCGAAGTCAAGTGATTTTGAATTTCACAAGTCATCCTTGACTTCAAGTTGCAAGCCAAGATAATGACGAGATCGACATGGGAATGTGCGGGTCGACCATGACTAGTAGAGTTATGCATCTATCTTAATCATGCCGACCAAAGACTAAATGAACCCATTGGTGTATGGAAAAATGTTAAAACTACAATTATGGGAATTAGTACATACATTGATTTTGAAATTATCGACCCACGAGAAGGATCTAAATCCTTCCCATCCTTAGCTGGTCGACCACGGGGACTCAAAATGAAAGCTTCCATTTCCCTTGAAAATAATAGAATTAAGCTCAAAGGAGAATGAAAGAAAGTAATCGTGCTTATTAATTTATCCCAAGGAAAACATTGGGCCAAGCTTGACGATAACGACGCTAACATCTGACGACTATACCAAAATAGTCCAAAATAATGAAGATTATGTTGAACCAAACAACCATGGATAAATTCACTTGGGATATCCTATATATATCTTATACAATTCTGATTGAAAACTTTATGACCGACAAATGGAAAATTATGAAGCACAAGCCCACGAATATTGGTGAATTGAGGCTATCCCTAGAAAAAGAGTTCAACAATGTTTTACTATATCCATTGTTCCAAAAAAATTTAAGACAAAATTAAGAGAATACCTTACGCTCATCCAAACAAATAAGGAACCGACAAGTACTCCACCTCTTCGATATAAAGAATGAGAATCCCCGACTATACAAGTTGATGAAGCCTCTAAAAACTTCAGCGAGCAAGGTTGTATTCAACTTTGGTTGAAACCATTACCATCTAGGTAGCGCGATGGTGGGATACACATCAATCCCACCATCGCACATGGACTACGGTGTCGACATAATTTTTCAAGCGTTTTCAAGGAAAGAAACTCACAGCGCATGTAGAAATACAAAAAAATGTACAAGGCCAAGACCCATCCAGGCACATCAATACATGTGAAAAACAATGGAAACTGCTAAGATATAAGGATGAAAGAATACATTCTCTTTAATTACCAGGTACACTTGAAGAATTACGAAACAAATGGTATAATATGGAAGAGGCCATAGGAGAAACCATTAGTTAGAACGAATTGAAAGAAATTTTTATAAGAGATTTCTCTTTTACCTCAAAAGAAGAATGTAGCAAAGAAGCAATTGAAAAAATTAGTATTTTTATACAAACGACAAGCAATGTCACACCGACTACCATTTTCTAACCATAGTTGATGTGCAATAATATCACGAGTAGACTGACCCATCATTCGACTCGGCTAGAACTCGAAAATGGTAAAATTGTAGGAAAATGTTTTAGGTGGAAAAGAGATCATCCTTTCGTAGTAAAACCTATAAAGTCTCAGATGAAAATCACCATAGAAGAAAATACTGAAAAATAAAGGCTTACTGAAAAAGAATTCCCTCTTGCTTTAACATAATTCAAAGAAGGAGTGAAACAAGAGAACTAGAGTGGATGGATGCACAAATCAAAACAAAATAAGTCAACATTTCAAATGATGACTGACCAAAACTGAAAAAAATAGGAGACTATTGGTCTGAATAGAAAACAACAGAAATAACTAATTTTTTAAAAGAATACCAAGATGTCTTCATAAGAGATGATAAATATTTAAAGGGTTGTAATACCCCAATTTTGAACCCTTAGGCAATATTGGCTCTAATGTAAATATTGTAAATACGCGATGTATGTTTCCCTAGCGTGGAGCTCAAGGCCAAGGCCCCGCTAGTTTATGCTCGGATTTTATTTAAATTAGACACGCTTGATATTTTGTTACCCACGTGCTATTAAGCCATGGGATATTGTAAATTGATGTAAATATTTAACATGGAAATAAAACACCAAAAACTGGCTATGGAGGCAACGAATGAGAAGGGGACATGTGTATCCACTAGGGAGTGTTGAGGGGGCTATGGGAGTAAACCCTAGGCTGCCATTTGTCATTATGAGAACCCATTGACTTCCCTAGGTGACATTAATGCCTGCTGTAAGAAGGTGGTTGAGATTTCAGCCCATGGCTTCAATGGAGCATGGGCAGCCCTGAAATTCGTATGGGTGGGCATGGGCTCTGATTTCTTGGGCAAGAAGTCACTCAACCTCATGGGAGGTTGCTTCATTCTCACCCCAGTCCATTGTGAAACTATCTAGCATCATTCCCATCCAAAAACGAGTGCCAGCAGTGAGAAAAAAACCAGAAAAACGCGACCTTGAGAGAACCCAGTTTTTGAAAGACCAAAAACGCCCAGATTTGGCATGGGACAAGGAAATCCAATGGGGAGTCCATTAGCATGAACCTTGGGGCGAATTCTGGAGCATTAGCTACCCCGAAATCAATGGGAAAGCCCAGTTTTTGCAGCTCAGAAAACGAGTGACGGATTTGAGTATTTGATGAGCAGAACAGAGAGAAATCAAGTTGGGATTGACTATGCAGAGGTTGGGTGTGCTTGATAAACCCAGTGAAGGCTAGGATCTCAAAGATCAGCAGCTGGACCTTTCTATGCCCATCCTGAAGAGCACTGGAGGGAAGAGTTGCCTGAGGGACTGTGTAACAGAGAAGGGGATCTTCCTTGTGTTGGATGTGGTAGGTAATGTGGGTGCCTAACTGTTGAGTTCACTTGAGATGCCTGTAGCTCTGTGGTTGAGCTCACTGGCTTAGCATTACCCTCCTCTATCTGCTTGGATGCTTGACTGAAGCCATGGCTATGAGTGAACCCAGCTAGTCCTCCTTAGTGGATACACAGCCCAGCTCGGGGGTGATCTCTCAGCTGAAGGAATATAGGCTGGATAGAGATCTACGGTTGGGAGGAACGTTGCCTTCACGTAGCCAGTTGTTGGACCTCAACTCCTCAAGATAAGTGTTCATGTGATTTAAATTATTTGCATTCTGTGTTCTGCTACGCATTCAGTCTGAAGGATTAATTATTCCTGTTAATGAAATGAAATGCATCATGTTTTATGCATATGATACTTAATGACTGATTACATGTATGACTGTTATGGGTATGTTGAACACGTGAAGTAATTGTGCGCATATGTAATCCTTTAATTTCCGCTGTGTTTACATCGAGTTCAATCTGCATATGGAAGATTTTAAATTATTGGGGCTAAGCCATTACGAAAGCCCTGTGTTGTTAACGTTTTCCCCTCCTTGCCTTTGATGACGGAAGGGAGCGTTACAGTTTGGTATCAGAGCTGCGTTGCAGCATTGGGCCTCTATGGGCCAATTCTGATAGCAGTTAAAAGGAAAATGTCAAAATTTTATTAAGAGTTTTTGAAAATTTTCGGTTTTTAAGTCTATTTCTGTTTTAAGTCGGTTTCGGGGAGTTGTCCCGAAACTGCGGAAAGGTTCCGCGAACCTTCCCGCAATTGCGGAAGAGTTCGGCGAACCTTCCCGCAATTGCGGAAGGATTCAGCGAACCGCTCCGAAACAGCGGAGAAAAATTCGTTTTTTTTGAGAAAAAATTTCTAAGTGTCGGCGTCGAACGGAAACTTTTTCGGAAGGAATTCTCTTCCGAAATTGCGGAAGGAATTCTCTTCCGAAATTTCGGGAGGATTCCGCGAATCGTTCCGCAACGCGAAAGAGTTCGGCGAGTCGTTCCGCAATTGCGGAAGACTTCGCCGAATCGTTCCGCAACAGCGGAAGACTTCGCCGAGTCGTTCCGCAACTGCGGAAGACTTCGGCGAATGGTTCCGAAACGGCGGAAGGATTCCGCGAATCGTTCCGCAATTGCGGAAGACTTCGCCGAATCGTTCCGCAACAGCGGAAGACTTCGCCGAGTCGTTCCGCAACTGCGGAAGACTTCGGCGAATGGTTCCGAAACGGTGGAAGGATTCCGCGAAGGGCTCCGAAATCGCGGGAGGATTCGGGAAAGTCTTCCGAAATGGCGGAAGCCTTCGCCGAATGGCTCCGCAATTGCGGGAGCATTCGCCGAATGGCTCCGCGACGGAAGCCTTCGCCGAATGGCTCCGCAGTTGCGGGAGCATTCGCCGAATGGCTCCGCAGTTGCGGGAGAATTCAGCGAATCGCTCCGCAATTGCGGAAGCGTTCGCCGAACTGCTCCGCAATTGCGGAAGCGTTCGCCGAACCGCTCCGCATTGCGGAAGCATTCGGTGAACCGGCCCGCAATTGCGGGAGCATTCGGTGAACCGCCCCGCAGTTGCGGGAGCGTTCGCTGAACCGGCCCAAAAAAAAAAAAAAAAAAAAAAAAAAAAAAGAAAGAAAAGAAAAAGAGTAAAGTGCCAAAAACTTAATTTTTGGATAGGGGGAGCACTGGGGCTCAGAATGGGATGATTTCTGTAGGGCTCGGAGGCCATTGACGGGGGCCATGAAAGAACTAGTGAAGACCCCGAGCCCATTAGACTCCAGTTGGACAGAAAAAGGGGAATAGTGACTTTTGAAGGACAGAGTCCCGAGGCTTGACAGAAGGTCGGTTTGAGCTGAAATTGATCAGGCGCGGCCATGAAGCAGGCACAATGTTAAGTTCCGAATCTTGGAACCAAACTCCAAAGGATGTGGAGTCGGGGTGAGCAAGAAGGCCAAAAAGCACTGTTCCGGGCCACTTTTTCGGGTTTTTGAAAAGCTTGTGAGTAGTAAAAGTGACCCTAGATGTGGGAGTCAGAAATTTTACTGAACTAGACATTTCATATTCTCATTAAGACAGACGACTTCCGTTAGACGAAGATTTCCCAGAAATGCACAGTTTGGGAGATAGCCATTTTTGGCCCAAAGTTTGGAATTTTGGAAAAATGTGAAAAGTGAGAAGTAGTAAAACCCAGAAATTCATAAAAGATGAACGGTACATCGTATTTGGAATCCGTAAATTGCTGAGTGTTCCTTGTTATATGGACTAACTTCTCCCGATAGATAAGTTTTTGTGATTCCTCATAGATTTTCTTCCACAGGTGGCTGAAGTTGGCCTTCGGGACCAAATCCAACTGTGTAAACTGTGCAGAATTATTAGTAAGAGTTGTCATTTTTGAAACAACGCTGTTTCCACACCCGATGTCGGAATGGAGCACGCGGACAGGCATTGGAAAGCTTGTCTAGCAGGGATTTATGGAGTATAAACGGAATTTGAATTGGGTTATCAGACATCATATATTATCAGGGCAGAAAAGTGCCGGTGACTGTTTTGTCAAATTAATGGCAATATGGGCAATTTTCAGAATTGCATGAATGGGCAAAAGAATTGAATAAGTAACAGCTATGTTAATTATTCCATGAGTTAATTATGTTAAATGTTGATTGTTGTATATTCCTAGATGCATTTTTATGAGGTCTAACAAATATCATAATAATGCACAGTGTTTGCAGCTCATAAAGTTTATAATTGTAGCAGAGGTAAGATGGTGACCATTAATGATGCTCAAGATCCTTATGAACACGAAGAAGACGTTCTAGGAGAAAATGTGCATGAAGGGAATGCGGAGACTGAATCCAATGGGAGAAGGGAGCAGGTGACTCCTCAAAATTTGGTTGAGACCATGGTGAGCTTCAATGAAAGATTGATGAAGGCTCAAGAAGAACAACACCAACTTAATGCTGCTATTTTGCAAAGCCTCACTGATATGCAGCATAAGATAAACCTTGGGTCCAACCCAAGCAATATGGGTGAAGAAGGAAGAGATGCAGGGAGTCATTCTAGAGGTCGTTCGAGGAGGAGGACTCCAAGCCCAAGGAAGAGTTCGGTGAGCAGAAAACATAGAACATCTCCATCAAGGTCTTCTTCCAGCAGGTCGGGTGACTCCAAATGTTCTAGGAGAAGTCCCGGACATGCACCTAAGAGATTGGACGGAAGAAAGAAGTTCAAGGGCATCCCACAGGGAGAATTCAGGAAGGCAAGACCTCCCACATTTGATGGGGAAGGAAAGACAGGCCAAGAGGCAGAAGCATGGCTTCTGGGAATGAAGAAGTACTTCAGAATTCAAGACTACTCAGGAAATGAGAAAGCCAGAATTGCCATTTACAACTTAAATGGCAGAGCTTCCATTTGGTGGGACAATCTCTTGCAAGTGAAAGGGATCAATGAAAGAAGGATCAGTTGGGAAAGATTTAAGAGGTACTTCAAGGAGAAATACCTTTCTGCTAGGTATTATGACGGTAAGAGAAAAGAGTTTAATGAACTCAGGTTGGGACAAAAATCTATGGAAGAGCATGTCCACAAATTCTTGGAGTTACTGAGGTATGTTGACTATATCAAAGATGAGAGAGTAAAAATCCAATGCTTTCTTGGGGGTCTACCTCAGAGTTTCAGGGATCGTATTGAGTTTGTTAATCCACCAAGATTGGATGAAGCCATTAGGATGGCAATGCACTGCTATGAGCAAAATAAAGGAAGAACAGAGGCTAACCCAGCATGGAAAGGAAAGCCAAGAGGGAAGTATGATCAGAAGAAGGATGGCTTCAAGCCACCATTCAGAGGTCAGCCTAGGACCCTTCCAGAGGGACAACAAGCAAGGAGTGGATTCAAACCAGCAGTGGCAATAGACAAAGCATCAAAGGGACCACTTCAGTGTTGGGGATGTGGAGAAAACCACATGTTGAAGGATTGTCCACATCGGAAAAACAATTCTTGGAAGTTGAACAACCTGAAGGGAGTAGCTACGGTGGAGGACATGGGAAGGGCAGCACCTCGGATTTATGCAGCATTGGATAATCACCAAGCAGACCATCAGTCATCAGTGGTGGAAGTCGAAGGTAAGATTGCTACGCAATCTATTTCTGTTTTGATTGATCCAGGATCTACTCATAGTTATGTTTCTCCAAAAGTGGTTGAAGGTTGTTCTCTTAGAAAAATAAAGCATAATAAGTCTTGGCTAGTGCAACTAGCCACGAGAACCAAGAGAAAAGTAAGTGAGCTAGTGATGGAGTGTCCCATAGAATTGAATGGACTCCACACATATGCTGAATTGAATGTGTTACCATTAGGATCCTATGATGCATTAATTGGCATGGATTGGTTAGAAAAACATAGAGCCAAATTGGACTGTTATGAGAAAGCACTTGAGTGCATTGATGAAAAGGGAAGGCCAACATTGGTAAAAGGGGTCCCCAAACAAGTTTCAATAAGACAAGTTTCAGCACTACAGTTGAAAAAGTTTTATAAGAAGGGTTGTCAACTATATGCAGTCCATATGCCAGATTCATTAGAGGACAAAGGGCCAAGACTAGAAGACTTCAGGATATTGCAAGAGTTCCAAGATGTATTTCCGGATGAGGTACCAGGGTTGCCACCGATGAGAGATATTGATTTTACCATCGATCTTGTTCCAGGGGCAGCACCGAATTCCAAAGCTCCTTATAGAATGAGTACGCCGGAGTTGCTGGAATTGAAGATACAGCTGTAAGAATTAATAGATAAAGGGTATATCAGGCCTAGTGTGTCTCCTTGGGGAGCACCGGTGTTATTTGTCAAGAAGAAAGATGGGACTTTAAGGCTGTGTATTGATTACAGGCAGCTCAATAAAGTGACAGTTAAGAACAAGTATCCATTACCAAGAATTGATGACTTGTTTGATCAAATGAAGGAAGCCAAATTATTTTCAAAGATTGACTTGAGGTCTGGCTACCATCAAGTGAGGATTAAAGAAGAAGACATTCACAAGACGGCTTTCAGAACTAGATATGGTCATTATGAGTTCACTGTGGTTCCATTCGGCCTTACCAACGCACCTGCCACATTCATGTGTCTCATGAATAGTGTATTCGGCAAATATTTGGACAAGTTTGTGATTGTGTTTTTAGATGACATTCTTGTCTATTCAAGAAATGAAGAAGAACACGAGGAGCATCTAAGAATGGTGTTGCAAGTTCTCAGAGAACATCAGCTGTATGCCAAGTTAAGCAAGTGTGAATTCTATCAAAAGAGGATCCAATATTTGGGTCACGTCATTTCAGAAGAAGGAATTGCAGTGGACCCGGAGAAGATTAATTCCATCATGGATTGGCCAACTCCAAGAAATGTTTCAGATGTTAGATCTTTTATGGGCCTTGCTGGTTACTACAGAAGGTTTATTGAAGGATTCTCCAGGATAGCGCATCCGATCACTTCATTGCAAAGGAAGAACATCAAATTTGTATGGTCTGAAAAATGTGAGAAAAGTTTTCAGAAATTAAAGGAGTTACTTACTAGCGCTCCTGTTTTGAAGATAGCAGATCCAAGGAAGGATTTTGTAGTGTGCACAGATGCTTGCATTGAAGGACTGGGTGGGGTTCTCATGCAAGAAGGAATTGTGATTTGCTATGAATCCAGGAAATTAAAAGAGCATGAAAAGAATTATGCCACACATGATTTAGAATTAGCAGCCATAGTGCATGCTCTTAAAATGTGGAGGCATTACTTAATGGGAAGAAGATTCAAGCTTAGGACAGACCACATGAGCTTGAAGTATTTGTTTGAGCAGCCAAACTTGAATGCTAGGCAAGCTAGATGGATGGAATTTCTATGTGAATTTGATTTTGAAATTAAACATGTAAAAGGGAAGGAGAATAAGGTTGCAGATGCTCTTAGCAGAAAATTCCATGTTTCAGCAGTAAGTATGTGCAAATCAGATTTGAAGACAAGAGTTCTTGAAGCCCAAAACGGTGACGAAACTTGCCTTCAAATTAAAGAGAAGTTGCAGCACGGTAATGTGGATGAAAAGTGTGTAGAATATCAGCTGGGTGAAGATAGTATCCTCGTCTACAAAGATAGGTTGTACATTCCAAATAATGCGGATTTGAAGAAACTAGTGATGGATGAAATACACCAAATGCCGTACTCTGGACACCCAGGGTATCAGAAGACTATAACAGCGGCAAGAAAGCAATACTTTTGGAATGGCATGAAGAAGGACATAGCTGAGTACATTGCTAGGTGTCAGAAGTGCCAACAAGTCAAGGCAGAACACCAACACCCAGCAGGGTTATTGCAGCCCTTACCCATTCCGGAATGGAAGTGGGAAGTGATCTCCATGGATTTTATAACAGGTCTGCCCATGACAGTGAAAAAGCATGATTCAATCATGGTTGTGGTGGATAAGCTATCAAAGGTAGCTCACTTTATTCCAGTAAAGTCCACTCACAAGGCTAGTGACATTGCGAACATCTTCATGAGAGAGATATTCAGATTGCATGGATTGCCTAAGGCAATAATTTCTGATCGTGATACAAAGTTCACCTCCAATTTCTGGAAGGGATTATTTCAGGAATTGGGAACTAAATTGAATTTCAGTACAGCTTACCATCCTCAAACGGACGGCCAAACCGAGAGGGTGAACCAGGTCCTTGAAGACATGCTGAGAATGTATGTGATGGACAAACCATCCAAGTGGGAAGATTATTTACACTTGGTTGAATTTGCGTACAATAATGGACACCATGCATCCTTGGGAACGAGTCCATTTGAAGCATTGTATGGCAGGGGATGCAGGACGCCAGTGAATTGGGACGGCCCAGTGAACAGGGTAGTGCTTGGACCAGAGATGATCAAGGAAATGGAACAGGAAATTGTTAAGATCAGGCAGAATTTAAAGGCAGCTCAGGACAGGCAAAAGAGTTATGCAGATTTGAAAAGAGTACATAAGGAATTTCAGATTGGGGATCATGTTTATTTGAGAGTGAAACCAAGGAAGAGTTCCCTCAAGTTGGGGAGTTGTGCCAAGTTGTCGCCCAGATATTGTGGTCCATTTGAAGTCCTTGATAGGATAGGGCCAGTTGCATATAGAATTGCATTGCCTGCTAGCATAAGAGCTCATAATGTTTTCCATGTATCTTTGCTTAAGAAGTATGTACATGATCCTAATCATATGATTGATTGGAATGTGATACAGGTGGAACCCGAGGGAGAGTTCCAAGTAGAACCTATGCGCATCCTCGACAAGAAATTCACAGTGCTCCGGAACAGAGCCATCGGGCAGGTAAAGGTCCAATGGGAGCACCTTAGTCCCGACGAGGCTACATGGGAGCTAGAGGATGCCATGAGGGAGGCATTCCCATTTTTGTTCAGTTTTGAGAACACCGAGGACGGTGTTGTTCTAAGGGGGAGGGGAATGTAATACCCCAATTTTGAACCCTTAGGCAATATTGGCTCTAATGTAAATATTGTAAATACACGATGTATGTTTCCCTAGCGTGGAGCTCAAGGCCAAGGCCCCGCTAGTTTATGCTCGGATTTTATTTAAATTAGACACGCTTGATATTTTGTTACCCACGTGCTATTAAGCCATGGGATATTGTAAATTGATGTAAATATTTAACATGGAAATAAAACACCAAAAACTGGCTATGGAGGCAACGAATGAGAAGGGGACATGTGTATCCACTAGGGAGTGGTGAGGGGGCTATGGGAGTAAACCCTAGGCTGCCATTTGTCATTATGAGAACCCATTGACTTCCCTAGGTGACATTAATGCCTGCTGTAAGAAGGTGGTTGAGATTTCAGCCCATGGCTTCAATGGAGCATGGGCAGCCCTGAAATTCGTATGGGTGGGCATGGGCTCTGATTTCTTGGGCAAGAAGTCACTCAACCTCATGGGAGGTTGCTTCATTCTCACCCCAGTCCATTGTGAAACTATCTAGCATCATTCCCATCCAAAAACGAGTGCCAGCAGTGAGAAAAAAACCAGAAAAACGCGACCTTGAGAGAACCCAGTTTTTGAAAGACCAAAAACGCCCAGATTTGGCATGGGACAAGGAAATCCAATGGGGAGTCCATTAGCATGAACCTTGGGGCGAATTCTGGAGCATTAGCTACCCCGAAATCAATGGGAAAGCCCAGTTTTTGCAGCTCAGAAAACGAGTGACGGATTTGAGTATTTGATGAGCAGAACAGAGAGAAATCAAGTTGGGATTGACTATGCAGAGGTTGGGTGTGCTTGATAAACCCAGTGAAGGCTAGGATCTCAAAGATCAACAGCTGGACCTTTCTATGCCCATCCTGAAGAGCACTGGAGGGAAGAGTTGCCTGAGGGACTGTGTAACAGAGAAGGGGATCTTCCTTGTGTTGGATGTGGTAGGTAATGTGGGTGCCTAACTGTTGAGTTCACTTGAGATGCATGTAGCTCTGTGGTTGAGCTCACTGGCTTAGCATTACCCTCCTCTATCTGCTTGGATGCTTGACTGAAGCCATGGCTATGAGTGAACCCAGCTAGTCCTCCTTAGTGGATACACAGCCCAGCTCGGGGGTGATCTCTCAGCTGAAGGAATATAGGCTGGATAGAGATCTACGGTTGGGAGGAACGTTGCCTTCACGTAGCCAGTTGTTGGACCTCAACTCCTCAAGATAAGTGTTCATGTGATTTAAATTATTTGCATTCTGTGTTCTGCTACGCATTCAGTCTGAAGGATTAATTATTCCTGTTAATGAAATGAAATGCATCATGTTTTATGCATATGATACTTAATGACTGATTACATGTATGACTGTTATGGGTATGTTGAACACGTGAAGTAATTGTGCGCATATGTAATCCTTTAATTTCCGCTGTGTTTACATCGAGTTCAATCTGCATATGGAAGATTTTAAATTATTGGGGCTAAGCCATTACGAAAGCCCTGTGTTGTTAACGTTTTCCCCTCCTTGCCTTTAATGACGGAAGGGAGCGTTACAAGGGTATAGTACAAGAAATGGGTGAAATGAATATTGACATAAAAACATACATTGGACTTGTCAAGAAACGACCATAAAATTTGGCACACAAGTATAAAGATATATTAAAGAAAGATATAGAAAATATGCTAGTTTCACTCTCATGAAAGAGTGACACATGGTTCGGTGAATACTTGTATTAAATATTTTTCAGTCTCATGAGAGAGTGATTTATGGTTGGGTGAATATTTGTATTAAATAATTTTGCATAGTAGACTATTTTTGCATGAGGCCACATGTGTCGTAAAGGATTTTTCTATTTGAGCAAGAGGTAAGGAAGGGAAAGGGGATCGCTTCCTAACGTGGGATGACTTCCGGAATGGGGAATGAGTTATTATTGTGTTTTCTATTGTGAGTTTGGATAAGGATTTTGGTTAGGGGGATATCACTCCTGAATCCTTGCTGGTGTGTGACTTATACGACCCCGAAGTCTCAGGGGTGGCTATGCGACTGATTGCATAAGACTATGGTTAGGGGGTGAATCTAACGATTGCTTCACCTATTGTTAAATGAGAATTTACTGGTGGATGTCAACCAATGACCTAGTTGGAACTTAGACAAGTTGGATTGGATTCAAGACGCCGACCTCTCATTTCGCAGCGGATTCGACCTACAGTAACAGGTTCTGTGTTTACTTGTTAGTGCAAATCTCGAATTTATTCGATTCTATTATTGATTATCCATTTTAAATAAATTATATTATGTTCTTAAGCCCTAGAAAATAGTTTTAAGTGGGACCCCAAAAATGGGGTTTCTACATTTCATATCAGAGTGAGGTTTAAACTCTTAACCCAATCGCTCATAATTATTGTGTTTAAAAAAAAATTATAGGATGTATGATGAATTTGTTGTTCAATTTTGAATGCTGAATTGATATGTTAGCATATCTATATAATGCGCAAACAAATAGACACTTATTATAAATCTGTGGTATGACCAAATGCAGTATAGATATTCATGATTTAAAGGAGTTGCATGTATGCTGTCAAACCATGGGATAGAATTAAAATCTATGTGCTGGGATATATGAATTTTTGGGTCAAGACCCATATTTCTTGCTACACTATGTTAGATATGTTGGATCATAAAAATTTTAGGTGGATCCCACCTTCAACCTTCATGTAGGAGAGATGTGAACGCAGATCGGGGTGAAAACTAAAACTCGTAAACTTTGTTTTTCCCTTTCTATGATTTTTCTGTGCTAATATAATTATTTTGTAGCCTTGGTTTCTCCATACGCACTGATAGTTACGAGGCATTTTTTAATGGACATGCAACAAAATGAAATTTACATGATTTTTGGATGTTGTAGTGTTGAAGGAAGGAGAAACCCTTCAATTGTGAATATATGTTGGAAGTTTGATCCAAGCTCTAGATTCGTCCATATAAATATTTCCATAAAATTTAGGAACAATCAAAATAGAATTCATACAAGAATCATTGTGTAGCCCCAATCACCGAACATATTACAATCGTATTCAAGTGTTAAATTGACAAAGTTCGTGGTAGACTAAAAAGGGCTTAAAAATATGTGATTGTTCTTATTAGTTATTTAAAAAAAAACAAAAAAACTGAGTTTTGTTTAAAAGATCAAGGGTATGATTAAATTAATTATATATATATTGGATAAAGGATAAATGGATGTGATATCCTGGTTAAGGAAACCGATGATTTATGGAGGGGGTATTTCACCTATGTGGCGTGGTTTATTAAAAGCCTCTGGATGGATTACAAGGGACCTGAAGTGGCAGGTTGGTACTGGAGAAGATATCAGAATTGGAACGGACAAAATTCTAGGTATGGAGGATACCTTTTATCTTCCCGACAATTATTTAAGGATTTATGGGATGACTACTTTAAATAGTATCAGAAATCATGAAGCTGGAAATTACTGCCTTAGGTCTACAGATTTGGGATTACTTGGAAATGATGCTTTTGAGTGGGACAAATATGTAAAAGCTCTTTCTTCTGCAGGTTGTATTTTGTCTGCGCAAGCTGATAAAGTAGTTTGGAGTGGAAATGGAAAAACTATTAAAAAAAAAAAAAAAAACTGAGTTTTGTTTAAAAGATCAAGGGTATGATTAAATTAATTATATATATATTGGATAAAGGATAAATTGATGTGATATCCTGGTTAAGGAAACCGATGATTTATGGAGGGGGTATTTCACCTATGTGGCGTGGTATATTAAAAGACTCTGGATGTATTACAGGGGACCTGAAGTGGCAGGTTGGTACTGGAGAAGACATCGGAATTGGAACGGACAAAATTCTAGGTATGGAGGATACCTTTTATCTTCCCGACAATTATTTAAGGATTTATGGGATGACTACTTTAAATAGTATCAGAAATCATGAAGCTGGAAATTACTGCCTTAGGTCTACAGATTTGGGATTACTTGGGAATGATGCTTTTGAGTGGGACAAATATGTAAAAGCTCTTTCTTCTGTAGGTTGTATTTTGTCTGCGCAAGCTGATAAAGTAGTTTGGAGTGGAAATGAAAAAATTGGGATAGTTACTGCAAAAACAGCATATGCAAGAATTCAGAACTGGTGGTGCAAGAGGATTTGGAAATGGGAGCTTCCTTTAAAAATAATTTTTTTTTTATGGCATGCAATCCAGGGTACTCTGAAGACATGGGATAATCTTGTGAAGCATGGATGGTGCGGCCCAAACTGGTGCATATTGTGTAAGAGAAATTCATAAAATATTAGTCATCTATTTGTAAGTTGTTCCTTTGGAAAGAGTGTTTGGAATTTATGTTGTGCGGAGTTGAATGTCTACAATGTGTGGGAGGTGGGTGATTTTGGACAGTGTCTCCTCAATTGGTATAGAAATTCAAAGAGACTTTTTCTGTTGCCCATTTTGGTCTCATGGGCTCTTTGGTATGTTAGAAACTGTGCTACTTTCCAAGGGAAAGATCCGGAGACCAAGGCATGCGGGATTATTGCTTTAAAATTAGCCCAACAGTTTAAATTTGAGATTGAAAAACATGGCACTCGAAGGATCAGTCAGTTTTCCTTTAAAGTTGAGAAACCCGTTCTCTTTTTTTATGGGGCTGCTCAACATGGTATCTATGCGGCAGGTGGTGTGATTTATTTGAACGAGAATCATTATTTCACCCTGAGTCTTAATTGTTGTTTGGGAAGCAACATGAAGGAAAAGCTAATAGCTTTGTGGTGTGTATTGAAAAGTGCTAACATTTTTGGTTTAGTGAATTTGAAGGTTTTCAGAGACTCCCGTGTAACTATTAAATGGGCATCTAGAGAGTACGAGCTTAATGTATTTGCTCTAAGTCATTGGTGTTTGCGCATAAGGTATGAGATTGATAAGCATGAGTTCATCTCTTTCAATCATCTTTATAGGGAGCACAATGATATCGCAGATAAACTTTCAAAACAAACGCTCCATGGTACTGAAGGTCACCTGATTTGGGAAGAGTGGATGAACTCCACTATGCTGGATTTGGGAGAATTTTTTTTCATTAATTAATTCTACAACAGACTTTCTTCTTTAGATAGTATTTTGGGGGGGAAAGCTAGACTTTTAAGTATTGTAATGGTATTTCGCCTTGATAGGGGATTTTGAACTTTCTGGCATGTGGCCAAGAATATGGTGATTAAAATCTTGATCCACAGGTTTGAACTATCTTTGTACTATTTGATTCTATGAATAGCAATAGTACGTTTTTTTTCAGTTGAAAAAAAAGGTCTCTTGTTTTTAAAAGTCCAATTTTAAGAATGATTTTTTTTATTTTTATCTAAAGATTGTTTGGATCCATGAAATCCAACATTTGAGGTTATAAAGATCGTTGTATTTCGAGAATAGATCTGCAGATAATATTCAGAGGGGCTTAGATAAATTATTTTTTCTGTTTTTCCACTCATGTCACCATATGTGTTTATCTACGACGAATTTAGGATAATTGTTATTTTAAAAACCAGATCTATAAACATGAGTAAATATAATATTTATAATACTTGTCAACGTTATGTTTACTGGTCTTCAGTGATCGTAGTACCATTATTTAATTTAGTTTATTCCCATGGGCGAACTCTTGCCTATCCGATTGATTGAATTTATTTGAATTCGACAATCAGCAGAGAGCATCTAGCGGTTGACAAGTAGTTCCATCTACTGCTTACAATTTATTAAATGTAATCTTTTTCTTTCCTTTGGTTGTAAACTCCTTGCTTACGATCAATTTCATAAGAAACCTGTTCCTAAAATGTTTATCTTTGTCTGAGGTTCGTTATGTGGCTAACTGCCCTATAATTATTATGCTTCACCCTTTCTCTTGAACTTTTAGTTAAGAACTAATCTTGGGAGAAATATAGTCTGGACGTATGTCTCAGCTCTATCGAGAAATTCTATCGATTGCATTAGATTGGGTTGCCCATACCTTCAGGAAGAATGAATGTTACTCATATAACATTTAAAACGAACATAAATCTAAAAAAAAAATTAATAAATAAAGTTGAAACTTTATCTCGCTTATATATATCGAATAATATAGATGTGCACGTGAATGATAAAGTAGAGAAAATAGTACTCAAAATAGATAAGAGAACAGCTACAGTTTTCAATACCAATGGTTACATAGATAGTAAATGTAAGGGATTGGTGATAACCTCAATGAAAGGAATGTATTTTTTTTTGTTTGTATGTGTGGGGGCGGTGATGTGAACATTTACAAATAATAATTAGAAAGAATTAGAATAGTTCGGTCAAAAGAAATGATTATAATATTTATATAGGGATGTGAATGTTTTATAAATGTTAAATAGAAAGAATTGTGTGTAGATGAGTTGAAAGAAATAAATATAGCTTTATATAGTGATGTGAATGCTCTAATATTTATGCTAAATAAGAAACGTTGGAATTAGTTCAATAAAAATAAATGATTATTGTTCTTATTATATATATGATGATGTTCAATGAGAAAGGGCATGTCTAACATAAATGTTAAATATGAGGAAATTGCTATTATGAATGGTTAAACATAAACATGGTAAATGGAAAAAGATTCACGTTTTTAAATGATTATGTAGGAGCTATATTTAAACGTTGAAATAAAATGGTTACATATGATTGTCCATTGGTTGTAGCTTGGGTGGTTGGGAGGAATATTTGTTACTCTCTCCACCCAGGTTCAATTTTTGTAAGTGATATATTGCTTTTGTTAAGCCGATATTATAATGATTGTAATTCGTGTCACCTTGATTCTCTAGAATAGCAAGTGGTGACCATTTCCAAAATGAACTAGCCCTTTAATAAACAGCAAACCACTTTAAAAAAAAATATATTACATATGAACATTGTAAATAGAGTAATGTTACTAATGACTATGTATATGTTAAAATTGTACGTCAAACTATGTATATATTAAAATTGAGCGTCAACCTACGATAGTCATAAAAGTTATAATTATAAGAAGATTTATTATTGTTTTAATAATGCATCTATAAGTTGTGTAGTCAAACCACTATATTTGACTAGCGACACAAACCTTACATTTGATATATTTTTAAGAAGAGTGCATCTATTAACTATTTATATAAATTGGAAAATTGGAATCCATATATTTTATATATGGGAAAGAGTTGCTGTATATATATATATATATATATATTTTTTTTTTCATTAATATTTTAACATAAATTGATGTAAATTGTCTAATTGGATCTTCCAAATTTTATGTATTGGAAGATGTTAAACACTTTACATAGGAATAACTGCTTTTACATATTTTATATTCATTGGAGAAATGTATTTCATACATCTTAAATATATTGGGAAAAAGTAAGTATATATATATATATATATAGAGAGAGAGAGAGAGAGAGAGAGAGTATATTAAGGATTAAATATGATAAAAGGGTTGTGCATTTCAATTTATAAATTGAATAATGATGATTAGAACTAAATAGGTATTATTTAGATGCATTACAAGCAAGCTATTTACTTGTTGCATTTGTAAAAAGTAAAGGAAGGTATGGATCTAGGCTAAGACAAGATATAGGGGCTATATCGATAACATAAATTCGAATTTCAAGGGAAATGCACTAGGAGAAAGGAAATAGAGTCGGGGATATTTTAAAATTTTCCTACATAGCTATGATGAGAAGTCGAGTGGATGGATATAATTGGTGAATTTACTAAATGATGGGAATTAGATAAATTTTAATTAACAAGACACCGAGATGCTCTTATTGGCGAGAGTGACAGATTTTTGAGAGAGTGAAACAAACTTAAAATTTGAAAAAAAAAAGATATCAATGTTACTATATTGAGGAGATGATCCCAATGACACTAATTTTGCAGCATGGCAATGATGTTAAAAAGAATGAAAAAGAACAAACTTGACATGACCATAACATGGTAAATGGACAATTCTTAACTGAGAAAATCCACCGAAAGGGTCAACCAAAAACATTATTTTTGCAGAAGTTAGGAAGTACCCTACATATACTCAAGTTGTTTGAAAATTTACTTTAGAATAAGTTTGAGTAGTGAAGTTTTATATATGATGAACAAGGATAACTCAATTAAGTTGGGTTAATCAGTGCCTTTAGATATAATGAATAAAGGAAATTCAATATGTTTTATTTACAAAGGGAAGTTGAAAGGAGCATTATTATTATATTGTTATCATATAAATAAATTAAAAGGGAAGACCCTAATAATTAATGTTAAAAGTTAGTTGCGAAAATGTTTAGTATTTTTGGTGATTATGCTTATGAAAACTGAGTGAGTTATCCTTTATTATGATTGTTTGGAGATTTTGTGGACAATTGGTCTTAGTTCCAATTCTCTAGAAACATTTATCCTTATGATACACATTCTAATGGGACCCTTATAGTGTTCCAAATGATTGGACATGATAACACACATCATGCATGGACTGATGTGTAATCGAGGAAGGTAGACAAGGAACATGAAGAAATAATTGTAGGAAAGGAGCACGGCAGTATAAGTCATTTTTGCTAAGAGACGAGATTGGAATGAGATTCGATAGTTGAACGAGGGTTAACGGAAGAAACCTGAAAAAATATTTTTGTTATAGAGATCAAAGATAATCAAGTGAAAAAAAAAATTCACTTGATGAGTTTGTCAAAGTGGTCATATGGTCATGGAAATGATAAAATGAGGTATGCGTGTGATGAGCTCTTTGACAAAGACATGATGGTATTGACAAAATGAATAAGAGGTTAAATTAAATACGTTGTCTCGATCACTTACTCATGACACCTTTGATAGGTGTTGGAAATCGAGGTCATTAGTGGAAATTATTGGAAAAAATATTACTAGCGTTACAGTACATAAAATTACTGTTGAAATTAGAGGATGACAGCAAAAAGGCATGGATGTGAAAAGAAAATGAAACTCACTTTGGAAGTACAATAAAACCTAAATTCGGGATGGATCTTTAAATAAGGAGTGGTGTATGTAATGCCCCTCAACATCGCTATGACTATCGATATTGATGACACTTATTTGTAAGTGACCCAGTTAAAGAAACCAAGACAAATGACTGCTTATATGTTGATTTAGAATAAACTGTTGACTGATTAGTAATATATGTGATAAATGAATATATTTCAAATGATGATTGATTTAATGACGATTATGGATACTTGTGATATTAACATGAAATATTGTTGATTATTAGCACATGTGAAATATTATGATGAATGTCGTATTTATGATGAAATATGGGAATCTGATTATGCGGGTGATTATGATGCGAATCTAATGGACAATTATCTATGTTTTGCTTAACGATTAGCAAATGAATGAAATGAATTATGATATGATGATTTTTTTAACGATACTATTGATGTGTGCTTTGAGTATGTGTATAGTGACAGGTAAGACGGTTTACCGACTGAAATATCGTTCAACTTTACTCAGGTGGGCATGAAGTCGTATGGGTGATACCATAATTGTTTGGTCACACACGAGGTTGAGGGGCGCATAGTAAGATCAAAATTATTCCTCGGCGCCATTAGTATCACATAGAGTGTATCCAGATGATTTATGGTAATGGTTCCTAAAATCATTGCACAGAATCCCAACACAATAGTAAAATGAGATATTATTGTTGGAAGGACCCGACGATGTGGTACCTAGACAATAAAATGGGAAAGTGTTGTCAGAAGGACCCGACGATGTGGTACCTAAATGAATAGAATAAATTGATAAATGAACACCTATGTATTTGGCATATAGTATTGCATTAGAGTATTTGTGCAAGAAATAATTATTTGTAATTAAATAATTGGGAATAATTAAATATAGAGCAAATGATAGACTAGGAGTCATTAACTAGTCAACTCCATCTACACCCACTAAAATGGACATTGGAATTCTAGCATTAGGGGACATATACGATTAAAATGTGGGAAGTATGTGCACTCTCATGAGAGAGTGACACATGGTTGGGTGAATATTTGTATCAAATAATTTTTCATAAAAGAGTATTTTTGCATGAGGCGACATGTGTTGGGAAGGATTTTGTTATTTAAGAAAGAGGTAAGGAAGGGAAAAGGGGATGGCTCCATAACGTGGGATGACTACGGGGATGACAAATGAGTTCCGATTGTGTTTTATACTGTGATTTTGGCTAAGGAGTTTGGTGAGGGGGAGCTAAGGGCTGATGCACAATCATGGACTCCTTTAAAGACACTTTAGATGCCACATAATACTGAAAAAACCTGGAACCTCTAACTTTATGTGAGAATTAGGGTTACTTCCGTAATGGATTTGAAGATGAAGTAAAAAGACAAAAGATAGGTAATTTAATCAGCTTTCATAATATATAACATTTATCTATAAAAAATTTGTGTAAATGATTATAAAATTAGTTTCCATTAAATTGGGTTTTCAAATTTTTAGCACATCATAACATATATGTTTGTGCGGGTGCAACACTTATTGAGGTAAATGATGTCCATTTTGGATAAAATCTTGCAGACATATAAAGGACATATGGCTCTAGTGCAACACTATTTTTTCAAAAATTTTCATGAATTAATTTTTTTATTATTAATTATTGAAGTCAGAAAACCTTGAAATTAAAACGTTATGTGCGGGTGCAACACTTTAGGGGAAAAAATTAATGAAATCATTGATTTATATATATGATATTGTAGAGCTCAGTCTCCTCTAGTGCACCATATAGTTTTATTGGGAAATGGTGAAGGCAATCAAAAGTTATATAAAAATGAATCGATGTATGTATTTTCGAAAACTGACGTGTGTCATTTAGAAAATTAATAATAAATAAATAAAACATACATTTTTATGAAAAAATTACATATTCAGAATCGTTAGATTGTACTGTACAATATTCTATATTTTCATAAAAAAATATTGAGTTTTTCGTAGCAAAACACGTCATTGAAACGTAACATATTGATAGAGTTCAAAAAGTACAGGCAATGGCCCTGGTTTTTTTGTTCTAGCCAATAGGTTCGGCAGTCCGAAGCTATTTCTGAACATCATCCCAAGCCTTGTTCCCGCCCAGTTTTTAAATTTTAAATTAACGCATATGCGTTATAACAGATATGCGGTTTAGACTTGTTCCAATCGCATATGCGATATAACGGATATGCATGTTGGTTTAGTACAAAAGAGTAAATAGAGAATAAAGATTATTAGATAAAAGAGTGGCATAAAGATTATTCTTTTGAAATGTAAGATAGCATCCCATCATGGTTAATATAACATTGTTTAACATGACAAATGGGTTTACTATGCATCTATTGATTGATGTTATTGATGAGAACCAACATATCTTTGCACTTATTTTGCTAATCAAACTTTCTTTGATATTAGTGTAGTTAAATGACTTCAAGTAGGGTTTTTTATTTAATGACAAATTTATTATATAACTTAATAATGCTCTACTTGAGTTGATGATGATTATGGTTGTTATTAACGTCACTTGGTTTTCTTTAGAATTATATTTCTGTGCTTGAAACTTTTAAGAGAAACATTCATAAATCACCATAGTTTTGATGAGTTAAAATGTTAGGAAGGTTGGTATTGTAAGAAATATTTTGAATTTGGGATGAAATGTGGATGTACACATGACATTTTAATGTGATTTGTTTCTATATGATCTTTAATAGTTTAATCACATTACACTATTGATTCAAAAACAACAAATCATTTAACTAGAAATTTTTCAACAAATAATTTAACTAGAAATATTGATGATTGATCCTCTCACTCACTCCATATCTCACTTTCTCCCGCTACCTTCTCTCTCCACTGCCTTCTTTCTCCCCCCATAATTCATTCTCTCTTTCTCCACCCCCTTCTCTCTCACACACATCCACACACCCTCTAAAACAATTCCTTTGTTGCCCCTCCCTCCCGCCAAAACTCTCTCTCTCTCCCTCCCTCCCTCCCTCCCTCCATGTCTTCCATCCTATCACTCACTCCATCCCTCACTTTCTCCCCCTACCTCCTCTCTCCACCTTCAAGCCTTCATCCCTCCTTCATCTCTCCATCTTTCTCTCCTTTCCTTATTATCCATGATCTCTCCCTCTCTCTCTCTCTCTCTCACACACACACACACAATCTCTCATCTCTATACCTCGGTGTAACCATCCTTGACAATCCTTCATTTCCCTAAATCCCTACTCTCTCATTGTTATTATCCCACTCTCTCACCCTCTAACCATCCCTCCATCCATAATTCTCTCTCTCTCTCTCTCTCTCTCTCTCTCTCTCTCTCTCTCTCTCTCTGTCCGACTCTCCCCCTCCCTCCCATGATTCCCTCTACAACTTCATCTCCCTCCTTTGACTCTCCCCACACCTCTTTTAGCTTTTAATCAATATAATGTTGGGGCATGAGCCACTCCATAGATCGCATGGATGGAATCTTTGGAGTCTAAATTGTATTATAAGGGGATAAGGGTGACATTATAGGGTTTTGGATGGTAGGGATGGGTATCTGGACATTGACCATAGTCATGGAAGAAAAGATGGTCCAATGAGTCTCTAAATCAACACACATGCACTATAGATGGAATATTTGGCATTTAGTGGGATCTGGGTGTCATTATGAGGTTTTATGCACTAAGGATGGGTCTCAGGCTCTTAACCATGGTAATGGGACAAAAGTGTAATAGAAACAAGTCTTAAACCACTACACATGCCCTTTAAAGGGGATATTTAGCCTTAATATGGGATATATGTGCCATTAGACTATTTTATGCATTGAAGATTGTTCTCGATGCGTTGATTATGGTCATATAGGAACCATTACGAATATTTCCAGACAAAACATAGTTCTGAAGACACTGTACCATGGTCCAAGCATAAATCCAATCTTCTAGGGTCTAAATGATGTTTTCATGGCTCATGGTTAAATGAGGTTTCAATAGTTGATATGCACTAAATCGCATATGCGATATATCGCATATGCAATTTAGTGATCACGTTTTTAACAAAGCATATATATATGCATATAGTTCATAAAAGCATAAAAAGCATATAGTTCATATCGCATATGCGATATAACACATGTGCGTTAAAATGGAGATGCGTTATGTCGCATATGCGATATTTGTTTTATAAATATTTTTGGGTTGCGTGCCATGGGCCATTTTTACTGTACAGGAAAAGAATTAATTCTTCTGAAACCCACGCAGAGCATACTGTTCAACCTGCAATTTAATCATTTATTACATAGATCCATAGGTTTTGTACAATTTTGGGTGGATTTCAATGGGAATCCACGTAATAGAGTTCGGAAGTCAGCGAAGAAGATGGTTACACCCAGAGAAGCTGAAATTAGAAAAGAAAAGAAGAGGGAACATTCAAGAAATCGTCGGCATTCATTGGATGAGCAAATACTTCCCATTCCCGTTGAACAGATACCTAGCGAAGAGGCTGAGGAAGATATTGCAACTTTAATGCAAGTTGGTTATAACCAAGATGAAAATTTTGCTCCATTATTAACCGGACAACCCTCTGTAGAGCTCAATCATTATGTTCCTGACGAGACTCTGCAACAACCATGCCAGGTGGTTCAATCTCCTAATCGAATATGTCAGCCTGCAGTGGATGTAAACGTCTCTCCATCATTTCAAATGACAAGAAATCTCGCATCAAAACGAAAGGGAACTCCTAAATGCATACAAGTGGACGAGAGCGAATTGACTTCCATGGAAGGTAAGGTGGCTAAACACATAATCATTCATCATTGTTCTCAAATAATGAAACAATATTTTTAACCAAAATCTGAAGCCGGTAAATGTCAATTGTTTTTAGCTTTGATTAAATCTAGAAGTATGGAAAATGTTAGAAAAACGTTAGGCATAAGAACATTGAAGAATACCGAATCAAGTAATCACATTGTTAAATCTCTTCCTGCTGCATTCACATCAATTGGTAAAAAAACTCGTTCAAAAGACTGTAATGTGGCTCGCCGCATATTGGTTGAATCAATTGTATCTAGATCGACAAGACAACGTCATTTGCTTAAATGCACATCAGAAATTGTCCCTTTACATCCAAAGAATCTTAAAAAATATTCAGTAAGAAGAGACAAACTTGATGTAGAGGGACAAATGGATACATTATGGGCATTTAGCGGTAGGTTTCCCCACAAAGACATGAAGTTGGTCGAAGCAGTGAAGGTACTAGTGCACACTTTTCGCCATGATAACACTAGGCCTTCTTCTAACACAAAGAATGTGTTAAAATGCTGTAGGGGTTCCATGAACAATGAAGGGCATGTTAAACATTACCTTGACATGAAACAAACTCAACTGTTCGAGATGTTTAAAGTTGCCCACGTAGAGCTAAGGCTTGGGCAAAGATCTTTTGAAAAATGCAAGCCTTGGTATGTTAGAATAAATAGAATCTAGAACACTTGTTGTTGTAGATACCACATAGAGTTTGATCTATATTATCATACGTTTTCACATATATGTCATTTTTTGCACCATAACCATGTGCAGGAATGCTCAAGTATAGTACCGCCAATGTCATCTAGAGATTTCATCCATAGCATAATGTGTCCGAGGCAAGATGGGAAGACCCATTACTTAAAACAATGTGTAGAGGGGTTTTGCAACAATTGTGGTGGGCTATCTTTATGGTCCGATTGCATCCATGAGAGTGAAGATCAAGCATTTGGTAATGCAATTGTCGAGAAGCAGAACTTTTAGTATGAGACATATCAGCTACGTGATGGGAAAGAAAGCAAGAAGATTAAATTGGTGACTTCACAGGTGACAATCTACATGAAACATGTTCATTTAACTGAGTGTACATTGTTTATATGTTGTTTTATAACATTGTTTATTTTTTTCCACCAGGTGCAAGTATGTGATTTTATTCTAGAGTTCAGTGGAAAGATCCAACAGTACATTCAACATGTCGATATGGCACGGTGGCAAGATGAGCAATTCAGAATATGCCGGGACACCTTCCCTCTTGGAACAATACTATCAGTGGTTGAATTTGGGGAAAATTACACCCTACAACCACAAAATGAAATACAAAGTCAATACTATCACTTAGAGCAGGTGAGCATAATGGTCCATATCACTTATCGACATGGGCCATATAGAAATGAAGAGAAACGTGTGATATTGAAAGAGAGTCACTTTTACATCAGTGACGACCGGACCCATGACATCCATTACGTGCAACATTGCTTTTAGTTGTTCTATGATCATGTGATAGTTATGGATATACCATTTTATCGTCATTTGATTTGGTCAGATGGTTGTGTTGGACAGTTCAAGAATGAACGTGTATTTCAATGGTTGTGTTTGTTGCATATAAAATAGAAGGTGCCACATACATTGAACTACTTTAAAACAGGTCATGCCAAAGGAGAGAACGATGGTGCTGGTGCATGCATAAAAACTGCCCTTCGAAGGAAAGAGATGAAGTTTACAGGTGCTTGCCTTCGAGACGCTTCATCTATAGTCGAATGGTGTGCATCTGTGATGGGAGAACAAGCAACAAGGAAACACCTAATGCGGAGAATATTCTGGGAGGTGATAGATGTCGACCGATCCCAAACACATCAGGTGAACACAGTGCATGGAACTCGAGGTTTTCATTCAATTAGAAGCTCAGACAACTCGGCCCTACAAATTTGGACAAGATTGAAGGCTTTCTTTTGCAGTTCCTGTAGCATAAATGAATGGGATGATTGTGAGTATACAAATACAGTTGATACATGGGATCAAGTGACACTTGGCACTGATTTCAAGGGGATTAATGAACTAGACCATTTGGAAGATGATCAGACATATATTTCTGCAGACTATGATCACATATAGGATCTCATACAAGCAGGTACAAAAAAGTAAATTAGTAGTACCTAAATCAATACAAGCCCTTACATTGAAAGAAATTTTATTTATGTTACATGCAAGACCTTTTTTAATATTTTTGTATTTTTAACCTTTTTCGATTTGCTTTCACAGGTCAGATATATGCAGTGGTTGCCCTAAAAAATAATGAATGGTGTTCTGACTATTGGTTGGCACATTGCTTAGAGGGGAAACAAACCCTTCTCGAACCTGTTACAGATGATGAAAATATTGAATACCCAACTGGCTCGATGGTTATAAAAGGGGAGTACCTGACACTAGCAGCACAACAAAAAAGGAAGGGTGGGTATGTATATCAGTATTATAAACCAGGAGCTATTGTATACCACTTCACCAACCTGGTAGTTGGTATAAACATCAAGCTGCGCACAATTTCGAAAAAAAAAAAGTCACATGTACAATACTTGCTACCTCATTTAGAGCATGAGAGATTGATGGACACCATCGGCAGCAGAGATGATCCAGATGACCTACTCGAGTGAGTGCATTTTCAAGTGTTACTGGACAAGTTATAAACACGATCTTACAACCTCAGGTGAGTTATCTATAAATAATGTTTGCACATTTTCCTTATTTTTTTACGAGAGTACTAATGTTTAGACTTTCCTGTGCCTAGGATACAAACACTATTTATGGCACATTGGAGGCGCCAAAACAACCGATGTCTTTAGACACCACCAAATACAAATTGGAAAATAACATGCTCTCAAGTCAAGTTTATCTTCATCATCTTCATATTCCAAAAGTTCTCTTGTATGTCAAGTTTATGAATATTTATGCCAATTTTTACATATGACCATTAAACCTTAAAACTAGCAATTATCAACAAGTATGATAGTTCTCTTCTAACTTCTTTCAATACCTCATTTTGTTTCTACATCTTAGTCATGCATGCATGTGAAATTCATGTATATCGCATCTTAGTATTATGTAGTGTCTAGTTCATGAAACCCTAGTTGGTTTGTAATTTGTAAGTGTAGCTTAGGAATATTCTTGTTGGATTATACATTAGTACAAGAATAATATAGCCTGTGATCTCTAGACACATAGTGTTTTCTTAATGCTGCAACATGTTTTGCGTAGTTGACCCAACAATGCGAGATTGCATTGATGGAAACTGAGCAAAACCCTAGTTTACGAAATAAATGCACAATAAAGTCATTGTGCCATGGAAAGACGGAGGAGAGGCTACCTATAGGTAATCGCATGCCAGGAGAGCAACGGAATCGATGGTTCGTCGATCCGACCTCCGGTTGCCGAGTTATGTCGAGTTGCAAGTCGCATGAAAATGTTGTTCAGGGACACTTGGTGACTTTCTGTTTGGGAGCGAAATAACAAATGGAGCGGCAAGATTGCATGTTGTTGGCTCCTGGTAGTGTGTATGGGAAATGCTGATGTGGGATCGCTGCCAACATTGGCTCAGTGGATTGTTTTGCGGAGTTGACCCAACAATACGAGATTGCATTGATGGAAACAAAGCAAAACCCTAGTTTACGAAATGAATGCACAATGAAGTCACTGGGCCATGGAAACACGGAGGGGAGGCTACCTAGAGGTAATCGCATGCCAGGAGAGCAACGGAATTGACAGTTCGTCGATCTGACCTCCGGTTGCTGAGTTTTGTCGAGTTGCAAGTTGCATGAAAATGTCGTTCAGGGACACTTGGTGACTTTCTGTCCGGGAGCGAAATAACAAATGGAGCAGCAAGATTGCATGCCGTTGGCTACCGATAGTGTGTGTGGGCTTGTAGAGTATGTTCATGTTCCTTATCATTTCCTATAAATTTAGCTATAAAACATCCTTGCTTTCCTCCAACGATGTAGGTTATGTAGACCATCCATGATTATATGTGGTTAAACCAAATGTGAAACATGAGGTTGTAATCATAGAACTAGGGATAATACAAACTACGGAGCTAAGTTAGATAAAGTGCCAATGTGTATTCCATGCCCATGATATAGATGAATGTGTCCAAGGGGAAGACAATGACTACAAGGAATGTGTTTTTGTTCTATATATGCCCTAGGAAAAACCTTAGGGGTGAAGTTTAACCCATGGGCTAATTTTAGGCAGTGATCAATTGTTGAGAGCTTCATTCTAAATCTCGCTTGGCCCGTGGCCCATTTTTTCTCTTCCACTCAATTGCTTATTTTTCTTTCCACGACTCCCCAATGAGATTGGAAAATATTCAGCTGATCACAATGGTTCTATAGTTTTCTGGGTTCTCTTTTTATCCTCCTTGAAAGATGGGGAAAATAAGTCTTGTCATCCAGCCTTCTGGGAAACCTTCCACAAGTATCTGGCGGATTATGGCTATGATGTTCTGGCTATACATTTCTTGCTTCCATTTCACGTGCTTTGCTTGGAGCCCAAACATGTATTTTTCCTTTCTTAGTGTTGGCCTCTTAATGCCTTCTTACACGTATCTGTGATGACCATTTCCACTACAATATTTTTGTTCGACTTTTTCTCTTGGCAAGACTTTTATAGATACTTTTGACATGGATCAACCATTGTTTCCCATGATGTCACTTTTGTACAGAGGTTTCAATTGGATCCCTTGATGATGGGTGGAGTGTCCATTAGAACTGTTGGTATGTTTCAAAGCTCAAACAAAGTTCAACTCCAGAAAATTTAACTACTCATATCTCTTGTACTTGTTCCTTCACCTACAGCTCTTTTTAGAATAAATTTAGGTTTTTCTCCATCCCCAACAATTAATCTTGTCTGATTTTTACAAACCTGTTCCTTTTGAAGTTTTACTACTTGCTTAAAAATCTATAGGTTTTATTTGTCTTGTTCTTATTGTAGATTTTCTTCACTTTGTTGCATTCTTCATTTAGCCAAGCTTAAATAGCTCCCCTGTTTGTAGAGTGATTTTCCCAATCTACCTCTTGAATATCACTTCATTTTGATTATTTAATTCTATTCGCTTCCACTTTGGTTGCTGCCCTTTAACTGACATCTCTTTTGGTTACATAATCTCCACAAACAGTGGGTCATGGTCATAAGTCATTTCTTCCTAACTTACACAGATTGTAATGTTCATGACTTAATCTATGCTGCTCGCTGAAAACATGACATAATCCATCACACTTTGCCCAATATGAGTGAAACAAGTGGCTTCTTCCGAGCCCCTCCAACAAGTTAGTCTGTTGCATATGATTAAATTGTGGGCATTAGACGTGCATACATTCCTCTCAAAAGGGGTGATTTCCTTGTGTGTGAGAAAAAAACTCTCTTAAAGTGGAATAATTTTAAACGATGTCTTGCATAAACTTTTTTCTTGCATATGGTAGTTAGTGTTTCACCGGACTTCACAAAACTAACCTGCTATTAAAATTATAAGTTAGTTTAATGTTCGCTCACTAACATTTAATGTGACCTTTATTACAAACATTTATTTGAGCATTATTGCTCCTACATGTTTAAAATTATAAGCATGTGTGAAAAGCAAAAGGTAATGATGTTATTTTAACATGTAAAATTAATCTCGGTTAGATCTTAAGTTGAAGATCTATCCTCTTCTCGGTACATATTTCTCAAACAATTATTTAATATAAATACATGTTATTGTGCTGTACATGATCATCAGATTGAGTTGAGGTTCTTCCTTCTTCTGGAGGTCTTGTTTTGCTTGCTCTTTTAAATCAATATATTTAATGTTTTTATATTAATGGGAAACACATGACAATAAGGTACCCAAATTCAACCTTTTAAGTTGAACTGGAGAATTTTCATTCATTTTCTATTCAAAAGATTTTTAGTCTTGCAATTCTGATTGGATAGGATTATTAAAATTAGCTGTAAAATAGTTGGCAGTTATCTCATTTGTGGAAGCAGCAATATCATGACTAATATATTCCACCTTCAATCTGCTTATGAACTTTTCTGTCTCAGTTTATATGTTGAGATGCGAGTTTTGTCCTATTTCAGGAGGATAGATTGCAAACATTCCAACTTCCAAGGCCAGTTTTGTGCATTGGGGGAATATTGCAGATTGAACTATTGGGTAGAGTTCAGAAGCAAGAAATGGATGGGTTATATTATATATGGTGAGTAATCAAGTTGAAGGATTGTGTCTCTTGTCATTTCATTATAGTTAGGAATTGATATGAGCAATTGAATTTGTTAGGCTTGATGTGCCTTTGAGATCCATATTATTTGTTTTAATGTAAATCTCTATTGAAATTAGAGTCTTGGATTGGTCGTTTCTGAGAAGTGACTAACTCAAAATGCATTGGATTCTCTTCTTTATTTTAGATTGTCTATATAGTTAATATTGCTTGCTTAAAATATTTGGAATTGGTTTGCAGTGTGTGCCATGTTCAAGTTGTTGGAAGACTTAATGAGAGACAATATTAAACAAAAGAATATGCTTTAAACAACAATCAATTCTAGTTATAATAGTGCCACAAAATCATATTCCAGCCAACCATACCAAACTCAAAGATAAATTGGTATTTTTATTGCATTCTTGCCTCTTCACTATACAATCAGAATCTGAAAATGAAGTAGAACATTGTAATATTTTATTAAAGAGAACAACACAAGTACATAGCATATATCAGAACTGAAATTAGGGTCTAGAAAATTACTATTATGACAGCAGCAATATTCCCAGCATGAGAGCGAATACGACAAGGCACAACAACACCCTTACAAATGATGATGACCGCTCTAAATATTTACTCAAGAAGCCTCAAATAAAAAATTGTTTATTAGAAGACAATGGTTGTATTATTGGACCCAACCTAGTTGATATGGTTGTAAGCACGATTAAAAAAGGTCTAAGAGATGAGGTTCTTTTGGATTCCATTTCTAAGGACTAGAGTGGCTACTTGGTATTTGATTTAATAGTTGTGAGTAAAAATGAGTGATAGAGTTGAGTGGGACTAGGAATGTATCATCAATAGTAAGGATGGGTTAGTTGTAGTATGATTGTAAAGATAAACAAGTTTAGGAGGTGAAGAAGTTTTAGGAGAGGAAGGGGCTATGAAAAGTCACTTGTTTGTTCATTAGAAATTAAACTTCTAGATTGGGCTTGTCACTATAAGAAACAACATTCACATCATCATACAGTAAGGCATCTAGAGCCTTCTTTTCTATACTGAACACATTAGATTCATTATTTGCAATGCCAACTCTTCTCCAAGAAACACAAAGCCATAAACCTAAAAACATATTCAAGCATATATCTGCAATGCATATAATACACATGTCTCCATTCCATATCATGTCAACCATATATAGGTAAATCTGAACGTTGCTTTATATTATAGATGTACATGTATAATGTTTTCAAAAATGGCATGCCATGGCCATAATACAAAATTGTGGATCATACTGTACATCTGTGTGTACATACAAACAAAACGGTACATGTACATGTATTCCCCCTATGCATGAATTCTATATGTACCCCCCCTATACATTATTTCTATTTATCCCCCATTTCATTGCCAATGTCAGTGGCTAATGAGAATTCTATCTTTCTTTTACGGCTGCTCGATGGCATTCCCCAACGATCTGCAGGAGGATGCATTCTCAATATCGGAGACTGCACACAAACGAAAATTTGTTACAAGTTAGTTTACCAAGCTATAAAAATAAATACCACATGATGTACATTTGTTCAAATTCCAAGCAAATATAACATTTTTACTTACCATGTGTGTGTAAGTCCTCGGCATTGAAACTGCATGTACTTGGGTGGGGGGGTGTGCAGGGTCATCAATGGCCCCAATTGGGTGCTCTTCAGGCACCACTAGCTCAGTCGATGCCTACATAAAGTAACATACATGGTCAATGTCAATGTCCGCAAATACAAAGAAAACAAGACATATATACTACATGACCTTACAAGGATGTACAAGGACCTTTTCAAAGAAAGAGAGACATGTACACACGTACCTGGGGGGGAAAGGTGGGTCACCAACAACGTCAATTTGGTGCTCTTCAAGCACCACTGCATCACTAGATGCCTGCATAAAGTAACATATGGACCAATGTCAGCAAATACAAAGAAAATGAGACTGTATATATATATATATATATATATATATATATATATATATATATATATATATATATATATATGTACTATGTATGGACGTACAATGACCTTTTCAAAGAAAGAGCTCCACATACACATACCTGAGGGGGGGGAGGGGTGGGTCACCAACAACGTTGATTTGGTGCTCTTCAAGCACCACTGCATCACTAGATGCCTGCATAAAGTAACATATGGACCAATGTCAGCAAATACAAAGAAAATGAGACTATATATATATATATATGTACTATGTATGGACGTACAATGACCTTTTCAAAGAAAGAGCTCCACATACACGTACCTGGGGGGGGAGAGGTGGGTCACCAACAACATCGATTTGGTGCTCTTCAAGCACCATTGCATCACTAGATGCCTGCATAAGGTAACATATATATGTCAATGTCAGCAAATACAAAGATCTAACAAGACTACATATATATACTACATGGACGGAAAATGGATTTTTCAAAGAAAGCGAGACATGTACACGTACCTGGGGGGGAGGAAGAGGGTCATTGGTGGTTGGAATACTAAACATTGGCCCTACTAGATGGTAAAAAAAAACCTGACCATAACCAGGCTACGTAACAAAACATACAGATACAATTAGAAAATTTCTTTAAATAATTAAACGCATATACATGTTTCAAATCATTAAAAGCATATAATTAAAAGCATGTAATGAAAAGAATACCTGAGTCTGGGAATATTCCTCTACATGGGTGGGACTGACCTGGGATTCCACAAACTCATCGTGCCCACCCTGCATAAAACATATTGTATCGAGTTTAAGACGTATTTAATGTTGCAGTCTCAAAATTATAAATATGTAAATTACTCGATGACAAATTAAAAATAAATTTCTTACAGTTAATGGTGAAGCACCAAAATCATATGCAGCATTGACCACTGCATCAATGGCATCAGCATCAATGGACGGATTACGTGAATCTGGGGTGTCATTGGACACCAACTGTATATTTGTTCACGTAAATTGTCAGATAATTATTCAAATAGAAATAAATTACTAAACAATTGAGAACTGTGATATAAAAAAAAATTTATATACTATGTAAAGAATGAATGTTACTTACATATCGGAGTAATCCATCGCCCCGAAACTCTGAAGCAGGCCCATAGCATATGCTTCGACATGATGTGCAAGGGTGTGGAATAACCCGATGCTCTAAAGACTCCGCGTCACCGATGCGATGTGTAGCTCTGGTTTGGTTCGGGGACCTAAAAGGTGTATCCTGACTGTGAGATGGTCCAACCCCAGATGGGCTAGCATTAGAAGTGCCAACCTCTTGGCCTACATTTCCTTGGACGACAGTCCCATGCCGAAGCAATGTATCAGCCAAATCTAATAAGGACTCCTGCGTATCATCAAGAACTGGACCGGTTGGAGGATATAACCGAGGGGGGTTTGGTGTGCGTGGAGGGCGTCGCACATGGTTAGGATCGGTCCTAGACCCTTCCTTATCTTGGGGCATCCCATGACCCACACGCTAGAACTCTAAAATGTCAAAATAGTTAACATGTTTCCCCAGGATAAATTCTGCATACAGCTTCCTAAGGAAATAAAATGGGATGTCTCTATTCCCGTGAGGGTCTTCATCGAAGACCATGTACCAGCGATCCATCCAATTGGCTTTAATATTTGGTTCCATGCACCAGTCTATGGAAATGTGAGGTCGAATGGTGAGTGGAACCAATCCAGTGCTGGGGTCTCGGAATAAGGAAAACAATTGGTCTTTGGTTATTTTTAATTTTTTGACATCTTTGTAGCTCAACCTAGTGGAATAGTATTGCCTCTGGGAATCTCTGTACGAGCTAATGTTGTACAGTGCTCCCTGGACATTGGAAATTGTATTTGTTATGGAGTCTAAGGCATACGCTAAATATTTTCTTAAGTGGTCCCCCCCCAAAGAGTGAGCTAAGGCATCTCAGTGAACCCAAACGAGCCAAAATCTTAGAATTACGGTCATGTTCCTCCTCCATTGGTGGGTTTGTGTCTGGATTTTGGTTTGGGTTTGGGTTTTTGTCTTGATTTTGGTTTGGGTTTGGGTTTGTGTCTGGGTTTCTGCTCTCTATTAAGAACAAAGCAGTTCAATTTCAAAATTTAATTAATCAATCTCATTGTTTGTTTTTTAATACATGTAACAAATTTTATTAAATTGATTTAAAAAAAACAAAAACTAGTTTAAATTAACAATCACAATAACGAAAAATTCAAAACGAATTAACAAACTAGTAAATTTCTTGCCACCCACCTTCCATTTTTGCCGAATTGTGAAATGGCTTGCCTCCTTCTCTCAAATGCAAATCGACCGGTGAGTTTTTTCACCCTCCCGATATCGTCGGTCCTTCATTATGTAAATTGGGAAAATGAGGCCGCGGGCACTGTGATTTATATATATATATATATTTTTCATTACAAATTGCACGTGCGATATATCGCAAATGGGTTTTTTAACTTTATAAATGAATTTGGGATCGAGGGCGCGGGCACTGTGTTTTATTTTTTTTATTTTTTTGCATTGCAAATCGCACTTGCGATATATCTCAAGTGCGTTATTTAACTCTATTAATCCTAAATATATAATATGAATGAAAATGAGGCCACACGGCCACTCTATTTTAATTTTTTTTTATTTTTTATTTTTTGCATTATAAATCGCACCTATGATATATCGCAAGTTCATTTTGTAACTCTATTAATCCTTTTTATATGAATGAATAAATGATTGGGGATTTCCTTGGACTATTAATCCTCTATGTATGAATGAATGAATGATTGGGGATTTCATAGGACCAAGGATGAGGGAGACAAGGGCACATTGAATTCTACAAATCCTTAATTAGTATGTCGAAATCCCATCATTTGGACCTTGATTTTTGCCAATGTATAAGGATTTTCACCCCTATCTCCCTGACTAGGGAGGGGCAATTACAACTTTGTCACTCCTTGCAAGCCTACTAGGGAGTGATAATTACAACATTTTCACGAGCTATGTCTTTCCTTAGGGGAGCGATAATCATGTTTGCACCATTTGAGCCTCGAGATCAAGTGAGGCCCTGCATAGCCACCTAGGGATTTCTTTTGCTTGCGATTACAACACTCAACCACTTGAGCTAACCCTCTGGGATTTTGTGTCACAATTTCTCCTTCGCTATTAATGGTATTTATATTATATAAATTTATGGAGCCCCTTTTATCTTCCAATGGTTTACCAAACAATCAACATCCTCATATAAAATTATACTAGATATAGAGTAATTTGAGGAATGCTCTTCTCCTTCATGTTAATTATCGTATGCTTGTGTAGAATACATAATTAATCAAAATAAAGTTTCATCGAAGAAAAGAACTCAAAATACCTTAGGATGTGTATTATAAATTAGTAATGTTCATTATAAGTATTGATTAGAAAACAGCATTACCAAAATGTGTTATTTTATCTCAATGGAGTTTATTTGTAATTGAATTACCATATTTGTAGTCATCAAATATATTTTCATAAAGAGATCACGTGAGTAATGAGATAAAGATAGAGAATATTTTTTTTCAAATGTCTAATTTTATATCTTTGTAGGATAGGGGCGAATAGGTTTGAAGGGAGAAAAGGTAATGGTAGAAGAGAAGAAGTGGGTTGCTTATTTTTATGATCTATAATAAGAGATAATAGCCTCCATTTTAATAACTTTAGTTGATATAGTGGGTGCATGGATGGGTGACTTGGTGTGGTTGGATAAGCAACAGGGGAGTTATATGGAGAAGGGTATGATAGAAGACATCAAAGGAAGAAAAAAAAATAGAGGAGAAGATATCGAAACAAGAAATCAATTTAGTGCACAAATTGTACATGTGACATTAGTTGTAGAAGAGATCCATGGTGCCTTATACAAAAGGATAACATCTCAAATAAAAACAAATATAAGACAACAAAATTAATGTTTCAAATCCTCTCTAGTATTCACATCTAGAGAACAAACAAAGTTTGTATATGGTCCCCTCTCTCATAAATCAATTGAATCTCTCTAACTACGCCTTTGCAAGTAAAATTATATGCGTAGAGACAAAACAATTAGTACAATAAATGAAACTCTAATCATTCAAGCAAACGGAGAAAAAAAACAATAAACACAAATGATGGTGAAATAAGAAGACCATATGAATCCAACCCTAGTTCGACTACAACTTTGAAATATGGAAGAGATATGGAGGGATTCCATCCTTCTAGAGGAATGAGAGGAATTGGGAGTACATATACCATTACAGATCATGATTCCCGCTCAGCTCTTTCCATTTATTGATATGACGTGCAACTTAGTACTACTTCCTAACAACATTGGTAATGCTTATACTTGCTAACAGAGCCTGCTTTATAAGTAATTAACTCTATATTTTATAACCTGCTCCTTACTGACTAGAGCTGACATATCTTAATCTGAGTAATAATAGAATCATTTTCTTACATGCGATGAGAATCCCCTCCTAAGGATTATAAAAGAGTTAATTTATTATACGAAACCCTTTTATTAATAAACAACCTGGAGGGACTTTCCTAAGGTATGAGGGGAAGGACAATTTAACTAGAGAACATGATACATTTTACTAATAAATCCAATTTTATAGTCACATATCATCGAGGAACATAGGGTGACCATGTAAAGTTGTCATGATGGGACTCTCTTACAAAAAGGCTAGTTATAATGATCAGAGAGTAGGATGAGTTGAGGAGCCATATGGATGTAGAAGAAAGGTGGGTTACTAAGTTTAGATAGAGCATTGATATTACCATGCCCACTACAAAATAAAATTTAAGATGATCATTGTGAAAGAAAATAAAATTTAAGATGATCCACATGATCAAAATCGCAGTTTCGTTATAACACAAGTGGGATATATCGCACTTGAGATATAACGCAAGTGGGATATATCGCACTTACGATTTGTAACTATTAAAAAACGCATGTCCGATTTATCACATATGTGATATGGGCTAACTAAGATTAGCCTCGGTTTTCGGCTCGGGTTTGTCCGAACCTAGCCACAATAACTCATATGCGTTATGGATTTCCGTTTCGGAGCTGCGTTTTTTATTTCTATAGTGGCACTAAAAAGTGGAACCAACTTCGTACGAGTGCCCCTCACTCTTGAATCCTTACTGGTGTGTATTCTCTATGACCTCGAAGGATTAGGGGTGGCTATGCGACTGATTGCATAAGACTGTGGTTGGGGGGGACACTAAAAATTCCTTCACCTATGGTTAAACGAGCATTTACTTGTGGATGTCAACCGAAGACCTAGTAGACACTTGGACAAGCTCAATTGGATTGAAGACGATGACATCTCCTTCAGCAGCGGATTCGAGCTACGGTAACACGTTATGTGTTTTGTGTTTACCTGTTAGTGCAAATCTTGAATTTATTCGATTCTATAATTGATTATGCATTGTAAATAAATTATATTATGTTCTTAAGACCTATAAAATATTTTTAAGTGGGACCTGATAAATTGGGTTGCTACACAAGTAATACATCCTAAAATTGCTTACATAATTAAGGAGAATTTTGTAGATATCTGAAGTTGTATCCAAACAGTTCCAAACATAAATAAATAGACTGAAAATGTAATATTAATAAAAAATTTAGAGAAAGAACTATCCCTTTAATCAATTCTACCAACAATGGAGGAGATTTATGGGGAATATCACTAATATGTATGAAATAAATGTCGCGAATATAGAAATCCAAGTATATTTCTGTCCTCCACAACTTCATTTATACCATAGTTTGTAGACAGAGTAATTTTTAGACATTTAGTATGCTTATTACTCAGGTATAACAAATAGATAAATTTTCAAACATTCCATTTTCTTATTACTCATAGAGGAAATAAGCATGAATCTTTTTTTCACAAGTATAATATTTATGCCTAGAGGAAATAAGATATAATATTGAACATTGAAGAGGTATTTTTTTTTTTGCAAGGGTATTTATGAAAAATGCAAATGAATAATTCTCAGGTTAGTCTCTTCATCCCAAAATGCAAGAAAAGATCAACCAAGAAACCTGCTATTAAGCTCTTTAATATAACCAATATTTGACTTTCCAGATAGTTATTGGAGAGAAGGAATATATACAATGTTTTATATACAAAACAAAGGACAAATCAGAGTAAATAATGATAAAACTCCTGACTAGATATGGTTTTGTAGAACAACATCAGTCAAGTACTTCAGAGTCCTTGGAAGTAAGTGCTACATAAAGAGAGATGATTATGATCTTCGAAAATTTGACTCTAGGACAGATGAGGGCATATTTCCTGGATATTCATCCACCAAAAAGGCATACAGATGTTACAATCTAAGGTCACACAAGATCATAGAAAGTGAAAGTGTAATTGTTGATGAGACTAAACCAACAAAAATTAAAATTCAAGAAAATGAGGATGATGAAGAAACTGATGGTGAAGAGAAAGATGAAGATTCTCAAAAGGAGGATATTTTAAAATGAGAAGAGAAAGATGAAGTTTCTCAAAAGCAGGAGGTTTTAGAACAAGAAAAAGAAGATGAATAAACACATGAAATTTAAGACGAATACTCTCTTAGATCTAATACAAGAAATCCATCTAGAAGAATTCAAAAGAATCATCCTAAAACTCTAATCATAAGTGACAAGGATGCAGGATTCAGTACAAGAAGAAGAATGATCTTTCAAGAACAAGCATTAGTATCATTAGTTGAGGCAAAAACATTTGCAGAAGCTAGAAAAAATAATGATTGGATCAGCTCCATGAATGATGAGTTGGACCAAATAGAGAAAAACAAAACTTTGGAACTTGTCCCAAGAGCGAAAGGCATGAATATTATTGGGACCAAATGGATTTTCAAGAACAAGTCACAATGAGGATGCTCAAGTCATAAGAAACAAAGCTAGACTAGTATGCAAGGGATGTTCTCAAATAGAAGGTGTTGACTTCAAAGAAAATTTTGCACTTGTGGATGTGAAAATCCTCACAGCAGATCTAAGAGTTGATGTATACCTCACAAGAAAGATTAAGATTAAGCAGGAAAATAGAAGAAGAGTGGTTAACACAGTGTAAAGGAGCAACAGAATTATGAAACCATAGAACTCGGATAGAAGTAGAATAACATCACACACTAATTCATTAATCACAACATGGACAAATAGATAATACAATGGTGAGGATTCGAATGCCAAGGTGGCAATTCTAATTATCCTTCATGGAGTGATCATCAGATCAATGGAGTGTCATCAAAGCACAACTAGGAGTGTTGATCATCATTAGTGGAGTCATCAATGCACAAGTAACTGTCAACCAGATGTCAAACTAAGTCTAACTGAGTGTGGCAGGTGTAACTAGCACATGGAGGTTCTAACTAAATGAAGGAGGCTCAGTTTAGGGCGCATGACGAGCTAACTAGAGTCAGAATAGGCAGTCTAGTCTCACTGGAGGTCCATCGGAGTGATGCAGTCAGTTGAGAGTCAGTCTAGCCTTAAATCAAGGAAAGATCTAAAGATAACTCAACTAACTAAAGTGAAACTAAGTGGTAGGTGAGAGAGGGAACCTGGGATGCATCCAATTGCATGCAGGGCGCACTAAGCACTAGGAGGGCTGAAACTGATCAGAAAGAAGCTGTCGGGGCTAGCTAACTGAGGGCTAGGTGATGGGACTGATGACTGGGATGCATGCATGCAAAATCATGGCTGCATGTAAAATGCATGCATGACTGAAAATGAAAAAATGGAAAATGATGTTAGCACTAGGATGGAGTATAGGAATATTCCAACCGTGGAAAGACTTGAAGCCACTAGAATGTTTTTATCATTTTCATGCTACAAAAACTTAAAAGTATATGAAATGGATGTAAAATATGAATTCCTTAACGGAGAAATTGAAGAGGAATTCTATGTTGAACATCTTGAAGGTTTTCTCTTATCAAAAAATAGAGATTATGTTTGTAAACTAAAAAAAGCACTCTATGTCCTGAAACAAGCTCCAAGAGCATGGTTCTCAAGACTTGACAAGTACTTGAATCAAGAAGGATATAGAAGAGGGGACACTGATAGTAATATTTACATAAAGTTTGAAAACAAAAATATGATCATTGTTGTTGTCTATGTATACGATATGTTGAAAAAGTTTAAAATGGAAGACTCAAAACCTATTATTACTGCTATGGTTACTAGTTGTAAATTGAGAAATGATTATGAGTGTTTGGAGGTATATCATACCATTTATAGGTAAATTATTGGTACTTTTCTATATGTAATAGCTAGAAGACCAGATGTGATGCATTCTGTAGGCTCGGTCACTAGATTCCAATCTCCCCCCAAAGAAATACATGTGGCACAAGTAAAAAGAATCCTTAGATATCTGAAAGGAACTATGGAGTATGGTGTATGGTATCCAAAAGGAAATGAATTCACTCTAAAGAAATTTACTGATGTAGATTGGGAAGGACTTATTGATGATAGAAAGAGCAGTAGTGGAGAAACATTCTACTTGGGAGATTGCTTGTTATCATGGCTAAGAAAAAAGCAGTCCTCCATTTCACTTTCTACAACAGAAGCTAAGTATATTGTTGTTGTATCATGTTGTACTCAAGTAATATAGATGAAACAAACATTAGAAGTTATACTTGTGAAATACAAGGACCCAATTGTGATGCACCGTGACAACATGAGTGCTATAAACATATCCAAGAATCTAGTTATGCACTCTAAAACAAATCACATTCCAATAAAATATGACTTTCTAAGAGAACAAGTGTCACAAAAAGTTGTCAAATTGGAGTATGTTGATACAAAGGAACAAATTGCAGACATATTTACTAAACCAAACTGGAGGGCCTTTTTCCTATCTCAGGAAGAAGCTAGGGGTTATCCCTTTGCCTTAGTATAAACTGAAGATTGTACCCTATTACAAAAGATGGATATAGTTGACAGGGGGAGAAATGATGATAGTGGGAGTTTTGAGATCCCTTGTCATTAATGTCAGAGGAGAAATTTGAAGAACTGTTGTCATCAATGAGAAAGGGGGAGAATGTTGAGTATGATTGTCATTGATATCAAATAAGTTCATTAATGACAAAGTAAAAGTATAGCAATTTGGTGTAAATGGTCGATGCCATTATTGGTTGATGCTTAATTTTGGTTGGCTCTTAAAACAAGTCGAAAATGTCGAAGAAAAAAAGTGGTCAAAAGTCATATAAAGTTAGTCGGTGTCGACCTCTTGTATTATGGTCAAGTCCTTATAAATTAAGTCAATAGTTGACCTCTTGTCGACCTATTGTAGATCGGTGCCTACCTCTTGTATTATGGTCGAGTTCTTGTAAATTATGTCAATAGTCGACCGCTTATCGACTATTTCCAGTCGAGTCAGAGTCAGGGATGTAGTCAGAAAGTTGGAGTCAGAATAATATTTGATAGTCAGAACTATAGTCACAATTCAAAGTCACAGTCGAAAATTCAGAGCCGGATTTTGACATCGGAATCGACCAGTCATAATCAGAACAATGAAGTCGGAGACATTGAATTAACTCCTCACATCAGAATTGACCAGTCGAAATCGATGGCGAATATCGACATATTGTAAATCAACGAATATGAAAGTTTGAGTCAGAATGTAGGAGTCAGGTTTGCAGAGTAGAAATGTTTCATAATCACGCTTTTAATTTCGAAGGTTAAAATAGAGAGGTAATTTCGAATTAGTTTTATTTGTGAAGGGTCACGATGAATATTTGTGACTTTTAGGTGAAGAGGCATGATTGAGGGCATATAAACAAGGCTTCAATCCTTCAAATGAAGTGTCTATGTACATTCAAATAGAAAATCTTAAGGTGTACAGAAAACATAAAATTCATAATCATTTAAAGGGTGGTTGGGAGACTCAAGGACAAGCTACAAAATCTTGTAGGAAGCCATAGCTTCCTTATAGGTGTTGCTGGTAAACAGGATGATCCGCATCATAGTTGGCATTTGTGTCGAATGCTAACTTCCCAATTTGGCAAGTTTTGACGTCGACACAACTCCGACGAGTCTTGGCTTCAACATACTGCGACACACCCCACACCTTCGACATGTTCAGTAAACTTAGAGTTCGCGACATTGACAAGTAGCATCGACATGTGACCAGCCACTGTTGAACTTCGACAGATTGTCTCTCTGTCTTCTAGTTGACTATAACGGTTGAACTGTTGAACCGTTCTAACTTCTTCTTTGTAACTGAACCTAACAAGAAAGCGCCCGAGCATCTCAAAATTCTATATAAGCATGTATAATATTGTCACATAGCAATCTTATCATGTCTTAGACTTGTTTCCAGTAATACGAAACCAGTTCGCATTCTTGCATATTGTCTGTGTGTGTTTGTTATATGTGTAGTGTAATCCTGCTTTTTCTCATTCTGCTTATTCTTCTAGCTTCTGCCATAACAGAGCCGACTCATTTAGTCTAAGTATTGTCCCCCTCATGCTTCCTATAAATGACCCAGATCATTGGTATCAGAGCAGACTCAAATAAGAGCATTCAATTTTTTCATGCTTAAGTTATGTGTATACACTTCTCTCAAAGTTACGGGACTTATGCCGGTTCAAAATCGCTCGTTATCTTAGCAATCCAAGTAGACGCTACCTCCAGAAATCAAAGAAGAAACATATGATAGACATGCAGTCGATGAGACAGCACAACTTATTAAACAAGCACTGGCTCGACAATGGACCGAAATGTTCGCCCAGTTCAACGAAATTCTCACGTGATTTGCTTTGACATCTGGAGGATTTTCGACACAAACTCACTCCGATAAAATCAACCCGTTCAAAAGTACAAATGAATCTGGACATACCGAATCTTGAAGGTAAGATTGACGTGGAATCCATCAACAATTGGGTACAACAACTAGAATCCTATTACGTCGTGAATCAACTCTTAGAAGTTGAAAAGATCACCATTGCATCCTTAAAGATGTCAACCTCTGTGCACTACTGGTGGGAGAACCTCTCGACAAAGATGAAGAAAAGAGGAGACCCCATTGACACATGGGATAAATTCATCGAACACATCAGGAAGGAATTTTACCTGCCAAATACCTTGAGAAGCAGTATAAGAAGTGGCAGCAGCTAAGGAAATGGAAAGACCAATCAGTACAAAGTTGCATTAACGACTTATGTCGACTCATGGCTAGAATTGGCGTCCAAGAAGAAGAGAAATTGCTTGTTATGAAGTACGTTAGCGGATTATCCCAGTACATCCAGTAGGAGATGGAATTTATGACTGTCAATATGCTTGTGGATGCATTCCACCATGCCAGCAAACTGGAAATCAAGCAAAAAGGGAAAGTACGTTTCGCGACCAAGCCGACATCAGGATGACCACCCGACAAGAAAGCACCAACCGATTTCAAAAAGTCAAAATCTTCTCAGCCGACACCACCAAAGCCAAACCACGACAAGGAGACTTTTCACAAGAGGGAATGTAGTAAAAAACCGCAGACTAGAAAATGGTGCGATTACCACCATTCACCTTGGCATGATACGTCTAAATGTGAAGCTTAGAAGACATTTTTGGAAAAAGTGTCAACCTCCAATGTGTTGGACAAGATGGTGGAAGAATCAGATCTAAACACCAAATCCCTTTTGACATCAACCACTCCAGCATCCTCGACTATCGTTGACGAGGAGGAACGAGAACACCTGTTCCATACACGGATATGGGTCCAGAGCAACCCATTTCATCTGATTGTGGACAACGGAAGCTAGAATAAATTCATTTCTTTGCATCTAGTCACCCAGTCGCTTTTCATTCCCAGACTTTTAACGACACAATTCGAAGATACTCGACGTACGAAAAAGAACTGTATGCCATTGTGCAAGCTCTCAAGCAATGGAGGCATTGCATCCTTGGAAAGGAAATGGTCATTCTCACTAATCACAAGCCTCTACAGTTCGCTCCAACACAATCAAAGTTGCAGACAAACTGACAAATCAACTAGATTAATTACCTACAAGAATTCCAGTTGATGATTAAGTATCGGAAAGGTAAAGCTAACTCCACAATCGATTGCCGCAGTCGACCACCCATTAATTTTGTCTTGACAGTGATGAGTTTGCATGGATACAACATGACCACTTCGCCACAATTGTATGAGGACGGCAGCAAATTCTCAGCAGTCTATAAACTGTTACAGACTAACAAGTCGTCGACCTCAAAATCCGACTATTTCCTGAAAGACACCTTGCTATACAAGCTTGGACAACTTTGTGTACAGACTAGTGAGCATTGACAACAACTCATTTGGGATGTGTACTACAACAAGACTGCGGGACACTTTGGAGTAGCAAAGACACTTGCTATTCTGCAGAAGTATTTCTTTTGGCCTACACTTAAATTTGATGTCAACAACTACATTCGATCATGCGTGGTTTGTGCCATTGCTAAACCTCTTAATCGATGACAGGGATTGTACAAACTTCTACTAGTTACTAGTCGACCATGGGAATCTATTTCTATGGACTACTTGATGGGTTATCCTACTACCAGACATCAGCATGACGTGATATTAGTAGTAGTCGACCAATTTTCCAAGATGGCCATTCTCATACCATGTAAGAAGACCACGACAACGTAGCAGACCGCTCAACTCTTCTTTACACATGTTTGGAAACACTATGGTTTACCAACGACCATTATTTCCGACCAAGATCCCATATTTGTCAACATCTTTTCGAGGACCCTCTCAAAATTGCTAGACATACGACTCTCATTGTCGACAGCTTTCCGTCCTCAAACCGACAGACAGACGGAAGTTGTGAATCACCTTGTAGTAGAACTGCTTCACATGTACAACCATAAGAATCAATGCACATGGGATGAAAGTCTTCCATACATCAATCACAACTACAATCGAGCTCAGCACAACTCTACAGGAAAGAGTCCATTCGAGATATATTACGGATTTCATCCCTCAGTGCCTATCGACTTGATCAACTCCTATACACATCTGAGCAACACCGACTACAGCCAGTGAGAAGTTGATAAAGCAGTCAAGTTTAGAGATCAGATATGCGACATGTAGAAGCAAGCACTGGAAATGTTGCATATAGCAAGCGAGAAAGCTAAGGCCCGAAACGACAATAATTGTATTCCTCATTCATTCCCAATTGGGGATAAGGTCTAGTTACATCACAAGAAGGAGTGCTTCACTGGTCCATTCAAGAAGCTCAAGCCTTTGCGATATGGTCCATACAATATTCCTCGACAAATTGGCGAGAACGGTTTCCATATTGACATTCCTGCATGCCTGGGTCTGCATCTTATGTTCAATATGGATCTACTTCAACCATACCATGCACCACTATTGGAAGAGAACAACTTACTGATGGCATAACCCAAAGACATCAATCCAAATGTTCAAGAACCTCTTCCTTGCGACACCATTGTGGGACGATGAGTACGCCTTACAAGGACGAACACAATTCCCTTGTTTCAGGTTGCCAAAGATGGCCAGATCCCATCTCAAGGAAATTGGTACTCTGTTACTGAATTGACCAACAAGTTTCCTCACCTTCGTGAGCAAACAATGAGGTCCATTGTTTCTTAAGGAAGGAGGTTTGATCCGCATCATAGTTGGATGTTTTGTCGAATGATAGATTCCCACTCTAACATGTTTCAACGTCGACACAACTCCGAAGAGTCTCGGGTTCGACATACTGGGACACACTCCACACATTCAACATGTTCAACAACGTCACAGTTTGTGACATCGACAAGAAGTGTCAACATGTGACCAGCGACTGTCTAACTTTGACAGATTGTCTCTCTGTATTCCAGTTGACTGTGACAGTTGAACTGTTGAACCGTTCTAACTTCTTCTTCATAATTGAATGTAACGAATAGGCACCTAAGTGTCTCAAAATTCTATATAAGCATGTATAATATTGTAAGATAGCAATCTTATCATGTCTTAGACTTGTTTCCAGTAATAAGAAATCAGTTTGCATTCCGACATATTGTCTGTGCGTATTTGTTATCTGTGTAGAGTAATCCTTCTTTTCCTCATTCTGCTTATTATTCTAGCTTCCGCCATAATAGAGCTAGCTCATTCACGCGAACTGTTTCCCCCCTCATGCTTCCTAGACATGACCTGGATCACAGGATGTCATTGCATCCTTCACTTGTAGCTGAAAATATTGGGTGTTGTTGCATCCTTTAGTTGTAATTGAAAATATTGGGTGTCGTTGCATCCTTCAGTTGTAGTTGAAAATAGTGGGTGTTGTAGCATCTAGTAAGTTGGTGCTTGCAAATACCTTTAAATATAATTTTGCAGTAATAGAAAGTGTTTGTGGTTTTCCTAATTGGGTTTCCATGATAAAATTATGCATTCTGTTTCTATTGTTGATTTTGTCTTAAAAGTGATAAAAATTGAAGAAATATCTAAATACTGATTCTCCCCCCCTCTTAGTACTTGATCCTCCAACAAGAAACTACACTTAGGCCTTCTATTTCTCTGGTATGCTTGGTTCATCTCGACGGTGACCCATGGAATAAACCAGGAATGGTTCGAGGTCTATAGTTGGGTGGAATGTGGTAGTTCCCTATTCATTTGGAAGAAGAAAGGATTGATAAGTATTCTAACACTTGATTTTTATTCCAAGATTATCTCACAAGTTGTACTAATATTGTTGATTTGGATCTGATATCAATGATTAAGATTTGTCCTGTAATCTGTGTATTTATGTTTAAATTTGAATGGTTAGAATTATTTCAGAAAATTATCATTGTTTTATAAACTTGGGATTTTTTAAGAGTGATGTCATTTATAAATGCATGGTTAGTATTATTACAGAAATTTTCTCATTATTCTATATTGCAACCTTAGGTTTTAGGAGCAATCCCTTATATAAACAATTGTTGTTATGCATAAGTCTTTATCTGTATATTCGAGGTTTCTAATTTTATCCTCAATAGGCTTGTAAATATGTTTATAAATAAATGATTTAATTATATAAATAAAAACAAAGTTATTAAATATATCATAGGCCTCTCATCCTAAAGAGAAAACTCCCTTTTAACCCTAAGCAGAGAGAGGATTCAATCTTGGATCTCGGGACCAAGTCCCTAAACCCTTTCTTAGGTTAGATAATAAATATATATCTAGAAAAATTATATATATATATATATATATATATATGTCAAGATTTATATGCAAAATATAAGCACGACTAGCATCTACCAATTTTAGAGGAACATTTTCATAAAAATCAATATGACTAGAAAATTAAGTATTGGTCAAAGTATCAAATCCCATATCATTATAAAAATCAATTTAATCTATAAATTGTCACCACATATAATAATTCAAGGGATCGAATCCCCTTCCATATGAACACACAAACCCATGTTGAGCATTTCTAATCAAAAACACTTGCACACTAATTCAAGGGGATCAATGATCGATTCCCTCCCTTATCGAAATAAAACACAATTTCTTTTCTCATTACCTAATCCATGGAGAGAAAGTTGTGGCTGGAAAATTAATGATGGGTTTCAATTTTAATTATTTATATAGTCAACCATAGGTCAAAACTCCATCATCATCCATTTCCAAGCTATAACGAAACCGAAGGACTAGACATTATTTGTCCATACACAGTAAATCATCCAAAACCGTATAAAACTAAGAGACATATCATAAACGAAAAACGTTTCCATTATCATAAAAATTTAATAGCCCAGTCATGAATCATATCAAAATATTAATACTTAGAAATTAATCCTAAAGATAACAAACATAGAGAGTAGGGTTAAAATCTAGAAACCATAAGGTTGCATAAAAGAGCTTCATATAAAATATGAAATTAAAAATATAGTTTTGTACATTTCGACAAAGACATGAGCATGGCTCAGCCTCAGAGTTGGGGGTTAACCCAATAACCAACAACCATGTACCCAACACACTGTAATACCGTCCAAGTCAGGAAAACCTGACTATTCAAATCAAAAGAGAAGCCCAACAATGGATATTGGACTAAGGATGGATTCTTGGGCTTACAAAGGTTTGAACAGAGACCACGATAACATAGAGGGACCACATCCATCCTGGAAAACTTGCACTCAACACCGGCCAACAAATACAATAAGAATTCAAGACATATACCAAAATAAAAGAAAAAAATATGAGAAGTAAAATCAAACCCCAAACGCAATGAAAAAGACATCTGGATACCTAAGAAAAGTCGAGGATAATTCCCAGCAAGTTCATCCTTCTGTATGGGCCATGCTTTCACCTTGTAAACCGCCAAGAGACCACAATAACAAGTCATATACAACCTCTATCATCGCTTAGACTCTGTGATGAAGAAACACTAGGAAATAATTTCAATTTGGGTAGATCGGGGGATCTCAAAACCCTCCTCATGAGAATGATGAATTGTAACATCAAACCCTCTACGAAAATTCCCCTGGGGTAACCAAGGAGTTGCTCGTACTGAGCATTTAATTTCACACAACAAACGCGGAAGGATGGGAATGCTTCCCCACTTTTCATTCATGTGACCTGTCTTAAATGCTAGCTACCGAACTCAGGAACAAGTGTAAGGTTTATCCAAATTTTATGCAATATACAGGTAAGTGAAATTGCGTTTTACACATAGATCATTCATATGGGAAAACGACGTGGTTGGCATCAACGTTAGGATTGGAATAACGTTATGCCACATTCATGCAACAATAAAAAAAACCATAATGAACCTTTATTTCTTAGCCTACACCATGTTTTCCTCCACGATAATAGGAGTGATTAAAATGTATGTACATCTATATTAAGAGTAAGACTACACAAAAAACCAGACTCTAAGGTATAAAGTTTCACCATCATAGAGCCCTTAGGTGTGGAACGGGTCGTAGAATAAGCGTGTACCTGCGAAAGAAGAATGAAAGGTAAAATTAGCATCAACATGTTAAGTAAACTCAAGAATAACAAATAGACCAATATTCCTTACGAGGTAAAAATTAAATCTATATTAATCACATCATGGCTTAAAATCTCATGAGGTCAAACCATTCTCATGCCATTGAAGAAATACACATTCAAATAAGAGGCAAGGGTTAAGTTGGATAGAAATATGTAGATGTCTATGAGTATAGATCAGCCTAGAACAAACATCAAATCAATCAGTCAAGCAGGTATGCAGTACAAGACAGGTACAATAAGTATGGTTAATAAACAAAAGAAGAGATGCAAGTCTCGCGTACAAGGAGAAAAACAAATAGACAATCAATGTTGAAGTTAATTTACATAATTATGTGTATAATGATAATATAAGGACCCTTAAGAAATTATTTTTTTAGGGTGTAATTTGAAGGATATTACAGCTAGTTATTCTGCAATTGTGTGGAGAAAATGGACCCCTTAAGGGATATTTTTGGGCTTCCCTTGAAGCCATCATATCCTAGGTGACACCATTGTATTTAGTTGGACTATTGGGAAATCAACATTTGGTTTGGCATACTCTTGTTCTATTTTTTTTCTTTGCACTTGTCCCATTTATTGCTTGTTAGTTTTCTTATATTTATTGTTTAGAGCTTGCTTTTCCATTTGGATTTTGGGATACTAACAATTTTCAACCACAATATTGGGTACTTCAATGCAACCTCAAGGATTTATACAACCAATGGGAGGTATGCTCACCCTTGTGGCTATATTTCCCACAACAAAGGATTACCAAACCATTGGTAAACATCACACGTTCTTGTGTAATCTTTTGTATCTTTAAACAACGCCGAACTCCATAATCCATCTTAGTGTTCTAGAAAATTCATCGTGCGGATAGTTAAATCTAATCAAAGATTAAACTAAGTTCAAGCGAGCTTAATCTAAGACAGAACTGAAACAAGGGGTTGCTTACTCTCCTATATCTAATCCAATACATAAGCTTTTAAATACTAAGAGGAGAAGGAATTGGGAAACTTTCCTCAAATTCATCGGTTGTCCTAGATCAAGCTTCACACTTGATCTCCAAGGAGTGAACCTGTTTGAACAAGACAAGAAACAACACCTCCAAGTACTGTATGCAATGGTTAAGATATAATTTATATAGAAAAGATATCATGCATCTAACTAAGCAAGAAACACAATATGGGAGAAGAAGCCAAGTTTATATGAATGAAAACTAAGAAGACTATTACAAAGTTATCCTTGATATCCAAGAAACAACTTCGACTTCAAATATTTTCCTCTTGGTACCTCTGCAAATCCATTATTACCATAGGTTTGATGTCTCCAAAAGTTCTTCTTTAGCTCATGGATGGCCTCCTTATAGTGTTTGGGAGCCGAACCACTAGGAGAGAATAATGGATCTAAGTGAGTGGAAGGTTGATCAAGGAGGTGAGTCATGCAAAGGAAGGTGAGATTTGAGAGGAACCTCCATCCCCAAAATATCTCCTCTGAATCCAATATCCAATATTCAAGTGATAATGTGGTTTAAGGGGATTTCCACGCCCTCAACAATAAGCATAGCACAAAAAAGTTACAATTTGTGCTCCCCTGTAGGCATGCAGGGCACGAAAAATGTTGTAATTTCACGCCTTGCACCACTAATAGGGTGCAAAAGTATGGGTGAAGTGGATCTATTGATGTGGCATTCGACCATGAGAAGTTGGATTTTCTTAGGGAGGGGACCAAAAAGGTGGAAATGAGTCTCAACACTTGCTAGGAGGGATGACCATTAGCTTTTGCATGGTGGTATGACATGAAGGCTCGAAATTGCATTAAGAGTGGGAATTTTAGGTATAAAAGATGCCCCCTAAACTGCAAGGTCATAGGAAACTGATGGCCGAAACAATTTACCATTAAGTCTTGCAAATATAGCGTAAAAGAGATTGGAGAGAAGCTCCAAGGAAAAAGAAAACATCAACTAGACATCAAATAATGCCGAGGCATGCATACCCATGCTCGGAACAACAGACTCAAAGCATGGCTTCCAACCAATATCTCACAGATCCATGATAGTACTGACTCAACAATGACATAAGACAAATCATGGCTACTAGGTACAAGCATAGATCTATGATAAGACAGTGACACAACCATGACCAGTACAACAGTGGATTTGTGTGACAGTACATAAATTAGGTCACCAACATAATGTCTATGTAGGAACCTACTCAACAAGTGCCATCAGAATCATCTAGGGTGTTCTACTCGATCCCAAAGCGATACGAATCTAACCATGTGATTCCAAGGTGTTGAAGTCGAACATGGAAAAGACTACTTGATTACCATCCAATGATGTCAACTATTAACGAGTATGAGGGTAATCACCAATGATGACAATGATCCCCAAGCTATCTCTACTACAACCCAACAAATGTGAATAAATATTTTTTAGGTCAAACATTCGATGGATTATCCGATTAGACGCCAATAATGAAAACCTACTATCGAATACGAGGAAACCTGCCATTGAGGCATGTAGGTACCAAGGTACTACAATTGGTTCCTAAGCCTAATTCTTGGATAATGAATCGAAGTCGCTAGGAATAGACTCGTTGAAGGAGGGCCTTAATGAATCCCACATCGTCGATGTGAAGCCAATATAGGAAAGTGCAATGAAGTAATGAGCGAGATGAGTATGGAGTGACACAAAATTTGAAGGTCGACAACGTTGCAGAAGGTTGAATCAAGTTAAGAATGATTTTTTGAACATATAATGACACGAGACACAACTTGGCAACAAGAATTGATAGAGTTGACAACCGAAAGGTGAGATGACTCAAGGTGGGAGACTCAGTTAGATGATACTCTAATGAAAGATGACTCACGATTACAGTTAGGACCTCGATGTATACTGAATACCCAAAATAAGAAGAGAAGGTATGAATGCATTCCATTTTCAAAGGTAAAGATTCATAAGCTTCCAAAAATGGTAGACTTGGCGTATTCCCCCATTTTCCCACCGTCATGAAGGACGAGTACCTCTTTATTTTTTAATGAGCTCGAGGATGATTACAAATGCTTGATATAGCTCACCTTTGGGTGAGTTCAACCTTGTACATTTCACAAACCCAAGGAAGGAGAGGTTCGGTTCCATAAGGATCCTTCGATGTTTAATTTTATGAGTCCAAGGAAGGAAAAATCGACGATTTTTCATGTTTAGAGAGTCTGAAACAATCTAAAGAAGACTCCAAGTTTTGAATTTTTCATAAAAGTTAGTCCTCGGACCCGAAAAAAGTATAAAATAATATCCGAAAGAACTCTCTTAGTCAAAAGTTGACTAAGGTATACCTTTCTCGTAAATAGTCTAAATGGTTTGAAAAAAGTGATAACCTACCACCAGATAGATGAGCCTTCAAATGCTTTTACAAGTGTGAAGAGGACAAGTGCACTTGGAAATATTTTATTGGTCGGGGAGTCTGAAAAGAGCTTAAAAAAACTTTAGTGGTTCCGTTTTTGTGAGTTAATCACCTTAGTACAAAAAATGGAGAAAATAATACGAAGTTGATACTTTCTTCATTGTTTTACGAGAAAGAATAAAGCAGACTAAGCTCGACGTCATTTTACTTGGGTTTAACAAGAACGACTGAAGTGTAAAAATCACTTGGAATCTCTTTCATAGTTTAGATCCAGAGCACGAAAGAGAGAAAGTGATCCAGAAGAAGGTCAAATAAACAACTCCACGACTGTGAACAATTTAAATGAACATGTCAAAATCTGGTCAAAACCCTAGAAAAAGGCATTAGGACATAATAAGTGTGAAAAATGGACTCTAAAAAAAGGTTATTAATGTAAAAATAGGAAAAATTGACTAAGTGTAATATATAAAAGAGGGTAAAATGAAGAATTACCCATTGTTACTTGGTCATTTTCACTCCAAAGAGAAATTTTACCTTGGTTGAAAGCCAAACTTCATGTGACGATACCAGGAGATCTAGGGCACCATTTCAATCACCATCTAAAGCTAGTAAATACTCTTACCCTCGTCTCTCATTCTATGCATTCATTTTTTGATTTCATGCAATATTTGGGATTTGCAAGGGCCTTAGGGAAAAAATTATTGCACTCATGGATTTTTTTTGCCCTCCCTCTATCGAGGGACGTGAAAATTCCAAGAATTTCATCTTATAGGAAGTGGTGGGGGCGTGAAAATAATCAGTTTTCGCGCTCCCCACAATGGTTGGGGAGTGAAATCTGTAGTTTGAATTTTTAAAAACTTTCCCCCATCTCATGCAATAAAATTGGGCTTCAATCTTTTAACTGGAGGTTTCCTTGGTGATTTGCGGGAGTTTCCAAAAGAAAAAAGCAAGGATGGTTGAATGGAAAGAGAGAGAACATGAAGAGGAGGATAGATATGCCCTCAATGATGACAACACTATATCCGCACTGTGAGAGTGTGGTTCATTGAATTTTTACAAAATGAGAGGCATCCAGAAGCAAGGGAAATTGATAAATCACATCATACAAATGTGGGATGCTGATATAGAAGATTTCCGCATATGAGAGCACATCCTTGAAATAGAGCTCGAGGACATTTATTTTTTGACCAGTCTCTCCAAAAGAGGGGCCTGAGTCAATTTGGTGAGGAAATGAAGCAACAAAGAAACTATAGAGACCTATATTTCCTAATACTATAGACAAGGATCTCACAAGAAGAGTGGGAAAGTGCTCCTTGTTGATGTGATAGATCTCCCATTGAGGACGGTATTATATAATTTTGCTCAAGTAGTGGGGATTGTGGGTGCTCACGATGCTGCAAAGGATCATATGACCTATTCCTTGGAATTCCTCAAACCCAAATTATTCAACTGGTGTGAAGGAGTCTTGGTCAACATCAAAGACCAAGTGACTAAATGTAGTAATGGAGGCATCAAACAGTTTGGATATGGGAGTATCCTCGATACCTTTTTCTTGGAGAAGGTACCATTACTACACCCTCAGGTAGAGATACCTCACCGTCCCACATCCGAGCCACAGATGGGGAGATGGAGCGATTATGCTGGGCGGCTTGGTGGACCGCAAATCTTAGCATTAGGCGATGATTTTTTCTATTGGATATAGGAGAAGAATGTTATGATAGAGGATTACCCCTACGCTAGAGTATAATTTTGTGGTGATGTTGACTTGGTATTACCAGAGGATGATGACTAGGAAGAGTCACGTATGTGACCTTCCAACATGTTTTTTAATTTTTTTAGTTTATGTTATTTTTTGTTTGGCTTTGGTAATGCGTAGAAGATCTAATACATATACGTGTAATGTTGCAAATCGAGGACTGGTGAGACCAACGATATCCTATCCACTGCGGTGACGAGGAGTAGAGTACCAGGATGAGGAGTATGAGGCAGGGGGATGCCACGATGTGGAGCGGAACCTCAAAGGATTGATCATGGGAATTCCTCCGATGAGGATGCCCAAGATCCCTTATCATATCCAGAGGCATACCGTGGGTGTACTAGAGCGGATTGGCAAGTTGCTCCGCCATGTCGCTAGGGAATTCGTATGCTATCATGAGCATCGTGCTCCTCGCAACTAGATTTTAGCAGTAGTCTTGTTAGCGGCATTTACACGATATGTAGGCCAGAGAGCCAATTTTTGTATGGGTTATGATCCCAATTATTGTCTTTTGATGCATTATAATATTATATGTGATGCGTTAAACACTTTTTACATGATAGACATATGGATCTATCTCTACTGTTTACCTATGATGACTTGTATGTTACATTTTTTACATGTGTTCTTATGATGTATTGATTATGTACGGGATAGATTCCAATCCAACATATAGTTAGCTAATGAATCAGCCACTGTGTTGAATTTCCTTGGAACATGTTGATATAAAATATAATCAAAGAGTCATTCAAAAGGCGTACCCTTCTATATAAATGAAGTAATGTGGGATCACATACGGTATAAATGCAGTTTAGTTGAGATACCACAAGCTGAGAGTCTAGGTAGAATATAAAATGATGGATTCAAGAGAAGAAACTTCAGTCAGAAGTCCAATGAATCCATGATACTTCGCAATGTTATTTCTTGCAGGGCCTAAGCAGATGCCACCCGAGGATATCAATTCGCTAGCAGGGAAATACAGTACCTCTGCTTCGGAAGCAAGGTTTCGGGTATGTCGAATAGCACCATCCGCGAATCCAAATTAAGCCGACATCTGCGCATAAAAGCACAAATCGAGATAAATGGTTGTGTACGAGATATAATCCCAACACACAAAAACTGAATCAAAATCACACTATAGATACACTATATACAAATTATTTTACCTAGGATGATCCTACGCATAAAATATATTCATGTAAATCCCATTACGGGGCTCTCCCAAAGGTATATCATTACAGTCCACAAGCTTGTAATATCCCTTCTCTAACACTCGTTTGATAACATAGGGACCATACCTGAACCATATGGAGTAATACTATGCAGTGGCCCTAGTTTTAAGCTATGGTTCCCTAAGGGAGATTGTTGGCTTCCCTTGAATCCATCACCTCCTGGGTGTTGTACAACTATTCCATTGGGAAATACAAGAGTGGTTTAGCATAGTAATAGGCTAGTTTCCATTAAGATTTCATCGATAAGGGCCAAATAAATATTCTCGATAAGGGACACTAGTAATAGGTTTCCCAACACTTTTGTTATGGTTTTTCTAATAATTTAAGGTTTAAACTAAGGGCCATACATAGTATTATGTACATCTATTAATTGATATTCTCGATAAGGTCCCTATTCAGGAACACTATAGTAGTAGGTTGATTTCCATTAATATTCTCGATAAGGGACACTAGTCATTCTAGGGGCATTGCATAGTATTATGTACATCTATTTCTCTATTTGTTTAGTAATTATTGTGTAAACTTAGTAGCAAATAAAAAATTGTATATATATCAGTAGATGTTCTGTAAATGATTTGTTTCCTATTGAATATGTCTCTGTAGTATCCTATTATGTTTCGTCATTAATATTCTCTATATATGAATCTAGAGTTTTATAAATTATGTTGTTGTAGATAGATCTAACATTAATGATATTTTATCTCTATTATTTGATCTCTTTCAGTTTAAGATATTTTACTAATTCTGGATTAGCATTCAGAGTAATAAATCACAAGATAGTACTCTTGCTATAAACCTAGGGTTTATATTTCATATTACTTATAACAGAGTAACTCTAAATAATTATTTAGGAATTTTACATAGAACCATGCAGTCTGTAATATATACATAATACAAATAAGTTGGATAAAAAAGCATCAAATACATAGTATCAATAATAACATAGTTATTACACAAATAATTATAATACCTTATACACAGTTGAATATGGGTAAGCCGTAAGGCTCCATGGTTTTGTTTCAGAGCCAAGAGGCCACATTAAATCATGTAAGATTTTATTCAAAGGCCAAAGACAATACTCTTCCAAAACATGTACTCACATAAGTCAAAATTAAGGTCATACAGAGCCGTAAGGCTTATAACAACATATAAATGCCAATATAGAGCCGTAAGGCTTATAACGATATTTTCTAAGCATACAATACTAATCCATAAGGCTAAATACAATATTCGTATGGATAAAGCATAAAGACAAAACCTCATTTGCATAGAGTCGAAAGACTCTTAGGGTTAAAGTTCAAACATTTTACATTCACATTGCCAAGTAAATATTACTTGTGCAATAAGAGGTTGAAAAACATTACAAAGCTAAGAAGTTCATTAGTATTAAACCTAATAAAATGACAGAGATGTAAGGCCATGCAGAAGACAGTAAACAAATATTTGATCAAGTAAATGTTTGCAATTTCATCTATGTAGATGTACATTTATCAAACAGAGTCGTAACTCTCCTAGGTTTCATTACATTACATTTCTTCACAGTTGCATGGTTCAGAACAAAGCCTTAAGGCTTGCTCGAATAGTAAGCTAAATAACAAACAATAACAGAGTCGTAAGGCCACTTAAGAGTTGAGTCAAAATACATAAACAGTAATGCAATACTTTCTTTAAAAACATGACTTAAGCAACAAGCCGAATGGATTTTCATAAATTCAATGTGGGGTTTGAATGCCGAAGGGAAACAATCTTTTAATTACATTGCATAAATAAACATAGATTTCAAATCACACATATAGAACCATAAGGGTTAAGTAGTTGAAAGTATTCAACGTTTCATTTTAACACAAGAAATAGAACAAGCCGACAGGCACTTTCTTCATTAAAACAAGTTGGAAAACAATTAACAAAGGCAATCAGATCGGAGATTAAACAAGCAAATCTTTAAATTCGTTGTGGTTGTGTTAGCCCATGCGTAAGTTTGAATGAGTAAGAAATTAACATACTCTTGTGGAGGTTCCAGTTAAGTGTACCGGCTTAAACGCCCAAATAGTAGCCACGACCACAAGACCACCTCCAAGTATTGTTAACTAGTAAGTTAGGATCTCAAGAATTTATAAGTATTAAACAAACCATAACAGGTTAATGGGAGAATGCTTACCAGGGTTATGGTGCCCGATGTATCCCCTAAGTTTGCAGTGTAGCACGTTCTCCCTACAAAACACATAATACAAAGAGTATGGTTATATTCAAAATAAATAACTAACTGCAAATCAAAACCGCTGCGAAAGACAAGCTACAGTTAGTGTCGTATCTTTACATAATGATAACATTAAGGGTTTGACATTTCTTGACTTACCCTCAAGGTCGAACAGAGATGCTGAGAGCTCCATTGCTCACTGTCAGCATTGGCTTGCAACAAATCCCCTCGGGATTTAAGTTTAACACTTAACACTTTCTCACAGAGCCCTAATACATCCATCTAGATATTTCTTGGATTAGATACATCCTTGTATTGTTTTATGTTGGTACTGGTTCGTTGTTTTTTATGTCTAGTGCATTGTGTTTATGTCTGTTCAATCGTATTTATTATGTGTATTTTGTTAATAAAAAGATGCATAGTAGGTGAGGAAATTGTGTCATTAATTAAATTATGATAAATATTTTAATAATAATAAGTAAAAAGCAATTTAATAATAAAATTTAATTTAAAAAATAAATTTAATGTAATTAAATACTATAACTTATAACTTCAAATCATTTTTCTTATTTTCCAACCATTATTTCTATTTATTTATATTGTATTTCCAGTTTCTAACTTTGATTTCCAAATCAGAAACTATACAACATAGATAATGAGAATAAACATCGATGTGAAAATCCGTAGATATGAGAATAAGATATGGATCTCCATAGTTATTGAGAATAAACATAAATATGGAAGATAATAATTTTAAAATATGCAAATTCAAGCGAGCGTCACTCCAAGTCAACAACAAAGTAAGTCCAAAATATTATTGAATTTTAAATCTTTAAATGAAATGGTCATAAACCAAAAACTATTAACCTAAGAGATTATATCACCAATCCGTTTGTCAACGAAGGTAATGCGAGTTGTTATTGGAAGGTATTGACGAGAAGATATATATGTATATAATAATCCTTCGACGCATTTACTAGAATTCTGGAGTTTTCCGTTTAATCCTGTTTGAAGACTGGACTTTGTTTTTAGGGTTTGAAAGCCGAACTCGAGTCAAAAAAGTTGGTTTTTAGGGAAAGTGTTTTTAGGGTTTTAGGGAAAGTGTTTTGAGACGTCGTGTTTGTTACTGTGTGCAGGCATATTGTGCTTTCGCCTGATCTTGCTCGGCTTCTTCCCCATAATCGCCCTTTGGACGAGGTAAGCCACGGGTCTTTATTTATGCAGCGCATCCTCTTACTTTATGTGTTAGTTGTGTTGGATGTTGAGTGCAGCTTTAGCTATTTTGGGATGGTAGCCTCTTAGTGGACTCTTACATTAACTTGGTAATTTTTGCAGAATGAATGGCGAGGAGTTGGAGTTCACCAGTCTCTGGGGTAGGTGCACTATGATATTCACCGCCCTGAGCCACATGTTTTGTTATTCAGAAGGCATTTGAATTACCAGCAAAACCAACAGCAGGAGGCACAACAGCAACCATATGCGGCTTCAAGCTCGATGGCATTGACAAAAAATCTATCTCAAAATTAAGAGGATGATATGGTCAACGAAGCTTTTGCACTAAGTGTTAGATGGTTGTTTTTTTTATCCTAAAAGTAATATATTTATATAAAAGTAATATATTTATATGAATGTACTGTAAAAAATGTCTATGAATTTATATGAAAGTAATTTAAAAGATATAAATGGTTTTAGAAAAAAAATAACATTACTCTATTGTAACTCTTATAATTCGTATTTTTAATTGTGTCCATGTTTTACTGTAACTTTTAGTTTGAACTTTTTTAATATCTTTAACTTCATAATATTTTCACAGGTCTTTAACAAGATGGTAAAAATGATATTATGATCCTTTTTGATGAGGACGAAAGGGTTGATCTTTGATTCTCAATACCTTATGCAGTTAATATCTCTTTGCACTTTGCAAAAGATTACCATCAGTTAATATCCCTTTGGACTTTGCAAAAGATTACCATCGTAATAAAATTTCAAATTAGTCCCTATCATTCTATATGACATCAATTCTTATACACATGGGATTACAGAGATACAAAGTTGGATGAAATGAATGACAACATAGAAAAGAAAGAGGGAGGCGCAGCGTGCACGTATATTTATGTTGTTTATCGAGTAAACGCGCAGCGGCGTGGATATGTCTTAAAAAAATCTAAATTTAAATCCAACCAGTTGTATAAAATGTTACAATATTATGTTGAGCTTTTGTCGTTGATTATTACTGGCTGACGTCTTTCCTCTTCCCATCGATAATTGTGCATACCCGGTTCATAAAAAGAAATATGATGATCTAAGCTTGACATCCAATTGCCAACATCCAATTGCCAACCAGCCTATTGCCGTCTCATTAAATTGTCTGCAGCATGCTGGATAATATTCCAGTGTGGTTTGCTGAGAATTTGCAATTTTGTGCACACTTCGCGGTTTGCTGAGAATTATTGTTTATGTTATTTTCCAAATTCGAGTGTCTATTCACTTTTCCATTTTTAATCCAAACATGTTGGATGACATTTTTGATATTATGGATATACTTTCAAATTCAAAATAACCAATTTTATATATATATATATATATATATATATATATATATATATATATATATAAGTGATAGTTAGTTGATAAATGAATAACTTGTAAATGATCCATGGATACATGGTAATGGTAGACAATCAAAATGAGTTTAACTAGAAGAAGGCGGGTGACAATAGTTGAATCATAAATAATGGGTGATTACATCTAAGTATGGACAACAAGTAACATATAACTATATCATGACACTTAACCTGTGCTCATTGATGTTCACTGACCACAAGTTAAGTGGTTGTGCTAATGTTAAATCTGTGTTGGATGAAACTTAATATATTTTGATGATGTGCAAACTGTACTAGTTGGTACAAATATTCGTCTCTTTGTTTAGAAAATGGTTCCACGGTTTACATCCCTTCCTTTTCAAGTGTCATAGCCCACCTCTTATTTTGTGTTGCATTTAAAAAAACATATATCATTGCAGATGGAGACTTGATAATCTCCAGCTACTCATAAATTGTATCATTATCACTATCACGGATTTTTTTTAGACGGAACATTATGCAACTTCTCTCATGAATGACTCAATTTTCTTATGTACCAGCATAGATCCATCTTAAAAGGGGATCTACCAAGTGTCTGGAGGGATAAAATCTCTCGAGGTGCAAACCCCTTTTTAGAGTGCAAAGCATTTTAATTTATCTAATTTGTATAGTTATATATATATGTCGTAAATCTTTTAAATCTAATTTGAGTCCATTAGTGAATAATATGGTGAAGTGACATGACATAAACTTTTTTTCACCATCCCCACTTTGTGCACCGTAGAAACAAATAGTTCAGTTGAATAAGAAGCATAAGCTAGGAATATTTTTTAGTAGAGAATAAAAGGAGAAAGATTACCAAGTAGGAGAAGAATAGTTTTAAGAAGATTGGACATGGAAGGATAGATGAATGATTCGATGCTTAGACTTTCGGTATTTCATAGGACTAGAAGGCATGACATGGAACAACATTGGTTTACATGTGAGTAAATTTGGACTGTAAAACATGTTACGAACAAGCTGATAAAATAAAAGAGTTGGAGACTACAAACCACACATTAACCTGGTACATGAAATACAAGTCTACAACACCTACACGACAAACCAAGACCTTGAAAAATATAGAAAGATATGTTGAAATAATTTCAGAAACCAATTCAAAGTAAGAATACATTATAGATATTAAAGAGATTAAGTTGTCGGTAGGTAAATGGGTGTGGGACAAGGACCAAAGATTCAATATTTTTTGGATAAATTAATTGTTTAGATCTAGGATCTATGATACAAAGATTGGTTCAATGTAGGACTCCTGCCAGATATCAAGGCCCCCCTTACCCAATAGAAGGTGATGACATAGTTTGACACATTGGATATCACCATGCGATTGGAGTCCACGCCTGGAGGTGTGACTTTAGTAGGGTTGGTGTAGGTACAATCTTAGCTCATCACCCTGACAATGCAATTGCAATAAATGAATAAAGGGCACAAAGATGTGTGGTGAGCCCTATGCCACATGGAAGGGCACCATAAGAATAAGTTCCATGTGTTTGGAAACTATACCTTGGCTAGCATGTTTGACGCAAGTCTGCTCGGTCGGACCTTCTTGCTTAACAATAACACACGACACACACGTTCACATGAACTAGATGTAAACAGGATGCCAGAAACTGGCTTCTATTACTTAAATCGAATTATGGTTACAATTTAAAATGAAAAGGAATTTAAAACACCTAAACTATGTCGGCCTCAACCTATTACAATATACAGAAGTAATGGTCTTCTCTCTGTGTGTGTCAATCTTCACCCTCCCCTGGTTCAGTGCAAAACTCTGAGCTATGGCTCCGATCTCTTGTGCGCTCGGTTGATGAGTGACAGTTCTTTCCAATCTACTGATCAACTCCCGTGTGAATGATCCCCTCTACTATGCCTGTGCACTGGTCTTATACTCTGCTGCTCATCCCAAGGTCCACTCCATTCCCCGAGACATTATTCCTCTGTTCGTCGATCTTCTCAGATACTGCAGACCTACAGTTTTTAGCACCCTGTGGACATGCTGCACAACCTCCAACTGTGGTGACATCTGGCATGTCTTCAACCACCTTCTTAACTATTCATAACTTCCTCAGAAACCCTGCATGACTACCAAGTACTCTGTTGAATTTCTGCGTGTCGTTTTGATTCTGCTGCAGTAGTCGATCCCATCACTGACCTCAACCATACCGTCTTCTGTCATCCTTCGACTTACCCATCGGATTCACTTCTCTTCCGTGGATTTTCCAGTTTGCCCCTTCCTCCATGCTTGGATTCCGCCTCAAACCTGTCGATGTCCCTATTTGACAACCTGTCGACCCTTGACATCTTTGGTGAAACCGTATCATCTGTCAAACTTGAACGTGTCAAGTCTCAACCTACTCCTTTTGTCGATGCACCTCGATAACTTATGCTCGACTTATTGGCTTCGACCACCAATCTTCCTTTCGCACCACTAGTCATCGACACTTCCCCTGGTTGACTCCTCATGTCGATCAACTTCGACTATTCTACTTAGGCCCCGATGCTCTTGCATCAGACTCCCCAGGTGAAACATAACTCAACTGCTCTATTAGTCTCCTGAAATCTTCCTCGAAAATCCATGTTGTCTCATCCAACCCATCATATTTCCATCCCATTAAGTATTCCTTCTTTCGAGAACTGCGCGTACACCCAACTTCGCATTCTTCTAGTACTTTTGTGATTTATTCTTTGTGTCAATCTGGAATCTGCACTGTCTAGTTGATGTTTGACACTTCCACACTTTCGCTGCTTGAACCTTCCTCAAATTTGTACAAATATGAGACATTGAACATTGGTGAAATGCACAAGTCTTTCGGTAGCTCCAAAACATAAGTGTTGTCCGAAATCTTCTTCAAGATCTTACATGATCCAATCTTCTTCAGCTTCAGCTTGTTATAGGTTCCTATCAGAAATCTCTCCTTCCACAAATGTGCATAGACTAAGTCTCCTTCACTGAATGACTGTAGCCTATTCTTCCTGTCGGCCCTCAACTTGTATACCACATTGCTCTTCTTGATGCGCTTTCGCACATCTTTATGCACTTCTTTCATATGCTCTGCGAATGTTTCCACATCTACACGTTTCTTGATTTTTGTCAGAAACTCGATCAAATCTACCACTCCATGTGGGCTTCATCCATGAATAATCTTGAATGGGCTCAAACCTGTCGACCGATTCATAGAATTGTTGTACGCAAACTCTGCTTGCACCAACACATTGTCCCATTGCTTGGTTCTATCAGCCATCAAACACCTTAGAAAGTTTCCCAAAATTTTGTTTACCACCTCGATCTATTCATCTGTTTGTGGATGATATGCTGAGCTAAACTGCAACCTCACGTCCATTTTATTCCATAGGGCTCTCCAGAAATGTCCCATAAATTCGGTATCTCTGTCCAACGTTATACTCTTGGAAACCCATGCAATCTGACTATCTCCTTGAAGAATAGTACAACAATGTTTGTGGCATCACTTTTCTTCCAACAAAGAATAAAGTGTGCCATCTTCGAAAAAATTTTGACTACAACATAAATTGAGTCGTTACCTTGCTGTGTCCTCAGCAATCCTAGCACAAAATCCATGCTTATGTTCTCCCACGGGGTATTCAGCACTGGTAATGGCATATACAACCCCATGTTCTGACTTCTTCCTTTTTCCAACTGGAAAAATCAACACTGTCGTACCCACTTACCGACATTTGTCTTCATTCCTGGCCAATAATACTTTTCTTCGACCAACGCCTTGGTCTTGTCGATGCCAAAATGTCTTGCTAATCCGCTACTATGCAACTCTCGAATTAGGTTCTCTCTCACGGATCCTCTAGGAATACACAACTGTTGCCCCCTGAATAGGTATCCCTCTTTGATGAAAGAATCCAAGTATGGCATTCTATCGGCACTCCATGGTTCGCTACTCACCTGCCTTGCTTTTGCAAAATCCTCGTCGGTCGCATAATCTGTCTTCACCGACTCTATTCATGTTTCCTGAATTGTCATCATGTTCAGCAGTGCAACTCTTCGACTCAGCGCATTGGCAACCTTGTTTGACTTGCCCGACTTATGCTGCAACATGATGGTATATTCGTGTAGGAACTTGTAATATCCCAATTTTGACCCCAATGCATTAAAATGTAAATGATGTAATATTGTTGTAAAATCATGGTGAGGAGCTCAAGGCCAAGGCCCTGCCATCGATTTAGTGATGCATATGGTTTACGTGCTAGCCAGGCACAATGGAATTGCAAATATCATGTAAATATGCATTTTAATGAAATACCCACAACTAGCTATGCAATGCAACAAGAGATGGGGGCATGATTTTACAAGGAATTGGGAGGAAAATATTCAAATCCTTGGAGCCAATCAAGTCAAGCCAAGTGTCAATGAGAGAACCCATAAAACCCTCAACTACCCATGTTGACTTTTGTACCCAATCATTCATTTATCCCAAGAGCTGGTTGAAATAGGTAATGCCTTGGGAATGGACAGGAATGGCTATCCAAATTCGGGTATGGGCAAGCCACCATTCATAGAAAATCATGCTTGACTTCTTGGGTAAGAAAGGATCCATGAAATTGCTCCCAAAGCCATTACCCATCAACAAGTTTGGCTCTCTCACAAGTTGGGAGCTGGCTGGACGTTTTTCCCCATCAAAATTCTGTGTTTTCCTTAATTCTCAGCTGGGAGAAGGGCGTTTTTGTGTTGTATACCAGTGGGGAAGAAGGGGATTCGAATTGGGGTTCCATAGAGATCATTTTGACCACTAAATGCATAGATAGTTGGGGGAGAAATCATTTTCCTCCGTATGATTGTTTTTCCCCATCCCACAATCCATTTTTGGCTGGAAATGATTTGGAGAAAACCCATGGCCATCTTGTTTGTAAATCCCATTGTTAAACATGTTTATCCATGTCCAACGATTGTGCTTGTTGTGTGAGAAAAAAGTATGTTGGGGCATGGGTTATGGGTATCCATTGCTTTGTCTTGAGCTTGAATGCAAGTATCCATCGATGAAGAGGGTTCACATTTATTCTAATAAACCCACTTCATGTGCCACTTATTCAACTTTGACTGAGTGTTCAAATACCTCAATGCTTGGTGACCTTTCTACAATACAAATTCCTTGTGCAACAAATAATGCCTCCACTTCTTCAATGATTGGACAATAGAATAAAACTCTTGGTCATAGACTGAATATTTCCACTTTGCATAATCCAACTTCTCACTCAAGAATGCAATTAGTCGTCCCTCCTGGCTCAACATTGCTCAAATTTCCATTCCACTCACGTCGCAATTGACTTGGAAAAATTTGTCGAAATATGGGAACGCTAATACTGGGCTCTCAATGACCTTTTCCTTCAACTTGTCGAAAGCTCTCTGGGAAGCTTCCATCGCCTTAAACTCCCATTTTCGCATGCACTCCGTAAAAGGTGCACATATCCGACTGAATCCCCTCATGAACTTCCTGTAGAAACTGAAAATTCCATGGAAACTTCTTACGCAACTCCCACTTGTCGTTTCCGGCCAATCCAATATTGCCTTCACGTTCTCTGGGTCCATCACTAACCCTCTACCATTACAAATCCCAAGTATACTAGTTCTTCCTTTATGAAGCAGAATTTTTGCAGGCTCACCATCAACTTCTCTTCCTACAACTTCTGCAATACTTATCTAATGTGCCCCAAGTGTTTTGTCTTGGTTCGACTAAATATCAAGAAGTCATCTAGGTACACTACAACGAACTTTCCCAAAAATGGATTCAACACCTCATTCATCAACCGCATGAATGTACTGGGTGCGTTAGTCATTCCGAATGGCATGACTAACCACTAATATAGCCCTTCCTTCATCTTGAATGTTGTCTTCCATTCATCTCATTCTCTAACCCAAATCTGGTGATAACCGCTCTTTAGGTTGATATTTGTGAAGTATCTCGCTCCACTCAATAAATGCATCAAGTCGTCCATCCTTGAAAATGAAAATTGGTACTTGATCATGATCTTGTTGATGGCTCTAGAGTTTGTATACATCCTCCATTCTCCACCCTTCTTCGGCACTAATACTGTTGGTACCACACACGGGCTCAAACTCTCTCTGATCAACCCCCTGTCCAACAATTTCTAGACCTATTGATTGAGTTCTTGACCCTCTGCCAGAGTCATTCTATGTGGTGCCTTGTTTGGAAGACTCGACCCTGGAATCAAGTCGATCTGATGGAATATGCTTCTTATCAGTGGCAATCCCATCGGTGCTCCTTCGACTACTATGCTCATGAACTCATCGAGCATCTTTTCAACTTCGACCGAAATTCTCTCCATTGTCGACCTTTCGACACATGGCCCTTTTGATGGCAAAACATCTCGATTGGTTTTCCTCCTCCGCGAGCAATTCCTTGGCTGAACAAATTAGCACTTGATTCTCCCAATAGTTTCTCTTGCCCTGCTTGCAGTCAGCGTAATCCTCCTACTTTGACTTCAGATTCCTCTACATTCCATTTTTCCACACTGTGACTATGTTGGCTCGACCATTGTAGATCATCTTTCGATCATATTTCCATGGTTTCCCTAACAACAGATGACATGCGTCCATTGGGATTACATCGCATAGTACGCTGTCTTCAAGCTTCTCGACCTTGAATTTAATCAGGCACTGTCTAGTCACCTTCACATGGTGTCCTTTCTACAACCACGAGATCTTGTAAGGATTTGGGTGTTCCCGACATCTCAAACCCTCTTTTCCGATGACCTCTGTCGACACAATATTCTCTATACTTCCACCATCAACTATGGGCTTGCAATACCACTCGCCAATCCACACTCTGGTTTAAAAGATATCCCTTCGCTATGTCAGCTCCTTCTCATCGCGTTAGTCATCCTGAACCAACGTCCTCCTTATCATCATGGCTCGACCTTTTCTTTTCCCATCCTCACTATTGTCAGTTGTCGACTCTGCCCTTTCTTCAACTTTCTCATCTATTCGACATCCGGGTTTCGAATCCTCTGCAATATGTAGGTTCTCTAGGAATTCATATTCCTTTTGTACGAATCCTCAACACTTTTAACACACTACAACTGGTCTATCAACTATTTTTCTGTCAGTTGGACCACTTAGACCATACACACCTCGACCGCGTGTCTCTCGACCATCGCGTCTATTTTATTGCACTTTCTCCCTAGTCGATGTCCCTTCCGCACATCGGTTTTCTTTGATGTCTTCTGTCCTAGTTTCGCTACTTTGGCCTTTTGCGGAAATAGTCTTCACACCCCAACTAGTAATCCTGTCTTTGGAAGATGTGGATTTCCTTGACAGTTTCTCTTTTTCCTTCAGAGCTAAGTTGTAGGCTTCACCGACTGCTCTGAACCGTGACAGGATCAACTCGTCCTGTATGGCATATTTCAAGCTATTTACATATCTCGCGATAGCTTCCTCGCCTTCATCGGTCTGTCCCGACCTTATTGAAAATCTGTAGAAATTCTCTTGTGTATTCCTTCATAGTCATCTCTTTCTGTCGAAAGTTCTGTAACTTCTGGAACAAGGAAATCACATAGTCACTCAGCAAGAACATCCCCTTCAGCTTGGAAACCATCCTGTCCCAAGACTTGATCTTCTCCTTACCTTTCTTGACTCTGTCAGTCTGCACATTGTCCCACCACAATGAGGCATGACCCTTCAACCTCAGACATGCAGTCTTAACCCATCTAGGATCCTCGATCTTCTCTATGTCGAAGTATTTCTCCATTTCTCTGAACTAGTCGATCAAGTCTTCTAGATCCAGAATTCCTGAGTAGGTATGCACATCTATCTTTGTCCGACCTCTCATATCCATTAGAATCTTGACAAGTTTATATTTTGGTTCTTCTCCCGCTGCTTCCCATGCTTCCACCTATTTGACCTCCTCGTCGATGTGGTCTAACGCATCAAGAAAGCATCTATGCCTTTGGATTTTTGTGATCACTGCAATTTCACTAGTGAAACTTCACATTGTTTACATGCACTCATCAAACATCTCACAATCAACTGTGACTGTAGTGCCGCATGCTCTTCATCCAACTCCTCAAACGTTAACTCCTCTGTGAGCCATTTTCAACCACAGCTGAAACTCCCACTTGTCCAATTGCAACCGGTCCTTCACAAGCTATGCACAACTATACCCAACCCCAGCTGGAGTTGTTAACACACTCAACACTGGATTCCACTTCCAGCTTCCAATACCAACTGATGCAAGTCAAGTCGGCGCCACTACTTCAACCAGACTCACTTCCGGGCTATGATACCAACTGACGCAAGTTGAGGCGGTCATACCTTCTTTATTAACAAAACCACATGACACACGCACGTTCACATGAACTGGATGTAAACATGATGCTAGAAGATGGCTTCTATTACTTCAATTGAATAATGGTTACAATGCGAAGTGCAAAGGAATGTAAAACACCTAAACTATGTTGGACTTAGTCTATTACAATATATGGAAGTAATTGTGTTCTCTCTATGTGTGTCGATCTTCACCCTCCCCTGGTTCACTGGGGAACTCTAAGCTATGGATTTGATCTCTTGTGCACTCGGTTGATGTGTGACTATTCAATGCCTTCCTTGTCCCTAAATGCTTGATAAACCACTATAGGTTTTCTTAGCATGGGTAGGTGCCCTGGTATGCTTGATAAACCCAACTACAGACTGGTTTAGTATGAAAATGGAGCCTTGACTGTGAGAGAACATGTTATCCCTCCTTATTGGATACATCTCCCAACTCAGGGGTGATCTCTCAGTTGAAAAAGTATAGGCTGGACAGAGATCCAAGGTTGGGTGGAATGTTGCTCTTACTTATCCAACTGCTTCAGAATTAAAGATAAGTATTTTTGTTATAATAATGATGGTGTTTCATTGTTTTGTGATGAATTCTTGTGTAAAATTATGGAACTGTGGGATATATGTATGTGAATGGGACTGCCATGAAGTCATGTGTAGGCCTGAGTAAGAGGCTGAGTTCACTGTTATACGTATATCTTATATTGCATGAGTTTAATGCCTTGGAATTCTTGCATATGATAGATGTGTTGATTAAATCTGTTTCATGCATTTTATATATAATAATGAATGATAGTGTTTCATGGTTTGAAGATGAATGTTTATGTATAACTAACCCTGTGAAGGAGATGTATACTTACACCTGGTCCATGGGGAGGGAAGCGAAGCCCTAGAAGTGGTTTCAGAAACCTCTGTGGGTCAGATGGAAGGGAAGATCTTGGTAGGTAAAAGGTTGGAAGTTTCTAAGTGGAGATATAGACAGAACTTCATAGAATAAAATGGTTAGGTTAGATACCTCACCTAATTAGGAAACTCACCATTGGATAGAGCTCTCCAAGAGCTTCCCAACGGCACCAACCTTGCCCCATTTGGATGTTGCAGGAAGGAGCTATGCCCCTTAGAATATTTGAGGAAGTTGCCCTTACAGAGGCAAGGTTCCGCACGCATGGTTCTGCAATTGTGGGTTACGGGTTGCGGGATCCCCAAGTTCAAAAGTATGTGTTTTCATAATCCACAATTCCACATCCGCAATTGCAGGATGCGGGTTGCGGGATCGTCTAGTTCATGATTGCGTGTTTGGGGCTTCCGCAATTACGGGTTGAAAATTGCGGGATGTGGATTGTGGGACCCACTGTTGCGGGCTGTGGGTTGTAGGAGCGACCTCCTGTGGATGTTGGAATTCCACATTTCCGCATCTACAATTGCGGGTCGCAGATTGCGGGATTTGGATTGAAGGTTGCGGGTTCACAATTGCGGGTTGCAGATTACGGATCCGAACTCTCTTGATTGTATGTATGGGCACTCAGTCGATGTTTTGGGAAAAAAAAAGGAACATGGTATCCATTGGCTAGGTGGGTTAGTGGGGACGTAACATTGAACAAGATTGGCATGGCCTTCAGTGAGAAAAACCCTAGTTCCTGAAATGGCACAATCAAATCATTTCCAAATGTTTGAGGCATGGTGTGGGGGGGCCCTTAGATGAAATCCGGGGTCTTGAATCCATCCAAATTGACGGATTTGTGAGAAGAGTCACGATTTTGGTGCTACAAGCATTTTTTCCATCCACCCCGTGGTAATTCAGAGACACTTTGAAGATTTTCTCCGGAGGCACGGAACCCAAACCAACGAGCGGACTTGGATTCTTTAATTTTCCACATGTGCATTATGCCATCATGGACATGTTCATGATGGACACACACACCCCATAGCGTTGGGATGATAAATAACCCCCTTGAGAAAGATTGGCATGGCCTTCACTGAGAAAAACCCTACTTCCTGAAAAGGAACAATAGCATTGTTTCCAAGCATTTGAGGCACGATGTGGGGGGGGCTCTGTATGAAAATTGGGTTCTCGAATCCATCGGAATCGACGGATTCGAGAGAGAAGTCATGGTTTTGTTGCTATAGGCATTTTTTCCAGCCACCCCATGGCCATTCAGGGACACTTTGAGGATTTGCTTTGGGGGCAAAGAACCCAAACCGACAAGTGGACTTGGATTCTTTCATATCCCACACATGCATATGTCAATCGTGGATGTGTTCATGATGGCCATGCATGCCCGAGAGCGTTGGGATGATAAATGAACCCCTTGAGAAATATTGTCATGTGTGTGTGTGTGTGTGTGTGTAAATTCCATCGCATGTCCTTTATGGATCGAAGTATTTGTTTATTTGTTTTGATGAATGGTTATGATGATGATGATTATGATTATGATGATTATGATTATATTGATGATGATTAGTCCTCTATATATAATTGGATCTATTTCTAATAAGTAAATAAAATATTGTTCATACTAGGATTGAACCACATTCTATGCAAAAATTGATAACATCATCTCATAAACTATGATAATATACAACATAACACAATTAATATTTGTATGCAAAAAAATTAAGTAGTCAAATGCAAAATGATTCCATTATCAAAATCACAAATGGAAGCAAGTTAAAATACATAATTAATATTCTCGTAACATTATTAGAAAACCAAAATACACAGTGTCTCTAAATACAATCTCGGGTCTCATGCATGACTATGAGGATGTCTCCAAATACAATATCGGGTCTCCTAAGACATTACTATTATCCTTGAGGAATAGTTAAGCTCCCAAGCTATATTTGTGGTGCAAAAAATATTTAAGCCCAAATATGTTGGTTTTATCCTTGAACCATAGTTATGGAACAGTGAAGTAACCCCACCCATGATTTAGAATTGGTTGCAGTGAAGTTAGCTTTAACCATTTCAAGACATTACCTTGTTGGACGAAGCTTTGAGCTCAAATATGATCACCAAAGCTTGATGTATATATTCAGTGAAAGAGACCTAAATACTAGGCAAAGGCGATGGAGTGACTTTATGAGCGAGTATGATTTTGGGATTTCATACACCAAGGGGAAGGAGATTGTGGTAGTCGATTCGTTAAGTAGAAAACCAGGGATGCTCTACCTAATACATTTAACGGTTGATTTGAAGGAAAGAGTATTAGTAAATTTAGCCATGGATAGTTGGTACCTAAAGGTCTCATCGACACTCCATAATGGGAAGCTGGTGGAACCTAAGTTTGAAGGATATCAATTAGAAGATGATGGGCTATTACGATATCAAGGGAGGATGTACTCCCTAGGAAGGAGATATTAGCGAAACTATACTTAAGGAATCCCATAGAGAAGTCTATTGTGCGCATCTTGGTGTAAAGAGTATGTATGTGGGCATGAAGAAACTCTTCTTTTGGGAAGGAATGAAACGTGACATGGTCAAATTCATCGCTAAGTGCCTTGAGTGTCAAGAGGTAAAATCTGCACACCACCATCCGACAGGACTATTGCAACCGCATGGCATTCCTATGTCAAAATGGGAGGTTATCTCCATGGACTTTGTGCTTGGATTTCCACTTACCTCTCATAGGCATGACTCCATTATTGTCATCATTGATAAATTGACCAAAAATACTCACTTTATTCCAGTTAAGGGGACCTCTGACGTCATAGATGTAATGCATGAATTCATAAGTGAAGTAGTTTGTCTTCATGGGTTTCCCAAGAATATTATCTCAGATAGGGATTCCTGGTTCATGTCGATGTTTTGGACAAGTTTGTAGTCAGCCTTATGAACTCAATTGAAGTTAAGTAGAACTTACCATCTAGAGACAGATTAGCAAACATAAATAGTGAATCATGTGATAGAGGACATGTTGAGGATGTATGTTATCGACCAACGGACCCATTGGGAAAAGCACTTACCCTTAGTAGAATAATTTACAATCATAGTTACCACAAATCGATTGGGATGTCTCCGTATCAATCATTATACGGGATGCCATGCATAACACCATTGAGTTTGGAAAGGTTAGAGGATCGACTGATTATAGAACCTGAATTATTTCAGGAGATGGAAGAACAAGTGATTCATATTAGGCAATAGTTAAAGGAAGCTCAAGATAGACAAAATATCTATCTTGATGCGCATAGGGTTGAATGAATCTATAAGGCGGGGAATGTAATATTCATATGAATGAGGCCTAGTAAAAGTACCATCCGATTCGGGAAAGGGACAAAGTTGTCACCATGATCATAGGACCCATCATGTATTGTCTTGTGCTACCACCCATTTTCAAAAAACTAATAATGTGTTTCATGTATCTATTTTACGACATTATATAGTCGATGAGTCTCATAAAATAAATTGGAAGGAAATGCATGTTTTGCATGAGGGGACCATCCAAGTCAAACCATTATGTATATTGGACTACAGGTTTAGACAGCTCAGACACCATTTGGTTGTCCAAATTAAGGTCCATTGGGACATATATAGCCCAGGTTCTGCTACCTGTGAGGAAACAGAAGTCATGCGTTGTGATTTTCCCACACTATTTGATCATAACTTCGGGACGAAGTTTCTTGAAGGGTGGGTGTATGTTATGCCCCGTTTTGAATTTATCACCTAAGCTATCATTAAATGTTTGTATTTGCTTAGTATTGTGAGACTTTGTTAGTTTGATGACACTTTGGACATATGGATTTATTATTTTGCGGAATTTATATATATGTGTGTCATGTTAATGTTATGAATTATGTCTCTAGCATGCAAATTACTAAATGATGGGTACGTGGATACCAAGTTAAAAGTTATATGTTGAATGGATGGATATGATACTAGGTTCATGGTACACAGAAATTATTTGAATTATTGTTCATTAGTAATGAAATGTATATATATGTCAATGATTGCACTATATTCTCGATCTTGTGTTTGCAGACTAACCTGCAGCTTAGAAGAGCGAAGTGATAGATAGATCCAAAAAGGTGGGAGTACCTTTGGGACATGAATTATGGAAGATAAACAGTATGCAAATGATACATTATTGTAAATCATGAGTATTGTATTATTATCATGATGTGTGGGAAGGTGCGGGGTTTCAAGAAATTCAACCACCCAAATTGGTTATTCGATGATAAAAACTCAGTACAATAGTCACAACGCAGTCACTATGTTAATGTAGACATAGTCTCTTGTTCCATAGGAGGGTTGGAGGAATTACCCACTGTTTATCCTCTGAAACCCAAAGTTATGGGAGGGTCGCGCAACGGTGTGCTCCCTAAGATTAGTGATGATGGCCAGTGGGTACCTGTTGGGGAAGCTTGGTTGATTTAGTCGACAATTCTTCTTACGGGTTCTAACTGGATTTGTTCATGTAGTTGATGCTTTAGGGTAGTCCAACAGAGGAAGGATAGTATGTAGAATTTAGTTGTGAATTAGGTTGAAGGAAGTAGGTAAATATGAATGTCGTGGAAGTTTTAAAGGGAAACATAATTTACTATGTTTGTACTTAAAACCTTTTCTTGATTAAATTATGTCATAATTCAATATGTTATGTTAGTTTCATATATTATTATGATTCGAGTTAGTAAAAATGGCTATTTATTTCAAATTTGTATCTCATTATGCGTCGATAGATAGTAACTTATGTGATTATGTGGTCTACGTGTTTGAGTACTATTGGTGTACCTACATGAGGTATGCAAGCATTAGCTACGCTTACATAACTCATATACGTACGTTGTATGAATTTTCTATTATACTATTAAAATACGGCTTGGATGCATTGTGATTGTGAATGATCACATTATAATTACTATTGTCTACTTAGCTATGAAATGATATTATTACGTCAATTTATTAGTAAATGGTTAATTAATTGTGATCATGGTTAATTATAAATTATGGTCAATGAAAGTGGAAAAATGTTATTGATGTTAATTATTGGTTAATAGGGTTCTTCATAACTTGGTCGATAAATGTTAATGATGATGATAATGTTAATAATATTGTTACTAACTTAATGGTTGAATGAAGTACTTGGTTATTGAGTACAAAATAAGTGTTAATGATATAAATTAGTTCAGTAGCTCGGTTTATAAATGATAATGTTGTTAATAATATTAATTAGATTATAATTATCTTGATTCATTAATATTAACTACATGCTAATAATGTTGAGTAAATGTTAATGAGATTATTATTAAATCGATTATCTAATATTAACTAAAGATTAATGAAGTTAATTAGTGTTATCAATATTATGATTAACCTGATTAATAATTTTTAATTAGTTTTAATTATAACTAAAGAGTCATTATTATTACATGGACGTGATAATCATTAAATAAATGATTAGTAGTGCTAATAGTGTATTAATGAATTAATAAATAATTACTAATTAAATGTTGATTATAATAAATATTTGGATTTTGAATTAATGTCGTGTACCACATTAACAATAATTTACACAGAAAGATAACAATTGATCTATGATCAATACCTTTTATAGTTCTGCGCGATGAAAAACCCGGCGAAGCTCTGCGGCTAGGGCTCAAACCCTAGCCGCCTCATTCGTTTTCGAAAGCAGAGACGCGGTTTCAGGGGCGCGGTATCGCTCGTCTCCACTGCTTGCAGGGCCAAGCGAAGTTTGCCTACGATTTTATTGCTCGCTCTGCTGCGTTTGCTGGTGGTCGCCGTCTTCCACGATGGCCCCAGACCGGTTTGCAGAAATGGAAAAAGACTCTTTGGAAGCTTTCACAGCATTAGTCCGTTCGGCAGGACCTAAAGCCAAGCCTTCTCTCTCGTCTAAGTTTGTTAAGAAGATGGAGGAGATCCCCTCTCTGGAGCTATCTCCAGAAGAGCCATGCAGTCTTGCCCTCCTTCTGGCAGAAAAATCCCTCATCGGAAAGTTCACGGGGTTATGGCCTAGCCCCAAATCGGTGGAGGCTTGGATGGAAGAACGCTGGAAATCGCTGATACATGGAAACGTTTCTCTATGTGCAGTAGGCAGGGGCTTTTTTGCATTCAGCTTCTCTAGCAAAGTGGATCGAGATCTAGTTTTCAGATCTGGGCCCTATTTCATGGGGCCGAGGGGGCTGTTCTTAGCCCCCTGGACTCTTGATTTTAATCCCGGAGCTGAGATTACTACAGCCCCTGTTTGGGTTAGGCTGCCTCATCTCCCCCTGCATCTATGGGGGAAAAGCTCTCTGGAGGACATTGGAAATAAGCTTGGGCGTTTCCTGGACAGTGTGGAGCCGAAAGGGGATCAATTTACCTGTGCTCGTGTTTGTGTTGAGGTTAACCTCAAGAAAGGACTCCCAGAAGCCATTCAGCTCTCCCTAGGGGAATGGCGCCATATCCAAGAGCTGGACTACGAGCAGATTCCTTTTAAGTGCCTTTGGTGCCATACTTATGGTCACTTCGCAAAATGCTGCCCCAAAGCCTCAGAAGTGGCAAAACCAGCTAAAGGAGATGATTTTCAGCCAGTAACCAACCGGCGAAGGCAGCCAAAGCGAAAGGAATCACTAGCCCAGGTTCCGAAGGTCACTCCTTTAGCGGAGGCAACTCTTGAAAATAAAAACAGCTTTGAAGCACTGCAAGAAGAAGAAGCCCTAGACCTGGAAGCAACAACAGTTATGGAAGACCCTCCGGTAGATGAAAGACTTCCGGATCCTGCCCTACCTGGCTCAGAAGAAGCGAAAGAAACCAGGGCTTCAGATCCTGAACCCCCTGCCCCTGCAGGTCAGGCTGTTTCAGTCCTCTCCAGCGGCTCGGTGGGAACTATTGAACCTGAAGACAATTCAGTCCCGTCTCCACCCCTTACCAGAGGGCGAAGGACCAACAAGGCACGTAGAGAAAAGGAGACAGCTACCAACATCTCTTTTGCATCTCAGAGAAACCTGGATCCCTACTTTAAGGGGCAAATTTCATCCCCCTGAGTCTAAATGTGTTGCTTTTGTCTTCTACTTTGCTCACAGTTTGTGAGAATTTACCCTTGTAAGCTCATTTTGTCATTATCTCGAATTAGCTCAAGAAACAGATAGGATTTGTCTCCCAAGACTTTTACAAGAAGATTGGCAACACTGTTAGAGGTCTCCAACCTTCTTCATATTTGTAACCTTTTGGTTCTGGCTTGCCAGAACGCAGATTAATACAATCTAACTGTTCTTGTCAAGAAAAAAACAATAATTTACACAGAACTTGTTATTAATTAATAATAATTTTTAATTATTGATCAATGATAACTACTATGATAATTTTATTTGGAATATATTATTAAGGAACATAACTAATTGATTAATGTGGTAGGCGACCAAATAGGGAGGAATTAAATGGCGATTACTTAATGTTCATAAGCCACACTTGACTTGTACCTCATTAAAAAGGATAAAAATAATATTTTAATGTTTTAAAGTCTAAGTAACACTAACAGTGGGTTGGAACATCAATGAGTATTAATAAAACAGATAAGGTATTAAATGAAAGGAAGGGAAAAGAGTCGTTAGGCGAGGAGATAAGGAGGGGGTGGATTTTGGAGAAGGGGATCTTTTGGACATTGAAGAAATTTAGCAGAGGAGGATGGAATTTCTAAAAGGGAGAACTCTTAGGTATGGTTGGACTTTGTACTTGGGTTTTAGGCTCAGGGGTCCAAGAAGCAATTCTTGGAGCTAGGTGGTGGGGGAGACTATCCTATTTGACTGGGTGGAAAACTGATTGGCAGTTGAATTTCTTAAACTAAAAGATCAGATCGACAACTCTAAGGATCTACAAAATTAAGCTATACAACTTCAACTACATGTATTTTGATGTTTTGGTGCTTTAAATTGTTTAAATTTTTTTATTGAATTGGCTAATTGAATGAATATGCATAAAATAAACATGTTGAACTGAGCTTCAATATGCAAAAAAATTACTATGCTCTATAATTTAATATGAATTTATATTGATTGTTACATTGTTTATTATTTCTTATTACCTATGAAATTTCTTTTACCTATGCATGCAACCCATCTATATATGTTTATACCTGAACTAAAATTTCATAGGATAGCTCTTAACCTGAAAACTCTTAACTTGAACAAACAAACTGTAAAAAGGAAAAGGGGAAAACTGTTAGATTCTTATTACTCAAACTAAGGACTTGGTGTAGTCCCTTCAATCATTAATCCTTTTAGCTCTTTTTAAAACCTGTGACCAAATCTCATCCTTCCCGACTAGATTGAAGATAGCCATTTTTCCCTTCATAGAATTTGAATAGTTATACGTAGTAAAATATTTGTTCATTCCAGAAATCTAAGCTTCAACTTCTTCTCCATTTTTGAAGTCACCGTGAAAGGTAGGAGGTTTTATTTCTTTTGTATTCTCTGGTTATCTCATCTTTATATTTTCTCTTCTTCCTTCATCTACCCTTAGAGCAACTACTAGAATATTCCGATTCACTAGCTACCAGACTTTCATCACAGGAAGGATATTCAGAGCACGAGTCAACTTGTTTACATTTCTTTTTACACTTACCCTTAGACATTTCATTCAATTTAAATAGTAAACTTGCTTCATGTTAAGATCTTCGTGAGTTCTCATCACACTCTCATGTTCAGTTTTAAAGTTTAGAAATTCAGCTTGTAAGTATCTTACTGTTTGTAGAATATCATTTGAGTTATCATTAACATTATCATTTTTTTGTTGTTCTTAATCATTAAGTTCAAACCAAATAGGTGGGGTAGGGGATCGTATCCTAGCCATCTCTTCCTACAGTTTAATAAAACAATTTTCTTTTATACAAGTAAGAAGAACTACATGAATTCATCATTATTTTTTTCTCATAGCATGACTGGTCACCATAAGGCCAAGTTTCGTAACTTAATCTCTAATACCACATTGTAACAACCCCAAAATACACTAAACTTAAAAAAAAAAAATTATACTTAACTATCTAAAACCCTACATAGCCGCTTTCATATATATATAAACTAATATATGCAATATGTATAATTTCAATACTTATTCTTCAACATTTTTACACACACAATTGAAAACATCATTCTAAAAGGTGTAACCCATTTCTTTTATTAAAGGGTTTATAATGTATATACATCATCCTTTAGTAACCACATTGGTATGAATTTTCTCTTACTACATCCTAAGTAAGAGTACTAAGTAGGTAGATGTAGTAATACTTACCCTATAAGGGGAGTCCCCCATGTCTGAACCTTTTATATATATATATAAATATATAATTAAATTCTATTTTTAATAATAAACAAAATCATCATAATATTTAACTCCTTAAAATCATTTTAAAGCTATCAATTCATTACACTGTCATTACTTTAAATATCAACTTGTTCTCAACAAGGAAAGTTAATTATTTTATATAGTCCAAAACAACCAAAAATGAACGTTATATTGACTCTTCCTGAGCCTTATTCACTTTCTATCCAATCTAAATGTCTCATTCTTAAATAGATTTAATTGGAGTATATCTATATGCATACAATCTATTTCATATGACAAACTATTCCTAACCATTTGATAAAATGTGAAAACCTTACTCCAACGGTTGTTAATCTATCTCATGCATGAAAAACAAAGGGACAGTGAAAGACTTGAGTGTCTGCTGCGATTCTGACTCTGCAACTTACTAGGTGAGGAAAGACTGTTATACAATTATGCAATCGTGACTGCTCCATTAATCCGTGTAATGATTGGGTATCTATACCACATGCAAAAAAGACAGTTAGTTGATTGTCTATTTAACCAAGACGATAAATACAAGGGAGAAGAAGACCAATGAACATAAGAAATGGTTATATGGCAGACTGGATCTATCCAGGATGGACACAATACCAACTACTACAGTTTACAACTCATTCGATTTCAAATATTATTTTCTGGAAAGATGAAACATTTTTTTTAACAAAAACTTAAGACTCAAATACAATAACCAGAGATCACGGAAAATATCACCGTTCATTGAATTGGAATAGCACGGAGATTCTATTCCTGCGCTATCTTACCCTCTGTACAAAACCACAGAGCATCAAAAATTTTGGTTCATGCATCCAGCATGTAATTGTAACGTTTATTGTATATTTGAATTCTAGGATAATTTGCAGAGACTCACTCTCCATATACTTTATATTCATTTATATAAACGTTCAATCCCAAAAACTTCTTCGGTTATATATATATATATATATATATATATATATATCACACCTTTAAGCAAGGATTTGATTCATTAATTCGTTTGAACTTTAGGAAAGGGTTGTATTTACACATTGTTGATTATTGTCATTTTGGTAGCAATTGAGGTTGACCTTATAATTATAAGCCTACCATATTTATAAAAAATACATCGTTAAGAAAAAAATGTTTCATCACTAATTAAAAACAACTGTGATACATTCAATATAATAAGTGTATCCTACACATCACAATGCTTAAATAAGTGTGGCACCTTGACTTCCATTTAACTATATAATCAAACAATTTATCGTTAGTTTAAAACGGTAGTTAAGATCATAGCTATTCCACATCACTAAAATCAACATAGATCTATTTAGGTTATGTTACTTTACGTGACAACATCTCCCCCATACTGGGATGCAAAGCACCTTGTTCCTCCCTCTTGGTACAACAAGAAATAGCATAAAAAATAGTTCACCCTCGTCATTCACCATATTGCCTTAAATATAACATTGTTACATATATGTGATAGTTAAAATGTTATACTCATCCTTTATTAAACTTGTGAAGTGACTATGCTAGTACAATAAGCAGTAACAAGTAATCTATTTTATATTTATTTAATTTGAGACTTTTATATTTATATTTTAAATATTTAATTAGAATTAGAAAATAATAATTAATCTAATAATACTAAAATTTAAAACTAATTTTAAAAAAATCAATAAATTTAAAATTTTATTTTTGATAACTTATCTTAAACAAGCTTTTATTTTATTTAATTATATAGAAACTAAATCTGTTCAAAATTTAAAACTTATTTTAAAAAATAATAAATTTAAAATTTTTATTTTTATAACTTATCTTAAACAACTATTTTTTTTTTTTCAGTAGAAAAAAACATACTATTAATATTCATGGAGAATCAAATAGTACATCAATGATCTTAGTCTTTTAAAGATATAGCTCATTTCTGAGCATCCACATTCTTGACAGAAACCTATAAGTTTAGGAACATAGTCATTACAATATACAGTCAAAAAAAAAAAACTTCCATGAACTATAGACAATATATGCAACTGAAACTAAAGAGTAAATTAATCATAAAACCTCATAGTTCCCATATGGTAGATATCAGAATCATGGACTTCTTCCTAAATTAAAAACCCAATTTCTCCCTCCAAAGCCAATTTTGAGAGCTTGTATGGTAAGGAATTGTGATGTCCATAAATATGCTCAAAAGACATATCGTTGAAGAGTTGAGTTTCTGGGTTGATCCTCTTACACCAATGTATTAGAGCTGTAACTTTTAATTTGTAAAACATTTCGTCCATTTTATAGTGACCCCAAACCCGAACAAATTGACCACCTTCAAAACACACCACAGGCCAAAAAAACTCAGCCTTCGTGTTAGTACTTGTACCACAATTTAGCCTCAAGGTAAAATAAATGACTCTGGTTCAGGTAAATAGCACATAGACCATTAGTCGCTGCACTATCAAATAAAGTAACACAACAATTTATCTGAAAATCGAAATTACAATTTTCTTAAATGCCTGCTCCTTGATATGAAGATTACACAAATTCAGGATCTAGAAAAAAAACATGCTGGACGTTTGGAATTAAATCTTCGAAAACTGCCTTATTCCTTGAATGCCATATAGACCACGACATAATGATCGGAAGAAGAGGGTGGTCTCTACAGTGTCTAAACCAAATGAGAGTAAATATGTTTAACATAAGCCTATTATGCCATAAGCTTAAAGTTATTGAAGAAATTTCGACGTTTTCATCGTCTTTTTCAATTTTCTCATTGTCTTTTCTTTTCACCCAGAGATAAAGCTTTTGAAAAAAATTGACGGATAAAGTTATTGGAAAAATTTCCACGTTTTCGTCGTGTCTTTCAATTTTCCCATCGTGTTTTTACCCACGGATTAAAGAGTATTTCCCGCTTTCGCGGTCTCTTTCCCTATTCTCACCAACTACGCGGATTTCTTTGTTCTCACTTTCTTTCACTTTCTTTCCATGAGATGAAGAACGTTTCCCTATTTCTGCGTGCCTTTCAATTTTCCAGATCTCTCGGCATCTTCAACCGCACTTTATATATATATATATACGTTACGTAGCCAAGCATTTAACGACTCACAGGCTTTGGAGGACTTTGGAGTCGGAGCGTAAATATATATATATATATATACGTTACGTAGCCAAGCATTAAACGACTCACAGGCTTCGGTGGACTTTGGAGTCGGAACGTAAGAAATGGATCATGTTCTGATGATGACGGTGTGCTTTCTGATCATGGCAACCTATGTAGTGGTTGCGTAGTTTGAATCTTTCCGACAATACAGGAAGAATTCGAGACAAGTTCGGGCTGCTTAAAGCGATGGGAACGCTTGACCTAAGATTATAAGGATAAATGATTGGAGTGGATTTCAAACTTGTACCTAAAAAAACTATATTTCCCTATAATCTAAAACATGGACTTATAAATTATCATAGAATTATCATGACATTTATCTCTCTACTTATAAGTTTTTGTTGTGATATTAGGGAATTAATGTCTACACTAAAATCATCATTAACCTCTATATCACCTTCATCATTCTTTATGCTTTGTTGAGGTACTAGAATATTCAACATTTTTCTCTTTATTGAGATTCTTTTATTTCCAAATATACCATGTGACTATCCTTTAAATTATTTACTTACAGTATTGACTTATATATGTAACTTCAAAGCTTCGATTAGTCATTTGGAAAATGATGTGTTCTACGTACTTAGGATTTATAATGTGTTCATTTGTATGTTCACATGTAGATTTTGTTGGATACCTAATCCTTTGGAATTATTATCCACTTGTAAATAGTTGCATCTATTTTAGTTTTTGAAAGTGAAAAGTCACTCACTTAATTCTTGGAATGTGAAAGCCAAGTGTTACATTCATAATGTATAAATAAATGATTGATATCAATAAAATATAATCAATCCTAGAGTTATACCATCAAGTGGTATTAGAGGTGGGCTCTGACAGAAGTGGTATTAGAGGTGGGCTCTGCCATAACTCCTGTCCTATCAATCTGAGTTTTTCCCTCTGCCGTCCTTAGACCTACCAACTAGTCTTCCACTGAAGGAATTTTTTCCGGCATCTATCTTTTCCAAATTTGGGTGTTTCTCCCTCTCACTTTGTGACCTGTTGTGACTTGAGTCGTCACTATAATACTGTTTGCATTATCTGCATAGACATTTTGGGATTCCCTGTCACTACCTGTTGGTGGTATCATTCTCTGTGTGGACGAGATTCCTTCCTAGCTTTTGCACATGGATAAACTTGATCCTATGCGTGCAAAGCCTAATCTGTGACTTGTCTCTGTGTACATCCTGTGTGAGTGGAGACACTCCCCAACCCTTTATGTACCTTTCACATTACCCACGATTTGTCACATGAGATTAGAGGAAAATGCTAGTGAAGATATGAGCTAGAGACCATAATATTAAACGTGAGCAAATGTACAGATAAAGAGCGAGATTATGCGTGTGTCCATGAAGGCATCTCCACAACCACCATCTAGACTACTACCTATTTCAATCTCTTGGATGAGATTCAAGTAGACTTGGATTACATCACCTGCATTCCTCACTTGTGTGTTTAACCTATGACCACGATCTACCACCATGACCTGCAACTTGTTTTTAGAGTATTGTATCGATACTTTGATTTACAATGGTTTTTTTCATAGAGAAGTGGGATAATTGCATGGGTATTCATTCAGTGGGCATGGGCCAAATACTAATAATTATCTTCATACTTAAGGACAAAATTGTGGAAACGTTTTGGTGGTTTTCGCTTGGATAACTATTCCATGTTTCTCTTGGTGGTGGTTATTTCCTTGGATAACTTTTTGATGCCCCTGTGGGTAAATGAAAGGGATGGGTGATTGGAATTTGAAGTTATAAATGTTTGTTGTTTATGTCAATTTTAGTTTAGATGCTTCTCGTGAATTGAATCTTTTCCCAAGATAATATTCTTTAATAAGCATTTCACATTATGTCTTTCACAACTGACTAAGTTGACATTTTGTCATTTTCGATTGACTATGTTTGTAATTGCTCTGGTTTTTGTGGAAGGAAGTGGATTTATTTAATATAATGTCGGGCCTATTAAAAATTTCTGAACTAGAATTTGGTTTGTACCAAACTATAAATGGTGCAAGGATAAGACATGCACAATAGATGTACATAAACTAAATTGAATTAATTATTCCATAGATGATATTGGAGATTGTCTTGTAGACCTTTGCAAAGAGTTTTATATTATAGATTTCTGGTATTACCATCTTGTTGGAGATGCATTTTCTGAGAGGATGTAAAAGAAGGATTGTAAGAAGCAAGATGGGTTGTTCCAACAAACATGGATATGAGCTGAAGACATGCAAAATTTCATGGGATAAAATATCAAAGAAAAAGAAGAAGGAAGAAGCATAAAATAAAGCTTCAGAATCAGTTAATGTTTCTAAATGTATTCATTCTATTGTTGCACATTGTAGCATTGGCATAAATGAATCATTGGTCAATACATAATTTATGTCTTGGTGAGATACTTGGCTACTTGACATATGAGAAACGCACCACATGACATTTATAAAATAATTTTTTGAAGAGTTGAACGACAATATAGATGGTGTAGTATATTTTATGGATAATTCCATCGTAAAACCCAATGGCATCTACACCATTATGCTCAAATTTCCTACATTCCCTGATTTGATATTGCATAATGTTCTTTATATTCCAAAGTTGCAAAGGAATTTGTTGTCTATTGTGCATATTCGATGGAAAGGCCATTTCATCTACATTTTTGATGGAAAAGTTGAGATAAGGAGGTCCTATGATAGCCAACTCATGATGACCAGATGGAAAGATGAGAGACCGTTGAAGCTAAAAGAAATGTCTATAACAACTCATAACTTTTCCCATGTAAATAACAATCATGAAGTTTATAATGAGATTCCACATCTTGAAGGGGCGATCCCTAGCTTCGATCAATCTTTGGAATCTCCTTTTGCAGTAACAACTCCTCCTCACGAATAATTTGCTACCACTTCACCAAAACAAGAGGTTCAATTGCATGATGTGATTGAGAGGATTATCCCACAGAATATTGAAGAGAATGAAGCACCACCAGCTAAGCAACCTGGACATTCATGGAAAGTTCCATAATGGGTCACAAATACACTTGAAAGTGTCTAGCCTGATGAAGTTGAAAATATGTGAACACGAAGTTTGAACCAGACAAGATGATGGAGGATATGCAAATAATTCAAATTTAGGCGATATAGAAGGTATGGATGTCTCATATCACTGTGAATTGATTATCTTCCGACATTGAAACAAATTCCTTTGAACGGCATGATACTCGTAATGAGGGGAAAGAATCCATGCAAAACTAGTATGATTCTCTCATCAAGAATGGGACCTTAAAGTTGGTGGACCATCTATTTCGGAGCAAACAAATTGGTTGCAAGTGGGTCTACAATAACACAAAGAGAGAGATGGCTCACTTGACAAGAACAAGGAGAGGCTTGTGGAAAATGGTATTGCACAAAAGGAAGGAATTAACTCTAAGGAAACTTTCTCCCCACATGAAAATGCTGTACAATCTATATTCTATTGTATTTGGCTACAAATAATGGGTGGAAAATTCATCAAATGGATGTGAAGACCACTTTCTTGAATGGAGATTTGAAAGATAATGTATGCTTGTCTCATCCAAAAGTATTTGTTGTTAAGGAACAAGAACTTGAAAGATAATGTTTTCATGTCTCATTTAGAAGTCTTTCCTATGAAAGGGAAATAACAAAAGGTATGCAAACTCATCAAGTCATTGTATGGCCTAAAACAAGAACCTCACGCATGGTACGGAAAGTTAGCCAAGAATCCTCTGAAATAAATTTTCAAACACCTTAATATTTATGAGGCAACATTGATTGTAAATAAAGTTGGAAGATATGTTGTATTTCTAGTGTGGTTTATGTAGATGATATTTGGATGATAGGGAACAATGAAATGTATATTGCATCCATAAAGAAATAATTGAAGAAGGGATTTGAGATGATATATTTGGGACACCTTCACTTTTACTTGGTAACTGAAGTGACTCAACGTCCCCTGTACATAGTTGTAGAACGATGCATAAGTTGTAGAGTTTTAGAAATTTTGGAAGTCATGAAATAAGTTGTGAAACTAGTCACAGAAACTGAAGAACATTACAATGATATGGGAGCTACTAAAGAAGTTGTGGAAGTTCCATAATGGATGACCACTGTTGAATCCAAGAAACAAATGGCCATGAATATACAATTAATAGATCTATAACAAATATTGTGTTACAAATATACTAATCATGAGCTAAAGAAGCAACGGTTTGACTTAGATCATAATAGTTGGTTTGAGATACTTCTTACATAATCCTTTCAACAATTAATCCAAAAAATCGTTATGTTTATCATATAGTTTCCTTGAAGATCAGTATAGTTTGAACCGTCGCCAGACTATTTATCTTTATAATGTTTTGTAATTTTTTTTTCAAATATAAATAAAATCCTCTTCCTCTATAGAGGAGGTTGTCAAGTTGTTAGAAAAGGAAGAGGAAAAGTTGTAACTATGTTTTCAAGTTTGCTAATATAAGACATTTTCATTTCTTCAATTTTTATGTTTATATGAGAGCTCCACGACCTTTGTGATCTTCCACAGTGTCTGTTTGAAGGTTTGAAGGAGGGAGACACTCTTCGGTGGAAAGGTAGTGTGTGTGTGTGTGTGTGTGTGTGTATTGATAAATGTGTGGACTAGTTAAGTGGTTTGTGTTTGATTTGTATATCTATTATTTCATACATTTTTTTAGCATTAGCAAATCTATATCTTTGTCTCCCATCTCATTATTACACTAGTAGATAACATGTGTTTTATTACAAAAGAAGTAAAAATATTGGTTTTGAAATTTGTGAAGAGTGATATAGAACTAAATTTTCCTATTTAAAAAGAATAGGGTAAAATGAATCAAATATAAAACTAACAAAGTAGTCATAATTGTATTTTGGTGATAAAAAAAGAACTATCTATCTCAAAAAAAAATCATAATTGTAGTTTGGTAATAAAAAAAAGATAATTATTTAAAAAGATAATCAAATAATTCAATAATAATAACTTGAATATCTATCTAACAAAATACTCACAATTATATTTTCTGAAAAAATCAATAATAATATAGCTAGACTATCCATGTGATGATGGCTAAAATTGCAAATGAATTTGAAGTGAATCCAGATGTTAATTATATCATAAGAGGAGAATTTCACTCATCTTGTCCATGCTTTGGAGCCTCAATGATTCATTTACTTATGAAAGGAAGAGTCTACTCATTCTTATGATCATGACACCGAGCTCACCTCACTTATGAAGACAATATCTATCACTCAATCATGACTTATGAAAGGAATAGTCTACTCATTCTTAGGATCATGACACCAAGCTCATCCTCACTTAATGAAGACAATATCGCTTATTCACTCATGTGAAAGCAAGATAGAGCACTCACCATAATTCTTGCGAAGGTAATCGGGCTTCCAAAACACCTTGTGGAAATGCCATCATGTTCCTAGCCATGACGTGAATGATACTTTCACTCTAATTTATGTGAGCATGTGTAGAATGTCCAAAGATATAAAGTATATTACATTATTACCATAATGACTTGAACATATATTACATTATATTTCACTTTTTGTTTAAAAAATATATATTTTATTTTGTAATAAAGAATTTTATTTTGACATAAAAATAAAATTAAATCTTAACAAATTTTATGCAGGGAAGATTTTTGTTTCCAAATATTTTTCCCCTTTCTAAACGATGACCCAAATACTTGCAAAAAAATCATAATTGCAAATTAATAGAACCTTTAACTTTTTAAATCACCATGAGAATTGAAAAATTACCACAAAATTAATATACTCCAAAACTTTACGAGGAAGAGACGATCATTTTATAAGAATTCTAATTCCAAACATTTAACCACCTTTATGAGGAAGATAAATGTTGATTTTATTAAAATTCTAATTCCAAAACATTTAACCAACTTCACAAGGAAGAGAAAAAATGATTTTTTGAAAATTATAATAAATTTGTAATTAAAAATTCATAGTGACACTCTTTTGCCATATTTTTGGCACTAAATATCATAATGCTTGTGATTTTCTTCGGAATCTCTAACTATGCTTTTAGATAGAAATTGTGCAACCACAAGCTCTTAGATCATCACACAGAGCCAACAACTATTGAATCTCAATACTCAATCCTTTGTCAATAAAATTTAAATCATAATATGCTTTTGTATGTAAAAAATAGTTCACTATATGAGATTTTGGGCCATTGATTAGGGTTTTTCCCAATTCAAGACATTCTAAAAATGCGCAATCCAAACTTCAAGGATGACAAAGGTCAATTATTTCTACCATTTCCTTAAAATCAACTCATGTGGCCTTTAATTGAATCTTTTTGTTAAAAGTGCATTCATTCATCTCCATTATAGAGTAAGCAAGGGCTTCCTAAAGATTTTTGTAGCACAGAATGGGATAAAAAACTACATGGATTTGTTGGTATTTTCCTTTGAATCTTTTCCAACACATTTTTCAAGGTGTTATGGTATTATGTGGTACTTCAGAATAACTTATTCATTTTTTTTTCTTGCAGCAAGATGCTGCAAACAGGAAAATCCATTTTATTCACATTAAGCTTAAAATGCTAATTTCATTAAACTTGGATTTATTCTAGTCCAAGTCACTTTGAAGATGGGTCACAAATAGCCTTTCTAAACCCCAAAATCAAGCAAAATATGGTTCCAAAAGTGCCAAATACGGGTTCCGAAAGAGCCAAATCCGGTTCTAAAAGTGCCAAAACCAGTTCCGAAAAGTGCCAAAACCGGTTCTGAAAGTGCCAAATCAAGGTTCCAAAAGTGCCAAAGCCGGTTCCAAAAGTGCCAAATCAAGGTTCCAAAAGTGACAAAACCGGTTCCTAAATAGCCAAATCCATTTCCAAAAGTGCCAAATCCAGGTTCCAAAACCATACTTTTTCTTTTGATATTGTCACTTTTGAAATTGGTTTTTGGTGTGTTCCGATATGATAATTATGATGGTCATTTGAAGTTGTAAAAAATATACAAATTATCAAATGAATCGGTGTCTGTATAATATGACGGTCATTTCAAGTTGAATTTCATTAACCAACACCCCATTTTGAATGAGGCTCGAGATAATTGCATGAAGGGTCAGCCGATCCTTCTTTTGCCCACTATTATTTTCATAATAGTTCTAGACTACAAGAAGGGTAGTTCAATCCTTCGTGTGTTCACCATTCTGGATACAGGTGAATTGTCGGATATTGCTGTTCTCAATTATCTACTAAAAGAAGGGGCAGACGATCCTTCTTGTCGGCAGTCGAAAGTCCATAGAAATATTGTTTAGATGTTATAGCATAGGAAATGTCCCAATCCCTACTATATACTACGGAAGTTAGTAGTGGGGAATTGTCGTCCCAACTTTCGTAGATTAACTATTTTTTCATTTCTGTTTTAAATGAAGGGTCGGCTGACCCTTCTTGTGGTTAGTATGTTTGCAGTCTTCATTGTTCAAGATATACATGAATTTATAGCCTATACTTCATAGGTTGAATATTTGCACAATTCCCTCATAAACGAAGGGGCAGTCGACCCTTCTTCTGACCAATATTATTTTCATACTAGTTCTAGACTGCAAGAAGGGTCGTCCAATCCTTCTTGTGTTCACTAGTCTAGATACAGGTGAATTGTTGGATATTCATGTTCACAATTATCTACTAAATGAATTGTCAGCCGACCCTTCTTGTGATTTGTATTTTTCCAGTCTTGACCATTCTGGTTATACATGAATTGATCTCTATTTTGGCAGGCCAAAATATCACACATGTGAGCCTCGGAGAGATGACACCATAGGAAGTGATGGCATGGCATGTATGATGACATGGAATGTGTGATGAGGGTGGAAAGACACATGATGGTGTTTTGGTGCTATCATTAAGTCAGTGTCTCAATATGACATCATTCTGGAGAAGTATGACAAGTTTGTGAAACTTTGGAAATTGACAAAGTATGGAAAAAGTAGAAAAAAATACTCTAAGATAATGCCTTCCATAATTCATGGTTTGAAAAAAATGGACGCACCATCATATCATGCTATAGCTTGTTGAAGTGGCTATCTAGTCATGGTCTCAGTTTTCCTTAATCATTTCTGAGGAGAAAGTTATAAGTCTGCCAAAATAGGGTTTCAGGATCAACCTTGGAGAAAATCTTGGAAATGACCAAGTGTTGAAAAATTGGTTCAGGTGGCCTTGGGAAAATGTCAAATCTGGATGGTAGAAATGGCAAACTCCTAGGCTAGACCTTCCTTGAAAACAGACGCCACATAACCACGCGTGGGATCTTTGATAGCAACCTTTTCTGCCTTAGCCATGGCAGGAGCACCACTCCTTGGATGCAAAGCGCCAAATGCAGACAGAGAGCTAGAAGTCGTGGACATAATTAGCTCTGAAAACCCAATATTAGTAGAAAAGATCGATATTCCTTTTGACCATTCAGACTTCCAATGTCACGGCAAACTCTCCTGGCTTGGCCAGCGGCATCTTGGCGTTAGGGTTTTAGAGCTGTGATGTTCCCGTCAAATGGAAAGAAACTAGACGTGAAAAATAGAACCGCTTTTTCCCTTTATACCCGCAAACAGCTTTGATGGCCAAGGATGGTATCGCATGGGTTAAAATTGTCTAGAATACCACCTTACATGCGTGCGATATGGCCATGGAATGACACGTGGGTTTAATGGTTTTCCCATCGCACCAACCATATTCCCTATCTCTTGGTTATTTTGGTAATGCGATACCCAAATGATCGTTGACTTTTATTTGCCATTAGATACATGCTATATCACCATATCTTTGACAATCTACACATTCACTTTTAGCTACGGAATGGTTAAAATTCAGGGATCCCTCACCTTCAATTCGTTCTTGGTGTAGGTGCAAGCAACCTCTGGACCATCAAGCAAATTTGAACAGTGTGGCTACAATTCTTTTTCTTGGCTAATGAAAATACCAAACTCGATACATCTGTTGCGATGTAAGCTAATAATCATAACTGTAATGCCCAATCCATAAAACTAGAAACAAGTGTTCTATATTTGGTGAAGAAATTACGCATCCCTCGCCTTTCATTCCGACGACGACACCAAGCTATTTGGAAAACTAGTTCTCAGTCACATGGCTGGATATCCTTTCACGAATTTTACACTGGTGACTTTATCAAATGAACGTAGATTTCTACTTCTTATCACAGTGGTCTCCTCCCATACTGGTAGGACTGAAAATAATTTCCATTGCTGCACTTACAATTTCCCAAAGCCACATTTCTCGTCTTAATGACTCGGTTGCTTCACCTGAGTGCTACTTGATGTAGACTATGATGGAGCTCATGGCGTCTCTCATTGTGTGACCTGGTATTCATTATCAAATCGTTGGCTGGAACATTCGCTTATCATTCACATTTTCTTTTTTACGTCTGGAGGCTTTATCCCAGATGCAAGACATGAGGAGGCTCTTAACTCTTTATATATTGCATTGCTTACAACATATTGCAAGTAACAAATGACAAAGGCTTTGGCCTTGGGTGTTTGGGTGATGGAGGATACGTGGGCCCTCCTGAATAGGCGCTTGGTCCCATGGTGAGGCCCTCGGTGCTGGGCGCTAATAACATTTTGTTCCAGCTTTCTTTGGCCTACTCTCCTCCACCAAAAATCGACACTTAGGTTAGAAGTAACTGCTTTTATTTATAAAAATTAAACTTTTATAAAGTCTAACTTTGGAATTTAAAAATATCGAAGCCTTTCCCATAATAGCTTTTGGCTTTAGGCGTATTAGATAAGCCTTTCTCCACACTTAGAGTATATTAAAAAATAAAAATCCTTAGTGCCTCCTTTTATATGAAAATTAAAAGCCTTTGCTCACAAGGTCAAAAATAGGTTTGAATGGCTAAAATTTTGTCGAATTTTGAAGACTCCTTCCAACCATTTTTCTTTTGCAACTTTGGTGCCCACACCTGACGACAAATGTTTCTTCCTCGGCCAAGTTTGAAACCCCTGTTATGAGAAAAATGTTCTATTTTCCACCGTTAAATGTTGCCAGAAGAGAATTAATTACAAATTTTTTTGGGTGCTAACACCTTCTACCTTGTATCAAGTTTCAGCTGAGTTGGTACCTGAGATGGTACCTACCCTAGGAAAGGTTGAAGCAACAAGTAAAAGAAGTTTTTATGAAAGTACTGATATGCAGGTGGAGAAAGAAAGAGAAGCCAAAAGATTAAAATCAAGCCAACAAGATGAAGTAGTTGTATCTAACAAAGAAAAGGGAATGAAGAAAGAAAAATACCAAGGGCTAGGAATTCAAGTATAGGAATACGAATTTGACGAGGCAAGAGCTGCAAGTGATTCTAGCAAATTTCATTCAAGAGATTAAATATGTGTAAAATATGGCAAAGACAGACAAACAGCAGCATAAGCAATGCATAAGTTGTTTCCAAAAGTTAGGAATGTTGTTGATTCAGAAATTACTCTGATGACTAGAAGAGATCCAAAAAACAATACTTTGAATTTGGCCATATCATCTAATGATAAGGTCACAAAAATGAAATTGAATTTGCAGAAGATAACAGTCCCTGATAAAATTCACCTACACAGACATACTGGAGAGGTGATTTATGTTGATATGATGAAAGCTACTTTAACAGTGGAAAAACTACAGAAAATAGTGAACAGACTGCAAATCTAGTTGAGGCAAGAGAAAACAAAGAACAGTGCTCATCAGCTGCAAATAAAAAGATTACAAGATGACCTGGTGAAGAGCAATGATGAACCAAATAGAGGGGAGGAAATTAAAAATCTTTTAGCTAAGAAAGAAAAGAATATCCAATTACTTCAGCAAAATGTTAGAATTCCAGCAACTCAAATAATTCAAGCCTCTGAATTAACTATGTTAAAACAAGAAAAAGAAACTTTATCTCAAGAATTGGATGACTTTCCAGCTAAATTTCTCAAGTTTGAGGAAAAAGAGGAAAGTTGGGAGAAAGATAGATCGAGTCTTAAGACTGAAATTGAAGATCTTAAGGCCAAATTGGCAAATACAGCACAAGCGAAGCAAGGAATAGATCAAGGAAACAAAGAAGCAAGCACATATGATATAGTTCAAGCTATGTCCCAAATTAGCTTGAAAGAGGTGGAGATCATAGAACTAAAAGAAAAAAACAAAGACTAGAAGAGGAAAATCAAAAAAAGGAAAATGAAATAAAAGAGTTGACAAAAAACAATAAAGATTTAGTAGGCAGAAATCAAAGGATGATAGGCCAAGTGACAGGACAAATAGCATTGGAAGGTGCAAAGCATTTGATTTGGGATTCAATCATCGATGAGGCTGCAAAATTGAGGCCTTATTTAGATTTTATGAAGACAAAGGAAGCCATAGCAAATGATAGCTTACAAATTTGTAAAGCAATGAGAGAATTTTTAGATAAGATACCAAAAGATACAGCCTAGGGTACCATAAGTTTCTTAAATACTCTGACAGAAGGTGATCTGAAAGCAATGGTTATCGAAAATAGGGTAACAGTCATAACTTGAGCTAGGAGAGTCCTTGGCAAACATTCTCACATTGAGAATGTTTAGGCTATTGCAGAACAGATGAAGGAACAGGTTGAAGCATTCAAAAAGGAATTCGAAAAGGTAATACAAAAGTGAATGCCTTCTTTTTGGGATGAGAATAATGAATCAATTTCCTAGGACAATTATAAGGATTTACTATATAACATTGGGAGGAACCATGAATAATTTCAAGGTTTGACTGATGTTCTAGCAGGGAAAATTCTACTGAAGAAACTCTCCCTTGACTTTGAATTCTAAACTAGCTGGCCATGATAGTTGAAAATATTCCTCCAACTTACATTGTAGAGAAGATAGAATGAAAGTTCCAATCGAGGAGATGACTAGTTATGAGGTACCTTCTACAGAGCAATGGAAGACAGTGGAGAGATATGGGAAAATCAAGTACACCTTGCACACTTGAAGACTACTGTTCGATAAAGAAGCCCTATCAACAGCTACAGCCAATAGAAAGACATCAAATGTTATATTCTGAGAAATTTTGGAAATTGTATAAATTTTGACCGAAATGGAATGTAATAGTTAGTTTATAATTTTCTATTTTTAGTTATGAAGCAATTAGCGTCTTACCTTGAGAGGTTTTACAATGTATAAAAGACAATTTTTGGCAATGTAGTAAGTGTTGGAACCCGTGAAGAGATATTCATTTTGTATTGAGCCCTTCAATTTTGAATAAAGATGGTTGAGCAGAGTTGATGCATATTTTCAAGACTAAAGATTCCGGTGATATTTTATTGAAAGAATTAGATTGTTTTTTGGGGAAATCTAGTAAGGGTTGGAAATCGTGAAGATATACCCATTTTGTATTGAGCCCTTCAATTCTGAAATAATATTTCTGAACAGAGTTGATACATATTTTCAACAGTAAAGATTCCTGTGTTATTTTAGTCAAAGGATTAAAAAGAATGTGACTATCCTGTCAATAATGAGCTAATTAACAAATTAAATTATGACGATAATGACTGCACTGTGATTGCAAAATGTGAAACAATATGAATCAAGGAAAGAAATAGACTGGTGGATAACCTGCATATAAATCATATGAATGATAAATGAAGCACACAGATTTATATTTTTTATGATTTAACAATACAAAACAGAGTTAGTAGATGTATGTATGAAAAACCAAAATGAATCAAGGAAATTTGATTCATATAAAAAAAGAAAGTAAAATAGGAACTAACTGAAATTTTTTAAAGATTGTAAAACATTACAAGTCTCCAAGTACAGAGTGTCTCTAGTTCTCTCCTTCGATGGTCCCCCCAAGTCATGCGATTTGCCCAGTATTATTTCCATTCTAGTTCTATACTGCAGGAAGGGTCATCTGATCCTTCTTGTGCTCACCATTATAGATACAGGTGAATTGATGGATATTGGTGTTCTCAATTATCTACTAAACGAAGGGTCAGCCGACCCTTCTTATGCTTAGGATTTTTCCATTATTGACCATTCTGGTTATACATGAAATGATGGCCTAGCCTTAGTATTTTTCCATGATTGACCATTCTGGTTTTCTATTGTAAATGTTTTCCAATAATGGGGGATTTGATGGCCGCAACCTGCAACCCACAATTGCAGATTGCGGGAAGAGTATTGTAAATGTTTGCGTTCTTCGTTTCTGCAACCTGCAATGTAGATTGTGGGAACTATTTGAATAATGGATTTGCGACATGCATTTACACAACCCGCAATGTAGATTGCGGAAACTTTGGTTTGTTTTCATTTGAAGTTGTAATGTCATTAACCAACACCCCATTTTTGAATGAGGCTCGAGATAAATGAATGAAGGGGTCAACAACCCTTCTTCTGGCCAATATTATTTTCATAATAGTTCTAGACTGCAGGAGGGTGGTTCGACTCTTCTTGTATTCACAATTGTGGATATAGGTGAATTGTTGTTTGTTGGTGTTCATAATTATCTACTAAGAGAAGGGGCAGCCGATCCATCTTGTCCGCAGTCAGAAGTCGAGATAAATATTGTTTACATGTTATAACATAGGCAATGTACCGATCCCTACCATATTTTGTGGATGTTGGTAATGGGGAATTGTTGTCCCAACCTTCATAGTTTAAAAAAAAAATTCATTTCTCTTTTAAATGAAGGGTTGAATGACCCTTCTTGTTCTTAGTAGTTTTGCAATCTTCACCATTCATTATATACATGAATTGAAAACCTATACTTCATAGGTTGAATATTTGCACAATTCTCTCATAAAGGAAGGGACATCTAACCCTTCTTCTGCCCAATCTTATTTTCATACTAGTTCTAGACTGCTATAAGGGTCGTCCGATCCTTCTTGTGTTCACTAGTCTGGATACAGGTGAATTGATGGATATTGGTGTTCACAATTATCTACTAAACGAAGGGTTGGCTGACCCTTCTTGTGATTTATATTTTTCCAGTCTTGACCATTCTGGTTATACATGAATTGATCTCTTTGTTGGCAGGCTAAAATCTCACACTTGTGAGCCTCAAAGAGAGAACTGACACAATAGGAAGTGATGACATGGAATGTGTGAGTGTTGCAATCTGGCATCATTCTAGAAAGGTATGACAAGTTTCTGAAAATTTAGAAATTGACAAAGTACGGAAGAAGTAGTCAAAACTACTCCGAGACAATGCCCGCCATAATTTATGGTTTGAGAAAAATGCACACCCCATCATATCATGCTATAGCTTGTTAAAGTGGCTATCTAGTTATAAATGATTGTGGATGAGGGAACTGTATGAATAATGGATTTGTGACATGCGTTTCTGCAACCTGCAACCCACAATGTGGATTGCGCATTGCAGAAACTTAGGTTTGTTTTTATTTCGAGTCGTAGTTTCGCAACCTACAATTGCAGATTGTGAGAATGTTGTATATATTTCCAAAAAAATAAACCCCTGAAACTCGTCTTCTGCATTACACAGATTAGATCTCAGCCGTTGATTTGTCTTAATCTTATGGCACAGATTTTACCCGACAAAATTATTAAATATGTTGATTTTGTTTCTGTTTCCTTTTATTATTTTTCATCTTTGAAAATTACCTGTTGTGTGGATTTTACTGGGAGTTTTTACTAGAGGTCGTTTTTGCCATTTTTTCCAGCTTAAATGAAGGGTCGGCCAACCCTTCCTATGCTTAGTATTTTTGTAGTCTTCACCATTCAGGATATACATGAATTGATAGCTTATACTTTGTAGGTTGAATATTTGCACAATTCCCTCATAAATGAAGGGGTGGCCGACCCTTCCTCTGCTTACTATTATTTTCATACTAGTTATAGACTGCCAGAAGCTTGATGGAGATCGACGATTACAGAAGCTTGACGAAGATCGACGGCCAGAAGTGTTGTTCACTAAAGTGAGATAGGACAGTTTAAGCATGGGCGGAGTGTTCTACCCAAGTAAGTTGGAAATTAGATCGGCGAGCGGAAGGAAAGATCTACGGACGACAGGTACTTTGGTGATTTGAGATGCGTGGGGAAATGGACATTTCAGATTTGCGAAGTTTTGGTAGGGAGAACATGTTTCGACGGTGTAGATCTGGTGGCGAAAGGCATCAGTGGTGGAGGTTTAGTTTACAGATTGAACATGCACGGAGTATCGGCACGTTCCAAATTCATGAACCTCAGTAAAGGCCGCACCTTTAGTTGGTAAGGATGTGGACAAGGTCCAGATCGACAGTTGATAATAACTACGCAGATTTAAGGTGCGAGGAAGGTAATGTTTGAGAGATTGAATACTGTGGAAGGCCGTGGGGCTAAGCATGGAAGAAAATCAATGGTACCAGATCGATCATGCAATATGGGTGGATCAGAGAAACTCCTTTATCGCTAGAGGTGCAAGAATGATAGGAAAGGATAGATAATATAAAAAATTGAATGCACGGGGATCTGAGTACTGTATGGTTCGGTTGCCCCCTTGCCCCCTTGGTCAAGGTCAAGGGGGGCAAGTTAATTTTTATAGACTCAAATAGACTCTAGAACCTTGTTGACTGCACATTCTATCTGGGACCAAGTCCAACAAAACTAATGCAATAACTTAACAACTAGCTCAAAGAAAAATTCAAAGAATCAGGTAAGAGAGCTACAATGCAAAGTCACATGACACATATGGAACAAAGTTATAATCATTTTGAATCTTCGATATATAAGCAAATCTAGGGGTTTAAGCTTGCTCCAATGCATGCAAGAAAAATTCCCACTTCCAAAGGTATATTCCTCCTCCATGAGATCAAATGAGCTAAGACTTAAAATTGGATGAAAGTATATGCAGGCCACCCGATAATTTGAAAAGATTTATGGTATTAAAAATAGAATTTACATGCATTGAATAGATGGCAACCTTAATTTACCTGCTATGTGGATTTTACTGTGAGTTTTTACCAGGGGTCGTTTTCGCCATTTTTTCCAGATTAAATAAAGGGTTGATCGACACTTCTTGTGATTAGTATTTTTGCAGTGTTCACCATTCAGGATATACATGAGTTGACAACCTATACTTTGTAGGCTGAATATTTGCACAATTCCATCATGAATGAAGGGGCGGCTGACCCTTTTTCTGCTCATTATTATTTTTATACTAGTTCTAGACTGTCAAAAGGGTCATCCGATCCTTCTTATGTTCACCAGTCTGGATACAGGTGAATTGCTGGATATTGTTGTTCACAATTATCTACTAAACGAAGGATCGGCCGACCCTTCTTGTTATTTATATTTTTATGGTCTTGACCATTCTGGTTATACATGAATTCATCTCTATTTTGTAAGGCCAAAATTTCACACGTGTGAGCCTCAAAGAGAGAACTAACATAATAGGAAGTGATGATACTTTGTTTTGTTTTTATTTGGAGTTGTGGTCCTGAAACCCGCAATTTTGGATTGCGAATTGCAGGAACGTTGTATATATTTCCAAAAAATTAAACCCCGGCAACTTGTCTTCCGCATTCCCTAGATTAGATCTTAACCATCGATTTGTCTTAATCTTATGGCCCAGATGTAACCCGACAGAATTTATAAATATGTTTATTTTGTTTCTATTTTCTTTTATCATTTTTCATTTTCAAAAATTTCCTGTTGTGTGGATTTTATTGCCAATTTTTACTAGGGGTCGTTTTCTCCCTTTGTGCGTATTTTACTTCAAGTTTTTACCAGGGGTCGTTTTTGCTAGTTTTTACTGGGGGGTCATTTTCACGACTTTTTACCAGGGGTCGTTTTTGCGACTTTTTACTAGGGGTCATTTTCACCATTTTTTCCAGCTTGCATAGTTTGGCTTCATGTCACTTTCTTATTCAATTATTCAATGTTTTTCTCTATTTTGAGTTTATTTTTTAGTTGGTGTTTATTTATTCATTAGATTTCTCCAGTTTTTCAAACATGTCTCACAACACTCACTGCAAAACTTGTCAGAAATATCTTTTGAACAAAGACCCAAACTTCAGCATCCTTGCTGACATGAGTGATAAGGTTTCTGAGACATACCAAATCGATTGGTCCAAAATTTACGCCATATTTGACAATGACAGCCTAACTAATATTCAGAGTGACCTCCCTGCCTATGAAAATATTAGGGATTCACAACTCCATGCTATATCTGCCAGACCTGCTATCCTTCCCTACACTGATGCAGTTAAATGGATTATAGACCATGCTAACCCTAAAGGCCACTCTTTCAATGATAGCGCGGGGGTCTCAATTGGCTACTTTTCGCCCCAAGGTTTTTACCAAAGTTTGCACCCTAAAACCAGTTGTTCAACGCCTCAATGTTGCATTCCTTGAGTTGTCAAAGAGTAGGTACAATTTCAATGAAATGATGAAGTCTTGTATGGACAGACCGACAAATTTCATGCCCAGGGATGATAATTTATACCCAATTTCCTTGTTCAAAGAGCCTTATTCTCTTCTGGAATCCATGCTCTGCAGACTTTATGGTCTACCTAATTGTTCAGTATTCAAATCAGAATGGGATCCTATTGCCCATCATGTCATAACAATGGGGCAGTCATTCCCTTGGGCTTCAATTTTATCAGTAGAGTTAAAGACAGGCATTGGGAAGTATCAGAAAACAACAACTAAAAGGAAGCCATACTTATTTTTCTCTGCATTTGTAATTGATGTATTCCATATAGAGTTTCAGTATCCCACCATGGGGTGGAGTTGGACTAAGTCCTCACCCTTTATTCATATTTATTGTTCTTCCTTATGGGAAAGCAATTTTGTTCCCTCGCTCTAAGACATCTGCGACGATTTCTTTGGTGCAATTTACCAGCAGATTTTCAGGGAGGATGCCCTTGCCTTTTCTACTGATTCCAGAACTCTCATCTATACATTGGGTGTCTGGTATGTGGGAGAAGTCTTTGCTTACATTATAGTCTGGGGAAGCAGTCCTGTACATTTGCTACCAAGAGTTGTCCCTGACAGACTGTTACAGTATTCTGTACAGAGCTTCAATATCTTATCAGATTGTTACAGATGGTGTCTACCTTAAGCTCACTAGTCCCAAAAGGAAGGGATGGCCTACTTTGCCTTTAAACCTCGGGCCTTTGGTTATCCCAACTTCAACTTGGGCTGCAACACTGGGAGACATGATTGTTTCTTTGAAATTGGGATTTGCTCCCAAAATAACTCATGACCCCAAAGGATTTCTGGAAGCTCATTTCAAATAGGTGTATATTAAGATTGGTTATACACATCAATGCATCCCTAATGACTTTGTTTATCAGGGAGTTAATATTTTCTTCGAAGTCCTGCTGAGGGAAAAGAGCAAAGAAGAACACAGCCATATCTTTATGTATCAGCGGGAGCTTAAAACCAAGGTTTTGAGCCATAGAAGCATGGAACTCAACCTTGATGAGCAAACAAGAAAATATAGGGAAGAAAAGGAAGCTCACAAAGCCAGTGCTCCATTGATGGTGACCTACCCGGATGGAGACAAAGGCAAACGCCTTATGGAGGATACTCCAAAGTTGAAAACTGTTGCAGAATTAAAGATGTGGATGCATATGTTAGGATATCTCATAATTTAGTATGTACTTTGCATGCATTGCATACACCCGCATGCTACTTAGTCACCAGTTTGATGCCTCTAGCACCTAATCCCTAGTCTTCCAGCACTCGGGAGCCACTTTCCACTCATATTTTTCCCTCCTAGTCAGGGAGGCACCCACTTCTCACCTTCCACTACAGAAGGGTGCCTTTTCTCACCTACCAGTCCAGTTCACTTCAGTTAGCCACCAATCTTTCCTTGATTTGAGGCTAGACTGACTCCTTATTGTTGTTATCACTCCGATTGACCTTCGATGAGACTTGACTACCTATTCTGAGTGCAATTAAATCCTCATGCACCCTCCATTGAGCCTCCATCCCTACATTAGTGCAGCTACCATCAATTACACTTATTACACTTAGTTAGACTCAGTTAGACTCAGTTTGACACCTGTCTGGCAGTGACTTGTGCATTGATGACCACCATTGATTTATGATGAGGACTCCTACTTGGAGCCAAGATACACCATGTAGTATATTCAAATGACCTCCTTGGCTAATTTGAAATGCTCATTCATTGTGACATTATTGGATTGTAATTCTACCATTCTGGATTATAGAGCATTGATGCATCTCTCTTGCACAGTTTTTACTCCAAATTGTTTTACATCTTTGTGATTGATATTCTTATTCAATAGATCTGCTATGACTAATTTTACATGGTATCAGAGCCATTGCAGGAAAAATATCTCTCTTCTTTCTACATGAAGAATTAAGTTAATTTGCTCAAAATCACTGAAGTTTTGGCATGCAAAATCTCATGTGCATTCGCTCATGTACATGCAAGGCTACAAAATACACTCCAATCCACTCCAGAAGCCCTAGTTTTCCATGGAATTCCTGGATTTTATACATTGGATCATCCAAGCTTGCTTGATCTCCAATCCCAGGTGTGATTCAACTCTAAAAGGGTGGATTGTTCGACCTTACTGTTCTTGTTTTGATTGTAATTTGCAGGTTTATCATCTCCATCAAGTGCATTCGTATCTTTGATATGGATGCTTCTTCTTCTAAGCTACTCACTCCCTTCAATTATTTTGAATGGGAGAATGACATGGACATTATGTTGCACTTAAGAGGGTACTACAGAGTCACCATGGGCCTCGAAGTTGAGCCCAATACACTCATTGAAAATCAAAGCACTTCAACAAGTTGGATGAAGCATATGGTCTACTTTGCCTCAATATTTCCAAGGATCTTCACTTTCACCTCAGTGGATTGACTAATCCGAAGATAGTATGGGAGCGACTTGAGAAGCTTTTCGGGAAGCAAGATGACATGCATTTCAATTGGAAAATGAATTGATTGCATTGAATCCTGAAAATTTTGAGATCATCAATGATTTTTTCACAAGATTCAAGCATTTGTCCTTACAGTCGAAGAAAAGTGGAGTTATCAAAGAGGATAAGCAATTGATCCTCTCCATTCTTCAAAACTTGGTAAATATTTCTTGGTATTTGTCTCTACTTTCAATTCCGGTTGGCTAACTACCCTGAATTGGAAGATGCCTACCTTGAATGCCTTCATTGAATCCGTTACCAAAGAGCATGACAAGTTGATTCAAATGGGGTCCATAAGCTCCAAAGATTCAGCCCTATTTGTTCAAGGATCCAAGAATTTGAATGGAAAAGGAAAGCAAAAGAAGGAGAATCCCAAATTCAAACCTACCAAGCAAAGAGAGAAAAGCAAGCAATCGGATGCACCATCTGGTTCAAGGAACAAGCAAAAGGGTAAAGAAAAATATAAATGTACTTATTGCAACCATGGAATTCATCTTGAAAGTTCATTCATGAAGAAGACAATAGATCAAATGGCCCTTCTCTTGGAAAAGAATAACATAACTCTTCCTGACAATGCACGGAAGAAGGATAGAAATGATGATCATGAAAGAGGTCAAGCACTCATGGCAACTGTTTCAAAACCCACCACTCTACTGATAGATTCCAATGCCTCGAATCATATGGCTGCAAATATTGACTCCTTCTCTTCATTTGATCCAAGCAGCTCCATCCCCATCCATTTGGGAGATGACTCAAAAATTTCTTCAAAGGGTAAAGGTACCATCCATTTAGAGCATGGAAGTTTTCAAAATGTTCTTTATGTGCCTTCCTTGGCTTCAAATCTACTTTCTGTGTATCAAATGACACACATCGGTGAACCGAAGCAAGTGACATTCAGCCCTAACAAATTTGAAATTTCTTATATTGAAAGTGGAAGACTTATTATAGTCGGAAAGGGAAACCACACTGCAAAATACTATGAGTTTTCTCACTTTGTGATGCTTGAAAAGCCCACTGCTCTCCTCACTCATGGAAACAAGGTTACTAGGATTTGGAATGAAAGGTTAGGATACCTTAATTACAAGTATTTGCTACTGTTACAACAGAAATCCATGGTTGATGGTCTTCCGCAACTTCGTTCCTGGAAGGGAATTTGCCCCGGTTGCATTGTTGGGAAGCACCCTGAGCACAAGTTCGGCCACGACAAAGCTAGCAGAGCTTCTACTATTTTGGGCCTCATACATTCTGATATAAGTAGTCTACTGCAAAATATGTCCATGAATGGTTCAAGGTATGCTTTTACATTCATCGATGACTTCTCCCGCTTTGCTTGGGTATTTTGTCTCAAAAGCAAGTTAGAAGTGCTTGGAAAATTCAAGGATTTTAAGGCTTCTGTTTAGACCACCACTGAGAGCAAGATCAAAGCTCTTAGATCTAATAGTGGCGGAGAATATATCAAGACTAAGTTTCTGCAACTTTGTGCCGAAAGAGGAATTCAGATCCAACATACAGTTCCCTACACACCCCAGCAGAATGATGTAGCGGAAAGGAAGAATCGGTCACTGAAAGAGATGGCTACCTGTATGCTTGAGTCAAAAGGTTTGGCTGCAAATATTTTGGCTGAAGCCATGAATGTTTCTACATACATTCAGAACTGAGTTCCACATTCATCCGTGAAAGGTAAAATTCCTTTCGAAGCATTCACTGGTCGCAAACCAGATGTGTCTAATTTGAGGGTTTTTGGCTCCACTGCATGGGCTAGAATTTCTTCTAATAAGAGAAAAGCTTTGGATCCACAAAGTATTGAATGTATCCTAATAGGATATGGAGAAGAATCAAAATCATATAAAATCATGAATATCAGATCCAAAAATATATTCATAGAGCGAAGTGTGGAGTTTGAAGAACCGCTACCAGATCTGAAACTAGTCGAGGAAAACACTGCCGATCCGCAGCCTCCACAAGATGAAGATTCAAGAGAATATGAAGAAAGCATTGGATCTGATATCTCTGATACTTTCTTAGAATTTTATGGCCATAAAATATCAGGTTCGAAATCAGACCATAATGATCCTCCTCAGTTACCAAAGTGGGCCCAAAGCACTCTACAATCTGCTGCTCCAAACATTGGAAATCTTGCTGATCCAAGGAGAACAAGAGCACACTTTCAAAGAGCGTGTATGGCTCTTTATTTTGCTGATCCATTATTATCTGAAAAATGTTATTTGATGATTGGTTCAGATCCCAAATCATACTATCATGCCCACCGAGATCCATGAAGACAAACCTCCATGGATGAAGAGTACAATTCTCTTCAAAAGAACAATACATGGGAGCTAGTTTCTCTTCCACCTAGAAGAAAATTAGTTCAATGCAAGTGGATCTACAGCACAAAGGTTGATTCTGATGGCTCTATCAGCAAATACAAATCTAGGTTGGTGGAAAAAGGTTTCTCCCAAGTCCAAGGAGTGGACTACACTGAGACTTTTGCATCGGTTGCAAAGATGGATTCCATCCACCTAGTTTTGGCCATTTCCGCATCCAAGCACTAGGAAGTGCACCATATGGATGTGAAGAGTGGTTTTTTACATGGATACCTTGATTCAGAAGTATATATGAAGCATCCAAAAGGATACATATCAGATCCATCATTAGTTTGCAGGTTGAAGAAATCTTTGTATGGATTGAAACAGGCCCCAAGAGCTTGGTACGCAAAGATGGACTCCTTCCTTCTTTCTTAGAATTTCAAAAGATGCAAATCTGATCCGAATGTGTACCTACAACAAGTTAAGGGTAATTTTTTTTTTTTTTTTTTATATGTAGATGATCTTATCATTACTGGTAGCACTCTCCTTACAATTAACAAGCTGAAAACTACTTTAAATCTAGATTTTGATATGAGCGATTTGGGCTTGCTTAAGCAATTTTTGGGCTTGGAGATAGCTCAAAAATTTGATGGGATCACATTATCTCAGAAAAATTATGCTAAAGACCTGCTATTAAAGTTTAATATGGCAGAATGTAAGGTTGCTCCGTTTCCTTTCCTCTCAGGAATCAGTCTTGAAGATGGAAATTCCACACCGCTTCCAAATTGCACTATGTATCGACAGTTGATTGGTTCACTACTCTACTTGACACACTCAAGGCCTGATATATCTTATTCCATGAGTGTTGTATGAAGGTGTATGCAGCAGCCCCATGAGCTTCATTGGTGGGAAGCCAAGCGGATCTTGCAGTATGTGCAAGGTACGAGACATTTTAGAATACATTATGCTGCAGATTTTGAGCTAGATTTCATTGGTTTTATTGATTCGGATTGCGTAGGTGATAGCATAGATTGGAAGTCCACTTCCAGATATGTTTTCATGATTGGCCATGGACCTATTTGATATTCAAGCAAAAGGAAGGCAGCCATTGCACTTTCTTCAGCAGAGGCAGAGTATCGAGGGGCAGTCAATGCCTGCATTCAGGCAGTTTGGTTGCAGGGTATTCTTTCCGAGTTTGATTTTGGTAGCATTACTTCGAATTTTCTATTTTGTGAAAATCAAAGTGCTATTAAGATCTCCACTAATCCAGTTCTACGGTAGAGGACCAAGCACATTGAGATTCATATGCACTACATCCGAGAGTTGGTGCATGATCGCACTATCATTCTGCAATATTGCCCTACCGATGAGCAAATTGCAAACATCTTAACCAAGAGCTTCACTGAGAAGAACTTCTCTTACCTCCGTTAACTATTGGGGGTGAGTTCCATCATGGTGGAGACATATTAGATCCATTTTTATGTTTAGCTTGAGGGGGGGCTTTCTTCCCACTGGGCTTTCCCTCTTTCCTCAATTAGCTTATTTTCAACATTTTTTGGATTATTGTATTGGGGTGAGCTTTGGTCTCTGTAACCAGGGCCTTGCATTTTATTTTTTACATCGTAGTATATCTTGAGGGGGGGTGTTAGTATATCTCATCATTTCGTATGTACTTTGCATGCATTTTGCATACATTGCATGCACCCACATGCTGCCCAGTGACTAGCTTGATGCCTCCAGCACCTAGTCCCTAGTCTTCTATCACTAGGGAGCCACTATCCACTCAAATTTATCCCTCCTAGTTAGGGAGGTGCCCAATGTTGGCCCGGTTTTGCAACCAGTCTTAGTGCTATGGGCACCTGCTAACTAGTAGCAACAGTTTCAATATAAAGCAAAAAACAATAAACTAAATCTAAACTAAACTAAACTAGCATGTGCATTTTGAATTAAAGAACAAGAACAAGAAAGATAAAAAATAATTTTTGTATTGACAATGGGGTAAGCAAATGCTTGCAAGAACAATACCTCCAAGTGATGAAGGTTGTTTGAATGGCTCCAATGTTGAGCAGCTCCAATCTCCAATGGGTCATTTCTCCAAGGTTGCTACAATGACCAAATACTCAAGGGAGATTTTGGCAGCATGAGGATACGAATATGAATGGATCTGAAATGAGGAGCCCCTACCACCTTTTTATAGGTTTTGGTGGTGGGGAATACCATTTGTGGTTTTGTGGAAACCAAATGGTATTGACCAACATGGTTTAGGTACTTTTCCCTCCTTTTTCCTTTTTTGAATAAAATTAATATTTTTATTCCCTTTTTAATATTTTGGGAATTTTGGACCCTTTTTGAGGGGTTTTTTATGCTTTTTAGGAAAAATAATCTGTTTGAGTGGGAAAAAGGGGTGTACCAAGGTCTTTTGGTGACCTTTTGTTGGCTTCAGAGGCTCAGATGGTGGAAAAGTGAACAAATGGGTCATGTGAATAAGGGAATGAGCTAGTGAGCACTTTTTGGGTGTTAACACCCACTTCTCACCTTCCACTGCAGAAGTGTGCCTTTTCTCACCTACCAATCCAGTTCACTTCAGTTAGCCACCAGTCTTTTCTTGATTTGAGGCTAGACTAACTTCTTGCTACTGTTATCACTCCGATTGACCTCCAATGAGACTTGACTACCTATTCTGAGTGCAGTTAACTCCTCATGTGCCCTCCAGTGAGCCTCCATCCCTACATTAGTCCCACTTACCATCAGTTACACTTATTACACTTAGTTAGACTCAGTTTGACACCTGTCTAATAGTGACTTGTGCATTGATTACCACCACTGATTGATGATGAGGACTCCTAGTTGGAGCCAAGCTACACCATGCAATATATTCGAATGACCTCCTTGGCTAATTTGAATTGCTCACTCATTGTGACAGTATTGGATTGTAATTCTACCATTCTGGATTATAGAGCACTGATGCATCTCCCTTGCACAGTGTTTACTCCAAATTGTTTTACATCTTTGTGATTGATATTCTTGTTCAATAGATCCGCTATGACTAATTTTATAGCATACATCTCAACAATTCAAACAGAAATTAGCACAGATGAGTTCGGTACTGGATACCCAAGTGGTTACAGTACCCAAACCCACTACTGATATTGAAGTGGTTGCTACAGCCAACCTAATTAGTGATGTTCAAGTGATTGTTATGAGTAAAGCAACTAAAAGACAAAAAATTCAAACTTCTTCCTTTGAGATTCCTACTGTTACTATTGAAGATAGTGATGTGGAAGATGAAACATTTCCTTCTATGATTGTGGTGCAGGAAGAAACTAAAAATTCTCAGGAAATCATAGATTTGTTGGATGCCATAGTCATGGATGATCTTGTCCCAAACCAATAGTCTTTTGAAACCACTACTACTGTTGATACCATAACTTCAGCACTCTTACTTTCATCCATTCAAGCTCTTTCCACCTTATATTCTGGGGTAACACCACCATCCACCATATCCCAGTTATTTCATGCAATAACTTCCATTATTGTTCCATCTCCAATCCTGTCAATTCCACTTTCCATTCCACCATCAATAGTTGCAGAGATCCAGTCCTCAACTGTCTCTCTGCAACCACCACCATCTATTTCATCACCACCAGCCAATGATGTCCAAATCCCGGTTGTTCCATCTTCACCATTAGTTGCCGGTGCATCTTTTTCACTTCCTGAATTTTTTACTTCAATCCCTACTCCAACCTCTCTACCCTCAGTTTCTGAAGTTATCCCTTCTCCACTAACCACCTCTCAGATTACTATGACAATACCTAACACCACTGTTACTCGGACATCCCCAATAATTGCAATAGGAGATGTGGCTACATCTTCCATTGAATTGGTAGCTACTTATGAGGAAGATATTGTAACCTCCCTTGGAGATTATTTCTATAGCAAAAAATCTAAGGAAGTGGTGAAGAAGGGTAACAAAAGAGGCAGAGATCAGGATGTGTTGTAGGGCCCCTTTCCTAATCAAATCATTTGGGGGATGCAATCAGATGACATACAACAAGAAGCAGTAGATATTGCTGGTGCCATGAGTGCTTTTGCAAGTGCCAATTTTGATTCAGTAATCACACTGAATAAAGAAATTGATTTCAAGAAGGAGGAGCTCAAGAAACTTCAAGAGCTGATGGTTAAGGCCAATGAAGAACATGAAGCTGACATTCGTGAACTGAGAAAAGCATTTGAAAATAAGATTGAAGACCTTCAAGAACATAATGCTTCTCTTCAAGTCCAATTGCAAGATGCCAAAGCTTTGGACACTGCCAATGCTGAAAAGATTGCTGTGCTTGAAAAACAACTAAAGGATGCAACTGCAAGTGCAACCTCCTCTCTGTTTTCTAGGTTTTCATAGCAAGAGTTCAAGGATGTATCCAATCAATTCAACCTAGAGCATCATCAACTTCTAGATAAGCTATGTACTACCTTGGGTGAAATCCATGAGACTTACATTGTCTTTGAAAAAATGGTTGTCACCTTGGGCCAACAAGTAGAGGAAACAAAACAGGCTTCTAAAGCTGTAGAAGACATCAAGGATTGGTAGAAGTATATTGAAGATAATCCAACTGATATCCCTGAGTTGGACAGCCTCAAATTCAGAAGGAGTCGAACTGCTATGCGAGATTAGGATAATGTTATTGACATGGTGCATGATACTATCAACCAGGCTGAAGCCCTTTGCACAAGAAGATGGTATGCCTTAGGAAATCTCATGGAGACTGGCATTCCCTACAATGGGGTTCATCGAGGGGGCAAATCCACCAAAATTGATGATAGAACAGGCCGAAGCCCATTGTGATCAAGTCAAGGAGAAAATCCTACATATTGACAATATCCAAATTGAAGACGTGGATTGGTTGATTACGCAACCTGTTTCCTTGGAGGCCAAGATCTATATGTTTATCCACACGTGGCATAAAATAGCCAAAAATGAGATTGAAGGATTGATGTGTGATGCCCAGTCGGAGCTCGAATCTCCTCGTTATCTAGATATAGATGAATGGATAGAAGTTTGGGACAAGTGGGAATATTTCCTCACTAAATAGAATATTCTGATTTTGTAATCCCTATTTAAGGGGAATTTATCCTTTGTATTATTTTTGTAATTTATTATTTAAGAAGTAGATCTCTCTTAGGTAATGGATGATCATTTTTGGTGTAGAAATCGACAAAATAAGACTAGAGATGTTCTATTTTATGTTGAGCTTGTAATTTCTTACAGACTTTCATGAATACAGTAAAGTTATTCTCTTGCATCATCTTTTGTTCATTGATCAAATTTCTTTGGTAAATATTGATTTCTACTTTAGGTTATTATCTCTGTTGTTTAATCCTTTGCAAATATTATTTCATGCAGAGATTGTTAATCTGGATTTTTCCTTATGTTAGATATGTGTATGCATTATGTTTTAATTAAATTTCTTCAACTAAAATATTTATCAATTTTTGCAAATGATTTACAGTAAATTATAATCTAATTGTTCATTTTTAAATTGACATATCGGTTACAGGTTAATCTTGAATGAACTTAAACACTTAATATTGCATTTAGTTAATTTTAATTGATTGATTGTAACTTAAGAAAATAAGGAATTTATCTTCTTCACATTTCTGTTCAGTGGATGAATGTACTTATTTATTTTCACATCAAGTTAAATCTGCATTTAAACAAGACACCTTTTAGAGTAGGTCTAACTTAGCTTAGATTTTCCTTCCTAGGTAGATTTGTTTCAGACTGAACACACTTTGTTTTCCTTCACTGGAAGACAGATCCTTTTAGGATCAAAACCACAAGTGCTAGTGGAGGCCTTTGTATCCGTGGCAGATCACTATCCCAAACAGTTCGAGGATACGGTAATACTTGCGCAGGATTATTTGAAGCGTCTTGTTGGGTTTTCTCCCTCTATTGAGAGCTTTGGAACCCATTCCAGAACATACACACTCGAGGCCTCAAAAAATGGTTCTAGAAGGAGGGCCTGAAGTAAAATATGCCTAAACATAATACCCATAAACCTCCTCCAGCAAGAACATCATCGGTTATCACTCGTAGCCAGTCACAAGCATCTACCTCTGAACAACAAATAGTCCCACAACCGACTGTAATTCCTAGTACACCTGCACCTCAGCAGGAAAATAGAAGGGATATACTTATCATATCATTTACTAAAGGACCCTTTTCACTTGAACAAATACTGAAAAGTTATAATGATAGTGTTGCTAGAGTACAACAAAGAATTATTAACCTAGAAAGTAGAGGACTAGCAGCAATTCAACACAACACCATGTCACAACCTCATTGATGGATGGATGCCTCCTGTATATTCTTAGAATGATAGGAAAAAGCCTAGTTAAGGATATGTTAATTAGATGCTTAATAACTTAACTTAGAGCAAATTAACTCAATATGATGATAATGACTGTTATGTAATTGCAGAATGTGAAACAATATGAATCAAGTAAAGAAATTTACTGATGCATAACCTGCATATAAATCATATGAATGATACATCAAGCACACAGATTTATATGTTTTATGATTTAACAATACAATTTAAACAGAGGTACTAGATGTATGTATGAAAAAGCAAAATGAATCGAGGAAACTTTATACACAACAAAAGAAAGGAAAAGAGAAACTAAATGAATTTTTTTTAAGATTGTAAAACATTACAATTCTCCAAGTACAGAGTTTCTCCAGTTCTCTCCTTCAAAGGTTCCCCCATTCATCTAATTTGCTAAGGGCATATTTCCACTTGCCCTTTTGGAATTTGCCACATTTTACACATCCAATACTTAATCTTGAAATTTTAAAACAGATTTTAGTAATTTCAAACTCCGATTTTGCATTTTTGGAAACCAAACTCGACACTTTACAAGAATTATTATCACAGTGAAATTGAACATACTAGTAAAAACAAACATTCAAGTGTATTATTTAACAAAATACTTCCATTTTCATTTTATTGACAACTAGCCTCACATCGCTCACACCATTCAGCTACAGCAAGCAAGGTCATAATCGATCTAACAAAAATGTTTCCTTGACATTGTCAAAAGTGTAAATTTTTGTTATAATATAGTTTCCTTCCTCGTTAGAAACCTGTTTTTCTTCGGAGTCATCGACAATCATAGTATTTGTCCAATCCCAACCATGGATCAAAGTGTCCCAAACTATACTCAAAGGCTTGCGAAATACATAAGGATTTCCATCACCCTGAAAACCCTCTCTAGCTATGGAAGAACAATCTTCCTTTGTTAAAATTAATCTAAATAATTCCCTTTTCAATCCTGTTCTTTCTAACAATCTAGGAAAAAACTTGTCAACTTTTTTTCGTTGAGAAGATGTCCATATGCCAACCTCAAAAATACTAAAGCATTTTTCAAAAAATTCCCTTAAGCCTGGCCGTATAAAATAATACTTTGTCGATGTCTCGATGTCCGGTGGTCATCGCAATCTGGGTTTCTGTTTTCTATGGAATGCATGTAACAAAACACCATTGAAATAAAAAATAATCAATGGTTTACTAGAAACAAATCTTCTAGTACTATCTGCAAACTAAAAACACATGCACACACAACCCAGTTAATAAAATATTATGGTTCAATGTTTCTAATTATATTGCTTTCATGTTCAACAATTTTTGAAATACATTACTAGATACATGGTATGATGTCCATAAATAATATGAGAACTATGCAATAAAGCTTACATCAATTAAATGCAAGAGTTGTAAAAAATATACAAATCACTAAATGAATTTATTTGTATAATATGATGGTCATTTACAATTCAATGTGTTTAACCAATGCCCCATTTTTTAAGGAGGCCCGAGATAATTCAACAGCCAACACAACATTGCTTTTATAGTTATATCTCTCTCTTTTGAACTGTCAAATTTCCAACTAGTTGGCATTTTCAAGCAGTTTTCCTTGCAATTGTCTGTTGAGTGATATTGCCCTTCATCTATAAACAACATGTATGTTTGTTTATATATATCTCCATATTGGATAAGTACATCCTTGAACAACTTTTTGTATATGTTCTATACTTCACCAACATTATAGTATGCATACATTGAGTGATTATAAATAGTACTAAGTTTACATTGCTCTCGACCCCAAAGAAATACAAATTTTTTATTTTTCAACCATTCAAATACGCCAAGGAAATTTTTAATTTCCATGTTGTCGAGGGAGGAAAACCACAAAGCAACGTCAAAATGCTCTCTGGCAACACTGATAATTTCAGGGTTGAACATGCGTGTATAATAACTATAGCAATTATGGACAAAATGAGGTTGACATTCTGAAGAATCTCCAATTTTGGATAACATCCGAACTCCAAAGAACAATCCCTCTTCTCCCAAGACCAATGGTTTCTTTTGCGGTGATATCCTGACTGCATACAAGAACAGTGACTATATATATAACAACAGCAACAACACTTTGTTCATGAATTTAATGATTACAACAATGCAACTGAACATGAAGACGTTGATTTCAAAAGAATAATAAAAAAAACATCGAAAATTTCACAGTTTCAATTTATTTAATAAAAGCATCACACTGAACTAATAATATGTTACATTCAGGCAAAAATAGCAACGTCTTCGGAAAAAAAAAGAAAACGCATTGAATGATTTAAAATAGGCAATGATAGATTACATCTAAAAATAGGCAATGATAGGCTACATTTGATGGCTGTCACTCAACCAGGATTCAACTGGGAGAAGGCATTGAAGGTTCTGATATCAGCTGATTCATGCATTTTCCTAAAATGCTGCCAAAGTCCTTTTACCAATTTAGTATCTGTCCTAAGGGACAATTCAATAAAGGGCTTACTCAAAATACAGTTTTGAAATGGAAGTGTTTTCTCACCATCGCCCTCCAAAACAATCATTGATGTATTAATTTCCAAAGTTTTCATTGGGAACTGCGTCCACACACTCTCCATATTTTTTTGTGTATTTCCTTCTTGATCGTAGGTACATCTCTCTTGAAACCAAATAAATAATAAATTTTGCTCTTATGATTTATCTTTACCTCCTGCCACCAAAAATTTTGTAAGCAGTGGCTTCCCCTCATTGACACTACATTTAGATGACCAAACCCCAACATTGAATTTGGAAAGAAGTAAATCCAAAAATTCAATGGCATTTGTTCATGACTCATATGAATTTCTTCTATGTTTAAATTCAAACTCACCATTAGTAATATCTTCCCCCTTTTTTAATCTTTCCCCTCTAACAGTATTTTTTTTTAAATTTTTTAATTTTTTTCTCTTTTGGAGTCATTTTCTGTGGCTTTCTTGCGAAATAGAAAACCTTCCATTTCTAATATCAATAACATTTTTGTATAGGGAGCTACACAGAAATATTGCTTATCATTATATAGTTCAGAATAAATTTGTTTTATCAATTTAAGTAAAAAATATTCTTTGTGTTTTACTTGTCAATGGCAGGCCAACATCTGACTGGTGATCAACATCACTGGAGACAATGCATTTTGACACCAATCCCTCTCCAGTTTCAATATTTTCGAAGCACTCTTCATTATTATACAAGCACTCGCGTTCTTCATTATTGTCCAAGCACTCTTCCAGTTCTTTATTGTCCAAGCTCCCGCCTGGTCCATTATTCTCCAATATGATGTGTTGGCCAATATCTAGGGACATCATCGATGCCAGCTCTGGTTGTGGATGATCCACATGTTGACCTAGAAATTTGTAGGTATACATTTATATATTTTTTTGCAAGTATTCAAGGTCACTATCCCCTTTCATAATTTAGTTACTTTAACCATGATCTTTGAGAAATAAATTTTTACCTTCTTGTCCTACTTGTGCTCCTGTTTGGTAGTTCTTTGTATATTCTATATCACATGCACTTTCGTCACCGGATAGTATGATTTGATTGGATGATACCTGGGTGTGCTCTTTATTTGAAGCTGTAGTAGAATAGGAATTTGAAGAAGTTATTGAACATAACCGACCGATAAAAGTAAAATAAAATCAAAGACATCTAAAAATGTTAATAGAAATACCTTGTTTTAGAAAAGTAAAATAAAATCAAAGACATTTGAAAAAGTTAATAGAAATACCTTGTCTTACACCCAATTCATGATAGAAACTGTTCATAAACAACTCTTGTTGTACTATCTCCACAATAGAAATAACTATTCTTTTTGGAGCCCTCATCAACAAATGAAGAAGCCTACTTCCTACGTATAACAAAAGAACTATGCATTGAGAAGAGACCTGTCTGGAAACTATGTGATCCCAGAATTCCTATGTCCTTTCTTTTGCAAACACATGGCTTGTATCATTATCGTTGTTAACCTTGGGCCAAGGTAATTCAATCATTGGTAGGCCCTCATCCTTCTAATCCATATCAATTTTAGAAGTATATAAAATATCCTTATCCGTTTCAATGCTTCAACACTGTATAATAGAGAATCCTATAAATGAGTCCCTGGAGAATTCTCTATAAAGTCCCTTTGTAGGATTCAGTGTAACATGTTTTTTTGATTTCTTGCTAAAAATTGTGAAATGTTTAAAAATCATACAATACTTTTCCATATTAGCTAAAAAAATACAAGTACATGCCTCCTGATTTGTTTCTAAGTAGTATAAAAACGCAAGCATGTCTTGTTCTGTCCATGGACTATCACAATTAGACATATCCACAGCCACAAATTCACAGCTGACTACCGCACCAAAAAATGGAATTAATCTGAGTGTGTTGACCAAAGATTCAGGATAACAACATTAACAAGCAAACTGTGAACTATTTTCGACGTCTCCAATGGACATACCCATCCTCTCTTTATCAATATACAGATTCAATATTTTATGAGCATCAATTGGTATTTTTGTACCATTATCCACTTCAAATTTGTTCTTTCTCTTTTTATTTGGAGATTTTACTTGCTTTCCGGAGCATAAAATACTGCATAGTTACAGGAGATGGTTTGGTGCAATTTTATATATTTCAATGACGTTATGGCTAGTGACAATCTGTGATTGATCACTTTGAAAATCACTAACTTTGAGATATTCAACGATCGAATGCTTGGCCAACCTCTCGTCCTTGATTCGTTTGCAATATTGATTTAAATTTTCTGCGCAAATGTTTTTATTGACTTATGTGATCATCCAAACTGATCCATTGATTATATTGTCTACCATAGTGGTCAATTCATCTTCATCAAGATCACGCAATGGCCTAAAAAAATTAGAGCCATAACTCTTTATTTTATTTGGAACAAAATTTTTCTGATTGATGCTCTTGGGTGAGCATAGCAAGGAGCCACTTTTGTAAAGCTCATAATACAGACTGCTATTTGCTCCATAGTCGATTCAATGTCAAAACAAGAGTTAGTTTGTCTTTAAGGCTCTGGTTATTTTGACCTTGAAAGATATCCATACATTCAGATTGGAAAGACTACAAACATATAGAATTGAATATTCCACTTAATTTGCTAATTTCATAACACAAGAAGCAATTTGAAGACTTTGATTGATAAGAATAAAATTTTTATACCTTCCAAGCATCACTTGGAACGTTTCCCTTTCCAGGGCGGGATGGGCTACCGTGGGATATCCATTTCTCCCTTGCATTCTCAACTTGAGAAATGAATGTAGTCTCTGAAAATTCCTTGGTTGTTAAATTTTCTTGTTTGCATAATTTGTTGATGATGTGCTGAGGATCATCGCTGTGTTCAAGACAAGTTGTTCGATGTCGATACCTTGAATGGAGCTGTTTATATCTATCATCTGCAATGATTATTTTATGCACAGAAATAGTATGCTTCCCATCCAATATATAAAAATTTACTGTCAACAAATTAATTTCTTCTTCTTTTCCACGAAGAAAGGGCAATGTGCTCTCCTTATCGAAAGGCAATAGAATGGCATCTCTCAATGTCATTGTAAATGTATGGAAAAGAGATACAACCATCTTTTGCGTGACCTCCTCATCAACCTTTCGATATTGTGAGTGTGGAGGCACAACAACACATGTTGTTACGTCAATGGAAAAATCTTGCTCTTTGAAAAAAAAGTATTTGATCTGCTCTTGTTGAACTTCTTTTGATCTTTCAAAGCTCTTAGTCACTTTCCGCAACATCACTTTAGAAGGACTTCCTTTGAGTTGTTTGAAGGAAGATTTGTTTACATCTTGTACAATATATTGGAGAAATACTCTTTTTTTGTACGTAAGAATCTTCTCATGGCACACCTTTATCGGCTTCTTATTAATATTCATGTAATGCAATACAGAGGAAGTTTTCCCAGCCAACATTCTTTTCCTCCATACCGACAAAATTCCTTTCTTCAAGGATGATGCAGTATCAATTCTGGAACGATTAGAAACATCATACGAGGGAAAAACCCACCCTTGCTTCTCACAGGAAATCAGATCTGGATTGGGACCACTTCTCATTAGATCTGGTCAATAATTACAAACCATAAGATCAAGCTGTACAAGGCAACAATTTTCACCATTGATTGCTTCAACTTGAACTCACAATTGTCCATCAGATTCCATGGGATCCACATATGTCAATATTCCAGTGCTAGTATGAGATCCATCCTCATTCAAGTAGAGTAGATATAAATCCGGGTACAAATTATTTGGTTCTTCCATCTCAACCTACCATCCATTTCTAAATGGCTGAAGGCAGTAGTGATCTGTTATCAATTCAAAGAGAGGGAGTTTTTGGTAGTTACTGAGGCTCAACAACACAACCATCCTTTATCTGAAAAATAGTCAAAATTAAGTAGTCAATATAAGAATGCATACAATGTCAATAATTATAAATTAGTGTTTTAATATTAGATGTGTACTTGCAAATGTTCATGCTAATGATCGATGGTTAAGGAACGACCCCTCAGTTTCAAAATCATTTTATTGATTAAGAACAAATCTACTAGCATTATCCATGAGATCTCGAATGCACATTTTATAGAGTTTTTTGAGATAAGGATCAATCATAGAACGAGTGATCATCGTAGAAGGGGTGGCCGATCCTTCTTGTTTATGTGTATGAGTTGATCACATATTTTGTATTTGAGTTTATGTGAGTTTTTGTACTTAATTTATATGTATGTGAATGGTAATTGCACATTGATTAATTGGAATACAAGTGCATGATTGTGAAGACGAAACACATAGTTTGACAAATTTGTGGCTAACTGGTGAATATAGTAGAGATTGAGCGTAGTTCTGTATACTGCGATAGTTTCCAAGAGCGAAGACATCTAGTGTTCCATCCCATTATTTAGTTGATGTTAAATAGAACAATATGTGAAGATCGTAACGACATCTCTGCATCTCCATGGTTAAGAGAATATTGAATATGCAACCCCCATATTTGCTTCGGCTTAGAGTTCAACCTATTTACAAGGTCATGCCAAAGGGGCCAGTGAAAGTGGTTTTTTTGTGTATACATTTATCTTGTGAATGAAGGGTCGGTCAACCCTTATTGTCCTCATTCTTCTTTTAGTGTTCACCATTCTTCATATACATGAATTGACACCCTCGCCTTCAGAGGTTGAATATTTTGACAAAAGTATATGCAGGCCACCCGATAATTTGAAAAGATTTCTGGTATTAAAAATGGAATTTACATGCATTGAATAGATGACAACCTTAATTAAGCTTGGACAATTATTGCACAACAAGCTCTACAAATCAAACAGAGATAACAAAAAAAACTTATTAAAGAGTATTGATTGGATTGTTTCTTATCTCTTCTTTTCCACCAGACCAAAGCATGTTGACTGTAACTAAATGGCTACCTTGGATTTGTTAAAAATTCCCATGCAATGAAGGGGCGGCTGACCCTTCTTATACCAACCAGGGTTGGAATTTCATTTCATCTTCGCCCTTCCAGTTAAATTTTTTTGACATTTTGAACTTTAATATTCCTCGTCACTTAATGTTTTGTTGAAAAAATTACCCTTCAACAAAACTACTTTCGGTTAATTTTTTTTTCTCAAAACGCAGCCAAAAGCCATTCTCCACACATGGGATCTCCTGTCCAACATTTAGAGCCTATTTCACGCCTACAGTGTTCTACTTGGCTTCAATAGTGGCCCCATATGGCAATAAATTAACCCCCATATGGCGATAAACTAAATCTCTCCTGGTTTTAGTTTTGTTATCTACTGCAGACAAAAACACACACTTGGAGGTTGTCGGCATTGCCATTCAGATGAAAGTGATTGTGAACATAAACATTTAGCAGAAGAGGAAATCAAGTGGAGATTCACATTTAATGTGAAGCGACTAATTGGGATGGTACGAACTACGAAGGGTTCACGTCGAAGCAAAAGGGGTCCGCTGCGGTTACCATTATCAACTTACCATCATGTTACCTCTATGTTATTAACACCTTGCTAACCAGAACTAGCCACATTTTATAAAAAAAATTGAACGTCAAAAATACGTTATTGCTAGTTACTTACTCGTTGAACTCGACGGCTTGGAAAAATTTATGGTGGTAAATAATGGGGAAAATGCCCATCAAATTCCAACCCTGCTACCAAGTATTCTTTTCATAATAGTTCTAGAATGCAAGAAGAGTCAGCCAATCCTTCTTGTGTTCAACATCCTGGATAGAGGTGAAGTCCTCGATATAGGTGTTCACAATTTTATAGTAAACAAAGGGGTGGTTGATCCTTCTTGTCAGAGGTCAAAAGTCGAGATAAATATTGTATATATGTTATAACTTAGCCAATCTTCATTCCCCACTATTTACTGCGAAAGTCAAGAGTCGAGAATTGTTGTCCCATCCCACAATCTGCATTGCGGGTTGCGGGATAACAGAATTGATGGAACGTTTTAATAAATCTAGGTATCTGCAATCCACAATATATTTGCATCTTTGGAAAAGGTAATTAAATCCTCATGCAGGGTGCAAGAATGGTCAGACGATCTTTCTTGTGCCTAGTATTTTGTTCAAAGTAGTTCTAGGTTGCAAGAAGGGTCAGTCGATCCTTCTTCTATTCACCATTCTGGATACAAGTGAATTGTAACATATAGGTGTCTACAGTTCTCTACTAAATGAAGGGGTGGCAGATTCTTCCTGTCGCAAGTCAAGATAAATATTGTTGATACGTTATAAGTTATCCAATACACTAATCCTAACTATTCATTGTGGAAGTCATAAGTATGGAATTCTTGTCCCAGCCTAGGCGGGTTGAATATTTTTACAATTCACTCATAAATGAAGGGTCGACCAACCTTTTTTATGCCCAGTATTCTATTCAAAATAGTTCTAGAATGCCAGAAGGGTCGGTTGATACTTCTTTTGTTCACCATTCTGGATACAGGTGAATGGTTGGATATAGTTGTTGACAATTTTATAATAAACGAAGGGGCGACTGATCCTTCTTGTCGGAGGTTAGAAGCCAGGATAAATATTGTTTATATGTTTTTTGATGCCTTGGTTGTGCAAGTTAGATGCAAAGGTGCTGGAATATTCCAAGGCACTCAACAGAGGATGAAAACCCAAGTTGAAAAGCTTCGAAATACCCTACGCAAGGGAAGTTCTTTCCCCAACCTGTTTGGTATGGTGATCCTCCACAGATATTAGGCCTCTGTTGGCACTCTAAGAGTAGGTGAGTTGACCTATAATATTAGTTTTCCAGTTAAGGAAAACCAAGGTGTGGATATATTGATGCTAAGCTAAGCTAACCTATTCTAGAAAAGGGAAACTAATCTAAGTTAATCATATTCTAAAATGAAAGCTTGTTTATGTGCAGATTGGTCTTGAGATATGATTAAACAATTAATTGAACAACTTAAAAAAATGTCTTTAGTTTTGTTACTTGTTAACTTAAATTATTATCAGTTAATGAAAATCAAATGACAATCTTTCAAGTATTCAGCCTTATTCAAGATCCAGTCTGTAATCACTCTACTAATTGAAAAATTAACAATGATTATTTGAATTCATATGCACTGAATCATTTGCAGAAATAAAACATGAAAGTACTTACATTGAAAAAAATCAATAAAGCACTTTGGAACATAAACCTGTCATATAGAGAAATCAATACAACATATTTGTGGATTAACAGATGTTTAGCAAAAGATCAAATACATAACAGATGACAATTTGAAACATAAATAAGAAACTCTCAAAGAAATTTGAGGAATGACAGAAGATAGATTAATAGATAACTTTACTGTATGAAGAGGTCTTGTACATAAATTACAAAAAAGCTCTTCTTAACAGAGTATCTCCAGTCCAGTATTCTACTGACTTACAACTCCAAAATTACCAATCCATAACTAAGAGAGATATCCTTCTTTAAATAATTACAATAGAGTCCAAAAATGGAGATCCCTAGAAAATAGAGATTACAAAATCGGATCAAACTATAGATCCAAGAAATCCTGTCATTTCTCATATATGTCTAACAACTCATCTATATTTGAGAAACTGACAGATTCTAAAGCTATTTGAACATTGCACACATTATTCTCCATGTCATGCTTCGCCAGCTTGTGCCAAGTGCTAAGATACATACGAATCTTGCCTCCCATGACAACCGGTTCTCTAACCAAATCATCCACATCCTGAATGCTGACTTGTTCAAGGTCCCGAATCCTCTGTGCGAAATCCTCACACCTGCTCTTGAGCTCTTCAAGTTTGCATTTTGGTGGCAAAGCTTCTAGGATAGGGGTCATTAATGGTAAGCCTAGAACATGCATAATGTTTTCAACTACATACCATCACCCGGTGCAGATATCTTTTGATTTATTGATAGTCTCTTCAGCTGTTTCATTATAATCAAGCCAAGTATTTTTTATCGTCTTAATTTGCAAACTATTGAGGATTGGGATATCGTTTAGCGCATTCTTAATATACCCCTGCCATTCACTGATTTCCTCCTGAGCCTTATAAGCTTGTAGTCTCTTCTCCCTTTTTTTTTCAAGGGTGGAGGACATCTTAGAAAAATCAATGAAATTTTCCCTAATTTCATCCCAAGCAATGTAAACTTTCTCCAACAGTTTATGATGATCCTGATTAACCTTGAGGGCCATATTTTTAAAATCATAGGGTGTAAACTTGACAAAACTTAAGGAGGCTACACTTGCAGTTGCATCCTCAACCTGCTTTTCCAAGGAAGCTATTTTTTCAATGTCAATGGAATGCTGAGATTGTGAGAGACAGAGTTGAGTGAGAAGAGTGGCATTCTTTTGCTCTAGGTCTTGCAACTTACTTGCCCAAGTGTTTCTGAGGTCAGCCATATCAGTAGAATGTTGTTTTTTAGCTTCAGCCAATTCCTCTTTTGGTTTTTGATTTCTTCATCCCTGAGGTCAACTTCCCTATCCAAACCCTGGACTGAATCCCAATTAGCATTGGCAAAGGCTCCTAAGGATGCTGCTGCTTCAATTGCTTCAATTCTTGGATTATTGGTCCTGGGATCCCATATTACTTGAACTGATTCAGGTGCTTCCAAACCATATTGACCTTGACCTCTTTTCCTATTCTTTCTTATCAATGTCTTATCATCCTTGCTATAGAAGTAATTCCCAAGGGGAACTATATCTTCATTTGTGTATTCAACCATTGACTGTGTGGAAGTAGAAGTGACACTAACTGTTGAGATCAGTGAAGGTGTTTGGGTAATAACAGGGGTAGGAATAGGTATGGTGACTTGAGTAGTAACTGAAGATGTAATGATAGCTTGAGGAATTGACAAAGCTGGATTTGGGAATGGGATTGAGACAAATACTTCAGATAATGGAACCTAAGTATCAACATTAGCTTCTGGAAGTGGAAGTTGACTATGAGCTTTGGTGGGTAAAGATGGTGAGGAATTCTTAGAAGATACATCAGTAGTGGTTGTTGATAAATTGATTATGGGTAACTGCAGAGGGACAGCCGAAGGCTGGACTTCTGCAGCAATAGACAATGGAATTGGTAAAGGGACTGAGTTTTCGAGTGATGGGATAGTAGTGTCATTGAGGGTGTTGAACATGTGTGATAAGGGAAATGGAAGTGTTCCCCCTAAAGGAACAGTAGAGGCTGGTTGGATAGATGGTAGCGTAAATGTTGATGAAGCAATGCTGGGAGCAACATTAAATTCTAACACTGATTGCTCATGGAAAGACTGATCCATATCAATACTATCCAACAGTTCAGTGACAGTCTTAGGATCTTCAGTGACTTCTTCTTTTACTGGCAACGGAGGAGGTGGGACCACTTCTTCATCACAGTCTATTATGTCAACTATATAAACCTGTGAGGAAGAAGGAACGACTTTCTACCTCTTAGCAAGGCTAGCCTGAGTTATGACTAGATCATCATCTTCTTGAGTTTCTTCAGTAGATATTTGAGGATTTGATGCAATTGGTGGCTGAATGTCGACTACGAGCTTTGGAGGTTCTAGCAATTGAGTCTTTAACATTGATTTCAATTGTACCATCTACTGCTAGCTAACTGTAGCATCATTTTAGCTACTTCACTAGCTTTCTCTTGAGAGGGTTCCCCTAGAGGAGCTTTAAATTTGTTTTCCATCAGGGAATGTAATCATGAGAGGAGTATTGGCCTTTTGAGCTTCTTTCTCTTCTTTGTCTCTTCTTGCTTGTTCAATGATATTGAGCTGGATGGCCCGGTGACTCATAACTCCAACCTGAAGTTCATTCTGGTACTTTAAAATGTCTTGTTTTTCTTGTAAGTCTTTTGCCCTAGCTAGAACCTATGAGAATGTGTCCACCCCTTGGTATATGAAGTCATCCGAAACTAACTCATGTGCATAATCTATTTTCATATGTACTTGCTTGAGGTGTGCATCCAGGAACTTCTTGGGGTCATGTTTCCTTTTCTGGGTAGTACCTAATCTCAAGGAAGCTATCTGGTCACCTAGAAATGTAACCCAAGTTGAAGTTGGGATAACCAACTGACCAAGATTGAGAGGAAACTTAGGCCAACCTTTCTTCCTGGGACTTGTGAGTTTCTTATACATTCCATCAGTGACAGTTTGAAAAGAAACTTATTGTATTACCATCCTGTCCGAGATAATCCTGGGAAGTAGGTGCACTATGTCACTTCCCCAAATCCTGATGTATGAAAAATACTCACCGACATACCAATAACCCATGGTGTTGATGAAAGTCTTAGCATTCTCTGAGAATGTAGGTGGATATTGCCTAAAGATCTTGAAATAGATGGTGCCCATGAAGTGGTCACAAATGGCATATAACAAAGGTGAAAAATTCTCTTCCCACATTGCCGAATGATAAATATGTACGGGAGGGTTTGAAGAGGTCCAATTCCAACCCAAGTTAGGATACTAGAACTCTGAGCAAAAAACATCAAGGACATATGAAGATAGGAAAAAGGGTGGTTTCTTATGAGCTGGACCCTTTTGATATTCATGAATGGCATTCTTTAGTTCAACTGACATGATAGAGACCCATGGGAAAGACTCACTAGTGAGTAGCACATGATGTGCTATAGGTGCCCATTCTATTTAAAAAGAGAACAATTTGGTAGACCAAAAAGCCTGCAGAGCATGACTGCCAGTAAAGAGTAGGGTTCCTTCAACCAGATGATGGGATAAAGGTTATCAGCCTTAGGCACAAAAGCGTTCGGCTTAATCATCCATGACCTAATCATCTCATTAAAGTTAAAATGGGTTTGGGACAACTGTATAAAATCGGGGGAGAGGGTCTGCACATGTGGTTTTAGAGCAAAAGCTTGGACAAGAACCTCTGGGCAAAAATGTGTTAATTGGCACCCCGTTCTATCATTAAAACAATGGTCTTTAACACTGGCATTCTTAATTATCCATTTTACTGCATCTCGTACACTGGTCTATCATTCTCAATATGAGAAAGGTCGTCATTATAAAAAATGGTGTATATTTTCAACTAATCTATCTGGTATGTCTCAGTGACTCGCTCACTGGTGTCGGAGAGTAAACCAAAATTAGGGTCTTTGATCAGGTGATCTCTGAGTGGCGTTTTAAAATGTGTACCTTTCGACATGGCGAAAGAACTTGCAATTTCTTATCGATAAGAAAATTTAAAATCAAAATCAATCCAAAAATAGCAAAATTGTAGATTGGTAGTGTAAGGGTGACATTGAGCTTACCCGAAGTAGCAAACAAACGAAAAAAAAAATGGCACCTGATACAGAATCCGCGGTAAACAACAGTGCAACGGAGTAATTCTTCGAAAGTAAAATGGTAAAAATAAAATAGATAAAACCCTATTTATTGAATTCACTGGATTAAAGATAGCTGTGTGATCAGAATGAATTAACAACCGAGATTAACCGAACTAGGATGTGGGGTTGCACGAAATTTTTATTCACAAAATTTATTAAGGGATCCTGAAAGCTGCAACCCGACAATTGCGGGTTGCAAGTTGAGGGATCGCGCAAATGACAAAGGTGGAAAAGAGTTCCTAAAAGTCGAAAGCCACAATTGCGGGTTTCAGGTTTCAGGAATGATCATGATCGAAAAATGAGAAATGTGTTCCCGAAAGCCGCAACCCAACACTTGCGGGTTGCGGGTTTCAGGAATGACACATTTATAAACCGAAAACAACTTCTCGAAAGCTGCAACCCGACAGTTGCAGGTTGCGGGTTTTGGGAACACGCAACAAAATAAATAAGAAGGCAGAGCCCAAAAGCTGAAAGCCACAATTGCAGATTTTCGAGTTTCATGTTTCAGGATAATAATTTCCCAAGATTATTAGAAAACGAACCCGCAACCTGTAACCGTCAGGTTTCAGGCTTTGGGTTGGCCAAAATCCAAAATTGCAAAACAAACACCCTACAACCTAAAATTGTTGGGTTGCGGGTTTCGGGTCTCCTAACTGTCGGGTTTTAGGTTGATTAAAAAAAGGGTAAAATACTCAAAGTTTGGGGATTTTGTGTGGTGTACCTGCAATAATTAATTAATGCAAATACATAAGATATCAGAAATAATATAACAGAATCGCTTTTATATTGATCATGGGCCACTTCGAGGGGGCAACCTCCTTTGAGCAAGCTCAATACAATTAACTTCACGGTGCCTTCAATGACCTCAACACACACTTATATACTAAGTCTATGCCCAATACTATGAGTCAAAACCATGGGACATATAATACTACGGGACGACTTACAAAGCATATGCGTCCAATACTATGGGTCAATACTATGGGCTAATATAAACTATGGATCAACAAATACTACGGGACGACTTACAAAGCATATGCGTCCAACAACAATATACTAACATAGTAAAGAGAAGGGTTGACATAGGTTCCTAACATCCCCTCTCCCTTAGAAAAAGCTTTGTCCTCAAAGCTTTGGTTGGAGAAATTGCTGCAGATTCTGAAGGAGTGGTTCCCCGGTAGCATCCTCGGTTTGCATTTTGGGCCACTGACGCCTTTGGAGTGTCAAGGAGGATTGCTTGGAAGGCTGTAGATGAAGAAGAGCCCTGTCAGCTGCATGGAAAATGCGCTCAGAACGGTGCTGATCGGCTTGTTGTTTCAGGCGAATTCTAGCCATGTGAAGATTGTCCTGCAGAATGAGAAGAATCTGATCGCGGTTTCGAAGAACCGAGTCAATTTCCTGAACTGGGGAGCTGCTAAGGGTGTATGGAAGAAGAACTGGCGGTGTTTTTCCATAGACTGCTTCATATGGTGTCCTTTGAGATGTGGTATTGTACCACCAGAGCGCTGCTAGGAAATCCATAGAAATAGTTGGCCAAAGCGGTGTAGGGATGGGCAAGGGTTTGAGCAATCCCGAAAGGAGTGTCGTTTCCCCCTTGTTGACTTGGAAAGTATCATCGTTAGCCACCATCTGTTGAATTGTCATTTTTAGTCCCAGCCAAAAGAAGTTACATTGTTCCTGGTCATACATTTTGCAGAACCCAGAGTGTCTTGTTGATGAAGAAGCATGGAGATCATAGAAGAGATAGCCCTGTTGAACATATGGTAACCAATTTGGAACAAGTAGAGAAAGAGCTGTAAGAGAAACTGGGTCATCAATTGTGCGAGAAGGAGCATCTTCCACCATATTGTCCTTACCCTTCTTGTAAGTGATCACATAGGGAGAACCCATGAGTTGGATAACCCATTGCAGGTGTGTTGGGGAGGAGACCCATTGTTCCAGAAAATTTTCCAGACTCGGGAGATCAGTCTTGATGCAGAAATAATTCCCTAATAGGGATGGCTGCCACTTCTGTACTGCATGCAAAATAGCCATCATTGCCTGCTGAGAGGTAGATGTGGCTACATTCTTACCGAAAAGGTCTCTTGAAGGCAACAAGCACATTGGTTCAGCAAAGATACCTGCATATCTATCCAAGGAAGTAGTGGAGACTGTTGATGGGTGCATCTGAATGGAATTGAGTTGAGCGATGACACCATGTGAATTCTTCTTAAGGATTTTTTCCAGGCGATGTGAACTGATGATGCAGAGAGACCCTGGTTGTAAGCCCATAAATTTGTGTTGTGCCCCATTGACTTTATACTGCATCCAAAGTTCAGCAAAATCCCATAAGATGGGGCCAAGTGTGCGTAACCATTGAATGCCCAAAACCACATCACATCCGCCTAAGGACAAGGCAAACATGTCAGAGCGTAGGTTATAATCTTCCATAGAGATACGCACATTGTGACACTTCCCCTTGCAAGGTAAGGTGCCCCCATTGGCAACCATGACTTCAAAGTTGGAGCAAGGATGGACAAAACAATCATCCTGTTTGGCAATCCGAGGGTCAATGAAGTTATGAGTGCTACCAGAATCAATGAGTATGGTAAGAGGGAGCTTCTTGAAGTATCCCCTGACCCGCATTGTTCGTGGGGTGGTGACGCCGGTGACAGCATGGAGAGAGATCTCGGGTGGGTCGTCCTGAGATGGGGTGTCAACAGGCGGGTGTTGAATGTCGACCTGATCATCCACTGTATCTGTAGCTTCTTCACCAAGTTCTAAGGCAGGCGGAGAATCCACATCCAAGAGATAGAGCTTTTGTTGAACACATCTATGTCCCCGAGTGAATTTCTCATCACAATTATAGCAAAGCCCTTTTTCTCGGCGTGCCTGCATTTCTATTTCAGACAAATGCTTGATAGGAGTTGGTTGAGGAGCAGGCGTGATGGGAGGTCGTTGGGAACCCATATTTCTGAAGGGAACAAAGGTGGGTTTGGAGCGTTGTTGAGCTGCGATCTTGTCCTCGGCCAGCTTAGCCAACCCTAGGACTTCCATCATGGTGTTGGGACAAAACATTTTGACCTCTGAGCGGATTTCATCCTTGAGACCACTGATAAAACAACTCCTGTAGAA